>NBIV01000010.1:0-637882 GCA_003194525.1 Gracilariopsis chorda | reverse complement strand
TACCAACCCAACCCCATCCTCGTCACCAACTAGTGGAGATCATTGCATGAAGACATCGGAGTCCAGTATTGCTAATCTATGGCATCGGCGACTTGCCCACATCAATGCGCGCGACCTCCAGTCAGTTTACAAACATGCTGAAGGGTGCCGAAGATGTCAGGAATGAAGGAGGTATGCCGCCCGTGTATGCTTGCTAAGGCACATAAACTTCCGTTCCCTGGCCAAATACGACCGAGCATCAGCCGTAGGTGAGGTGGTACACTCCGATTATACTAGGACCCCTTGTACCTTCATTCCCACAAAGGTTTCAATATGCGTCTACCTTCCTTGACGAGCATTCAAGGTATGCACTCTTAGGCTTCATGGCCCATAAAAGTGAAATTGCTGTTGTATTCGATGCAGTTGAGCACAAGTTCCAGCAGCTTGGAGGAGTGGCCATTGCGAAAGTGCACTCGGATAATGCCCAGGAGTATATTGCGTTGCAGCTGAACCCTGCCAACAATCTTCAAGACACTTCTTTCTCTCCTCCGTATACTCCGGAACACAATGCAATAGCCGAGCGCATCAATCGCACTATGGAGGAAGCTGCTCGAGCTTTGCTCATACAGGCAAGTCTCCCAGAGTGCTTGTGGCCATACGCATTAAAGCACGTCATACATGTTCGCAATAGGGTTTATCAATCAGCAACTGGAAGCAGCCCTTACCTTTTGATGACTGGTTCAAAACCATCCCTGAAGCATGTCAAAGTGTTTGGGTGTGCTGCGTTCGTGCTTAAGATGAAACCGGATACCAAGTTCGAGTCTCGTGCACTTGAGGGAGTGTACTTGCAGACTCTTGAGCATGGTGTGTATGATGTTTTAGTCAATGATAGTGATGAGATTCCACCCATTGTAAAGTCTCGGCATGTGACATTTGACGAGTCCGAGTTCCCTGGGCACCATTTCTGGAACATGTTATGAGTGATGAAGGTGCATCAGATGATACTTATGAATGCACAGATCACTCTGAAATCGATACTGAGAGTGGTAGTATGGTTTCTGTGGACAACCCACTCGACATTGAGAGTAATACGGAACATATTGAATCCACTCCTATACCAACGGCACAGAGCATTGAAAGCGGTACCGATCATCCAGATGATAGCGAGCATACTTCTGGTGACGATTGGGACCCAGACAATTGTGGTGAGCATGCCCCAAGTGCTAGTCAACATACTTCGGACACTGATGTCTTACCGGAATCTGAACCAGAACCACGCTATCCTCGCCGTACACGACGTGCACCAGCTAAGTGGTGGTACATGGCAGGTAGTGCAACGTCACAAATGGATATTACTACCAGTGATGAACCTACTCTGGGCGAAGCACTGTCTGCCACACCACTTGAGCAGAGCCTTTGGAAAAGTGCCATTGATGAAGAACTGACATCTCTGGAGGAGAAGAACAATTGGGAGGAGGATGAATCACCTGCCTCTCAGCCTCTTCCTACTCATGTCATTCTAAACGTAAAGCGCGATGCCAAACGATCAGTTGAGAGATTCAAGGCTAGGGTTGTGGCTGGTGGCAATCACCAGACATACGGGCAGAACTACATGGAGACATATGCGCCAGTAGTGCCATTTAGCCTGGTCCGCATGTTCCTGTACGTCGCACTTTGTCTTCAGATGTATGTGGCTCAAGTAGATGTTAAGACTGCATTTCTCAACGGTGAGCTTAAAGAAGACGTGTGGGTGATGTCGCCGCGTGGTGTTCCTGGTCTGACCACAAAGTGCTATAAGTTACTCAAGGCTATGTACGGTTTGAAACAGGCTCATCTAGCATGGCACACCAAGTTCAAAGCAGACATGAAGAGGTTGGGTTTTGAGGAACTACCCAGCGCACCGTGCGTATTCAAGCGAAAGGTTGGAGATGGCATGTATGCCTACATACTCGTATATGTGGACGACATTCTGGTGTTCACGCCAACGCTGGAGCAACGGACTACGGTGTTGGAGGAGCTCAAAACACTCTATGACCTCCGCATTGAGAACCGAATCACTCTATACCTTGGCGTGGAGCTGTCATAGAAGATAGGTACAGCCGGACAACTCCTTGGTGTCAAGCTGGGACAGTCGCTGTATATTGAAAGTATACTTCGACGATTTGGTCTCCAGAACGCTAAGCCAGTACCTAGCCCTATGGTGGAGTGCTTCTTCACATCTCTAGCAATGGAGGAGGACAAATCACCAATGGATGTGCAGTTGTACCAGCAGATGATCGGGTCTCTGCTGTACTTGGCACTACGTACTAGGTTGGATATACTTGCACCAGTTCTCATCCTGGCTCGTTTTCAGAGGTCTCCTACAGCTTGGTGTCACAAAGCAGTGAAGCGTGTGCTCAGGTACCTGTGTGGAACGCGACAGCATGGGCTATGCTACAGGCCTGGATCGCTAGATCTGCATGGTTTTGTGGACTCTGACTACGCTGGAGATACTACGAGTCGGAAGTCGATGTCCGGGTATATCGTTAAACTTGGGTCAGCAACTTGCTGGTATGGTGGTAGAAAACAAGCGTCAGTTGCGCTATCCACTGGCGAGGCGGAGTACTATGCTCTGACTTTGGCTGCACAGGAAGTGGTATGGGTTGCTCGTGTGCTACGGGAATGCGGCTTCGACATGAAACCTTTGGTTCCTCTACACTCTGACAACCAGTGCGCATTGGAGTGGGTTGGTGGTGAAAGGTGTCCTTCTAGTCGTGCTAAGCACATTGATGTAAAGGTTCACTTTATCCGAGATCTCATAAGAGACAATGTGATTAGTGTTCAATACGTCCCAAGTGAGCTGAATGATGCCGATTTACTCACCAAGCCATTGGGACGTATGAGTGTTAATGCACTTCTCAAACGGCTTGGTCTTGGACAGGAACTCGAGGAGGAGTGTTAAAGTGTTGAACTCTACAAGTGGTCGAGTGCCTGGCCAACCCCCACAGAAGGTGTCAGCTTGGTCCAAAACCAAACCTTCAGGGGACAATGGGCACTTTTGGAGCCCCTCGCTCCAAAAGCGCATATGCGCCTCTGCTCAAACCCAACGTGAAATGGCAATGTAATTGGCTACTGCATAATGCTATATGCATTGTATACCGTACAAGTGTTATGGAGTGTATGGTACTGGATTGCGGATATGCACAAGTGGAGCAATGTGGTTGGTCCAAGTGTGCGTGCAGTAGACGGTTGTGCTGCAATACCGAAGATGCGAATGGGAGCTGTATTGGGTGATTTGGGACAATGTGCGTTTGTGGGCTGCGCGGAGGGGTTGGAGTGCAAGGATGGTAATTGTTGGTTTTTTAGAGCTGGTTCCAGATCAAGGGACTGGCAATGGTTTTGCCGCATTGATTGATTTAGTTATTTGAAATTGTGACCCTCTAGATTGTGTGCGCGTTTCGTGTACACCTGCACACACGAATAACGTGTAGTGTAATGGTGCAACCACCGCCGTCGGTTGCTGCGACGACGGTGAAGTGTGTGCAGTAGGGTATATGTAGATTGGCTTTGCCTGCTGTCGAGTAAACTGGTCGACTAAGGCTGACAACCTTCCTTGTTTTATTTTCTTGTTTCTTCTTCCTCCCGTTGTTTCTTCCCTTTTGTTTTCATAACCCGCGTGCGTTGCAACAGATCTCATAAGACAAAATGTGATTAGTGTTCAATACGTCCCAAGTGAGCTGAATGATTCCGATTTACTCACCAAGCCAGTGGGACGTATGAGTGTTAATGCAATTCTCAAACGGCTTGGTCTTGGACAGGAACTCGAGGAGGAGTGTTGAAGTGTTGAACTCTACAAGTGGTCGAGTGCCTGGCCAACCCCCACAGAAGGTGTCAGCTTGGTCCAAAACCAAACCTTCAGGGAACGATGGGCACTTTTGGAGCCCCTCGCTCCAAAAGCGCATATGCGCCTCTGCTCAAACCCAACATGAAACGGCAATGTGATTGGCTACTGCAAAATGCTATATGCATTGTATACCGTACAAGTGTTATGGAGTGTATGGTACTGGATTGCGGATATGCACAAGTGGAGCAATGTGGTTGGTCCAAGTGTGCGCGCAGTAGACGGTTGTGCTGCAATGCCGAAGATGCGAATGGGAGCTGTATTGGGTGATTTGGGACAAGGTGCGTTTGCGGGCTGCGCGGAGGGGTTGGAGTGCAAGGATGGTAATTGTTGATTTTTTAGATCTGGTTCCAGATCAAGGGACTGGCAATGGTTTTGCCGCATTGATTGATTTAGTTATTTGAAATTGTGACCCTCTAGATTGTGTGCGCGTTTCGTGTACACCTGCACACACGAATAACGTGTAGTGTAATGGTGCAACCACCGCCGTCGGTTGCTGCTACGACGGTGAAGTGTGTGCGGTAGGGTATATGTAGATTGGCTTTGCTTGCTGTCGAGTAAACTGGTCGACTAAGGCTGACAACCTTCCTTGTTTTATTTTCTTGTTTCTTCTTCCTCCCGTTGTTTCTTCCCTTTTGTTTTCATAACCCGCGTGCGTTGCAACACCAATCGTGGTGTCAATAGCGACAATAAGGTGTTCGAAGCGGTCTGGTAGCCCACATAGGATTGCCATAGCGATGTCTTCTTCCTCAACCACTACGTCCATGCTCTTCAGATCCGATGCAAGATGACGAACACGATTGATGAAGTGTAACATTTTCTCATCATCTCGCATCTTGGCTATGTAGAAGGCATGTCTTGCATTGATTCGGTTGAGCAGCGTTTTACGCTGGATCACATCGCAAATGGCTTTCCACATTTGCGCAGCGTTCTCCGTATCCCTCACAAGGTCCAAATGCTCATCACTGATGCTGAGACCAATAACAGCCCTGGCCTTGGAGTCTTTCTTCTTCCATGCTGACAACTCGTCATCGTCCGTAGGCCTGGTTGATTCAAGATGGTCATCGAGGTCCTTGAGTGCAAGCAGCAACTCAACCTTTTGCTTCCATACATGGAAGTTATCCTCGCCCAACTTTTCAATCTTGATGCCACCGAATGAATCAATGCTTGGTAGATGTCAACAAACAGCACAGGTGCGATGAAAGACCTACGGCACTTAAGTAGTACAAAAATGGCAACAACGACAACAATAACAACAAAAACAACGACAACAACCACAACAAAACTTCAAATTCGGGCGCACTGACGGGAGAAACTACCTCCGCTACCCTAGGGTGCCGGTCGGACCCCTGGCCCCCGGAGATGCTCCGGGTCCAAGACGTCTTCTTCTGTCTTCCCTCTCCTACGTCTAAGGAGAAGATGCGTCGCTCTCTACGAGGCTTCCAGAGGATGGTTAATGACCCAAGATATGCCTTCACCAAGTATAACCCTCTCTGGCCTCTTGCAAGAACTTGCGCGACCACGAAACTGAAGCTACTATGGCAACCAAAGTACCCTGCTAACGCGCAACCACTTAAGTTCACACGCGGCCTGATCCTGAGAAGGAGGTCAGCCTACGCCACGTCGCCTCCCCGCACAAACGCCCAAGGGTCAGATGCACGGATCAAAAGCTCGTTATGGAATACCTTCGCAACAGCCCAAGAATCCCGACACGCAGTCAGGATCAAAACAAATAATTCAATCACCCGCACCGGCGCAGTACGCCACGGCACCCCGTCCACAGATGCACCCGCTGAACTTACCAGGTCTTAACGACCGTCACCGTTATCTGTCCAAATGGACCGGTGGGAAGCCGCTCGACAGTACACCCGCTTTGGTTCAAGCCGCCAGGCTCACGTCCCCGGATACCTGGAATCACCCAAAGTAACCCGTATCAACCGCTCGTCGCACTGGACACCAGATGATGATTAAGAAACACGAAAAACAAACAACTGCTGAGCATGATGAATGTTGAAAGGAAGTTGAGGGGATGGAAGGGAAGTTCGCCAGCTCTGGCTTGGATTTACTTGGAGGTCCTTCAGACACATCTTATGTACCACTTTAAACTGGAATTGCGCGGGAACACCAACTACAAGTAAAACCTAAACCACTAAGCAGGGACACTCAATACTACCAATCATCATCTAATATGACATAGCCAGCTCAGCACAACCTCACTACATCAACGCACACCAACGCAAAAACGTTCCGTAATAGTTACGTGCATACACATGACCATGACAAGGCACAAATTCACGACTCCAACACACGCCAGCACATGCCAACACATCACGGTAAGTCAACACGTCTTGGTAAGTCGGCACGTAACCTGTGGTGTTAGTGCCATGTCATCAAGTGGCAATGCATCAAGTGGCAATGCACACAACACCCACGTCATCAATATACCCGTGCATGTGTAAACCTGTTGACAGTGCATGCGCACCTTACCATTGTACCAACCACTGCTGTACCACTTGTACCAGCTGTCAACCACTTCACCAGTATCCCCTGCACACAACGTACACTGTGACCACTGTAGTAGCTGGACACGTGGGTGTGTCCAACCGATCCAGTTATGCCATACCACTTGTACGCACCACGTTGCATATGTACATTTGCAGTAGCCAATCAGAAGCCAGTTTCACGTTGGGTTCGCGCATACGCGCATATGTGCTTTTGCAGAGGTACCCTCTAAAACAGCCCATGCTCCCCGGAACATTTGGTTTTCAGTGACAGCACAGGTACTACTGCCAACAATGGTGCAGCACTTGGAAACAAAGTTTCACATAACGGAGGGCTGTTTTTGAGAGCTGCTTTGCAAAAGCGCATATGCCTGTGTTCTCAAACCCAACGTGAAACGGGCATATGATTGGCTACTGCAAATACTCATATGCAACGTATTGGTTACAAGTGCTATTTGGCACGAGGTGAATGGGCATTGTACTTAGGAATATGTTTGGCTACATCTGGTTTAAAGGTACATCCAGGTGTTGCATATGTGCAGTTGTGCAAGTAAGCACGTGCCATGCACGCAACACACCTAGGGTATGTACATGGATGCGGTGGCATGTGAATTTGTGCTTTTTCATAGTCATGATGATTCAAGTAAGTGTTTAAACAGTGCTGTCACATGCTGGCACATTGTTGGCATGTCTGTTTCACTTGTTGCGCATTGTTGGCTGCTTGGTTCACTTGGTTTGCGTTGTTGTAATGTGTTGTTATGATGTTATGCATGGTTGTACATAGCTGTAATCAGTGTGTGCAACCCTTATTGTGTTATGTTTGATTATGATTGGTAGTATTGGGTGTCCCCACTTAGTTTTTGTAGGGTTCTCTTGTAGTGGTAGTGCGAAGTAGATGTGCTATATAAGACTCTGAAGTCGCAGTACCAAGTAAACTCGCCCCCAAGCCTGGCAACCTTCACTCTTTATTTTCTTTCTTTCTTTCCTTTTCATTTCTGCCAAAGCCCAACATCATCTATCAACATCATTTCAAATCAACAGGTTATGGGCCCAGAGCGTCGATATTTGCAGACGTCGCTCCGTTTTAACTTCTTTTATTTTTGCATGCGCGCGTAAGATCGAGCCAATATCCCGCAAGAGACCAGCAGGGTTTAACTGGTGAAAGCATATCGCGCTTGTTAGTAACCTCCCTTGGACGTTTCGTACGGATTGAGCACCCTACTCGTGAAGTGCGCGGAGTAGGGCAGGTCGAAGAAAATCGCACCTCGCACCTGGAGAGAGCATCCAGGGTCCAGGGGTTCAACCCTTAGGGTAGCGGAGGTAGTTTCTCCTGTCAGTGCGCCCGTCTTTACGAAGTTTCATCTTTTATTTTCTTTTCCGAGTACGCTTCAGAGCCACTTGTGAGTATACTCCGGGCGTCGAGGACCCGAACTCCGCGTGTGATTTGCGTACCAGACCCGTCTGGACGAGCGTTGAGACTTGTTTACACGGTCTCCGCTGGCATCCGAGCTGTTGAGTGTCGACAAATTTTCACTCCATTATCTCTTTCTTAGTGTGACATCAGCTACAATTCAGCGGCTGTACCGCGATCATTCTCTTTAATCTCAGCTGATCGTCGATTCAAGGCATCGAGTCCCTCACTCTGCTATATTTGTTTCTTTACTGTGGTATTTGAACTCCTTCTGGAACAATGTCTGACTCTGAAGTTGAGTCCGAAACCACCTCTGGTGTGAAGATCCCTCGCTTCCATGGTAAACGTAGTGAGGATTATACGTTACGGCGACATCGTCTACGAGCTGCATGTCGCATCAAAGAAGTCTGGAATGTCGTAATGTCAGGCTCGGATGGGTCATACAGTGCTACCACGACACAGGCGTCGGGCTCAAGCGCTCCGCAGACCACTCTCCGTGTACTTGCCAAACGAGAAAAGGCATGCGCAATCATAATATGCGCACTTGCAGATGCCCCTCTGCGTGTGGTTATAGACGTCGATGATGACCCTGGGCGTATGCTCCAACTTCTTGATGCGAGGTATGCGTCTAATAGGACAGTGTCACGTATTGCTGTACAGACCTAGCTATTCCGAATGTCGTATAATGGTCAGAATATGTCGGACTATGTCGAGCAGTTTGCGTCCCTATTCTCCCAGCTAGACCGAATTGGGAAGGATGCTGCCATTCCCGAATACCACAAGGCGCCAATGCTGTTAGCCTCTAATGATCCCAACTATTCACTGGAGTCAACGCCTGCGGCACTTCGGACAAAGGACATCTCGGAATCGACATGGGACTACGTGGCCAATACCCTCATAGACGAATACAATGCTCGCCAAATTGATTCAGCCGGTTCTGCTCATAGTCGCAAACGGATGAAGAGCAGAAGTAAGGGCAGTAGCCGTTCAAGTGGACACACCACATCGTCAAATGTTTACGAAATTGATGGAAGTACATCAGATCCCAACTCATACGATGACTTCAACGGGTGCGCTTATGCTATTGCAGGCAAAAATAGTTATCATTGCAACTTCTGTGACAGAGATGGTCACACGCAGGACCAATGTCACATGAATCCTGACAATCCAGACAATCACCTGCCTAAAGCTATCTTGGAGAAACTCAAAACTAGTTCCAGTCACGAACCCAAGCACTCCGGAAGGTCATCACGAAAGGATTCTCAGATTTAGATCGCTACAATGTCTGCTGAAAAGTCTGCAGTGGTGCCCCCTGCGTCTACTCTCATAGACACCTACGCAGACAGTGGTGCCACATCCCACTTCTTCAGTTGTGCTTCTGCGTTCGTCCCGAACACATTAGTTGACATAGAACTAAGGACGATTAAGGTCGCTGACAACACTACGGTCTCCGCTACACAAAAAGGGGATGTAATACTTCCTTTTTCGAAGACTGACCTCAGGTTGACAGATGTAGTTCTAGTCCTGGATCTTGGATACAACTTGGTGTCTGTAGGTCGTATGGCCGATAAAGGCATTCAGTCCCTTTTCTGTACGAATGAGGTTTGCGTTATACACGAAGATGGGTTAGAGATTGGATGTGGGCAGCGTGACACGTCCTCTCGTTTGTACACGCTGCCAAATCCGATTGAGCATAACGACTTCGTTTCGCATAGCTATGGTGTTAGTGCAGTGTTTCCTGATGTTGGGCGAAATCTCCCGCAGGTTGGAGGAGCGCACGTGTTACCTCAGAATGTTGGAGGAGCGCATGTGCATATTCAGAATTTGCATGCAAACAATGCCCAAGAGTACATTGCTGTCCAAGAACCAACCACGAATGGTCTGCAGGGAATGATATTCTCACATCCCTACACCCCAGACCATAATGTCATTGCCGAGCGCATCAATCGCACAATGGAAGAAGCTGCTCGAGCTTTGGTGATTCAGGCTCACTGGCAAGAATGCCTATGGCCGTATGCCTTGAAATATGATATTTGTATATGCAATAGATCTCTCCACTCTTTCACAGGTCTGAATCTATACCTTTTGGTGGGTGGTGGTAAGCCGTCGCTGAAGTATGCTAAAGCGTTTGTATGCGCAGCATATATATTAAAAATGAACCCAGACACCAAGTTCGAGTCTCGTGCACTTGAGGGAGTGTACTTGCAGACTCTGGAGCATGGTGCTTCCCAGGAACTCGAGGAGGAGTGTTGATGTTAGCACATGGTCGAGTGCCTGGTAGTCCTGTGACATGATGGTGCAGCACTTGGAAACAAAGTTTCACATAACGGAGGGCTGTTTTTGAGAGCTGCTTTGCAAAAGCGCATATGCCTGTGTTGTCAAACCCAACGTGAAACGGGCCTATGATTGGCTACTGCATATACTCATATTCAATGCATTGGTTCAAGTGTTGTGCATCGTATGGGTCATGGGCATGGGACTGGCCACTTGGCATAAGTTGAATGGGCATGGTACTTAGGAATATGTGTGGCTACATCTGGTTTACAGGTACATGCAGGTGTTGCATATCTGCAGTTGTGCTAGTAAGCACGTGCCATGCACGCAACACACCTAGGGTATGTACATGGATGCGGTGGCATGTGAATTTGTGCTTTGTCATAGTCATGATGATGCAAGTAAGTGTTTACACAGTGCTGTCACATGCTGGCACATTGTTGGCATGTCTGTTTCACTTGTTGCACATTGTTGGCTGCTCCGTTCACTTGGTGTGCGTGGTTGTAATGTGTTGTTATGATGTTATGCATGGTTGTACATAGCTGTAATCAGTGTGTGCAACCCTTATTGTGTTATGTTTGATTATGATTGGTAGTATTGGGTGTCCCCACTTAGTTGTGTAGGGTTTTCTTGTAGTGGTAGTGCGAAGTAGATGTGCTATATAAGACTCTGAAGTCGCAGAACCAAGTAAACTCGCCCCCAAGCCTGACAGCTTTCACTCTTTATTTTCTTTCTTTCTTTCCTTTTCATTTCTGCCGAAGCGCAACAACATCTATCATCATTATTTCATATCAACATCAACCTCAGATCTGGTAGTTCCAGCCATATGCCACCAGCGTTGTGGTGCACGCCTTGTGCGACGAGGATACCGTGACTGTGACTCAGAGTCAACATTTTCATGTTCAATGTGACCTCCATCGTCATTTGACTGCTCTTCATCACTCGAACTGTCCTCGGCAGCATCTAAGTTCACTGTTGCAGGGTCAACCATAATGTCTGTTGGTGCCTCAGGCTGGTCTTTTGTACCATTTTCTGAGTTTGACATGATGTGTTCAACATCATCAACAGAGAATTCATCCGAACTGATGCTATCCATATCGTTCTCAGAATGATGAGTAATATCTGATTTGCTTTCGTCATCCATATAGTTGCTGAGATATAGTGCACCAGGGAACGGTTCATCAAAAGTGACATGACGGGACCTTACTATTCGAGGAATATCGTCGTCATCAGTAACTAGGACCTCATAAACATCATGCTCAAGGTTCTGCAAGTACACTTCCTCAAGTGCACGATACTCGACCTTGGTGCCCGGGTTCATTTTTAATACATATGCAGCACATCCAAATACTCTGAAATACTTCAAAGAAGCGCTGGTTTCAGTCACTAGCACATACGGTGTTACGCCAGTGGTGGAGTGCGGCACTCTATTGTGAACATAAATAACATGTTTTAGTGCATACGACCACAAACATTCTGGAAGATTTGCTTGAATGAGCAAAGCTCGGGCAGCTTCACCCATAGTGCGATTGATGCGCTCTGCAATAGCATTATGTTCCGGGGTATACGGTGGAGAAAACGATACCTCCTGGAGACCATTCTTGGGATTCTCTTGCAAGGCAATGTACTCTTCTGCATTATCAGAGTGCAGCTTTCGAATAAACACATGCTCTCCTCCAAGCTGTTTGAGCTTCTGCCTCACACCCAAGAACACTTGCCTACTTTCACCACAGCACCAAATACTTCCACAAGACTCGCAAAGATGATCTGCGCAAGAAGATGAACCCAACGAAAAGAAAGTCAAAAGAGCGCGACGTCTGCAAAATATCGACGCTCTGGGCCCATAGTCTGATGATGTAAACGATAGTTGGGCTTCGGCGGAAATGAAAAAAGGAAACAAAGAAAGAAAATAAAGAGTGAAGGTTGCCAGGCTTGGGGCGAGTTTACTTGGTAGTGGAACTTCAGCGTGTTATATAGCACCTCTACGTCCCACTACAACTACAAGAAAACCCTATACCACTAAGTGAGGACACCCAATACTACCAATCATAAACAGACGTAACACAATAAGGGTTGCACACACTGAGGCAGTGTCTAAACAAGCGTGAACGAAGCCCGTGCATGCCTATATAGGCCTTTTGATTGGCGGGATCAACCTGGAACCGTATTGACCGTGAAAGCCATGTGAATTTCCTAAAGTCCTCTTCTCTGTAAGCAGAAAAGCTTCCCAAACGAGGGCACGCCACTTGGTCGATCATAAACCAATCATTCAAATTTGAAGACCCTCCTTCTGCCCCACGGACCTGTTATGTCCGCCATTTGGTTGTACAATAAACAATCTATAATCTCCCACGGCGAGCGCTTTGTGTTTTTTCGCGCACCCCTACCTTATCTTTGTTTCTCGTACAACCATCATGTCAGACAAATGTCCTAACCCCGCTCCCATCTCTTCCATTCGCAGGAGTCCACGCAAACACCCATCAAGCCTTCCGGGAAACGCAGAATGTACAACACGACAAGAGACACCACTAAACCGAAATGCAACCACCAGTACCGCACCGGGTTCTAAAGATGTAACCGCTTTGGCTTCGTCCTCCCAGATTACTGTCTCTCCATACAATGAACCTACTTTTCGAGAACATACGAGAATGGCCTTTTTCTACTCATTTCTGTTGGAAAAGACCGTCAAAGATTTGCGAGCGATTTCAAAGCCGTTTAAGCTTCGCATTCGTAATCGAACTCGCACTGAACTTCTTTCGAGATTAGTATTGTATTTTCACACTAAACGTTTCGAGGATACCAGTATCGGGGATTGTCTTTCAACCAACGATGAACTCAAAGATTTTCTTGAGTGGGAAAGGGACGCAGTCAGTCGTTGTGCTACTCTTTCTAGTTTGCCTGATGTAGGTGAGTTTGTAAATATGCTTCACTTTACTGACTGCGAAGTGGTTATGAAACTTATTGTTGATTACAAAGCGGCAGCCCCAGGCTCTGGATTACCGCTCACGGTGGATAAAGAAGTCGAGCACAGCGAACCAAGCATCAGTCTCAATGAATTTGCGAGGCTTATAGTAATTTTACGGGACGACGAACTTGCGAAGAATGCCCCCAATAAGGCTATCGGTAAGACATTGAATCGAAGAGAGTTGGACGCTAACGTGACGCGGGATTCGTACTGGTTAGTTATTGCAAATCGATTTAATGATAAGAACGTGGATCCGAAGCACAGTTTTGCTGGGAGATTGGATGAGGTAGACTCAAATATGAGACCTCTATGCGACCGTAGCGCTTCCGTGTTAAAAAAAGCAGTAAAACAGTGTGAAGAAGATGGTTACTATAGCTAGGGCAAACTGGTCTAGGTCAGGGCAGAACGATCCAAGTAACATTTGCAACTTTCTACGGATGACCCCGAAAGGTGAACTCACTGCCGATTCGAAACGGGCTTATGTCTATTTTTGCGTATCGCACATCGGTACCGCAGACGAGGCGGAAGATCTGCTCTCAACAACCTCGAAGCTCATCGAAGAGGATGAAGGAGGTATTGAAGAGGGTTGCTTAGGGAGTGGACAACAGAATCAGGCTGCGGTGGAGCGAAGGAGAAGCTTTGGGACACGAAACAGTGGAAGCTCTAAGGATCTTAGTGAAATATAGAAAGGAGTGGTTCAATCGAATAAGATTTCAGAGGAACAGACGGCAATTTTGCGGGAGCACCTTGCCCTAGAACGTGACAGGAATGCAGGGCCACAGAAGTCAGATGAAGAAAAGCAGAGGGACGAATTTGATCATCGTGTCAAACTAGCAACGTATCTTGCAGACAGCTCCATGCAGATCAAAAGAGCTCGAGATCTGCATGATGAGGATTTGGTGGAATTACTACAACAAAACCATAGCCATCTGCTGAAGAGATTTAAGAAGATCGTTGAAAAGTCCAGACCTGATGCGGAGAAAAATGCTATCTAGTTTCTCTACTGCCTTTTGATTTACTTTTGTTATCATTAAGGGCTGTTGTATGTGGTGTTGTTGGAGATATTGGTGTTGATGGTGGTTTGGGTGGTATTTGGGGAGGTGGTTGTGGTGGCCACGCATTTTTTGGTTCTGCTACTGCTTGCATTCTATCTATACCTGGTTCTATTTCGTTTCGCTAGGTTTGACGCGATCCAAGAGAGGAACTTAAGCCACGTTTTTCGGCTTCTTGTATTTTGTTGGAGAGCTTCACTGGAGTTGTCGCCATGCGTTATTCAGCCACTCTTTCTGCCGCAGAACCCAAGTTGGGAATCGATGAATCTGGTGGTGTTCTTTCATCTACCTACACGGTTGGAGTTGGTCGCGGTGTCGTCTCGAAGATCACAAGTCACTTGGAGAAACAGGAAAAAGAAGTTGAAGGTACATGGGAGTCAGTGAGATACAGACAGACTAACTTTGCTTTTGGTTTATTGATTTCTTTTGAGGCGGCTTTGCTAAACACGTTGGCTACGTTCATTAAACCTGAGCCGGACTTTATCTCTTGAACTGCTGAAAGAGCCATAGGTAGCCTCCCAGATGATATGCAGAAGTCCATCCGGGAACAAGGAGATCATACCTCCTTTATGGAGAAAGCCCGGAATCGCTGCAGAGATTCTGATGTTCCATGGAATGGTCAGCATGAACAATAGCGTTACACTCGACGAGTGACTCTTGGGGAGAAATGGGAGTATAGCATAACAAGATCGGCGAATAATACTGCTTTACTGCTCAGTGAATGATGATGTGGATCAAATCCGTAACGAAGTCCAATGTTTGGCTGGGAAGTAGAGATATCAATGCTTCTGTCCTCATCGTGGTAAAAAAAATTCACCACGTACGAAAATGATAGCTTGCAGTTGGGATTTCTTGCGGAATATCTTGCCTATTCTAGTGCTTGGTAATTACGTCCCACGTTGTTGATAGTTAGGGCTATAGGGTAGGCATTCTACAATGTATACAATGAGAAATGCTTTACGCTAATACTAGTTCTGTCTATCCATGGTTGTCCGCCCTACTTTACGGACACCAGCGATTGGCGTCTATTCTGAAATGAAGGCGCCCTGCAATGCTTTGAAGCATTCTGAAACTGGTCCTCATTTTCAGGCGCACAAGTCACGACCGAGTAGTTCCAAAAGTTGTAATCAGGATTCTTCAGCAGCTCAACAAACGTAGTTAGTACTCCCCATGGTGGTAGTCTGTTGGCAATTAGCCTCTCGACCAGCACTTTCGCAATCTCTTCCTTCACCCACTCGCTACTATATTCGCGGAATAACATGAGGATCACATTCCTGAAGTACATAGTGTGACTGTTGGGGAAACGCAGTTGGTTTGTAAGTGCATTGAAAAGATGTGTTTGCCCCTCGAAGTCGAGTTGAAAAGTAAAGACACGAATGATATACGTAGAAGGGCTGTTCAAGATATCACCGTCACCGGACCGGAAGTAGCACAATGGGACGGATACACGATCAAAGAATTGAGTACGGTAAGATTGTACCTGGTCTGTCCCTTGTCACCAGTGAAGCGGATATACTTCACAAGATGTTGCAACGCACGGGGGTTATGAAAACAAAAGGGAAGAAACAACGGGAGGAAGAAGAAACAAGAAAATAAAACAAGGAAGGTTGTCAGCCTTAGTCGACCAGTTCACTCGACAGCAGGCAAAGCCAATCTACATATACCCTACCCCACACACTTTACCGTCGTCGCAGCAAGCGACGGCGGTGGTTGCATCATTACACTACACGTTATTCGTGTGTGCAGGTGTACACGAAAAGCGCACACAATCTAGAGGGTCACAATTTCAAATAACTAAATCAATCAATGCGGCAAATCCATTGCCAGTTCCTTGATCTGGAACCAGCTCTAAAAAATCAACAATTACCATCCTTGCACTCCAACCCCTCCGCGTAGCCCGCAAACGCACATTGCCCCAAATCACCCAATACAGCTCCCATTCGCATCTTCGGCATTGCAGCACAACCGTCTACTGCGCGCACACTTGGACCAACCACATTGCTCCACTTGTGCATATCCGCAATCCAGTACCATACACTCCATAACACTTGTACGGTATACAATGCATATAGCATTTTGCAGTAGCCAATCACATTGCCATTTCACGTTGGGTTTGAGCAGAGGCGCATATGCCATTTTGGAGCGAGGGGCTCCAAAAGTGCCCATCGTCCCCTGAAGGTTTGGTTTTGGACCAAGCTGACACCTTCTGTGGGGGTTGGCCAGGCACTCGACCACTTGTAGATTTCAACACTTCAAAACTCTTCCTAGAGTTCCTGTCCAAGACCAAGCCGTTTGAGAATTGCATTAAAATCATACGTCCCAATGGCTTGGTGAGTAAATCGGCATCATTCAGCTCACTTGGGACGTATTGAACACTAATCAAATTGTCTCTTATGAGATCTCGGATAAAGTGAACCTTTACATCAATGTATTTAGCACGACTAGAAGGACACCTTTCACCACCAGCCCACTCCAATGCGAACTGGTTGTCAGAGTGTAGAGGAACCAAAGGTTTCATGTCGAAGCCGCATTCCCGTAGCACACGAGCAACCCATACCACTTCCTGTGCAGCCAAAGTCAGAGCATAGTACTCCGCCTCGCCAGTTGATAGCGCAACTGACGCTTGTTTTCTACCACCATACCAGCAGGTTGCTGACCCAAGTTTAACGATATACCCGGACATCGACTTCCGACTCGTAGTATCTCCAGCGTAGTCGGAGTCCACAAAACCATGCAGATCTAGCGATCCAGGCCTGTAGCATAGCCCATGCTGTCGCGTTCCACACAGGTACCTGAGCACACGCTTCACTGCTTTGTGACACCAAGCGGTAGGAGCACTCTGAAAACGAGCCAGGATGAGAACTGGTGCAAGTATATCCAACCTAGTACGTAGTGCCAAGTACAGCAGAGACCTGATCATCTGCTGGTACAACTGCACATCCATTGGTGATTTGTCCACCTCCATTGCTAGAGATGTGAAGAAGCACTCCACCATAGGGCTAGGTACTGGCTTAGCGTTCTGGAGACCAAATCGTCGAAGTATACTTTCAATATACAGCGACTGTCCCAGCTTGACACCAAGGAGTTGTCCGGCTGTACCTATCTTCCATGACAGCTCCACGCCAAGGTACAGAGTGATTCGGTTCTCAATGCGGAGGTCATAGAGTGTTTTGAGCTCTTCCAACACCGTAGTCCGTTGCTACAGCGTTGGCGTGAACACCAGAATGTCGTCCACATATACGAGTATGTAGGCATACATGCCATCTCCAACCTTTCGCTTGAATACGCACGGTGCGCTGGGTATTTCCTCCAAACCCAACCTCTTCATGTCTGCTTTGAACTTGGTTTGCCATGCTAGATGAGCCTGTTTCAAACCGTACATAGCCTTGAGTAGCTTATAGCACTTTGTGGTCAGACCGGGAACACCACGCGGCGACATCACCCACACGTCTTCTTTAAGCTCACCATTGAGAAATGCAGTCTTAACATCTACTTGAGCCACATACATCTGAAGACGAAGTGCGACGTACAGGAACATGCGGACCAGGCTATATGGCACTACTGGCGCATATGTCTCCATGTAGTTCTGCCCGTATGTCTGGTGATTGCCACCAGCCACAACCCTAGCCTTGAATCTATCAACTGATCCTTTGGCATTGCGCTTTACGTTTAAAATGACATGAGTAGGAAGAGGCTGAGAGGCAGGTTATTCATCCTCCTCCCAAGTGTTCTTCTCCTCCAGAGATGTCAGTTCTTCAACAATGGCACTCTTTCAAAGGCTCTGCTTAAGTGGTGTGGCAGACAGTGCTTCGCCCAGAGTAGGTTCATCATTGGTAGTAATATCCATTTTTGACGTTGCACTACCGGCCATGTACCACCACTTAGCTGGTGCACGTCGTGTACGGCGAGGATAGCGTGGTTCTGGTTCAGATTCCGGTAAGACATCAGTGTCCGAAGTATGTTGACTAGCACTTGGGGCATGCTCACTGTTGGCAGTAGTACCTGTGCTGTCACTGAAAACCAAATGTTCGGGGGAGCATGGGCTGTTTTAGAGGGTACCTCTGCAAAAGCGCGTATGCGCGTGTGCGCGAACCCAACGTGAAACTGGCTTCTGATTGGCTAATGCAAATGTACATATGCAACGTGGTGCGTACAAGTGGTATGGCATAACGGGACCGGTTGGACACACCCACGTGTCCAGCTACTACAGTGGTCACAGTGTACGTTGTGTGCAGGGGATACTGATGAAGTGGTTGACAGCTGGTACAAGTGGTACAGCAGTGGTTGGTACAATGGTAAGGTGCGCATGCACTGTCAACAGGTTTACACATGCACGGGTATATTGATGACGTGGGTGTTGTGTGCATTGCCACATGATGACATGGCACTAACACCACAGGTTACGTGCCGACTTACTGTGACGTGTTGACTTACCGTGATGTGTTGGCATATGCTGGCGTGTGTTGGAGTCGTGAATTTGTGCCTTGTCATGGTCATGTGTATGCACGTAACTATTACGGAACGTTGGTGCGTTGGTGTGCGTTGATGTAATGAGGTTGTGCTGAGCTGGCTATGTCATGTTAGATGATGATTGGTAGTATTGAGTGTCCCTGCTTAGTGGTTTAGGTTTTACTTGTAGTTGGTGTTCCCGCGCAATTCGAGTTTAAAGTGGTACATAAGATGTGTCTGAAGGACCTCCAAGTAAATCCAAGCCAGAGCTGGCGAACTTCCCTTCCATCCCCTCAACTTCCTTTCAACATTCATCAGGTTATGGGCCCAGCCCCGCTGACCGCTGCCGCTATCCCTTTCCGTATCGTTCGTCTGTCGCCGCTCTCCCTCACCGCCGTTCATCCGTTTCGCTGTTGTTGCCTCTTTCGTCGTTGCGTCGGGTGTCTTGATCCCATTGTTGGTCGGTGTTGGTCATTCTCCTTTGGTTTGCGTTCCTCCTTGAGGGCGTTGTGGTGGTAGTGGTTCGACGTTTACTTCCTATCGTTGTTGAGTTGGGCCTCCGTTGTTGCCCGTGTTGTCGATCGCTATCTACTTTGTGTGTGACACTCCCTCTATCTTGTGTTTTGGGATCCCCGAGTCGATTGTCGGGTCGTATCCGTGAGGTCGAGTCGGTCTAGTTTCGAAGTCTGGGCTCCGTGATCGTGTGCTCAGCAGTTGTTTGTTTTTCGTGTTTCTTAATCATCATCTGGTGTCCAGTGCGACGAGCGGTTGATACGGGTTACTTTGGGTGATTCCAGGTATCCGGGGACGTGAGCCTGGCGGCTTGAACCAAAGCGGGTGTACTGTCGAGCGGCTTCCCACCGGTCCATTTGGACAGATAACGGTGACGGTCGTTAAGACCTGGTAAGTTCAGCGGGTGCATCTGTGGACGGGGTGCCGTGGCGTACTGCGCCGGTGCGGGTGATTGAATTATTTGTTTTGATCCTGACTGCGTGTCGGGATTCTTGGGCTGTTGCGAAGGTATTCCATAACGAGCTTTTGATCCGTGCATCTGACCCTTGGGCGTTTGTGCGGGGAGGCGACGTGGCGTAGGCTGACCTCCTTCTCAGGATCAGGCCGCGTGTGAACTTAAGTGGTTGCGCGTTAGCAGGGTACTTTGGTTGCCATAGTAGCTTCAGTTTCGAGGTCGCGCAAGTTCTTGCAAGAGGCCAGAGAGGGTTATACTTGGTGAAGGCATATCTTGGGTCATTAACCATCCTCTGGAAGCCTCGTAGAGAGCGACGCATCTTCTCCTTAGACGTAGGAGAGGGAAGACAGAAGAAGACGTCTTGTACCCAGAGCATCTCCGGGGGCCAGGGTTCCGACACCCTAGGGTAGCGGAGGTAGTTTCTCCCGTCAGTGCGCCCGAATTTGAAGTTTTGTTGTTGTTTTTGTCGTTGTTTTTGTTGTTATTGTTGCCGTTGTTGCCATTTTTGTACTACTTAAGTGCCGTAGGTCTTTCATCGCACCTGTGCTGTTTGTTGACATCTACCAAGCATGGATTCATTCGGTGGCATCAAGATTGAAAAGTTGGGCGAGGATAACCTCCATGTATGGAAGCAAAAGGTTGAGTTGCTGCTTACACTCAAGGACCTCGATGACCATCTTGAATCAACCAGGCCTACGGACGATGACGAGTTGTCAGCATGGAAGAAGAAAGACTCCAAGGCCAGGGCTGTTATTGGTCTCAGCATCAGTGATGAGCATTTGGACCATGTGGGAGATACCGAGAATGCTGCGTAAATGTGGAAAGCCATTTGCGATGTGTTCCAGCGTAAAACGCTGCTCAACCGAATCAATGCAAGACGTGCCTTCTACACAGCCAAGATGCGAGATGATGAGAAAATGTTACACTTCATCAATCGTGTTCGTCATCTTGCATCGGATCTGAAGAGCATGGACGTGGTGGTTGAGGAGGAAGACATCGCTATGGCAATCCTATGTGAGCTACCAGACCGCTTCGAACACCTCATTGTCGCTATTGACACCACGATTGGTGATCGCAAACTCGATTTAGAGTTTGTGAAGAGTCGTTTGCTGCAAGAGGAACAGCGAATGAACGATCGTGCCAAGGAGGAGTCCGGAAGTGACACGGCTTTGGTCGGTGCGCAGTCACGAAAGAAGTCCATGGTGTGCTACTACTGTGGTAAGAAGGGGCATATCCAGAGAAACTGTTTCAAGAGACAACGTGACGAAGCTAGCAAAGAACAGAGTGCTGCCGCAAACCCAGCTGTGCAGACCGATCTCGGCAACGAGAAACGAGGATGTGACAGTGACTCTGACTTTGTTTGTCTCATTGCGACAGGTTCTGTGGAAGAAAGTATCAGTGACTGGATCATTGACTCTGGTGCCACCGCCCATATGACGTATGACGAGTCCATGTTTGACAGTTATAGCAAAAGAGAGTCTGCCGGTGTGAGTATCGGCCATGACTCGAAGCTGGAGTCTCTTGGTCATGGCAGTGTCCACCTCGATCTCGCTGTTGAAGGGCGTAAGAGCAAGTGCCGGTTGGGTGAAGTAGTGCACGTACCGAATTTAAGGTATCATCTGCTGTTAGTATCTGCGATGTGTGACCTGGGTGCGCGAGTGGTGTTTGACGAAACCAAAGTATGTGTATACAAAGGCAACACCATGATCGTCCAGGGCCGTCGCATCAAAGGACTGTACTACCTATGTACCGCGATTGAAGTACCAGAAGACATGGACAACGCACTTGTGACTGACCTGTCACTATGGCATGCTCGAATGGCTCATGTGAATGTGGATGGTATCAAACATATGGCTCGTAACGGTGTTGGGTCAGGCCTGAATGTGGACTTGAATCAATCGATGGATGTGTGTGACTCTTGTGTAGTGGGAAAATCTACACGTGCTCCAACTCCCAAGCAAGGGGGGGGAACGGGCTTTGCACCCATTGGACCTAGTGCATTCGGACATTTGTGGTCCAATCCAAGTAGGTTCCTTGGGAGGTTCACGCTACTTCGTCACATTCATCGATGATCACTCCCGTTTTTGCTTCTTGTACATGCTCAAGACCAAGGATGAGGTGTTCCACGTGTTCGTGAAGTGGCTCAAGATGGTTCAAAATCAGAGTGACCGACATGTGAAAACCATCACTGCACGTGAGTCTGTGCTACATGCGTTACGCACAGACAATGCTGGTGAATATGTGTCAAAGAAGTTTTCACAAGAGCTTGAACGTCACGGTATTGAACATCAGCGAACGGTGCCTTACAATCCACATCAGAATGGTCTGGCCGAACGGTTCAACCGAACACTCATGGACTTGGTGAGATCGATGCTGCATCACAAGAAACTGCCGAAGAGCTTCTGGGCTGAAGCATTGAACGTTGCAGTGTATGTGCGCAATCGAGTCACCTGCAAGGCCCTTCCGAGTGACGTGACACCACTCGAGATGTGGAGTGGATATGAACCTCACTTGAGCAATCTGCGTGTGTTTGGTAGCCGGTGCTGGTACAAAGGGGTGGACCACAAGCTGAAGAAGCTGGAGCAACGTGCCGTGGAGGCGATCTTTATTGGGTACACATCTGGATCGAACGTTTATAAACTGTGGGATGCGCAAAAGAGGAAGGTGGTTGTGTCGAGAGATGTGAGGTTTGACGAATGTAGTGGTTCAGATCAAGGTACTGACCACGTTGATGATGACGACTATGCTGAGATCGACATCTCGGACAAGCCGAAATCAAACATCACCTCCACCTCTACTAAAGCCACCGATGCTGCCCAATTTGAACCCGCTGCACCAGATACTCCACCAGAAGAAGCTTCAGGCAGTGGCCACGATGAGCCCACAGCTGAGACAGAAGTTGAGCCAGACGTACCAGATCCATCACCACTTCGGAGATCCACTCGTGAGCGTAGAGCGCCTACCTCGTGGTGGCGCGGAACTGCCCTACTCACTGCCAGTGATGACGTCCCATCCTCATACTCCAATGCGGTGTCACGTCCTGATTCAAAAGCGTGGACCAAGGCCATGAACAGTGAGTACGAGTCTCTGATGGAGCATGACACATGGGAGTTAGTGCCAAGGCCAGCTGACAGCAACGTGATATCATCCAAGTGGGTATTTGTGCAAAAATATGAGGCTGGCGACAACGATGAACCGACAGTGAGGTACACGGCTCGTGTGGTGGCTCGAGGGTTTCTGCAGATCGAAGGTGTAGACTTCTCCGAGACGTATGCACCAGTGGTCAAATTCACATCCATTAGAATGATTCTGTCCATTGTAGCAGTGCAGGACTATCATCTGCACCAGATGGATGTGAAGACTGCATTCTTGAATGGCGACCTGGAAGAGACTGTGTACATGGAGCAGCCGGACGGATTCATCAAACCTGGGAACGAGGACTTGGTATGCCTTCTCAAGAAAGCCATCTATGGGCTACGACAGGCATCAAGGCAGTGGTTTGCAAAGATGTACTTGTTCCTCGTTGGTTGGATGGGTCTGAAGCCAATCGTCGCAGACGAGTGCGTCTACACCGGAGGGGTACTGGGAGCGCTTGTGATCATTGCTATTTATGTGGACGACTTGCTCATTGCAAGTACAAGTATGGAGACAATGAATCGCGTAAAGCGTGAACTGTCAAAACGTTTTCAGATGAAGGATCTCAGTGAAGCGCGCATGGTACTTGGGTTCGAGATCCATCGTGATCGATCCAAAAGACAGCTGTACCTGACACAGTCTGCATACACGCGTAAGGTCTTAGAACGTTTTGGCATGTTGCAGTGCAAACCAATGGACACTCCCATGGACTCCGGTGCTGACCTCACTAAGGTAGAAGAGCCTCTGACGAACATCCCGTATCGCCAGGTGATCGGTTGTCTGATGTATCTCCCTGTTGGCACTCGACCGGACATCTCGTTTGCAGTGTCCAAGCTAGCTAAGTATGTCGAGAAACCTGGAGAGACTCATTGGAAAGCAGTCAAGCGTGTTCTGCGTTACCT
The DNA here is from genome assembly GCA_003194525.1 of Gracilariopsis chorda. NCBI lineage: Eukaryota > Rhodophyta > Florideophyceae > Gracilariales > Gracilariaceae > Gracilariopsis > Gracilariopsis chorda. The sequence goes on along the minus strand of NBIV01000010.1, from coordinate 614,367 downwards.
CAATGGCACTCGCTCCCTCGGACTTACTTATGGCACCACGACTGATACTCAGCTGTATGGATACGTAGACTCCGACTGGGCAGGTGATACATCCAACCGCAAGTCCACCAGTGGGTATGTGTTCATGATGTGCGGTGCTCCTGTGTCTTGGAGCTCGCGCCAACAGGAAGTAGTTGCATTGTCTAGCGCTGAGGCTGAGTATGTGAGTCTGTGCAGTGGGACGAAGGAAGCGATCTGGCTGAGACGACTGTGGAGTGGCATTGGCAACGCAAGTGGACTGCACGTGGATGAGTCAGTGACGCTAATGGTTGAGCCCACAACTGTGTACGTGGACAATCAAGATTGCATCGACCTTGCTCGAAATGGAGTTGTGAACAAGCGTAGTAAGCACATTGATATTCGCTTTCACTTCACCAGAGAGGCTCTACGCGACAAAGCCGTCCAGTTGCAGTACTGTTCCATGGAAGACATGGTTGCCCATGTGCTGACGAAAGCGCTTGGTCGAGTTAAGCTGGCAAGTTTCCGCGGTGACTGTGGCTTGCTCCCCTTAGACCTTTGAAGTCAGTGACAGAGGGGGGGTGTTGGCAGTAGTACCTGTGCTGTCACTTAAAACCAAATGTTCCGGGGAGCATGGGCTGTTTTAGAGGGTACCTCTGCAAAAGCGCGTATGCGCGTGTGCGCGAACCCAACGTGAAACTGGCTTCTGATTGGCTACTGCAAATGTACATATGCAACGTGGTGCGTACAAGTGGTATGGCATAACTGGATCGGTTGGACACACCCACGTGTCCAGCTACTACAGTGGTCACAGTGTACGTTGTGTGCAGGGGATACTGATGAAGTGGTTGACAGCTGGTACAAGTGGTACAGCAGTGGTTGGTACAATGGTAAGGTGCGCATGCACTGTCAACAGGTTTACACATGCACGGGTATATTGATGACGTGGGTGTTGTGTGCATTGCCACATGATGACATGGCACTAACACCACAGGTTACGTGCCGACTTACTGTGACGTGTTGACTTACCGTGATGTGTTGGCATATGCTGGCGTGTGTTGGAGTCGTGAATTTGTGCCTTGTCATGGTCATGTGTATGCACGTAACTATTACGGAACGTTGGTGCGTTGTTGTGCGTTGATGTAATGAGGTTGTGCTGAGCTGGCTATGTCATGTTAGATGATGATTGGTAGTATTGAGTGTCCCTGCTTAGTGGTTTAGGTTTTACTTGTAGTTGGTGTTCCCGCGCAATTCGAGTTTAGAGTGGTACATAAGATGTGCCTGAAGGACCTCCAAGTAAATCCAAGCTAGAGCTGGCGAACTTCACTTTCATCCCCTCAACTTCCTTACAACTTTCAACACTCACCACAATTGTCTGGGTCTGAATCGTCACCAGAAGTATGCTCGCTATCATCTGGATGATCGGTACCGCTTTCAATGCTCTGTGCCGTTGGTATAGGAGTGGATTCAATATGTTCTTTATCACTCTCAATATCGGATGGGTTGTCCACAGAAACCATACTACCACTCTCAGTATCGATTTCAGAGTGATCTGTGCATTCATAAGTATCATCTGATGCACCTTCATCACTCATAACATGTTCCAGAAATGGTGCCCCAGGGAACTTGGACTCGTCAAATGTCACATGCCGAGACTTTACAATGCGTGGAATCTCATCACTATCATTGACTAAAACATCATACACACCATGCTCAAGAGTCTGTAAGTACACTCCCTCAAGTGCACGAGACTTGAACTTGGTATCCGGTTTCATCTTAAGCACGAACGCAGCACACCCAAACACTTTGACATGCTTCAGGGATGGTTTTGAACCAGTCATCAAAAGGTAAGGGCTGCTTCCAGTTGCTGATTGATAAACCCTATTGCGAACATGTATGACGTGCTTTAATGCGTATGGCCACAAGCACTCTGGGAGACTTGCCTGTATGAGCAAAGCTCGAGCAGCTTCCTCCATAGTGCGATTCATGCGCTCGGCTATTGCATTGTGTTCCGGAGTATACGGAGGAGAGAAAGAAGTGTCTTGAAGATTGTTGGCAGGGTTCAGCTGCAACGCAATATACTCCTGGGCATTATCCGAGTGCACTTTCGCAATGGCCACTCCTCCAAGCTGCTGGAACTTGTGCTCAACTGCATCGAATACAACAGCAATTTCACTTTTATGGGCCATGAAGCCTAAGAGTGCATACCTTGAATGCTCGTCAAGGAAGGTAGACGCATATTGAAACCTTTGTGGGAATGAAGGTACAAGGGGTCCTAGTATATCGGAGTGTACCACCTCACCTACGGCTGATGCTCGGTCGTATTTGCCGGGGAACGGAAGTTTATGTGCCTTACCAAGCATACCCGGGCGGCATATCTCCTTCATTCCTGACATCTTCGGCACCCCTTCAGCATGTTTGTAAACTGACTGGAGGTCGCGCGCATTGATGTGGGCAAGTCGCCGATGCCATAGATTAGCAATACTGGACTCCGATGTCTTCATGCAATGATCTCCACTAGTTGGTGACGAGGATGGGGTTGGGTTGGTACCTTGCAATATCGGATCGGGTAAGGTGTACAACCCGGAGCGTCGATCGCGATGGCCACTGCCGACTACAAACCCATTGTCCAAGGTGAGACGAACTTCACTTGAGCGAAAGAAAGATTCAATGCCCTTGTCCGCCAAGCATCCTATGGACACCAAATTGTATTCCAGTTCTGGAACGAACAGGACATCAGTCAATCGTAGGTTTGCGTACTCAAATGGCAATACTATGTCACCCCGCTGCGTTGCACATACTTCAGTATTGTCGGCAAGCATGATGGTTCGAGTTTCTACGTTGTGCAAAGACTCGGGAATAAACGCAGACACCGAATGGAAAAAGTGTGATGTAGCACCACTATCGGCATAGGTGTCCATATCACAACTGTCGGGAGGTACGATGGAAGACCTTTCCAGTGCCATACCACATACCTCAATCTTTGATGAACTACCAGCCAGCTTATTGCAAGACTTGGACACCCCAGATTTGCTCTTCGATTTGATGTTAAGCTTGTCCAGGATGCTTTTGGGTAAGTGATTATCTGGGTTATCTGGATTCACATGGCATCTGTCCTTTGTGTGACCATCACGATCACAGAATTCACAGTGATAAGTCCGGTTACTGGACACCACGTATGCGCTACCAGTTGTACTTGGCCGATCATCAGAGTCACTTCCATCCCTAATGTGAGTGTGACTGGAGTTTTGCGACACACGTGAACCACCAGAACCTTTGCTTCTGTTCTTCTTTCGACTCCGCGTTTGTCCAGAACTAGAAGAACTGACCAGACGAGCATTGTACTCATCGATCAAAGTGGTTGCCACATAGTCCCAGGTCAGTTCCGATATGTCCTTGGTACGGAGTGCAGCAGCCGTGGACTCCAACGAACTGTTCGGATCAATGGAAGCAAGTAGCATAGGTGCCTTGTGAGACTCCGGTATAGCAGCATCCTTGCCCATACGGTCTAACTGAGCGAACAATGCCGTGTATTGATCCACATAGCTGGACATGTTCTCACCGCTGTAAGACATTCGGAACAATCGTGTCTGCACTGCAATTCTAGATACAGTCCTATTGGAGGCATAACGTCCATCCAAGAGTTGCAACATACGTGCAGGATCATCATCCACGTCCATGACTACGCGTAATGGAGCATCACCAAGAGCACAGATGATGATACCACAAGCCTTTTCTCGTTTCGCAATGATACGGGGAGTTGCTATTTCAGTGCCACTACCTGCGGTAGTTGTGTATTGAGTTGAAATATCTGTGGTAGATTGAACCCCAGAGAGATTCGCGACATTCCACACACCATTAATACGGCATGCAGCACGGAGACGGTGACGCCACAGCATATAATCATCACCACGCTTACCATGGAAACGAGGAATTTTCATTCCAGATGTGGATTCCGTTTCAACTTCGGAGTCGGACATGGTTCCTACGGGACTAGAACCAAAGAAAGGCAACAAAAGCAACTATGTAGATGCCAAATGTAGTGATATCCACGCAATGTATTGAAGCCGAAAGAGGGATTTCAAGGCTTCTGTTACACAAAGAACCAGAAAAACTGGAGCGGAGAAGAATCTCAAACACTCAACAGCGAAAACGTCAGCGGAGACCGTGTAACCAAGTCTACTACGCTTGTCGAGACGCGTCTTGTACGCGATCACAGGCAGAGTTCGGGTACTCAACGCCCGGAGTATACTTACAGGACGTACTGATACGAGCCTGGACACAAATAAAACTTCTTAAGACGGGCGCACTGGCAGGAGATACTATCCCCGCTACCGTAGAGGTCCGAATCCTCTGGTCCCTGGTAACTCTCTCCAGGTGAGATGCGGTTTCTGCGACCAATCCTGCTCTGCGCACTTCAGAGCGAGGGGCTTTACAATCCGTACGAGACGTCCAATGGAGGCTAGTAGCTGACGAGATAAGCTTTCACCAGTTAACCCCTTCTAGTCGCTTGCCAGAAAATAGCGCGGTCTTCCTTGTGCTCTGAAGCAAAGAAGCACGGATCGGAACAGGCGCAGGTCGGCTTACCAGAGAAGGTGTCTCTGAACGCTTTGCCTACTTTCACCACTGCCACTCGACTTTCACAAGATTCGCTCGCTCGCAACGCAACGCGTACCTGCGCGAAAGAAAAACCAGTCTTCGTAGAATCCAAAAAGATATTAGTAGAGCACGACGTCTGCAAAACGTTGACGCTCTGGGCCCATAACCTGTTGCAACGCACGCGGGTTATGAAAACAAAAGAGAAGAAACAACGGGAGGAAGAAGAAACAAGAAAATAAAACAAGGAAGGTTGTCAGCCTTAGTCGACCAGTTCACTCGACAGCAGGCAAAGCCAATCTGCATATACCCTACCCCACACACTTCACCGTCGTCGCAGCAAGCGACGGCGGTGGTTGCATCATTACACTACACGTTATTCGTGTGTGCAGGTGTACACGAAAAGCGCACACAATCTAGAGGGTCACAATTTCAAATGACTAAATCAATCAATGCGGCAAATCCATTGCCAGTCCCTTGATCTGGAACCAGCTCTAAAAACTCAACAATTACCATCCTGGCACTCCAACCTCTCCGCGCAGCCCGCAAACGCACATTGCCCCAAATCACCCAATACAGCTCCCATTCGCATCTTCGGCATTGCAGCACAACCGTCTACTGCGCGCACACTTGGACCAACCACATTGCTCTACCTGTGCATATCCGCAACCCAGTACCATACACTCCATAACACTTGTACGGTATACAATGCATATAGCATTTTGCAGTAGCCAATCACATTGCCATTTCACGTTGGGTTTGAGCAGAGGCGCATATGTGCTTTTGGAGCGAGGGGCTCCAAAAGTGCCCATCGTCCTCTGAAGGTTTGGTTTTGGACCAAGCTGACACCTTCTGTGGGCGGTGGCCAGGCACTCGACCACTTGTAGAGTTCAACACTTCAACACAAGAAGAAGTGACATCCCTTGCCCACTGAATCTTCCACTCGATTTCAGGTACGTATCAATCACCCCTTTCATGCCACTACCCTGTAACAGAGTCACAAAATTCGATAGTATTGAGGGAGGATTCATTATTTTCGGTACTCTCTTCACGTTCAGATCAGGGGCGAACGGATCACGAAGGCGCATTTGTTTCGGAAACGACGACAGAACCAAATTACGAAGCTGAACGCAGCTACTAGGTATAACATTGCAAAAGTCCAGGTTATATGCGCACAAGAACTCCGGAAAGTCATGAACCACAACTAACAACACTCTCAGCAACCCATTGTAAAGCGTTCGAACCACCATTGAAAGCGGTTCAGTAGAGTTTTTCAGATATCCAGAGATGAACTGAAGAAACGAAAGAAGCAAATGCCGAAACAAAGGCCCACCATTCACGTTCTTAACAGAAAGTAGACTCGGGAATAATTCTTTGTTTGCTAGGAGTTGTAGCCAGTAGAAAGCAAACGGGGGTATCTTTGACGGCGAAAATAAGCTTAGGACGCCTACTAGTCCTCCTTGAACGGAAAGACTGTCAAGATTGACTTCAGCATCTTCAAGTGTTAGGCTTCCAAGATCACGTACCCATCGGAACAGACCGTCTTCCTTGTCATCTAGGAACTTTAGAGCTTCTGCCTTCGAAGAAATGCCCTGAAGCTTATGGAAGAACGCTATAGACAACTGATCAACAGTCGGTTCAAAGTCATCTGTTCCGCTCCGTTCCTTCAAATTCGAGCCAACTGAAAACTGAGCCATTATACCAGTTACTATATGAGAATGTGCCCTCAGATCCCTTTGCTGCATCGCTTTAGCATATCCTTCGCAACAGTGACGTAGAAATGGCAGAATAAATGCACCCCCTTGATTTTCTTAGAAGCGGATCCAACTTTGTCCATATGACAGATTGTGCTCAGCATACATATCAGACTCTCAACTGAGGTGTAGGGGGCCTCAATAATATCAGTTGATATTCCTGATTCGCTCGCTATAGACTCCAGAAACAGAGAAGTCACTGTGGTCACGATCTCCACAGCTACTTGGAAGAATTTCTCTACGGTGTCAGTTGTCGCCAAGAGACTTGCACGTGCCTGTTCCTTGAAGTTCATAACCGCTTGGTCTAGAATTTATCGATTAACATCAGCAGTCAAGACTCGGTGCCACTCAAGAAGAACTTGCGCGACTACTTTCCTTGAACCCATGAGATCGATATTTTCTGGGTTTTTTAAATGTCTTGTTGAAGTCTTGTTGGCCTCAGTGTTTGTAGTACCCGATCTGTGTGTTGCGTCTGCTTTTTGAACGACGGTTTATGCAGCGTCCACGAGTGCGAGTAGTTCATCTGCGGTCATAGACGTATTCGCGGTGTTTTGCGTCCGTGCGACTTTCAAAATAACTTCAAGTGTTAGATAACAGTCACCTGCGGTAGCCAATGGCTCCTCAATAACTGCTTTCCGTACAAAGGAACAAGCGAAATCCAGTGCTGTCACGCTTCTAGCATTTTCTATAGCTTTTGCAAGAATCTCATCATAGCTGGTCTTGCTGAGTAGAGAGCCAGGTCTGAGGAGTGCCAAAATACATTCTAGATTGAGCTTTCTTTGTTCTTCAGAAAACGCAAACCAGGTAGCAAGCTCCTTCGACAATCTCCGAAAAGATTCATAAACACTTTCCAAAATGAGGACATAAGCTTCACGATACATATTAGAATCCTCTTCGGAAGAGGAAAGCCGAAAGAGCCGAAGAGGGAGCCAAGCGCGGACGCGGAGTAGCAATCATCAATAGTGGCTTTGTGGGGTGCTCCACAGCTGAAGTCGTCACAGGTACCGTTCTTTCTGAAACCGAAAGATTCGACGACACTTCGGTTCTTGTTTGTGAGGAGGCAAGTACTCTTGGAGCCGGGCGATTCGAAGAGAATCGATGAGACGCTTTCGCGTCCTGATTAGCAGTACCAGATCTTTGCTCAGGTATGAAATGGACTGAAGAGACAGAGCTGGATTGATGAAAACCGGTAACCCCTGGCGTAAAATCGGCAGAGTTAGATAACGGGGGTTGACTGGCCGTAGGATATGGCTGGGAAGTAGATGCCGGTGTAACAAATTGTGATCTTACACCCGTCCAATGAGTTCTCGAGAGTTCATTATACACTGAATACAAGTCTGGTCCCGGGATCATACCATAGGTGTACGCAGAACTTGATTGCCGTCTGTTGGCAAACGCAGACCCAATCTTTTCGTTTAAGTCCCGTGCTCCTTTTTCTTCGCATGACGCTCGATAACGTCGCAACCAATGTTAAGGTTAGCATTGCAAATCACTTGCGCTGTTTGTTCTATCATGTTCTCGTCTGCAACGACACTGGGACTCAAAACCGTACAAAGCCGGTTTCCCATAGATACCCTTAATGGTTTTTGGACGTCACCAAATCCAAAGATCCTGCTAGCTGTTGCACCATTTGCATTGCTGCTCTCCTGACTTGGCCAAGATCATGCTCATTGGCAACGTCCTTGATGTGAGCTCCTTCGTCGTCAAGTATGCGATAGCGCAACTCCTCTCGACGACAGGTTGAATGATTTCCCTAATTGCGTGACCAATCGCTATTGGAATCAGTCGTTTCAAGTTCAGAGAAGACTCCAGCAGGCCCGATGAAGGACTGACAGTCACCAGCTGCGAAAGGTTTGGTACAAGAATTTCCGGAGCACCAACAGAACTCTCAGTCCAATGAGATGAACTTATTAGCACCATCCCGATACCCATTGTACTCTCTGTGTCCTGCAAGTGCAATGGATTCCTCTGACCTTGCGAGGACCCGACCATACCGGAAGAAATCGATGCGCCCTGCAGCTTATTTGAGATTTTCCCGACAGATTCATGCGCTAGTGCATCTATCTTGGCTGAAAGAAGATTATGGTTCCTGTTCAAACGACCACCAGAAGCACTTGGGCCAGCAGGCAGTGGCTTCGACAAAGACAGCAGACCATTGCGCTGTTCGGAGAGCGTAAAGATGGGTGCAGCAGATCTTGAGCCAACGACTCCTTCAGTGTACCTACGCCTGACTTCGGGAGAAGACCATGCAGTGGCTGTTGGAGATGTTTGTGGTGGTGATGCACTTGTTTTCTTCGTCGCGAAATCTGGATTCTGAGTCTTGTCAGGAGTGGGTCGTGACCTCAGAAGATCTGATGGCACAATTCTATTCAGGTCAATACCAATCTGCTTTGAAAGTATCTGCAATTCGAACTTCATGTTCAACTTCAAATCTGCGAGGGAGTATATTTCTTTCATTAAGCTTAGCACGCCTCGTACCCACGGATTAGTAGGCTTAAAGATCTTGGAATCTCGACATGCTTCTAATAATTATGCAACCAAAGGAATCACTTTTGTAAGTCTTTCGTTCGAGTACGGGTTTAGATGGTCTTCTTTCAGATTTAGTTCACGACGGAGAATAGGTTTATTTCTGGCCAGCGTAAGAGACCCTATCCAACTTCCAAGGCTCTTCAACATTCCCCGGTCTGCCGACGTTTTTGACCTATCAACAGCCAGCAAAACATTAACTCGCTTGTAGGTCGTTCGGCAAACTAGAGGAAGCAAAGACATAGTCTTTTCCGACATCCTCTCCAATAAGTCGACGTAGAGATTATGGAAGTTCGCTTCCAATGACGCGCGTTTCACAACAATGTAGACCGCAAATAAATCGAAGAATTCGAGCTTGAGTATCACTAGCATCTCTATTACTTTCTCGTCCACCATTGCTTGAGACAAGTTGTTGAAAACGCACTTCATTTTGTCCTGGGTGATTTCGTCGGGTACAATTACTAGACTTGCTTCATCAGCAGATAGACCAAGAAGGTTCGATAAATCCAAAGGAGGGAGTCCAAGTGGGCCATCAACTCCCCCCGTTGGAGATGACCTCAATGGCGTAGAAGAAACACTTCTTCGTTTCAGCGGAGTAGTGCTCGCAGAAAGAGGAGGACATTCAACAAGTTTGCTAACAGCGTCAGCATCTGCTGCAGGAGTTAGGAAGGGTGACACAGTGGGAACTCCTCCCTCAGTTGAGTGGATTGGTTCAATAATTGCTTGCCTGTCCATTTCTGCAAGGCCTATCTTCTTTTCAAAAGCACTGGGAATCACAGCTCCATTGATATCGAGAGCTTGTTGAACCTCACCGATAAGCCCTGGTGCAATTTCTTCTAGCCTCGGCAGCTCCAGCATATGAGAACAGAACTGAGGCCACTTATAGCAACTAGCTTCAAAGCGTTCTAAAGCGCATAAACCAAACTCAGTGAGTCTCCCAACTGGATGTGGAGCAGGTTCGACGGTTCTTAAGGCATCTAGCACACAACGAACTGCAAGGCCGAGTAGCCCGCCCGCAATAAGACCATACTGAATTATAGATCCAAACACAACCCCAGTTATCTTCAGCTGACGATCAGGATAATCTTTGAAGAATCTATACTCGTCAAAAAGCGTATGCAGCATACAATTGAATAACTGAATATCTTGTTCAACGTTGGACGCTTTCATACGTCGCAGAATGTCGACAGCCTGATCTGGCAAAAGTTCGCCTTGGTACAGCGTCTGAAATAAAACATCGGTTTCTTTCTCTATGGACGGAAGTAATGCAGTCGAAGCACCGCTTGAACCAGGTGTTGTTGGAAGTAACATCACCGCCACAGTTGAAGCGGCGTCGGACTGATTTGATGGTGCCACAGTGGGAATTTCGCTTCCCAGAGCAACTTTAGCATTACCAGTATCAGATGACGGAGCCAAGTCAGATATTCTCGGATCAAGTCGACCGAACACTTTTTAAACGTCCTGAACATCTTCAACAAATTCCTTGCCTTGGTTCGCGTGGGAGCATCTAACCCAATTTATAAGACATCGAAGAATGATGCATACAGCATCCACTGACAGCTGTCTGGATGCGCTGGGTTCAAGAAGAGCTTTGTGCGCAATGCAAACAACAACGGATGATGCAGCCTGAGCTCCTCGAGAGGTAAGAAGCTCCAGCAACAAACTTCCAAACTTGAGCACGTTTTCTTGATATGCCAGCATGGCGAGTTCCAGAGGGAAGTCCACCGACATGTTACTAGCCAGTAAAACAGGCAAGATTTGCATATCTAAACTTATAGATAGCGCAGTCCGTAATGTTGTCGGGTCTTCTTTTCACATACTCACAATTCCCGCTTGAACAAGAAGTCACCGTGGTCACGAGCTCCAATTCCGAGACAAGTTGAGGATAAATAGAGTTAAATCGCTCCAGTACTTCTTGGGTTGAAAGTTCAACTTCTCCTGAAACAGGGGACTTGTTATTTTGCTGATTGGGATGGTGTCCGGAACCGTACCCATTGACGCTGGCTGGACCTCATGGAGGAAAGAGGAGAGCCAGAAGTCCAGCCGAGGAAGCCATGCGCAGACGCGGCGTAGCAATCAACATTAGTGGCTTTGCGGGGTGCTTCACAGCTGAAGTCTTTGCGGCTATCCTTCTCCCTGAAACCGAAGAATTCGATGGCACTTTAGTTCCTGCATGTGAGGATCCAAGTAATCTGGGTAAAAAGCGGTTCGAAGAGACTCGCTGGTGTGCTCTTGTATACATGGCAGACCATTACACTGTTCGGGGAGCGCAAAGACAAATGAAGTCAATTTCTGTCAGATAACAAAACGGAAGTAGTGTTGAGTGATGCATACGAACCTGAGCATTCAACCAACACCAATTTTCTTATCAATGCTCTTCAAAGCACCGGTACTCCTGTCAATTCTGGGCGGCGAAGATTTCGGCGTCGCACGATTTCGACCATTTCGCTCCGTTTCATAGCAGACCGTGCCACCAGTAAACTAGAAGGCCTTTCATCTTCGGTAGATGCCATCATACCAATACTTTCCTTACAGATACCATACCAGTGTAGAACATCCTTGTCGAAGTCTTCGATTTCTCGTAGAGAAAACGACCGCAGCTTCTCTTCGCCTTCATCGATGCAAAAATTCTGAAGCTTCATGGATAAAATAATAAGACTTGCGCTTATACTCACCAAATAGTTCAGACAACTTTGCAATATCCTCCATCTTGCAACTAACCTTCCAAAAGCCTGCTCAACGTGAATTTGCAAGGAAGACAAGAAAAAGTTAAATGATTTCTCATACCAATAAGAAACCTGTGAAGCCGGTATTGGTGTAATAAGATTACCAGTACAGACATATGCTTCATCCCCAACAATCCAAAATTCTACTGGGAGGTTCCGGCTATTCAGATACTCGGAAAGTTTTGTAGAGGCAAACGCCAAAGAGTCATGAGTAGACCCATCGCATTTTGCAGAAACAAATAAAACTCTGCCCCCAGAGTCTACCACTGCCTGAACAGGTATTGCGTAGTAACCCTTTCGGTACCAATATTTCGGAGCGTTGAACTTAGGTGGCTTTATCTCAATTGAGATTCCATCAATTGCTCCGATGCAGCCATTGAATGGGCTGAATTGTGACCTAGATAGTTTGAATCCGTTTGAAAGTTCTTCTAGTGCTTCCAACTGGTCGGGAATTCCGGGAAGGGTTAGTATGTTAGACAATGCGTTGCACGTTTCTTTGAAAACACTATACACAGTCGAACGTTGCGTTCGGAACAATTGATGTATCGTATCAAACGACCCACCTGCAAGTCTACTCCAAGTTATGCCTAGTCGCATTTCCACAGAAATGGTTGGACGTCCAGATCGTCTTCCCATCTCTTCATTTTTTTATATGAGAGGAGAGAGCAAGCGCACCAGTCTGTAAAATGATTTACGGCTCGTGCGATAGTTACGCTTGAAGGTGTTGTCGCTCAAAAAGTTGGTAATGGACTCGAAAGTGATGCCTTGACGAGTCAAGGATGGTGGAACGTGCAATTTTGTAGAAAAATTTCTACGGGAAATGAGTTTTGCAGTGTGGAATCCAGCGTGATTAAGCGCTGATCTTCGACGCGTGCCATGTAGAATAACGGATATGAAGATAGGATGCATGCGGAAAAAGGTGATTCGTTTGCCCAAGTATTAGGATGGCTGTTTTCAACTAGAGTGATCATGGTTGGAAGATCTGAGATGGGATCTGTCAACAGACTGGACCGCTGTTTGGACCTGTGTTTGAATAGGGGTCAATAAGGGTCTCTCTTACTTCGATTTACAGCCGCTTTTTTTAAAAATTGTAAAGTATTCACTCGTTTTGAGCGTGAACGTCACGCTTGTTTAGACACCGCCTGATTACAGCTATGTACAACCATGCATAACAACGTAACAACACATTACAACAATGCAGACCAAGTGAACCAAGCAGCCAACAACGCACAATAAGTGAATCGGACATGCCAACAATGTGCCAGCATGTTGCAGCACTGTATAAACACTTCCTCGTATCATCATGACAATGACAAAGCACAAATACACATGCCACCGCATCCATGTACATACCCTAGCTGTGTTGCGTGCATGGCACGTGCTTGCTTGCACAACCGCACACATGACACACTTCCATATACCTGTAAACCACATGTAGCCACACATATTCTTCAGTACCATGCCCATTCACCTTATGCCAAGTGGCCAGTTCCGTGCCCAGGACCCATACAATGCATAACACTTGTAACCAATACGTTGCATATGAGTATTTGCAGTAGCCAATCATATGCCCATTTCACGTTGGTTTTGAGAACACACGCATATGCACTTTTGTAGAGCAGGTCCCAAAAACAGCCCTCCATTATATGAAACTTTGTTTCCAAGTGTTGCACCATGATGTCCCAGGACTACCAGGCACTCGACTATGTGCTAACATCAACATTGCGTGCGCTCGTAAAATCGAGCTGATATCTCGCAAGAGACCAGCAGGGGTTAACTGGTGAAAGCATATTGCGCTGGTTAGTAGCCTCCCTGGGATGTTTCGTACGGATTGAGCACCCTACTCGTGAAACGCGCGGAATAGGGCATGTCGAATAAAATCGCATCTTGCACCTGGAGAGAGCATCCAGAGTCCAGGGGTTCAACCCTTAGGGTAGCGGAAATAGTTTCTCTTGTCAGTGCGCCCGCTTTCACGAAGTTTCATCTTTTGTTTTCTTTTCCGAGTGCGCTTCAGAACCATCTCTGAGTATATTCCGGGCGTCGAGGACCCGAACTCTGCCTGTGACTCGCGTACCAGACGCGTCTGGACGAGCGTTGAGACTTAGTTACACGGTCTCCGCTGGCGCCCTCGCATTTGAGTGTTGAGAACACTCCACTCCAGTATCACCCTCATAGTGTGACATCCGCTATCAGTCCAAAGCTGCATCTCTTGAACAGCTCTTTTGTTTATTCTGATAGCGATTCTAAGCATCGAGTCCCTCACTCTGCTTCATTTCCGTGTATTATTTGTTCCTATTTTGTTTTCTGAACTTCTTCTGAAACCATCTCAGACTCCGAAGTTGTGCCGCAACGCACGCGGGTTATGAAAACAAAAGGGAAGAAAGAAAAGTATGAAGAAGAAACAAGAAAGTAAAACAAGGAAGGTTATCAGCCTTAGTCCACCAGTTTACTCGACAGCAGGCAAAGCCAATCTACATATACCCTATCCCACACACTTCACCGTCGTCGCAGCAAGCTACGGCAGTGGTTGCACCATTACACTACACGGTATTCGTGTGTGCAGGTGTACACGAAAAGTGCGCACAATCTAGAGGGTCACTATTTCAAAATAACTAAATCATTCAATGCAACAAATCCATTGCTAGTCCCTTGATCTGGACGCAGCTCTTAACAATGAACAATTTCCATCCTGGCACTCCAACCCCTCAGCGCAGCCCACAAACGCACATTGTCCCAAATCTCCCAATACAGCTCCCATTCGCATCTTCGGCATTGCAGCACAACCGTCTACTGCGCGCACATTTGGACCAACCACATTTCTCCACTTGTGCATATCCGCAATCCAGTACCATACACTCCATAACACTTGTACTGTATACAATGCATATAGCATTTTGCAGTAGCCAATCAAATTGCCGTTTCACGTTGGATTTGAGCAGAGGCGCATATGCGCTTTTGGAGCGAGGGGCTCCAAAAGTGCCGATTGTCCCCTGAAGGTTGGGTTTTGGACCAGGTTTAGACCTTCTGGGGATGTTAGCCAGGCATTCCACCACTTCTAGACTTCAACACTGGTCTGTACTGGGATATCAGTTCGATCTTACGCGCGCACGCAAAAATAAATGAAAGTTAGATAAGAGCGACGTCGGCAATATGTCGACGCTCTCGGCCCATAACCTGAGAATGATAACTGATGTTGATGAGAATGATAACTGAAATTGTGCTTCGACAGAAGAAGAAGAATGAAACAATAACAAGAGTGAAGGTTGTCAACCTTGGGGTGGTTTACTTGGAGGTGCAACATCTGCAACTTATATAGCACCACTACAGTGCACTGCAACTACAAGAAAAACCCTAACCACTAAGTGCGAACAGCCAGTACTACCAATCATATTCAAACATAACACAATAAGGGTTGCACAAAATGGTAACAGTTCACTAAAACCATGCGTAACATTATTTCAGCACATGCCAACGAAGCATGGTAAGTGAAACAACCATGACGACAATGTGCCAGCATTTCACAGCCCTGTATAATGACTTACTTGCGTCATCATGACCATGAGAATGCACAAGTTCACATGACACTGTATCCATATCGATAAACTAAGTCCATTCCGTGCGGTGCACGAGCTGGCACACACAATCACACGTCTGCCGCAACGTGATGTCCCTGTAAACCAGTGCAGCCACACAGAATCTCATGTACGTTGTCCATTCACATTATGACAAGTTGCCCATGCTGTGCCTATAACCCATACAATGTATACCATTTGTAAACCAAGTAATGCATATGGGCAAATGCAGTAGCCAATCATAAGCCCGTTTCACGTTGGGTTCGAGCACACGTGCATATGCGCTTTTGCAACGGAGGTGGTCCAAACTGCCCATCGTTATATGCAACTTTGTTTCCAAGTAGTCTACCATGAAGTACTAGGGCTTCCAGGCATTCGACCATGTGCCAGCATCAACAGTTAGCATCAACACTCCTCCTCGAGTGAATTCCCACTCGTTCCAATGTCAATCGTGCAGCCACAGGGCTAAGTGGCTTGGTGAGGATGTCTGCGTCATTGTCTTCACTGGCAACATACATCACAGATATGACCTTGTCCTTGACCAGTTGCCTAAAGAAGTGCACCTTGACATCTACATGCTTCGCAGGACCAGAAGGGCAACGTTCACCAACAGCCCATTCAATAGCACAGTGGTTGTCCGAAAGGATTGGAACACTGTTATCAACTGCTATTCCACACTCCCTCAGCACACGTGATATCCAAAGTATCTCTTGAGCCGCCATTACCAATGCATAGTACTCGGCCTCACCAGTAGACAGTGAAACTGAGGATTGCTTACGGGCACCATAGAAACATGAGCTGAGCCAAGTTTAATCAAATCCCATACAAAGACTTGCAATCTGTGGTACCCCCGGCAAAATCAGAGTCTACAAAAGCATTTAACTGTAGACTTCCTTGGCGTTACAGTAAACCATGATCACCAGTGCCACGTAGATATCGTAATAAACATTTGGCTGCTCGATGACGGTATGCAGTAGGAGCATTCTGGAAGCGCGCCAGTATAAGAACAGGAGCCATTATGTCCAAACGCGTACGCAATGCCAAGTACAGCAGAGATCCGATCATCTTCTGAGACAATAGAACATCACATGGTGATTTATGCTCCTCCACATCAAATGAAGAAAAAGAAAGATTCCACCATTAGGTTCGGTGCTGGTTTCGAATTCTGCAGTCGAAACTTGCGCAGTATCCCTTCGATATACATGGGTTATGCAATTTTTACACCCAACAGCTGCCCATTGGAGTCCGTCTTCCACGTAAACTCAACAACTAGGTAGAGTCTGACACCATCCTCAACACGCAGATCATACAGTGCCTTGAGCTCCTCCAAGAATCGGGACCGTTCTTCAGCACTTGGCGTGAAGATGAGAAGGTCGTCCACGTATACCAGGATGTACGCATAGGTATTCGTGGTCAACTTGCGCAGGAACACCCATGGTGCACTAGGCCGTTCTTCAAATCCTAAGCCTTTAATATCAGTACTGAACTTGGTGTGCCACGCAAGGTGAGCCTGTTTCAGTCCATATATGGCCTTTAGCAGTTTAAACCAACGCTACTTCAGCCCAAGTATACCACGCGGAGACATTACCCAAACGTCTTCCTTTACGTCACCATTGAGGAACGCGGTCTTGATGTCAACCTGTGCGACATACATTTCCATGCACAGCATAAGGTATAAGAACATGCGAAACAAGTTGAAAGATACAACCGGTGCATACGTCTCCATGTAATCCTGACCATATGCTGGTGGTTTACTCCTGCTACGATTCAAGCTCAGAATCGGTCCACTGAGGCGTCTGCATAACGTTTCACTTTAAGAATTACATGTTTAGGTAAAGGCTGTGACTGCAGTGAGTCATCTGGAACCCAAGTACCTTTGTCCTTTAGTGGTGTGAGCTCTCCATCAATGGCACTCTCCCATTGTGCGATTTACGATGGAGTTGAAGATAATGCCTACTGAAGTGTTGGGTCTTCACTTTTGGTCACTTCGACTTGAGAGGTAGTGGCAACAGCCATATTCCACCAGCGCTGTGGTGCACGTCGACTGCGACGAGGGTATCGAGAGTTCGAGATGAACATTGGACTCATCAATATCACTAGAATCCTCGTTAGCGTCCTCCGCAGAATTTGGTATAGCTCGCAGCATTGTCAATGCTTGGATTTTGAACCTCATTTACAGTTTCTGTGGGTTGGTCTGGTGCATCCTGTGCATCGGTTTCTGCGCCTGACCTAAGTTCTCCGATTTCATTGGGTGAAAAGTCATCCGATCTGTCACTAGAGCTCTCATACCCAGCGCTACTATAGTCAACGTGTGATGCACTTTCGTCATCCATATAGTTTATGAGGTATGGGGCACCAGGGAATGTAGATTCATCAAAATGACATGCTGGGACCTCACAATTCGAGGAATCTCATAATCACCAGTGACCAGAACCTCGTAAAGACCATGCTCCAGAGTCTGCAAGTACACTCCCTCAAGTGCACGAGACTCAAACTTGGTGTCCAGGTTCATTTTCAATACATATGCTGCCCATCCAAACACTCTAGCATTCTTCAATGATGGCTTATTAGCAGTCACCAACAGGTATGGAGTCGAGCTGGTGGTGGAGTGTGGAACTCTGTGGAAAATATAAATAATATATTTGAGTGCATAGGGCCATAGGCATTTTGGCAAGTTGGCCTGAATCAGCAAAGCTCGAGCAGCTTCTTCCATGGTGCAATTGATGCGCTCTGCAATTTCGTTATGTTCCGGTGTTTAAGGAGGTGACAACGACGTTCCCTGCAGATCATTGGCATCGTTTTCTTGTAATGCAATGTACTCCTCTGCATTGTCCGAGTGCAAATTTTAGACAAGCATATGCGCTCCTTTAAGCTGCTGGAGCTTCTGCCTTATACCCAAAAACACTTCCCCAATTTCAGATCTATGCAACATGAAGCCGAGGAAGGCATATCGAGAGCGGTCATCGATAAACGCAGACGCATACTGAAAACGACCTGGAAACGATGGAAGCAGAGGACCAATGATGTCCAAGTGCACAATGTCTCCAATCTCCTTTGATCGTTTGAACTTTCCCAAAAACGGAAGTTTATGCGCTTTGCCAAGTCGGCATGGTCGACATACCTCCTCCATCTGCTTCACCTTGGCACTCCATCAACTTGCTCGTGTACCTTTTGAAGGTCTCGTGGGTTCATATGTGCAAGTCGGCGGTGCCACAGCTTTGTGACGTCTTGGTCTTTTGCGGATAGTAGCCTTGTGTGATCGGTGTGCTCGATGGGACATGGCAGCGTGTACAACCTAGAGCGCGTGTATCGTTGACCACATCCAATTTCAAACCCCTCTTCGTGGGTAAGGGGAACCTGACTTGCGCCGAACAGCCACTGTATTCCTTTATCGGCCATACGACCAACAGACACTAAGCTGTATCCAATATCGGGGACATGTAGTGCATCCGTCAATCGGAGGTTAGCCTCGACGAAGGGCAGTAAAACATCCCCTTGTTGTGTGGTCGTGACCGTGGTATGGTCAGCAAGTTCAATACGCCTCGGAGATATGTCAACCAATGTGTTGGGCACAAACGCAGAAGCAGAACAAAAGAAATGGGACTTGGCACCACTGTCCGCATACGTATCCATGCTCTTACACACAGATGGGAGCACTGTAGACTTCTCGACACCCATTCTGGCGATCTCAATCTTGGATCCCCTTCGTGATGACTTGCCAGAGTGTTTAGACTTGTCACCTGAACCAGCTTTGAGTGGGTCCAAGATGACTTTGGGTAAAAGGTTGTCCGGATTGTCAGGATTCATGTGGCATCAGTCCTGCATGTGGCCATCGTGTTCGCAGAAAGTGCAATGGTAACCGTTTTTGGTGGCAACAGCATAAGGACGCCCATTGGACTCAATGTTTGAGTTGGAATTTGATATATTACCATCATTTTCATCCCCATTTGACAATTTGTTACGTCCATTAGAACGGCCGTTACCTTTACCTCGGTTCTTTTTACGGTTACGACCACGAGTGGCACTGACAGAACCAAGTTGACGAGCATTGTACTCATCAATCAGGGTAGTTGCCACATAGTCCCACGCCAATTCCGAGATCTCCTTAGTCCTAAGTGCCGCAGAAGTTGACTCTAGTGAGCAGTTGGGGTCGATAGAGCCTAGTAGCATTGGAGCCTTATGTGACTCTGGAATGGCAGCATCCTTCCCCATTCGGTCTAATTGTGAGAATAAAGAGGCAAACTCGTCCATAAATTCTGACATATTTTGCACATTACACGACAATCGGAACAGTTGGGTCTGTACAGCGATACGAGAAACTGTTCGGTTAGAGGCATAACGCTCATCTAGCATTCTCAACATATGCCCAGGATCATCATCCACATCCATCAAAACGCGTAGTGGGGCATCTCCAAGTGCACAGATGATGATTGCACATGCCTTTTCGCGTTTCTCCATGAGTCGGGAACTGCCTTGAGCAGCACTAGAGGTTGAATCGTGAGTCGTTGTGGCAGTAGATGCCTCATCCAGGGTAGATGCCACTACATTCCACACACCTTTAATGCGACATGCGGCACGAAGGCGATGTCGCCATAGCGTATAATCCTCACCACGCTTACCATGAAAGCGTGGGATTTTCACACCAGAGTTGGTTTCAGACTCAACTTCAGAGTCAGACATACCTCCAGAAGGAGCTGAAACACCAATGATTATATACTTCTAAGCAGAGTGAGGGACTCAATGCTTTTCAAAATCCGATTACCAAGAGAGGGTAAGTGTTGAATCGGAGGGTCAGCCAAGAACTTGCAGCTGAGATCACACTAAGATATGACTGGAGTGGAGTAATGCCAACGCTCGACAGCAAGGGCGCCAGCGGAGACCGTGTAACCAAGTCTCAACGCTCGTCCAGACGCGTCTGGTACGTGAATCACAGGCAGAGTTCGGGTCCTCGACGCCCGGAGTATACTCACAAGTGGCTCTGAAGCACACTCGGAAAAGAAAATAAAAGATGAATATTCGTAAAAGCGGGCGCACTGACAGGAGAAACTACCTCCGCTACCCTAAGGGTTGAACCCCTGGACCCTGGTGGCTCTCTTCAGTTGCGAAATGCGATTTTCTTCGAGCTGCCCTACTCTGCGCACTTCAAGAGCAGGGTGCTCAATCCGTACGAAAACGTTCCAGGGAGGTTACTAACAAGCGCGATATGTTTTCACCAGTTGACCATAGCTGGTCTCTTGCAGGATATCAGCTCGATCTTACGCGCGCACGCAAAAGTAAATGAAAGTTAGATAAGAGCGACGTCTGCAATATGTCGACGCTCCGGGCCCATATCCTGAGAATGATAACTGATGTTGATGATAATGATAACTGAAGTTGAGCTTCGACAGAAGTCAAAGAAGAAGAATGAAACAATAACAAGAGTGAAATTTATCAGCCTTGGGGTGGTTTACTTGGAGGTGCAACATCTGCAACTTATATAGCACCACTAGAGTGCACTAAGACTACAAGGAAAACCCTAAACACTAAGTACCGACTCCCAATACTACCAATCATAGTCAAAAATAACACAATAATGGTTGCACCATCTGGTGAGAGTTCACTATACCCGTGCGTAACATTATTTCAGCACATGCCAACGAAGCATGGTAAGTGAAACAACCATGAAAACAATGTGCCAGCATGTCACAGCCCTGTATAATGACTTACTTGCGTCATCATGACCATGAAAATGCACAAGTTCACATGACATTGCATCCATATCGATACCCTAAGTCCTTTGCGTACCGTGCACGTGCTGGCACACACAATCACACGTTTGCAACAACGTGATCTACCTGTAAACCACAAGTAGCCACACAGAATCTCATGTACGTGGTCCACTCA
This sequence comes from Gracilariopsis chorda, assembly GCA_003194525.1. Classification (NCBI taxonomy): domain Eukaryota; phylum Rhodophyta; class Florideophyceae; order Gracilariales; family Gracilariaceae; genus Gracilariopsis; species Gracilariopsis chorda. The sequence goes on along the minus strand of NBIV01000010.1, from coordinate 593,313 downwards.
CACTATGCCAAGTGGCTCATGCTGTCCCTACGACTCATTCAATGGATACCACTTGTAAACCACGTAATGCATAAGGGCAAATGAAATAGCCAATCATAACCCCGTTTCGCATTGGCTTTGAGCACACGCGCATATGCGCTTTTTCAAAGGAGGTGCTCAAAAGTGCTCATCGATATATGCAACTTTGTTTCCAAGTAGTCTAAGTTGATGTCCTAGGGCTTCCAGGCACTCGACCATGTGCGAACATCAACACAGTAGCCAATCATAAGCCCGTTTCATGTTGGGTTTGTTGAAGTCTGGAAGTGGTTGAGTGACTGGCCACCCCCCCCCAGGAGGCCTCAACGTGTTTCAAAACCAAACCTTCAGGAAACGCTGGCCACTTTTGGACCCCTTCGCTCAGAAAACGCATATGCACCTCTGCTCAAACCCAACGTGAAACGGCAATGCGATTGGCTACTGGAAAACGTTATATGCATTGTATAGCGTACAAGTGCTATGGAGGGTATGGTACTGGATTGCAGATACGCGCAAGCGGAGCAACGTGTTTGGTTCAAGTGTGCGCGCCGTAGACAGTTGTAGTGCAATGCCAAAGATGCGGATGGGAGCTGTATTGGGGGTTTTGGGGACAATGTGCGTTTGTGGGCTGTGCTGAGCGGTTAAAGTGACAGAATGGAAATTGTTGATGTTTTTGAGCTCGTTCTAGATCAAAAAACTAGCAATGGATTTGTTGCATGGATTGATTTAGTTACTTGAAATTGTGACACTCTAGATTGTCTGCACTTTTTTTTTACCCCTGCACACACGAAGAACGGGTAGTGTAATGGTATAACCGCCACCGTCGTTTGCTGCGGCGACGGTGAAGTGTGTGCGGGAGGGTACTTCTAGATTGCCTATGCCCGCTGTCGAGTAAACTGGTCGAGTAAGGCTGACAACCTACGTTTATATTTTTTTGTTTCTTCTCCCTCCATTTTTTCCGTTTTTTTCCTAACCTGCGTGCGTTGCGATAGCTCATGGGCCCAGATCGTCGATTGTTCTCAGACGTCACGCTCTACTAATATATCTTTGGATTCTTCGAAGATTTAGTTTTTCTTTTTTGCGCAGGTACGCCTTGAGTTGCGAGCGAGCGAATCTCGTGGAGGCCGAGTGGCAGTGGTGAAAGTAGGCAAAGCGTTCAGGGACTCGTCACTCGTAAACCGGCCCGCGCCTGTTCTGATCCCTGCTTCTTTGCTTCAGCGCACAAGGAAGACCCCGCTATTTTCCGGTAAGTGACCAGAAGGGGTTGGTTAACTGGTGAAAGCATATCGCGTTAGCTACTAGCCTCCATTGGAAGTCTCTTACAGATTGTAGATCCCCTCGCTCTGAAGTGCACAGAGCAGGACTGGTCGCAGAAACCGCATCTTACCAGGAGAGACTTACTAGGGACCAGAGGACTCGGACCTCTTTGGTAGCGGGGATAGTATCTCCTGCCAGTGCGCCGGTCCTAAGAAGTTTTATTTGATTCCAGGCTGGTATCACTACAGCCTGTGAGTATACGCTGGGCTTTGAGTATAAAAACTCTGCCTGTGAGCGCATACGAGACGCGTATCGACGAGCGTTGTAGACTTGATTACACGGTCTCCGCTGGCGTCGTCGGTGTTGAGTGTTTGAGAATCTTTTCCGCTCCAGTTCTTTTGGTTCTTTGTGTAACAGAAGCCTTGAAACCCCTCCTTCGGCTTCATTAAATTGTGTGGATATCACTATATTTGGCATATACATATTTGATTTTGTTGCTTTTCTTTGGTTCTAGTCGCGTAGGAACCATGTCGGATTCCGAAGTTGAAACGGAATCCACCACCGGAATAAAAATTCCTCGTTTCCATGGTAAGCGCGTGGTGATGATTATATGCTGTGGCGTCATCGTCTTCGTGCTGCATGCCGTATTAATCGTTTCTGGAATGTCATGAATCCGTCTGGTGTTCAGTCTACTACAGATAGTTCCACTCAAGACACAAGTAGGGCAGGTACTGGCACTGAAATAGTATCTCCTCGTCTCATTGCGAAACGAGAGAAGGCTTGTGGTATCATCATCTGTGCTCTTGGTGTTGCTCCACTACACGTAATCATGGACGTGGATGATGATCCTGCACGTATGTTGCAACTCTTAGATGGAAGTTACGCCTCCAATAGGACTTTATCTAAGACTTCAGTGCAGCAACGATTGTTACGAATGTCGTACAGTGGTGAGAACATGTCCAGCTATGTGGATTAGAACATGGCATTGTTCGCTCAGTTAGACCGTATGGGCAAGAATGCTGCAATGGCAGAGTCCCACAAGACACCTATACTACTTGCTTACATAGATCCGAGCAGTTCATTGGAGTCCACGGCTGCTGCACTACGTACCAAGGACATATCGGAACTCACCTGGGATTATGTGGCAACAACTTTGACCGATGAGTACAATGCTCGTCAGGTCAGTTATTTTAGTTCTGGACGTACGCGAAGTCGAAACAAGAACTGAAGCAAAGGTTCTGGTGGTTCGCGTGTTTCCCAACACTCTGGTAACACGCACATCAGGGACAGAAGTGACTCTGATGATCGGCCAAATACAGCTGGTAGAGCATATGTGGTGTCTACTAACAGGACTTATCACTGTGAGTTCTGTGATCGCGATGGTCATACAAAGAACAGATGCCATTTGAATACCGATAACCCAGATAATCACTTACCCAAAATCATCCTGAACAAGCTTAATATGAAGTCAAAGAGCAAATCTGGGCCGTCCAAGTCTTGCAATAAGCCCACTGGTAGTTCATCAAAGATTGAAGTATGTGGTATGGCACTGGAAAGGTCTCCCATCGTACCTCCCGATGGTCACGATATGGACACCTATGCCGATAGTAGTGCTACATCAAACGTCTTCCGTTCCGTGTCTAAGTTTATTCCCGAGTCCCTGCACCACGTAGAAACTCAATCCATCATGCTTGTTGACAACAATGAAGTACTTGCAACGAAACGGGGTGGCGTAGTATTGCCATTTGAGTACGCAAACCCTACGATTGACCGATGTCATGTTCGTTCCAGAACTGAAATAAAATTTGGTGTCCGTAGGGTGCATGGCGGACAAGGGCATTGAATCCTTCTTTCGCTCAAGTGAAATTATTCTCACCTTGGAGAATGGGTTTGTAGTCGGCAGTGGCAATCGGGATTGACGTTCGGGGTTGTACACCCGATCCGATATTGCAAGGTACCCACCCAACCTCACCCTCGTCACCAACTGGTGGAGATCATTGCATGAAGACATCTGAGTACAGTATTGCTAGTCTATGGCATCGGCGACCTGCCCGCATCAATCCACGCGACCTCCAATCAGTTTACAAACATGCTGAAGGGGTGCCTAAGATGTCGGAAATGGAGGAGCTATGCCTCCCTTGTAGGCTTGGGAAGGCGCGTAAACTTCCATTTCCTGGCAAGTATGACCGAGAATCATCCGTAGGTAAGGTGGTACACTCCGAAATACTAGGACTGCTCAACTAAATTCTTTGCTCAAATTTTCTCTTAGACAGCAAAGAGTTCAACAGTGACCATTTGAGTGTGAACATATTTAATATAGAAAAGGGTTCCAATATAATTTACAATCATAAACCTTCATGTCTGGAATATGCAAGTCGTAGGTAATTCTGTCCAAGTTTTTTCTAATTTAAGGTTTTTAGCGATAGAAACGTTTAATCTTGGCGGACCAAATAGTTTTACATACAATAAGTATGATCTTTTACGAGAATCAAAACTAATTTTTAAACCTCAAAGTTTAAGAGAATTGGTTATAATACTAGAAGCAATATATTTTTGTGATGCTTTATCTGAGGTTCAGACTACTAGCAATTACAGTTTTACAAAGTACTGAGAAGATTTAGAGTCTAATTTACGGTTGCTGACGTTTTTGAAAGAAAACAGACTTGGCACTTTGAAGAGGATAATACTGCTACACAAACCATTGTATATACAAGAATCTGGTTTTGCTGGACGAATATACGCCCTTTGACCTACCATACAAAGTCTCCAGATCCAAACAATACTGGAAATGTATGAAGACTTTTGTCTATGCACGTTTATGCATTTGGGAAGCAGTAAAATAAGATAAGTGAGTTGAAGGCGTTGTTGATGCTGTATGGGACGAAATAGCTGAAGAATAACCCTCAAAAGGGCTCAATTTGGCACAGCCATTTTGACAAGAAGTTAGCCAGTAGAGAGCAGATTCTTATTCCCAATGAGCTCCCGCATCTCCTAGTGGACTTTCCTTGTACCTCTTTGGGTCTCAACGAGAGTCCTGAGACTACAAAATGCATCATGCCCTTGTCCATGCTCCAACAAACGGCCAAACTTAAGACTGCCCAGAGTAGAAGGTAAGATTTACAACTTCGCCGCCGAAAAGCCGCTGAGCTCATTCGAGCCCATCACACTAATACTGACGTTGTCGCTGCAACGTCCATAAGTGAAAGAAAACTTCATCGCATCAGGAAAGCTACTACAAACGATCAAACGCAGACCCTAAACCACCTTCTCACACCCACTGAACACCATGACGGTCGCACACCAGTTCTATCACGTTCAGAAGACACATGCTGGTAGATCGCTCGATATTTGCGTCTGAACGGGCGTGTACAAGGGGGAAGCATGAAATGCGGTCAATGATGGTTCAGATTGCCAATGATGGTCGCAAGACGTTGAAGAATGGCCTACCTTCCATATATGCTTTACGGTCGTTTCGGTCTCGCAATCGCCAACTAACACTGCACCGCAAAGAAAGTATTGTGCTCAAGCCAATCAACGCACAAGACCCCGAACACCTAAAGACCTTAAGAGAAATCATAAAGAGGGTCAGAGAGAAAATGCCAGATCTTTTTACAGACCCTCGAAAGGTGTGGAACCTGGATGAAACCGCCTTTTCTGCTTCATACAGTCGTCGGTATCGTGGCTTCAATGCTGTAAACCGGAGAAATGGAGGGCTTAAAATGAAAATGAAGGAAAGTGGAAAGCCCCTTACATCCGTCATCATAAGTTGTGCTGCAGGCCATATTGCTCCAATGTTCCTCATCGCGCAAGGGAAAGGTCCTGTTCAAAAATGGATGAATCACACCTCACAACACATTACCGATAAGCTTGACGACGGAAAAAAATGGCTTGGTGAGTATGAATAGATTCAAACAGGCACGGCGCTCGTATGCAGCACAAAGGGGTCAATCACCAAAGAACTTCTGCCTAAAGATATATCACACTTCAACAATTTTGTGCGCACGTTTGTCCTGCAAGAAGAAAAGATTCTTCTGTCCATCTATTGCCATAGTTCAAGAAAGGGAACAGAATGGATTGAAGTTGCTGTAGCCAAAAGAAATAGAAGTCATCCAAATCCCTGCGAACACCTCTCCTTTTATACAGCCTGGTCACGATCACATAAATAAGTTGTACAAAGAGAATGTCAGAAACGCTTTGGATTTGTTCTTATACAAGGGAGCTTAATTGAACGTAAACAGCTCTGAGAAGATGAAGCTTGCGGTGGCTGCATATCGGTTCTTGAATGCAAACATTGCTGTCAGAAGCTTCTTCAACTGTTTTCTATTCCCGCTTGACACGGACAGATTATGAAGTTTGCCAAGTTCCCACTGCCTGAACCAGAGCCCAGTATACAAGGTAATCTCCCAGCCGCAGGAAGCTACCAATTTGACGATGATCCGATTGTGACAGAAAATCGAAAAATTGCGCACATAGTCACGAGCTCCAGCGACTGATTGCATCAGATTTAGAACTTTCTCTAACAAAACCCGTCAGCTAGTAGTGTAATATGGCATCCTGATCCATTAATAACGCCAACTAAAGCAAATCACAACGCTACATTTGGGGGCACTTCTGCCCTGTGGCTGAAATAAGTTATTTTTCCTTTCAATTCGCCAAATAGTTTCGGCGTCATTCATAATCGGTGTGGGTTCGGTGGTGGAGCGCAGGATAAGGAGAAAAATGTAATGGTCAAGAAGGTGAATTCAACCTTCCAATTTTGATGGAATCAAACGCTCCCGAGGAATTTGATGACTCACCGATCGCAATGTGGCCAAGAAGAGCCAAGAAAACTGTGGATAGTTGTACTGAGTCATCCGCAAAGCATAAAGCTGCTTCCGCTTTGATGGCGATTTACCCCTACCGTTAAGAGGTAGAAGCGGAGCGCAGAATCCGCCTGCCAAATTGAGCCCTTGGTGAAAACAGTTGCTTTTGAGCAGTAAAAAATGAAGCAGAATCAACCTCTGCGCCTCTGTGCTGAATTGTTTCTCAGACACACGAATGTCTGCCAAATTAAGCTCTTATGAGGGTTAGCGGTCAGAAGGGCTTAATTTGAGAAAGTGCTTTATTTGAGACGGTGCAACTGCAAATGACGTAATCTCCTATCCCAGCGCTTCCACTAAACCCTGGCCCGAGATTCCCACACTGTTCAACACCGCGATCAACTCCCCTCCCCTCTACCCAAGAATATTTGCTGCACAACCATGCCAATTTCCATGCGGCGCCAAACAGCCTGTCTGAAACGCAATTTCGAACGTAGAAGCGAGGAACATGCAAACCGCAAGCGCGCGGTAGCACTTTTCAAACACGGATGTACCCCACGAAACGTTGCATCAGCTTGTCATCTTTCACGTACGACAACCTATCGCTTGTTCCAAGCAACAAAATTGACAAACAGAACCAAACTACACAAGCTTCTGAATCCCGTAGACTTTAAAACATGTAGACCAACAACTCTAAGCCGAACAGAAGAAGAAGCAATTGTTAAGCGCGTCATTTATGCAGGTCAGCGCGGATTTGTATTCGATGCAAACCAAATGAAAAGTCTAATCGCGGATGTAACCGCCGGTGGACGGGTTGGATACCAGCGTAGTGTTCCTTCTGATGCAGCCATTCATTCATTTCGTGCACGGAACCGTTCTCTAACGTTTAGCTACGCTGAAGACATATCTCATAAGTACTTTGCCGGTGGGAATATGGACCATGTGAAGACGCTTAGTACACTTCTAACAGAGCTCCAAAAACAAGAACCCGACCTTTTCCAAGATCCAGATCGTATCTGGAATGTAGACGAGACTGCTGTGAATGCTTCGCATGGTCGCAGATTGAAAGTATTTTCAGCTTCCAGTAGTCATCTTTCCGGCAGACGTCATGATCTGAAAGAGAACGGCAAGCATCTCACTGCCGTTGTGATTGTTTCGAGCTCTGGGAAACTTGCACCACCATTTCTTATCGCAGAAGGGAAAAAGTGTATGCCGAAGTGGATGGAAGAAATCAAGCAAGATAATGTTAGTTTCTTGTCTCCAAAATACAAGTGGCTTGGCTACAATACCTGGATTCCAACCGGTACAGTTGTTCGATGTTCACCAAAGGGAAGTATGGATCGTGCAACTTTGATCCATGTCGTGAAGCATTTCGCAGAATTCTCGCATCAGTTCGTGTCGCCTTCAAAGTCACTATTGCTCTTGCTTGATGGGCATAGCTCTCGCAAAGGTACAGACTGGTTGGTAGAATGCGAGAAGTTGAAAATACATGTCATTCAGCTTCCTGCCAATACTTCACATTTCCTTCAGCCTTGTGATTCCCAGACAAATAAACATTTCAAGGAAGAAACGAGGTCAGTTCGTGATGTTCTTCTGGGAAGTGGAGAGTTTTCCCATGCCAATATGTGTTTCAAAATGAAACTGGCCATTGCTGGCTATCGAACAATTACGCCTGAACTTGTGAAAGAGAGCTTTGTTGAAGTTGGGATGTGGCCGATGGATAATGTCTTCGTGGACAGACTTCGTGAGAAATTGGAAATGCGAGCTGATTCAAAGAGTCGGAAAGCTGAAAAGAGTGCACGTGAGGTCAGATCTTTCAATCGGCTCCGAACTAAAGACGAAACGATTTATTGAAAGATCCGGGACGCATTATCTACTCACGTTAATCCAACTGCAGCAGTCACAGAGGTAAAAAATATCCTTCAGAACAACCGCTCAACAAATCGAGTTATATGGGAAGCAACACCATTGCGTGCTCCAGTTCGTGTGGTCCGTGGAAGAGTTTCCAGTGATGGCGGAACCCCGGCTTTACGACTCAATCAGAGCACGGGTAAGGAAAACAAGCAACCGCGAAAATCCACCATCATAAACAAAAAATGCGATGATTCACCAAGGAAAGTAAAGGAGAGAACGGAACGCTTGTATCTGAAGTATTTGGAAGAGAATCTGCCGCCGCTGTTTAAGAATGTGCGAGATGAAATTTGTCGACAAGCCAAACAAAGACGTGGGAACTTACGGGTTGAACTAGGGGAAGGACTGCGAGTCCCGAGAGGCACGTGCAGATCGCGCATGCCTCGATAAGCGGCAAGAGGAAGCGCTGGGGATTGCGGCAGCGTTGTCTCAAATAAAGCCCTTGGCCTCATTGCACCGCATTTTTGCTTTACGGGATGGGATATTTTGTGCCAAAGCAGCTTCGAAATCGCCTTTTTCTGAAGCACAGTGTGTGTCTCAAATTAAGCCCTTTTGACCGCTACCTCCAACAGCTGTACAGGTCTAGATCGAGAAGCTTTGCTGTTGTTGATACGAATAGGAGTTTTACCAAGTACTGAGCTCTGAGTAGATGCACATGAAGTAAAGTGTATTTATTCTTTTTTCATGCATTTATGACTGTTTCGTAGCTGTAAGTGCAGTTCAGCTACAAGTGTTCGACAGGCGACCGGGGGTTTTTATATCTAATTAGTCACTACCTTGGTTCCTGGTTGGAGTTGTGTGAAAGGTCTGGTAAGTGGCGAGAACAAAAGAAAAGTGGGGTGTATTTATTATCGTTTCGCGCACTGCACATCTAGCCGAGGAGAAGTTTGTCTTGTAGGAGTGAAAAAGGATTGCGAAGGGTTGCGATGTGCAGCGGCGTCTTTCACGGACTGCTCTTCCGGTTCATGATCCGTTCTACACATTCTCTCCCTAAGCTTGACAGGAACGAAGGAACAGAGGTAGACCAAAATATTCCGATGGTCACACACTTCTAATTACAGCACCACAACCTCAGCCGAGTAAAAACCAGATCGAGCACTTCAATGGATAAACCATCTCACTCCATCCTGGTCTGTACCTTCATATTCGTCGGTGCTTTCCTTCTGCTCCAAATACCAACAACGCCCACAGCCACAGCGCCATCCCGATCGTTCTCCTGCGGTGAAAGTGTACCTATAGATGAAGTATTCCGCGCAATCTACCACCGCCAGTTCATACCCAACCCGGAAAGCGAACCTATTGTTCCTCTGACAGAGTCAGATGCTCGTCGGCGCGAATCGGCTCACATCCGCCTGCCACCTCAATCACACTCTCTTCAATGGAGCCATACGTATTTCCATTCCATGGTCTTACCCCGTCAGTTCCTGAAGTCACCTCTTGTCGATCGGCTGTTAGTTGTAACAGACAATGCCGATCGACCGCGAGCGGTGTACTGCCCAGTGTTCGGCACTATGCATGAAGCCCTGCGCGCTCATCTGGGCACCAGGTACACATTGCGACCACTGTGGCAGTTTTCCATTCGCGATCGCGAACGCCTCCTCACTACTTCCGAGATCTTTCGCTTCCTCTTCGTTGAAAACCCAGTGAGGCGACTGCAACACATATTCCAGAATGCCACCGACCAAGGGCTCAACTCAGAAAGCTATCGAAACTTTCTGTCACAAGTACGCGGCGTTCCGCTAGCAAAAGACGAACGCATCATGCAGTTGCTCACTCCAAAGTTCTTCCTAGCGTTCCTGTCACGATTGCCCGTCTTGACCCATACTTTCGCGTCACAGTCGGATTCTTGCGGATACTCCGTCATCCAGTACCACCTCGCGGGCCATGTAGAATCGTTTTCAGAGCATATCATGTACGTGAATAGGAACCTGTCCCTTCCCGGAGGAACGTTCCATACTGCGACAGGTACGCATCACCGTGCGCTTCCACCAGAGTGGATGGAGAAGAGACTGCTTTCACGCATAGCCAAACTGTACGCAGACGACTTTCGCCATTTCGGATACTCCACAGAAGACCTAGCTTAGTACAGATCGCACATCATATACCGCACCATTGTTCAATAACTCGCCGTACTGTTCCATCATCCACGACTCGATACGATGAGAATTCCATACTCATATCTCCACGTCCTTTGGTCAAAGATCGCATTTTGCTTGCCCATCCCACAAGCCCATCCAGAGGAACGCTCGCACGAATGAAGCAGTACTGTTTCATATGATTCGCGTTGCGGGTTTGGACGTCGCGTTCAACGGCTTCGATAAGCCCCCTTCTCCGTACGGGATGTGACAGTTCTGAGACAATGTCACCAGCGTGTTCCTCTGGCACGTTCAGCTCCACCACCATAACCGGTTCTAGAAGAATCGGGGAACACTCTGGCAGCACTTTGCGTAACGCTTGTCCAGCGCAGGCACGAAGTGCAACGGGGTCAGTCAACGATGGATTATTATCGGCTGGCTTGACGTGTATGTAAACCTTTGTGATGGGGTGTCCCAGGAGAAGGCCGCGACCTAGGGCAGCTTCCAATCCCTGTTTGACGGCAGCTTGTTCCTCATCTGACGAAAAGCCATGCACTTCTATGTGATTGTGGTAATGCTTGTCACTTTCTAGAGGCTGGACGGAGATTTCTAGGGCGGCGAAAAGCTTTTGATTGCCAATGACAGTGTCGTATACCTCGGTTTTGCTGGCAGAGGAAGCGACGCTTTCGCGGTATGCGACCCGAGGTTTGGACACGTGAAGCGGGAAATTGAGAGCACGTCTCATTCTTTCGATGGTGACCTCGAGATGGAGTTCACCCATCCCGGAAAGCAGAATATCTCCCGTTTGATCGTCGACTCTGGTTTCTAAAGAGGCGTCAATATCAACAACTCTAGAAAGTTCATCGTGCAGCAGCTTTTCCTCAGAAGTTGATTCGGCTGACACGGCAACGGAGAACACGGGCGGGGGAGGGCGTACGGTGCTTAAAACAAGGCGAGAAGATTTTGGGCTGTGCTTGAGAACCATGGTGTCACCGGTCTGCGTGTGTCGCAATCCGGCCTGAGATATGGAAGATTGAGGTATGATGGGTTAGTGTGTCCGCAGAGTGTGAAGGTTGAGGATGGTGACATGGGTTTTCGGTTGGAGACGGGGAGATGAACTTACGGCTGCGAAAATTTCGCCGGTGTTGACGTTGTGAATGTCGACGAACTTGTCGGCCATGACGCGAAGCAGTCTTGTAGGCGTCTCAGACTTTTGCTGGGTGGTGTTGAACAGTTGCAGGCCACGAGTGGAGAGCGATCCTGCAAAGGCGCGCAGATGAACGAGTCTGCCACGATGGTTGTCGTAAGTGACCTTGAAGGCGTAGGCGACAAACGGGGCGTCGGAAGATACGGAAACGGTTTTGTGTTCGTTGGTAGAGGGGAGGGTGGCGTGGAGGGGCGGGCGATCTTGCGGACTTGGCAAGAACTGCACGATGGCGTCCATGAGGTGATCGACGCCGATTCGAGAGAGGGAGGAACCGCAGAGAACGGGGACGAGATGGTTGGATATGCAGGCATTTCGAATGGCGGTTTGCATGTGTTGACGTGTTATGGGGGTGGAGTTGAGGTAGCGGGTCATGATTTGGTCGTCAAAGTCGGCAACGGTTTCGACGAGCTGATCGGCTGCAGCTTGAATTTCGGAGTGATAGTGTTGTGGTGGTGGATGGGGTGCGGTGTGTGTCAGGGAGGGCGGCGCAGAAGGGTCGGTGGGAAAGGCGTGTAGCAAGGGATAGGCGTTGACAAAGCGTGCTTGATCGAAGATGGGATGGTGTAAGACTGCTGGAGTGGCTGCAAAGGTGGAGGCGATTGTGCGGACGACGGTTGGAAAGTGAGCGGCGTCGCGATCCATCTTGTTAACGAAGGCGAGTCTGGGGAGATGGTTGGCATCGGCCTGACGCCAAACGGTCTCCGTCTGCGGTTGCACAGCTGCGACGGCGTCGAGCAACACCACGGCCGAGTCCATTGCGCGCAGGCTGGAGTCGACCTCGAAGGTGAAGTCGAGATGACCGGGCGAGTCGACCAGGAAGAAATTGTGGCGCCGCCAGGAAAGATAGGCGGAGGCGGCGGTTATTGTTATGCCGCGACGGCGCTCCTGTGGCTGGTAGTCGAGCGTTGTGGATCCGATGTCGACGCTGCCCATGCGCGTGAGGTAGCCGGAGTGGAAGAGCATTGCTTCTGAGGTGGTGGTCTTGCCGGAGTTTATGTGGGCGACCAGGCCGAGCACGCGGGTGCGCGACGCGGGGTGCGCGACGGAGCTGCACGCGCGCCGGAAGACGCGCGGCGCGACGCGCGGCGACATGCTGATCGGCGGCGGCGCGGACGGTAACTCTGCACCTGAGCTGCGCCTTTGACGTTTGAAGGGCGCGATGGAGTTGGGCAGCCGTCCGGAGAGCCGCGCGGCGGGGGCGGGGGCGGGGGCGGACGCGTGGCGCGTGCGTGGCACGACCAGTCGTCAAAATTGGCGGCCGTCACGCGTTGCATCGCCGTCCTCGCGGCGCTGCCACCCGTCATGGCGCACAGATAATTTCTCGCCCTCTCCTCCCGTCCTTCGCGTGTGTTTCGTCCTTCGCCCTTCGCATCCCCCCCCCCCACCCCCAAGTCCCACTCCCGTCCCACCATTCCGCGCCACCCGAGAACGAATGGCGCAATCGGCTTCCTCCTCCTCCTCCTCCTCGCCCTCCGCCTCCGCCCACGTCTTCTTCGCGCAGACCGCCAACAAACACCTGAGCACCCTCCACCAACAACACGACATTCACCTAGCAAACGGCTCCGACTCCGCAGTCCAAGCCACCCAACATGCCGCCGCAACAATTCGAACCGCTGTGCTGCTCCATCGAACCGCCTCTCAAATCGTAGCATTACCCTCTCCCGCAGACCAGCCCCTCTCCGCATCCCGCGCCTACCTGCGCGGGCTGCTCCCGCGTCTAGACGCCGCAATCAGCACCCCGGACCTGCACGCATTGGCAACGCTTTCCGCCGCCGCGCAATCCGTATTGGATGGCATGCTTCACCCCGGCAACGGTGTGTTCGAACCCGTTGCAGCCGACTCCCCCCCGCCCTTCCGCACTCGCTCCCGTGCTCCGGGTGCCAGCGCCGCCGCCCTCGCCAGTGAGCAATCGACTGCCGCCGACACGTTCCCATTTCCCGATCCGGATGACCCGCCCCCGCCGCCCGAACAGCCTGGATTGCCGCCCAGACTGCGGCAGGGGCGGTCTGTGTTCTCCAGGTTTGCGCGCGAGCGCTCTGCGTCAACGTCGTCCGATTCGTCGCCGCGCTCGCGTTCGTTTTGTGCTTTGTCGTGCGCGGATTTGTCCACCAAGGATCGCGTAGTGCTGTGGTTGTACTTTGTGATGGTGATTGGAGCGCTCATTGCCGTGGCTGCTGTCACTGCTGAGTTCATTCAACAGGCGGTTGCCCCGGGCTCGTTCATACGCTCCACGCAGAGTGATCAGTTACCGGCGCCGGTTGTGACGGTGTGTCTCAGTCAGACGGGCGTGCCGTTTTCCCGCCTTCAGTTGTTCGACTTTGTGGATGCGGAGGGACGGTCGTATCTGGGCACGGACCCCAACGTGGCCTACTCTGAGCAAAAGGGAGTTGGTCAGTTTAAGGGCGTTGTGGAGCGCTTCTGGGACAACCCTGATGGCGAGGACTGTGATAGCAAGGTGGGTGATTTCTTTCCGTTTCCACTTAGGAGTTTGAACGACATTGCGAATGGGAAGAATTCGACGAGATGTCGACCGTGCTATCGGGTGGGAAGTCGACACCTGGCGGTGGCGAGGGATACGTCGTTTCAGAATAGCTCGGTGATGCACATGTTCACGGACAATTACTTTTTGCAGTGCATGAAGAATGAGCGCGGACTGGATGATGAGAGTATGGAGTTTTTGCATCGTGTTATCGAACGGAATGCTACGGATTTGGAAGAGTGGGGTATACTGACAACTGCTACGGAGGGGGGGTCGATATCGCAGCTTTCGGAGGAGCAGATTGAGACAATTTCTTGGCAACAAGCTTGTAACATTTTTTACTTTGCGTTCTTCCCGGCCGTCGTGGGACGGCGGGATGCAAGCGTTGATGTGCGCTATCAGTTTGACGGGGAGAAATGGGTGGCGATTGGGAGAGGACCTTACTTTGAACCAAAGGTTGAACGTACGTTTTTGCCGCAAGAGTCGTTGCAGATGTTTGTGAGTACCAACTCGACGACGGAGAAGGGCGAATTGGGACGGCATCGCGACATGATTCTGATCGGACCGAGCACTCAGACGTTTGCGACGTTCCGAGCCGTGGTTGTGTATGGAATGGATCGGTATGACATCAGCAGTTCGACGTCGAGTCTGCGCAGTGACGACGTGCTTGAAATGGTGGGATATTGGCTTCGATACAAGATTTTCTACAACTACAATCGGTTCGTGGTGGATGAGTATTACCGGGAGTCGACGTATCCGGCGAGCCAGTGGATTGTGGACTTGACGGGGTACGCGACGCTGTTCACGGGCGCGAGTCTGTTCTCACTGCTGCTGCTGCCGTTGTTGAGAACGATGCGGCGGAGGGAGAAGCAACGGCTGCTGCGGAGAAAGCCGGAGGTGTACCTGTGGAGCAAGGCACGGCAGCAGTTCGCGTCCAGCGCCATGGCGCCGCGTGGCGACGACGACAACTTGGCCAATCGAAACGTGCTGCTGCCGGGCTTCAACGTGTGACGCTGCCACGCAGCACCGCCCCATTGGCGCCTTGCGACAAGCGCCGCTGTGACTGGCGCGCCCGCCGCGCGTCCGTTACTCCCGCCTTAAAGACGTGTGCGCCTGCGCAGCTCCCACGTCAGCCGCAGTCATTCTCGCGCACACCTCACAAATGTCGTCCTCTGCCTCACGCCCACCTTCACCCCCTTCGCCAAAGCCGCGTCCCGGTCCTCTAGGCGTGCTGGACAGCTTCATCGGGCCCGATGCCACCGCTGCAGAGTTGTTCGTTCAGTTCGTTCCAACCGTCTGCTTCGCCCTTGTTTTGTCTTACAGGGCATTTCAAGCCTCCTTTCTTCACTCTGGTCTGCGAGCCGTCGTCTTCGTCCTCCTTGCCATCGATCTTCCGGGAGGAGTTTTGACAAATTCTACACGCGCTTCTAAGCGATGGTACCATCGGCAGGGGCGCTCTGCGGCGCATCATCTGTTGTTCGTGCTGCCGCACACGCTGCATATTCTGGCAGTCGCCCTCTTGTTTCGTGCTTATGATTGGACGTTTTTTGCAACCGCTTCGCTCTCCTTGCTGTTTGGCGCCGCACTTGTGCTCAGCGTGCCGCTCTATTTGAAGAACGTTGTCGGAATGCTGGTCGTTCTCGTTGCCGTGTTCGAGGACCTGTATGTGTGGAAGCCCACCCCGTTTCTTGAATGGTTTGTTCCGCTCTTGTTTTTAAAGATCTGCGTCGCCCATCTCGTGCCCGAGCAAACCACCGTCCCCAGTCAACAGTCTGAAGCCGCTATTCCACTCTTATCTTAATATTCTTATCATTTCGTCACATACTCTAATTTGTTTCCTTTTCCTTTTTCGTACTGTTTGGGGATTTTAGGGGTTTTTAGGGGATTTTAGGGGTTTTACAACCAGTCTGTAAAACTCTGTCAATTTTCTGTACGTTTGTGCTCGGGCGCGCCTAGTAGTGCCCCGTTGGGTTGTGGCTTTCGGGTTTTTATGTCTGAGCCTGGATTCTCCAATTCTGAGAGCGTCGCATCCCTGTAGTGCGTTAGCTCGTACACCAAATCTAACATCACCAGCGCTTGTCCTTGTAGTGGTATCTTTTACTGTGGATCAAAGCACATGGACCTTTTTCCGTTCTAATTGTCAAGCCCCAGTTCTGGTTGGCAGAGAAACCCTTACTACTAGCAGCGCCGTGTTCGTGACGGACATAACACATTTCGCTATTTGACCTGCCACGATTCGCACCGTATAAAACCTTGGAACTCAGCGGAACTTCAATATAAAACAACTCAATGGATGCCTCCTGAAAATACAAATGCACGTTTATATGGCTGAAAAGAAAGTGGAACATATGTCTCAAACATTAGTGTCTATCCGAGCGGCTTGCTGACTGTGGGCGCCATCACGAGACGGTGACGCAGGGGGCCAAAAAGTTGTAATAATAAAAGCCAAAAGGGTGCTCTTCGTAGCTAAAAGCCCCAAAACAAGTTGAAAACAGTGGGATCAAAAGAACTAAACCCACTCGATGAAATAAAACAACACTAAGGAGAGCAAGAGGCTCAATCCCCAAATAAAACTTCTTAACTTCTTTGTTGAAACGGCGCGCAACCCAAGAATTATGTCAAGGATCACTAAGGGTCAGACCCTCGGCTTCCGGTCAGACACTCCGGATGTGAAGTGGATTCTGCAGCCTACCTACCTCTGCACTAACCAGAAGCAGGCGCATACAATCCTTACAGGGCTTCCCGAGGAGAGCTACTAACAGTGGGATATGCTTTCACTCTATACCCAAGCTGGCCCTTTGCAGGAAAGGTTGCACGGCACGTCGCCTGCGGATAGCTTCCCGTCAAGTACTTCCGTCCGGAAATCACCAGGTCTTTCGACCGACACCTTTATCCGAGCAAAGCTCCGGTGGGGCTCACAGACGACAGAAACACCTTTGGTACACACTACCCGTCTCCCGTCCACGCCTAAGGTGCTTCAACCGGTCTTAGCGACGGTACTTCCCCACCCTATTGGACAACTAGCGGCACACGCCTCACTAGAAGCCCTTTATCCAGTGGCGAACGCCTCACTGGTTGTTGATGATAGTTGAAGTGGCTGAAGGTTGATAGGGGGTGGGGCTTAGATGTTGGTCGATTGTTGAGGTGAGTTCAGACCGAAGTCCGAAGCTCAGAACCTCTTTTTATAGTGTTTAGAGGCACTACAAACGAGCCAAATACGCATTTCTACTTGCTAGTTACTCATGTGTGCGTCTAGGTTACTCCATTGGCTTCTAGAGACCTCTGGAGCTGCACACTAACCAATAATAAAGCGACAATTTGCGCCAGCATCACTAAAATACTGTAGTCTTTGCTGGGCCAACAAAGCGTGCAATGTGCTAGACACTACTGGAACATTCTACACGTGTGTTCCAGCAATGTCTGGCACATTCCGCAACATTCGCGACCGACACAACCCCAACCTCAAGGGTTGCCACGCCGCGGCAACCTGAAAACCTAACCTTCCATCGGGCGCGCAATGTACTTCTTCAAACGACGGGCGTGTATTCCATGGAGAGTGTACCGGTTGTGTGGAGAAACCAACGTGTACCTTGGATGGTGAGCCCTCACCACACGACATGGGCCAAAGTACTTAGGGGAAAAAGCAGGCCATTTCACGGTAATGTTCAGGGCCTTTCCACGAGCCACAAGGACCAGATCACCGACTTCAAACTTCGTAATGGAGACTGCATCGACTTCCTTCAAAGGCCTCAGAGCAGAACGTTTAGCTCTATGATTCCTTGATGCGAGCAGCTCCACTGAGCGGAACCGGTCGGAGGAGTCCCCAACTCGTGCCATGACACCACCTTCATCGGAGGTCATACGTGGTTTCACGCCGTAAAGCAACTCGAACGGAGAGATCCCACTGGCAAGATGTCTGCGCCGGTATCCGTACAGAACCGAAGGCAGGTGTTCGTCCCAACTTGAACGATTATCCAGAGCTTTCTTTCCTATTGCTCTTTTCAGAGTACCAACCATCCTTTCAGCTCGGCCATTGGACATGGGGGCGTACGCCAAGACCGTTTTCTATTTGATACCATGGTCCTCCATGAATGAGACGAGCGACTTAGAAGTGAAGCATGTAGCATTGTCCGACACCACGATACGAGGGAAACCAAACACGGCAATGATCTCTTTTCTCACGAAGTCTATGACCTCCTGTGACGTAGACCATTTTGTCGCTACGGCAAGTGGCCAACCAGTCAAATGCTCAACACAAACCAGAATGAAACGGTTTCCGGATTCGGTAGTCGGAAGAGGACCTGCAAAATCAATCGAGAAGACGTCAAAGAGAGAGGAAATGGGAGTCCGAAGGTTGCTGTAATACCTTGGTAGTGGTGCGAGTCTCTGGCATTCGTCACAACTCTTGACGTAGTTGCCGATATCTTCATGCATAGTGGGCCACCAGCATCTCTCAGTGATGAACTTCCTTGTAGTCTTCAAATCCCAGTGTCCAATCTCATCATGAAATGACTTGATAATGATCTGTCGCCGACCAATAACAGGAACAACTCGCAGTGCGTTTGGCATCCTTCTGAACAATTTTCCTTCCCAGACCAGGAATGTCTTTGCATTTCGTCGGATTGCTTGGCGGAGACGTGCATCAGTCTCATCTGTAGGCAGACCACACAAGAAGCGCGCAATGTTTGCGTAGTATGTTTCAAGACCGGAAAAGTCGTCAGGCTCAACAGCCATTCAAGCAAGGTCGCCTTCATCTTCTAACGGCTCGACCTCGTCTCCGTGAACTATCCTTCACAGATAATCTGCTGCGCCATTCTCCTTGCCTGCGCGATACACTATTTCAAAGTCATACTCGGCCAGAAAGTCTAGCCAGCGAGCTAAGCGTCCATGTATATCGCGCTTCTGAAATGCATATCGTAAATCCATATGGTCCGTGATTACCTTGAATGGAACAGACGAGAGTAGATACAATCTGAACTTCTTGAGAGCAAAGATAACTGCCAATGCTTCTCTTTCACATGCCGAGTAGTTCTTTTCCGCAGCGGTCATAGTACGACTGGCAAACTGCAGAGGATGTATCTTCCCATCTTTCTTTTTCTGAGAGAGAACTGCGCCGAGTGAAACACTAGAGGCGTCCGTTTCCACAATGAAAGGCTGCTCGAAGTTTGGAAATGAAAGTACCGGAGGCTCGGTCATCTTTTTCTTCAGACCGTGGAAAGCTTCTAGCATCTCTCCGGTCCAACTCAGCTTCTTAGTCCCCGACGTAGCACTGTGAAGCACGGCGGAGGTCTCAGCAAAGTTTCTGATGAACCTTCGATAGTATCCGGCTAGTCCCAGAAAAGATCGTAGTTCCGTAGTGGTGGCAGGAATTGGGGCATCCTGGATCTTAGCAATCTTCTCCTGGTCCACGTGCACTCCATCTCCGTTGATGACATGGCCTAGAAGAGACACCTCCGATAGTGCAAAGAAACATTTGGACAGTTTGAGCTTCAATCCATGCTTCGCAATCCGACCAATCACAGCCTTCAAGTGAATCACGTGCTCTCTGAGGCTTCTTGAGAATATGAAAACGTCATCAATGTAAACCCGAACGAATGGAAGTCCTCTTAGCACATGATCCATCATCCGTTGAAAGGTGGAAGGGGCATTCATGAGACCAAATGGCATGACTTCGAACATGAAAGTTCCGTATCTGCACACAAAGGTCGTCATCTCTTTGCAATCCTCAGACATCTTGACTTGCCAGTATCCAGAGAACAGGTCGAGCGTAGTGAAGACACAGCAACCTCCAAGTTCGTCAAAGATCTCTTCCATGCGTGGCAAAGGCCAGCGGTCAGCTTTCATGACTCTGTTCAGCTCTCTGTAATCGACACAAAAACTTGCGCTTCCATCTTTCTTCGAGGCAATGACAATTGGAAACGACCAAGCAGAGGCTGAAGGGGTAATGATACCAGCTTCGAGAAGAAGATCAATCTCCTTGCGTACGAACTCGTTGTGCTTTGGCGACATCCTCCTGGCTCTGAAGTAGATTGGTTTGTCAACTGTCAACTCGAAAGAGTGAGAAACAGGCACATCGGCTGGGCGTAAGTCTTTCAATGACCAAGCGATTACATTCGAGTCCTTCAGACAAGAAACCAAGTCGTCTCTTTCATCCTCTGAAATGTGCGAGAGTTTTGAAAAGAGTAACTTCTCGTGCTGCTCATCGGTAGTGATGTCCAATTGCGGGATCATTTCGGGAGTCTCGCCATGGTTCTTTTTTGTTAGAGCAACCACGAGTTGTTCTTCATCTTCAGAAGTAGTATCAGAGTCAATAGCGGCGTCAGAATCTGAAGTGAAGTCGTCGCTATCCGTCTGGAAACCCTCTTCGTCTGAAATCTCGACGCGAGCATATTCAAAGCCAAGTGTTACTCTTTTTCCATCAATATTCATCTTCACGTGCTGATTTCCGAGGTCAAGGCAGGCTTGGAACGATTCAAGTGTTGGACAACCCACAATGATGTCGAATGGCGGACCATCAATAACAAGAAAGTCTAATGGAACGGAGACGCCCCTGAAGGATATAGGGATATCGTATAGTATTCCTCTGCACACGGCGCTCTGTCCATTGGCAACAGTTATCTTCTTCGTCGTATGCTTGGGTTCCAGTGCTAGCCTGTCACACAGCTTGGTTGACATAAGGTTTGGAACAGCTCCAGAGTCGAGCAAAGCTTCAGTCGCAGTCCCATATATCATAACGGGGACCGCCTTAAGACGTCTAGGCTGCTTACCGACTGGCCCAACAAAAGGGCGTCGAACATTGCTTTTGCGACCGATGAGCTTACGAATCTCTTTCTTCGCATCATCTGCGTCTCCTCTGATAAGTTGTCCAAAGGTTAGTCCGGAAGAGGCATTCGCGAGCTCAGTGAGAACGTTATATTTGCTTGCATGGTCTTGAAGACTCTGCTTCTTCGACTTCCTCTGTTTCGGCTTCTTTACTTTCTGTTCATGAACCTTAGGTCTCCGAACTCTCTCTTCGTATCTTGTTGGATTGAGCAAAAGCGGGATGGGTGCACCACCGTCTGAACGGCGCTGTTTGGGCAACGCTTCACCGTCAGCACTTCTCTTGGTTGTGGCGACTACATCAGCATTCCCGGCGTTTTCGGTGACAATTGATACGGGGTCGGATCCTTTCTGAAGATTAGATGGTGACTCTTTAGATTCCTCATTGGCATCCCATACTTTTCGGGTCTCTTCGGGTCGGATTCTTCGCCAACAAGTGATCTCTGAGTGTCCAATTTTCCCACAACGCGGGCATCGCGTATCTCGGTGCGGATTAGAGTCACATTGTGAGGCATAATGTCCCGGCTTCTTGCAGTATGAACAAACCTTTTCGTAGTCTCGACGCTCCGTCTGTGTCTTCTTAACCATTAATGACAGCTGAGCAAACTGCTCAGAGAGTTTGTCGACCTTAGACTCCAAAGCATGAGAGATAGTTTCTTCAGAAGACCTGTGGTTTTGGACAATACGCTTAGGTGGGGTACTTAATGAAACGTAGTTCCCCATTGCCTTCCGGGCAGCATCAAAGGCTTTCACTTGAACCTTCAACTCATCATAATCATCAGCGCCATGGAAAACAACGAACTGGGGTAGATCAGCGTATTCCATTACAGCTTTCTTCAAAAGACCAAACTTAGCCTTAGCGTTGAATCCTGCCTTTAAGAAGAGGTTGTCCATATAGGTCAAGGAACCAACCAAGTCTGCATAATCCAATTTAGCAGAAATTGCAAGGCGTATATCTTCCTCAGGCTCCTCGGCTTTTCCAAAACGATCGATGAAAGCTTGCTTAACGGAGCGGTAGTCCTTTGCTTCTTCCGAAAGTGAACCATTAACAGCATAAGAATCATAGTAGAACTCAAAGGCTTTGTTCTCAAGGAAACCGAGCAACTCAAGTGCCATTTCCTCGTCAGTCTTTCCTCTCATTGCAACATTCTCAAAGTAAAAGAAGAACTTTACGACGTCAATAGAAGAACCGTCATAAGAAGTAAAGGCAGCGTTAGAGTCAGAAGAGCTCCCTCCTCGAGAGTACCATGTGGGCGCCATCACGAGACGGTGACGCAGGGGGCCAAAAAGTTGTAATAATAAAAGCCAAAAGGGTGCTCTTCGTAGCTAAAAGCCCCAAAACAAGTTGAAAACAGTGGGATCAAAAGAACTAAACCCACTCGATGAAATAAAACAACACTAAGGAGAGCAAGAGGCTCAATCCCCAAATAAAACTTCTTAACTTCTTTGTTGAAACGGCGCGCAACCCAAGAATTATGTCAAGGATCACTAAGGGTCAGACCCTCGGCTTCCGGTCAGACACTCCGGATGTGAAGTGGATTCTGCAGCCTACCTACCTCTGCACTAACCAGAAGCAGGCGCATACAATCCTTACAGGGCTTCCCGAGGAGAGCTACTAACAGTGGGATATGCTTTCACTCTATACCCAAGCTGGCCCTTTGCAGGAAAGGTTGCACGGCACGTCGCCTGCGGATAGCTTCCCGTCAAGTACTTCCGTCCGGAAATCACCAGGTCTTTCGACCGACACCTTTATCCGAGCAAAGCTCCGGTGGGGCTCACAGACGACAGAAACACCTTTGGTACACACTACCCGTCTCCCGTCCACGCCTAAGGTGCTTCAACCGGTCTTAGCGACGGTACTTCCCCACCCTATTGGACAACTAGCGGCACACGCCTCACTAGAAGCCCTTTATCCAGTGGCGAACGCCTCACTGGTTGTTGATGATAGTTGAAGTGGCTGAAGGTTGATAGGGGGTGGGGCTTAGATGTTGGTCGATTGTTGAGGTGAGTTCAGACCGAAGTCCGAAGCTCAGAACCTCTTTTTATAGTGTTTAGAGGCACTACAAACGAGCCAAATACGCATTTCTACTTGCTAGTTACTCATGTGTGCGTCTAGGTTACTCCATTGGCTTCTAGAGACCTCTGGAGCTGCACACTAACCAATAATAAAGCGACAATTTGCGCCAGCATCACTAAAATACTGTAGTCTTTGCTGGGCCAACAAAGCGTGCAATGTGCTAGACACTACTGGAACATTCTACACGTGTGTTCCAGCAATGTCTGGCACATTCCGCAACATTCGCGACCGACACTGACCTCATATGAGGCCAGAAGAACGTCCAAAATTTAAATCAAATTACAAGAAAAAGCGACGTTCGGTCGCAGGCCGTGTTTCGCACCGCGGTTGAAAGTTTGCATAAGATATCCGCACAAACTTTGGTTCACGCGTAAGCTAAACTATGCCAAATTAATGCCGCCCGTCTACAAAGTCTACAGCTTCTTTTAGAACAGGGTATTTGATTTCTACCGGCATTGGATGAAAATATTGCGCATTTTGGGGCGTCTCGTCTTGATTATGAAGCAATAACACATCATCAGATGTTCTGACACGTGTAAGTCCAACATAGACCTGACTCGGCGAAAAAAAGTTCGTTCCAAAGTCAATTATCATTTTCTTCAGCGTTTGTCCTCGTGTTTTATGCAGAGTTGCTGGAGATGCCAATCTGATGGGAAACTGTCGACTTTTGACTTTCAAATCTGCAAACTCGAAAAAAAAGTCAACGCGGTGCAGGAAAAAGCTTTGCTAAATTTCCCCGTGTTCATCAATGCCCGAAAGTCGAATCACTCTGCGAGAAATGCTGGTAACGATAAACAGCTTTCCATGCAGCAAGTGCGGATGAAGTACAGTGCGCGCAACTGCTTTAAGCACACCATGCAACAAGCCTTTATTGGCAAATTGAGCATGCAGCAGCAGCACAAAGCTGTGCTTGCACGTTCAACATTAGCCTACTAACAACAGTTGTAGTCACTTCTCCCCATAGAAATCATCTAAGGTTATGATATCAATAAAAAATGTCATGAAATTCCTTTAAACACGCGAAATATTATATGACACATGTCATGAAAAAGGCGGAACTTCCTCAGAATTCAAATCTTTTGCCTCATAATCCTTATTACCTGTTACTGCCAGTGTTTCCCTTCCCTCCTATGTCCTTCGTAGCTCCAAAAATGGCAAGAGGTAAGTAATTGACCCAATACGAAAAAGGGCAAATATCTGCACTCCGCCATGAAGGAATGTCTCTCCAACAGATAGCAGATCATTTCCAGTGCTCCGTAGGAGCTGTACGCAGCTTGCTCAGTTCCAAAACCCGGTATAAACCCATGTCTATTGCGAGGAAACTCCGAAAAATCTCTCTGCAGCAACATCGCGCTCTTCTGCGCGAAACGCGAAAAGGAAATGCCAGTGCTTCTGACCTCAAAAATGACCTTAATCTGCCGCTATCCGTGCGCCGCGTACAGCAGGTACTCAAAGAGGATGAGAATCTGAAACATTCCAAGATGAAGCAGGGCCCGAAGATGACCGAAGCCCATAAAGTTGCACGTATTCAATGGGCCCGGCGCAATATTTCGAAGGGAGAATATTTTTGGAACAAAGTTGTTTTCTCAGATGAGAAGAAGTTCATTATAGGTGGCCCTGATGGACTGTCATATTATTGGCATGATTTAAGGACGGAACCGAGACGCTTGTCCTCCCGTGTCGGAGGAGGTAATTCGGTCATGGTCTGGGGAGCTATATCTTTCTACGGGGTGAGTGAGTTGATGTTTTTGACTGGCACTCAGGATTCTAGGAAGTATTGTGAGGCTTTGGAGCTTGGTTTACTACCGTGGACTGCAGAAATTTTTGGACCAATGTCAACCTGGATCTTCCAACAAGATAATGCTTCAATTCATCGCTCTAATTATACGCGAAACTGGCTACATGCACAACACGTTCGTACTCTACCATGGCCGGCTAAGTCTCCAGACCTAAATATTATAGAAAACTTTTGGGGACTAATGGCTAGGAAGGTGTACGGCAACGGAAAGCAGTTTGACAATGTTGAGGATTTGAAGGAGTCCATTGTCACTGTTTGGCGCAGTTTGACGGCACATTACATGCAAAAGCTCTTTCGATCTATTCCTAAACGTCTCTTGGCAGTGATGGACAAACGTGGCAGTGTTACAAAGTACTGAGCGAATGAAGACTTAGGGTTTTATTATTTGTGTCATATACTGTTTCGCGTGCCTAAAGACGTTTCGCGGCATGATTTGCACATGTGGTCCGAATGATATGGAGCTGGTGCAAACGGTTCTATAGTTTATGTTTGACACTCTTGTTTTGTGTGTGCAAACATCATTTGTGTCATGCTTGCAGACGCAGAACACTTTTTTTTTTGTCAGTTGGGTGCGTGTGCTTAAAGGAGTTGCGCGCACTGTACATTTGGAATCGCCATAACCAGAACACCGAGCTACAGTTTCAAATGATGGTGAGGGAATCCAGTCGGAGCGTAATAATACGTCAGTTCAAGTCGAATGATACTATTTGTGTGAAAGTTTTCACCGATTGTCCCTCGATTGGAAACGATTGTCTTTGCCGAATTCAATTCAAGCATCCTTCCTGGAAATTACTCCAATGCGTTTTGGTTATATTCCTCCACTACTTGATTTGTTGTCACAACAATCAATCGGTTGAGATTGACATCTTCTCTCTTCCGTGTTGTAAACCATTTCCACAGCAACTTGTATGCTTCGTATAAATCTGAATTATACTTGAGTGGAAGCCTCACAGATGCTGGGAACATCCCACGACCAAGACTGAGCAAACTTATCGCAAAACCAGGATCATCTTGTTGACGAACCTGTTCTGTAAGGCGTAGAACTTTGACTCTTCTGTCCCAAAGCTCGCAAGAGTACCATGGAAGCTCCCGTACGAGATTCACTGGAGTAAAACGAATTGTTTCATCCCTTTCAGATACTGTTCTCGTTCTTGGAACCACTGGAAGCAGTTGCATATAGTCGCCTGCCATAACTACTACCATGCCTCCAAAGTCTTTCGTACAGTTTCTTACGTCCTGTGGTACAGCGTTCACAACCTCGAAGAGCATTTTCAGGCACATTGAAGCTTCATCAATTACCAGCAAAATGGTTTTCCGTATTAGTTCTGCTCTCTGTGATCGTGGTCCGTACTTGGAAAGTGTCTGACGCTCTCTACTTTGCGAGTCGTTGTTGTCATCAACTCCCCATCCAAGCAAACTATGCAACGTTATTCCATCTTCATATAGTGCAGCAGCATTACCTGTAGTGGCTGTCATCTGCACCAAAAGACTTTCGTGCTCAACAATATCTCTCAGCAAAGATAAGAGATAGGTCTTTCCTGTCCCCGCCCGTCCTTGTAAGAACAAAAACGCTTCCCTGTGTGTTGAGTCTTTCAGACTCTCTCATTCTCTCTTGGTATTGTATTTCTCTCATTATTTTGTCAAAGACTTGCTTCTGGCCTTCTTTCAGATCATCATATCGCTCTTTTAACCTTCGCCTGGACCTTGAAGAAGAGCTGCGACATACGTCCGCTCGTTCCTCTGCTAATTGGATTTCGCTCTCTCTGAGATGAATTTGTGATACAGTATGGTGAAAGAAGGGATCGTTTCTGATAATCCGACCACCATGTCTGTCCGAAATCTCAATGATTCTTCGAAGTAGTTCTTCTCCTCTTTGTGCTCTGTTTCCCTCGGTTGTATCTGCAATTAGAGCCCGTTCGTGTTTTTCAATCACAGTTTTAGGATTCACTCCTTGTTGAAAGGAAGTGAAGACCAAGTAACGCACCTCAGCAGGAGTAGATGGTATCTCACTGCCTCATCAAAAGCCGTTCCGTACTCGTCACCATGGATATATAGTCCACGGGCTACTGCCACTTCTCTATAAGTTGAGTGGGATTCACTCCCAACACCTTTCGGATCATCAAAGGAGATGAATGCAGAGTTCATGAGCAATATTCGAAGAGCGAAGAGTTCGAGATTTCCGGGAGAAGAAAATCTAGTTCGAGTCACAGTTTGATCGTTTTCGGATCGTTGCGCGACGTACATTCGTGGACGTCCTCCACCCCGAGTAGAGTCAGACTGTGGTACAGATCGTGGTCGCTTATCGTATACAAGTACAGTCTCGTAGTATGTCATGTAGTCCAAGTCCATTTACCGGGAGGGTCGTTTGAAATATCTTTCCAGCAGGGAAGACTTCAGACGTCTAGGCAGTCTTACGTTTTGAATCAAAACCTGTCGCTCTCCACGGAGATGTTTGTCAAGTGCCTGTACAGTTGGATTGATACGAACATGCCTGAACTCAAAGAGGTTCCATGCAGCTTCAACCGCGCCCACCACTCTCGCTCTCATGTACGCCCTGATCTCATTTTGAAGCATGTCGCTCTGTGCACTTGATTGGCTTTCCGTTCGACTTGATACAACCAAATGCTGTTCTTTGGCACTCTTTAAAGCATAATTCATAAGGTATGCTACAGCACTTTCAACTTGGATTCTTACAACATTGATGTGAGGCTTGTACTTTATTGTGAGATCTGGATTGTACGGAACCACTTTCAAATCTTCTGTCCTTCTTCTTCGGTAGGTCTGTGATAAAGTGACATCTAACCACATGGGCAGTGCAACGCGCGCTGGACCAATTGGTGAGTGTGCCACTTGGGTTAGAGTGGCTAACTAACTAATTTACTAATTTATTTAATTATTCTAGATAGGTAGTGACACCCCGCTACTGTGGTGTGGGGCCAGGCCCCTAGGGCCGGCTCCAACGTATGCCACGTAGCCGAGTGCACCTAAGGTTGGGCCTCGCTCACCCTTAAGGTGGGTGCAGCGCTCCCTCACCAAGTGTGGTAAAGGCAAGCACCTCTTGGCTAAGTGTGATACCAACTGGTTTCTACAGTAAACCTCTTGGTTCAGCTAAGACTAATCAGGATTTACTAACTCGTGTGTGCCGTACTACCAACACTACCAATTGGTTACGGTAAGCCCGCCTGGCTATCTTGCGCCCCTAGTGGTTTCGTGCTGCCACACCCACTCGGTTACCCAACTTCCACCCTTCAGTTCGAGCCCTCGTCGCGCTCCCGCCAAAGTCTTTCCAAACGCACTACCCCGCTGGTACATGACACCTGATTGGTTGCACCACATTTTGGTCTCCCGACCTAGAGTGGGAACTACACCTATTGGTTTTGGAAAGAAAAGATTAGGAAGGAAGTCTATTTTGGACACCGTTTGGTTTGTTTATCACTAGAAAGCGATTTAGTGAACCATCAGTTTACCAATTGGATATGCCGCAACCGAGCACAAGGTCCAGAGGTTCATCGAATCGAGGAACGGGCTCGGGCTCGTCCCAGGGATTCGTTGAACCAGTATTGGACAACCCGTAGAAACTATTGAGAAGAACTACCGTACAGGTCTATGCCGACGAAGGGAAGCAGACGGCAGAGGATGCCACTCCTCCAGTAACCAATGTGGTAGAGACCGCGTCCCCGGTGGGGCCGAGGACCGGTGCCACATCTGACCAACTGGTAGAAGAAAAGGAAACGGAAAACCTAAAATGGTGCTACCCAAGTTGGATTTGGATAAAATTTCCAAGATGGAGGTTGGCCGTGCTACACACTAGCTGGCAGACCAAATACCCGCATTGTTTTTCCAATTCTTGGAGCAGAGCGCTCGGGAATATGTTGACCAAATGGTACAGGAGTCCCTCCGGGAGCACCAATTGGTGGCCCGGCAGAGCCTGCAAACCGTCCCAGTACTGAAACCAACCACTTAGGGTAACCCACAGGTTTTATAGATCACGCAGGCTATCCAGCCATCCCTTTCTACTAACCAAACTGATGGAAAGCTTCCCGACTCATTTCGGAAACCGGCAGACCTTCAGGTAGACGAAGGCCCGGGGTATATATACCTTCCGGAACCAACTGGTAGAGCCAAGCAGGCAGCCAAAGGAGAAGACCCTGATGATGTTGGTTCGTCGAGCTCGGAGGATGAGCGGCGACGGAGACCAAGAGGAAAGAAGAAGACCAATAGTAGAAGGAGAAAAGGCAGTGGGTCGGACCCTGAGTCCTTGAACTCTAGTGCCGATATAGAGCCGTCGGAGGATGACGAGCACAGTCAAGATAGGAAAACGAGGAAGGAAAAACACCGCCGGAAGGTGAACAAAAGCTATAAAGGAAAGACCAAACGGTATGAATCATCCAATGACAATGATTCCGATACGGATTCGGACCTGGAGGTTATTCGGCCGTTGAACCACTTGTTCACTAAGGCGGTTGACTACAGGACCTACAGGTTACGGAACCGGGATTCTGAGTATACCTCACAGGTTGCTCAGCAGATTACCAAGCAGTACAAACGGGTTGGTTTCCAAATGGGTGATACTACTCTCACAGGTGATGATCTCATTGCGATCATTGATTCCTTCAAAGGTTCAAGATTGCTTGTGACCAGAATGGTTTTTCAGAAGGTGCAGCCATGTGGTCATTTCAGTTCTACTTGAAGAAGCAGGCCGCATCCTTGCTCCATAGGAGGATGCAAGGAAATACCATGTCGGTTGATGAGGACCAAACGGAGATGCTTCGGACTTATCCGCAGGGCCTCAACTACCTTTTGTAAACCTACGCGAACCATGATGTTATTCAGGAAGCTTACACTGAGTTTCTAGGCTACCATCAGAGGTCAGGACCAACCAAATTGGATTTCGCGAAGTCGTTGTTCGCGATGGCTTCCCGGTGTGGTAATGTATTCAGAACCACGCGGTTGAAGCCATTATTCGCCGATAACATCGACAAAGCCATTAGGTCACAGGTGCGGAATTACCTCGCGACAAAACAAAAGGTGGACTATAAAGAGCTCGCGCGATATGCCCAAGCCCTTGGAGACACTTACTGAGCCAGTTGAAGGCAGCCCAGTACGATTGTCAAGTCTGGCAAGGACAATCCGAAACGGAGGATCCTGGAGGAGCATTATTCGTCACCTTCAGAGGACACGGCGCACGATATCACACCAGGTGGATCCACGGTCCACTTCGTACACACCGGGCACGCAACCGCATCGGTCTCTTCTTCATCTGCCTCGACGTACCCAATGGTAACATCAGCCTCAAAGGTGTCGGCGCCAGCCACGCAGATATCCGTCCCTGATCAACAGGTACTTGCGATAAAACCAAGTGGTAGGACCCCACTCCCGAGTAAGTGGTCTTCGCACCATACAACGCGTGTCCAACCGATGGACAGGACTCCAATGCGCGGAACCTGGATGGCTTAGAGGTATCCTACCACTGGGAATATCCTTTGTTGGTTTTGCCTGTCACCTCACCACTTTGCTACGACATGTCCTCATTTCATCCCTCAGGTTAGAGCAGCGCTGCTACAGGTGCGTCAGCAAAACCATCATGTGGTATTTGGCCAGGCGGATGGAAACCGACAGGTTCAGAGCGAGCAACCTCCTGGAAATCAACAGGTGAATCTGGTCACATGTGCGGAGACGGCAGAGGAAGCCGCCACCGTACCACCCTAGGCGCGAAAAGCCTAAAGGTTAAGCCACAGGCCAATCCCAACCGGTCCCATTCGGAAGGCCAACCGGCACCAGCTGGTTCTTGTATGGAGTTTCGCCCTGTGGTCACTGAAAAGTAAGCAGTATAAGACCAATCGGTACCTATTTGTTTTCTGAAATATTGTAACTACAAGGTAAACATCACCCTTGGGTTTTCTGTTAACCATTTGGTTTCGTGTACCTCCATCTTGGACACGGGAGCTGGACCAAACATGGTTAATGCGAAGTTCCTATCCCCAAAGGTATTGGAAAGGGTCTGACCGAATAACATCACAACCTCTTTGATGGATGCAAATAAGCGACCATTAGCGGTCCGTGGAAGTGTAGACCTAATGGTAGCCGTGGGAAACCTTAAGGTCCGGGTACCGTTTATCATGATCAACCAATCGGCAACGGATTGTATCATTGGAACTACATTCATAAACAACTATGTCCGGGCAATTTTGCCTCGTACTAGAACGGTTTTGTTCCATAATGGTCCGAGAGTCGCCATTTTAGGTCGTCACAAATCGAGAACCGCATCAGCTCCGAGACAGAAAACTCCGTCGGCGACATTATCCAATAAGGTTCCATTGGCGAAGTCCATTCGAATTCCGCCCATGCACCAAGTGGTAGCCAAAGTTGTATGCGACCGGCGGGGTTTGTTAACACTAGAAAGCCACCATAAGGTATTGGAAAAACACATGAAAATGATGGCAAACGGTATCGTGGACAACATACCGAATTAAACCTTTCAGGTATGCTTAAGCAACTTCAGCAACCATATGGTCATATTAACCAAAAAAACCGTTGTTGGAATTGCATCTCCTGCTCCGGGTAGCATATTTAACCTGAAACCATTAAGGTCGTCCGGAGAACTCCACCCTAAGGAGGGGGGGAACCAACTACGGGAAACAAGAACTCAACCATGCCGGCAAATGCCGAAGGAACACCGACACAGGACGGAAATACCAATTGGAAACAGGAAGTAACCATAGGGTGGGAATGGAAACCTTGTAACGACGGCATCCTCGACCTATTGAATCCGTTCAGTGCCATGTAGTGAAGCCACAAAGGGTTGATCAAGGCCACGCAACACCGTATCGACTTGGGGCCCGGAGCTAAGCCGATACATGAACAACCATATCGAGCAGGTCCGAAAGCCCGACAGGTTGAAATCCAAGGGGTGAAAAGGATGTTGAAGGAAGGGGGTATTGAGCGCCCATATGCGGGGTGGGCCAGCCCAGTGGTATTGTTTCAGAAGAAGGGAGACACCAGAATCAGATTTTGTATCGACTATCGAAAACTAAATGCCGTTACGGTCAGGGATTCGTATCCGATACCCAGAATGGACGAATGTATCGATACCCCCTGGGATGTGAAAGTCTTCACCACACTAGATGCCAATTGCGGCCACTGGCAATTGAAGACACCTGAGGAGGATAGGTACAAGACTACATTCACCTGCCATGCTGGTCTCTTCCGTTTCTGGCGAATGCCATTTGGTTTACGCATCGCGCCTGCTACGTTTCAGAGAGCTCTGGACATAATCCTATCAAAAGTAAGATGGCAGAACGCGCTGGTGTATATAGATGACGTATTCATCTATTTTCGATCGGTTAAAGAGCACTTTGGGCACGTCCGAACGGTGCTCCAGCTCCTGAAGAATGCGGGGGGGGCGCTCAAGTCACGCAAATGTGTGATCTTCGACCACAAGGTGAAGTATCTGGGCCATATGATCAGCCCAGAACGCCTACGGGTAGCTGAAAGGAATATCCGAGGGGTTCAGGGAGCTCTGCTCCCATAGATCCAAACGTATATCCGCTCCTTCATTGGTTTTTGCAACGTCTACCATCGTTTTATCAAGGGGTTTGCCAAGATTGCAGCTCCCCTAAATAGGAAACTTCAAAAGTGACAACCAAATCGGTTTGGATAGCTTCAGAAGGACGAGATCGAGGCTTTTCAGGGACTGAAAGCTGCCCTGATCTCGCTACCAATATTGGCTTTACCCAAGTCTGGGTATCACTACACCCTTGATACGGACGCGTTTTCCACCCAGATAGGATGCTGCCTTATTCAGGACCAAGCGGATGGGAGCAAGGCACCAATCGGTTACTGGAGTAGTTTGCTCACCAGAGCCGAGCAGAACTGCACCGTGACGGAGAAGGAATGCCTAGCGGTGGTGTGGAGCATGCTGAAGCTCCATCCTTACCTATATGGAAAGAAGGTTACCCTGCGGACAGATCACGATGCATTAAGGTGGATATTGGGCCTCACAAATGCTTCCGGACGGCTAGCCAGATGGCGGTTGAGAGCCTCAGAGTTTTGGTATGAGGTACAATACCGCCCAGGGATAAAGCATAACGCGGCCGATGCTATGTCACGCTTGAATACCAATGGGTTGGAAAAGGAATCAGTGGAGGACGATATTCCGTGCTTCACTATCCAATTGGTTAAGGATGGACAGGAAAAAAAAACAGAAGTAGGTACCTTCTTGTATAAAGTGGAAGAAATCCGTCAGGTTATCGTAGCAGACGATGCACCGAGTAGAGTTTTTGCGGTGGAGGAGGAGGAATATTCCCCTATTACCAAAGAGGAATTCTTGCGAGAGGATGCAACCGATAGGTATTGCAAGTCATTGCTACGACTTGTTGGGCGGAAGGATACGCAGTTCGATGTGGACTATGAAGGTTATTTAGTCAGGCGATCCACCTTGGATGGCCTGCTCCAAAAGGTCATTCCGGAGTCCCTTCGCCAAAGAGTTCTACACCTTGCTCACCGGCAACGGTCGGCAGGTCATCCGGGAGGTACACGAATGTACGACGCCCTAAGGAGAGACTTCTACTGGCCCCTGCTTCCTCACGGGGTCTCTACCTATGTTGCTACATGCACCTCGTGCGTTAAGACCGGTGGTGGTATTCGGAACATCGTAAGTTTATGAAGCTATTCCCCGTGGCTGGCTCCTTGGATTTCATTGCTATTGACCTATTAGGACCACTTCCGGAAATCTCAAAAGGGTATAAGCACGTCATGGTAGTCACCGATCGGTTTACGAAGCTCACGAGTGCAGTCCTCGTCAAGCGCACAACCACACCGGTTGTAGCGGAAGCATTTCTAAACCGTTTCGTATATCCGTACGGTCCTCCACCCTACCTCCTCACCTATATTATTTCTAACCTGGCTTTGAAGTTTTTCGAATCAGTTTGTACCATGGTAGGTTTGAAGCACTATTTCACGACTGCGTACCACCCCCAGACCAATGGGAAAGTGGAAAGGTTTAACAAAACCCATGTGGAACGATTGCGCCATTACGTAGCTGAACACCAATCGGATTGGGGTGAGTTCGTACAGCCCTTGATGTACGCTTACAACCTACAGGAATATCGCTCAGCAGAAACCACTCCCTTTGATTTGGTTTTGTCACGACACCCTCTAGGTATGATTGTCCAAGCTGGTCCGACGAACCGCCGTGTCTCTGGGACACAATCTGCCGCTCAGGTGAAGAGGGATATTCTATGAAGTTTGAGGGAAACCCTTGCTGTAGCATCATCAAAGATGACCGCAGCCCAGAAGAGGTACAAGAATTACTTCGACCAGATGCTGAAAGAAATTATCAAAGTGGAAGTCGGGGACTACTTTTTCGTGGATGTCCCACCAAATGGTGCTCAGGCAGTCCCGAAGGACGAGAACGAGGACCGGATGGTAGCAGAGGAGATAAACTCCAAACTACTGCCGGAGCCAACTCCTTACGAGGTTAGGAGACCGGACGAACACACGGTAACAATCCTGGAAGGCGGTTTAGAGAACACCGTTTTGGTTGATAGGGTTACAAAAGCCCCGCAGGCCAAAGTACCAACCAAGGTTCTTGGTGGAACAAAGAGAACCCATGCTCCGGCTCCATCAACCCAATTGTAACCACAAGCTCCCAGGGACTCGCCGTCTAGTCCGTCACCCGGCGGGAGCACTAAACCAGTTGGAGCAAAGACGGTAACCGCCGACCCTACGGTCGCTCCCACTGCTTCAACAATTGGAAATGGAACACCACCACAATGGAACGCAACAAAACCTCTTGGAAATGTACCAAAAGAAACCGAAGTAATCATTGAATCCATCATCGGTCACGAGTTCACCATATCGGGAATTCGGTACCATGTACGGTGGTATGGGTGGATAGCGTTCCATGACACCATTTAACCGCCCCAACACATACCCAATAACATCCTCATAAGGTATTGGCGCAAACGAAATGAAACCCCACCAACTGGATCCCTCAACGCTTATGCCGTGCATGGACGCTAAGGAGGGGGGGGGAGAAATTTTTGAAGCAATGACATGAGGTGAATAACTAAAAAGAAACTAACAACAACTCAGCTAACAACAGAACACATTTACGCATGTTGGCACTCACAAAATTGTGCAAAAACGACGAAGAAAACCGCATCTTAAGGAACATAACCAGACGGAGATCAAGTACCATAGCCGCCCCGTCGACTCCCCTGACCGAGAGGTAACGTAAGCACTGGCGGATTCTATCCCCTGCCACGTCCACCACCAGCCGACCCAACGGCACTGGAGCCACCACCAGAAGTAGTACCTGCCATGGGAGATGTACCAGTCGAGAGACCAGCTTGACCAGCTGGTAAAAACTGTGTAACCGGAAATGGTGGAGGACGATTGGGATACACCTGATGGGTCTGCGTCAGTTGAGCCAAAGGGGATGCAGTACCGAGTGGAGCCATGGAAGGAACACCTGAATGGGAATTGAAGCCGGTGGAAGTTCGTTGTTTAAAGCCGGTCGGTTTGGTCGCGGCTGGACCACCGAATGGTTGAATCAGCCCCACGGCAGCCTGTTGGTTATAAGAAGTACCATTCGAGGTCTTATCGTCAATTACCTGGGAAAGAGCTCCCACATTGAAGGTCACCGCCTGGTACAGCGCGTGCTGGACGTGGTCCCGGAAGCGGCGGAGGCCATCATTTTGAGCCTACCGGCGTGCCCAGACCGGAAGATAACTGGTCAGGGCATCAATGGCCACAATGGCATTCGCAGGACGCAGTCGGTTGAAGTACCGTAGCAAACCATGATGGAGTCGGTGCAAAGCACTTTTGGTACCGTTGAGGTGCCTGCCATCGCGTGGAACCAAAGGGCCGACTGCTGAAACGGATCGAAATGGACTACCAATAGCCTCATCAACTGGAATGGAAGGAGTTCCGAGACCAGTAGGAGGCGCGACCGCAGTAGGTAGAGTAGCCGGTGCGCGGACGCTCGCAGGCACCGCAGGAGACTCTATAAATGTTGGAGCATAGCAACGTCTGCGTGGTCCCCATCGTCCTGATCGAAAAGATGGGAGGCTCTGCCCCTTCGTCGTAGCTACGCGAAGTTCCTTGTGGGTCCATACCATTCAGGCCTGTCCTGCTCTCGAGGGGTGGTTTTCAGCTGCATACAAAATGGCAGTGAGCTCCTCGACCGAGTACGGTGTATCTCTTACCAGGCATTCTATGCAAAGTTCGTTGCGTATGGTCTCCACCAGGTGTTTGGACATACGAAAGATACAACTAACAGGATACAGAGCGTGAGCCAGAAACGTAGGATCATTAGACCGGGTAGCCCAAGTCTCGCCCTCTCGAGCGGTCTGGAGGAATAGAAGAGCCGTCATGGTCGCAAACGTCGCAAGGGCAATGGTCCAAATGGTACCTGCAAAAGGAGAGCTATCTATAATAGCACTGCCAAAGTAGGCTAAAACCGGAGGGGTTGGGACGTCCAACATCTGGCATACTTCGTAGTGCTCGCACCGACTTGGTCGTGGCAGATACATCTTACGGCGCATCGCATCGTCTTGCGAGAAGAATTCCACTAAGTCGTACGTGTGCATAGTCTGCACGTTGGCCCGGCGGTGACATAGGCGGGATTCATCAGCCGAATCCCCAGCCCACCTTTCACGGTCCATGAACTAGTTGGTATACAACGGTTTGTCGAAGCAAACCAAGCCAAAGTCACATCGCACGGCCGAAGAATGGGGACCCATATCGTATAGGCACCAAACCACTCGGCGGAAGTAACTCACCTCTTGGAGACCGCGGACGAAGGGAAGGTCAGACGGAACCATGGTGGGTAAAGCATACACGAAGGATGTATGACGGCGCTTGGCATCAAACACCGCCGATCGGTTGAGCTGCCGGTTTCGGCTACCAGGTGGTGGAGGAGCCTATATGTGGGAATCTGCACAAGGCGTTCGCAATCCAATCGGTTGTGAGTGACATAGGTGTCTAAGGAGGGTCGATGGTATTCGTTCGCAGCCTGAACCCAGTTGGTATTGATAGGCCAATAATTGGAATCGAAGATGCGGGGTTCAGCGTCCTCCAGAGCGGTTCCATAACCGCTTTGGCAGTGAAATAGTTCACCAACAGGAAGAGTACGTTGAAAAGGCCGACCCAGAAGAGAAACAGCTGCCGGGGAGGTGTGAGAAGTCCCACCAATCGGAACCGGGTCTGAATGGTTGCTCTGAGAAGCCGTAGGGTGTCTGCGACCGTGGCCCCGACCACTACTGGAAGTCTGCGAACCTTCCCGGGATTGGGAGCGAGTAACCTATTTGGAAATGCCCCCATACAGACCCTTCCGAGGATGAATATTCATTGCGGACGCCAAAACAATTGGGCCTGTGTGAAATCCGATTGGCGAAGAGGAGAGAGACCGACCAGGGGAGTCGTCTCGAGTGGTAAAATAGGGATCGGGACCTGGTTCTGTGACTGCTGGAGGAGTCCCATTGCCTGTTGGCTGCGACCCATCGGTGAACGGCCTCGAGGCACCGAGAAAGCGCCAAAGGGTGAAAGACGGTTCCATCCGCCCGGAGTGAACTTAGTGGGTATCAGGCCCATCCCCATTGGAATCGATGTCCTGTGTCGCGTGAGAGGAGCATGACGCCGTGGTGGCGCCTCCCCAGAACCAAATGGTGGTTTGCTAGCGAGGCCTCTCGCTTTCCCAAGTCCAAAAGTTTTACCACTTCTTCGGGTGGGAGACGCATGACGTGTCGAATCAGGACTAACTAATTGGGAGAAAGACCATCGGGTATTTGCGTGGCGCGGCTACGTCGCACCTACAATATACCAAAGGGGTAATACCGAACAAACTTAGAGACGTCTAATGCAGGGATCCGAAACCGTGAAGGGGCAGCGCGAATTCAAGTTGTCGGCCAACCAAGTGGTGAAATTGTCACTGTCTCGGACGCGCCCATGGGGAAGAGTCAACCGAAAGGAACTAAAAGGATCAACCCCTTAGGAGAGTGTCGCGCTATTCCGAAGAGGCAAGTGGCCATCGGGTATAGGATGTGTTGTTGAGGCCACGTGGGAACCCTCGGGTCTGGATCTACCATAAGGAAGATGCATGGCCAACAGTAGAGCCGACTACCAAATGACTAAGCACGCTGTGCCACGCGCCGGACTTGCCGCTAAAACTGGTTCACTGGCACTGGCCGTCGGGCTAAGGTGTACAACCACGAGGGCGTACCAGTTGGTAGAACGGTGGTCTGTGATACAGTGAGATCTGACCACATGGGCAGTGCAACGCGAGCTGGACCAATTGGTGAGTGTGCCACTTGGGTTAGAGTGGCTAACTAACTAATTTACTAATTTATTTAATTATTCTAGATAGGTAGTGACACCCCGCTACTGTGGTGTGGGGCCAGGCCCCTATGGCCGGCTCCAACGTATGCCACGTAGCCGAGTGCACCTAAGGTTGGGCCTCGCTCACCCTTAAGGTGGGTGCAGCGCTCCCTCACCAAGTGTGGTAAAGGCAAGCATTTCTTGCTAAGTGTGATACCAACTGGTTTCTACAGTCAACCTCTTGGTTTAGCTAAGACTATTCAGGATTTACTAACTCGTGTGTGCCGTACTACCAACACTAACAATTGGTTACGGTAAGCCCGCCTGGCTATCTTGCGCCCCTATTGGTTTGGGGCTGCCAAACCCATTCGGTTACCCAAATTCCACCCTTCAGGTCGAGCCCTCGTCGGGCTCTCGCCAAATGTTTTCCAAACGGACTACCCCGCTGGTACTTGACACCCGATTGGTTTTACTACAAGGTCACTCGGTTTTTGTACTAATATATCGTTGTTTAAGCCACAAATTCTTGTCGATCATACCCATATTTGCACCTCCCGTCAGAGGTACGACCACGGCCCTATGGAGAATGTCTGTGCATATTGAATTTCTTCATCAATTTTTGGAGTTCCTGGTCTTCAGGGGAGTCACCCCGAGGCAGTTCGGCTTTAATCAAAATGTCAATGATCTTAGGATCTTCAATTACGCCCCCTCCAACAAAAGAAGAATGTGATGATGCGGAGTATTTCTCTCCTGGAACTCAAGTTTGGCGGCAATCTCAGTGCATTTCAAGCCAAAGAGGTGCTCTGAATTATTTTGTACATCGTCGGTGTTCTCGGAATGCTAGATAGAGGTGCTAGATCGCAAGTTTCTTAGGCAAAAGCTCAAAAATACTACGAAAATGATAGATTCTACTAGTTTCTGGCGCTTGCCAAGTAAAAAAAAGTATTTTTTGGAATTCACACCTCCATATCTTACAGAGCCTTGCCTCACCTGCACTGCGCATCGCTAGTTTCAAGTTTGGAGCAAGTTCATTCTCCACTAAAAGCTAAATACAGATCTCGAAATGGCGATGGCCGCGCAGCGGCCAGTGCCATTTCGAGCACCCAACCAAAACTAACATGTTTATTTCCATCTTTTGAATTTCAAACTTCATACTGCCCTAGTTTGACTTCCAACTCATCCTCAGGAACTCATCTGGGCAGCTGTCTCCGTTCTCACACACCCGACGCACAGCGCATCAGATTCCTTTACCACCCATTCCGTCGTCCTAACAGCCTCAACGACACTCCTAAACATCACTAGCCTTCTTCTCCCTCTTCCCACTTTCCCTGCCTCCTCTTCAATTGACTCTTAACCTCCAATCCTTCTTCGTCCTTCTCCTCTAACCTCCTTTTCACGACCCCTCTACCTCCAGGAGTAACTGGAGACCCACTCCCCACAGCACCTCCCACCCCACCTTCCCCTCCACCTCTACACATCTAATTCCGCATATCCTCTCCTAAATGCACAGCCCTGTCCACCAGTAAAAGCCGCTTCTCCAACTCCAAAATCGGTCCTCGCAACTCCTCATTCTCCTTCCACAGCCTCCCCAGCTCCTCTCCCACACACGCCACAACCCCATCGACGTGCTGCTCTGCCCACACCCCAGCCTCCCTCACCCTCCGGCGCAACTCAGCCACAGCACCCATCGGCACTCCTTCCTCCGAAGCACTCAGAACCATCCCTCCCAAATCCACGACAACCTCCTCAATACACTCATCCAAACGCTCCTTTAAGCCCTCCCCCAGCGCTCCTCAATAGTTCCTTCACATCGCGGTAGAACCCATCCATTCGTCTCCCTTCACCTCCCCCTACCCCTCCTCCTCGACCACCCTCACCTGCACCTCCCTCCCCACCATCCCCTCCCATCATCGTCCCAACCTCTAGCTCCCCGAGCCCAACAACCTCCTTTTCCTCACGCCTTTCACCATCACCATCCCCTTTCTCATCCCTCTTCTCCCCCGGAGGCGTCTCCGGCACCTCTTTCATCTCCGCTTTATCCAACAACGCCAGGAGCTCCTCATCATTCACGGATCCGCTTGACATGGCTACTACACTCCCCACCCCAACGGTGCTCCCGTTCCCAACCCTCTACCACCAAGCGTGCACACTCCAACTACTTATCCATCCCCATTTTTTCAATCCCCCGTTTTCGCGCCATTTCCCACCGCCATACCACGTGTCCCACCAATGATCAGAAACAGCCTATCTAGGACAACATTTTACAAATCAGTCAACCTAAGTATGTAGAGGTAGAACTACAATGCTATCTAAAGTAATGGTCGAAAACAAGACCCAAAAGGCCTCGGTTGCTCTCCCAGACTGGCAACATACCTCTCAAAATTGTACTCTAAGTCCATATCCACAGCCATATCTAAAATCAACAACACAAAAAAGATAGTTTTCTCTACTACAGGCCCCAGTCCCCTTACATTTTGCAAAGAAGTCTCCCTCACAAATGTAGATATCAAATTTGTAAATACCACAGGGAACACCCTTCCAATAAAGAGCGTAATAGCAGCCACACCATCTTTTATCCCCACCACCTTCTTCAAACCCCCGCATACAGTCCCGCAAACACCCAAAATCAGCTCACCAATACCTCTCTGCACATATAGAAGCCCTATCTCATTGTTAATGCTGTCCCCAGTAACAAAGAACATCGTCAGCCGCTCCGCAACATATGACAGAGCCCCAAACATGAACCCACCACTGAAAAATGCAACAGCGCCATTCTTAAGTTCCGTTCTAAGCGACATTGGCGTTCCCAAGAAATAATAGGTAACAAAAATACAAGCATTCAACGGCACCAGACCTCCCACTGTGAATCCAAGTACACCGCTCTCATGGCTCTTCACCAGCGCTTTGGTCACCAAAATGTTTGATGGTGTACCAGCAACAGCGGGAAGGCGCTTGACTTGGCTTGCAGTGGCCCTGGAAGCTGTACGTCTGTGAACAGTCTTCACATTTGCTCCTGACTGCGGTGGAACCGACTCACTCCCCTCTCCGCCTTCATTTTTGACACTCATCATCGCAGTGTCCCATGCATATAAACCCGCTGAAACCATCTCCTTCAAAGTTGCGGGCGGTTCCTCGGGACCCCCAAAAACATAAAGGTACTTCTCATCTTGGTGTGACGAAATATTTGTCTTAAAGATAACCACCAAGTCCTCTCAAGGTCTCTGCGTAGAGAACAGGGGATGGTTGTGTAGAGAACGACAGAGTGTCGTCCCCGGCCCCCCAGCAACCCCCGCACCGCGCAATTTAGCCTCTCCTACTCATCACGCATCACTACTCCCAACTCGTACGAACAGATTGACCTCCGCATCGTCCTTAAGCACCTGACCCGTATTCCCCCAATTGATGGCTCAGGGTGGCTGGCAGTTCGGGTGGCGGCCCGGCTCTTCGCTTTGCCTCGCGTGGTCGGCATGTCGATAACACGTCTCTTCTGCGAAACAGGCTTCTTCGGAGTCCGTTTCAGTGATGGCGCGTTTATCTTATTCCCAGTGGAATCCATGGCTGAGTACATCAAAGGTCGCGCTTGCGTTTTCTTGGCACCCGCTGACGTCGAATGCTCCCGTGATCACGTATGCTTGGTTCCAAAGAGATGGACATAAGCACTATATATCGTTTCGTTTTCAAGACGTTTCATGACATCCATTGTCGTCAACGTAGCATCCCTGCAATTCCCCTCCAAATTACTTGCATTGCAAAAAAAATTTGATAATTTTTTGGTCGAGGTCCATCGTTCGAGGTGTGGTGGTGCTCCATCGCGAACACGATGGAGCGCCAGGACGCGAAATTTTAATTAAAATTCATGCCTGGCACTCCATCGTAATCGCGATGGAGCACCATGACACCTCGGACCACGGACCTCGACCCAAAACGAAGAGAAACATAGTACGTGGCAACCAAGTCAAAAGCGACTTGCGCATTCTTCGCAACCGCATTCGTTGCGTCGGTTTGGGCGATTGAAAACTTCTATTGAACCCGAAGAACAACTTTTTCTTGTTAAACAAAGCACCGGAGTGGTCGTCTCCAACAGTTTTACCCCTTTCTTCTGAAGCTCCCGTGATCACGCCTGCTTGGTTCCAAAGAGATGGACGTAAGCACTATATATCGTTTTCAAGACGTTTCATGACATCCATCCGTCGTCATCGTAGCATCCCTGCAATTCCCCTCCCAATTACTTGCATTGCCAAAAATACTTGATAATGTTTTGGTCGAGGACCATGGTCCGAGGTGTCATGGTGCTCCATCGCGAACACATTGGACCGCCAGGCATGAATTTTAATTAAAATTTCGCGTCCTGGCGCTCCATCGTGTTCGCGATGGAGCACCATGACACCTCGGACCACGGTCCTCGACCCAAAACGAAGAGAAACATAATCCGAAGGAAACGGGTTCATTCAAGATGCACGGAACCGGAGAAGAGCTTATTGATGCTTATCTTGCAGTTCGTTATGACTACGCAGCGACGAGGCAAAATGTGGATGAGCCGAGAAGTTTGAAGCACACCAACTTTGTGGAGTTCGCAGTACAAAGTTGCAACGTTCATGACTCTGCCAAGAAAATGTTTCTCACTCCCATCGGACCGGATTACATCTCGTATTCGGACTCCGAGCTCCGTAACATGTCTCTCAGAGGCCCTCCACGTCAACTCTATCTTATGGCAAGAGTGGTGGACGTAAAGGACCGTGAAGAAGACAGGCGTGTAAGGGACTTTTGGAAGGTTTATTGTAAAAGGGAACGGCTTAAAGGAATTCCCCGTAACGTGTTGCTATCTGTCTTTTGCAAGTCCCGTGTTCTGGGAGCAACCAAGAAATCTTCCGCTTTCCACACGGATCCTTGCACTGACTTTGAAATGGTCATTGGGTTGTCTATGGTGCAACAGATTGCCGTGGATAAGAAAGGAAGTGGTAGGAAGAGGAAATGGGGCATGGCAGCTATGAAGTTCTCGAAAGTGATTTTGTCGGACATGACCCAGAGTCAGAGAGTCGGGAATGGTGTGCAGCTGGTGACCAGGGGTTGGGATTGTTTCGCCCAATTCCTCGGGTTTCCCAACGTTGAGGTTATGATCTTGCCTTACATTCGACCCGACTATATCAGTGTAGTCTTCACCGATATTGCACAACGCTCCTTGGGCTTCCAACGCAAAGTTTGTTCCAAACAGTTTGTGGAGGAGAAGAACGTCACCACCGTAGAAGAAAACGTTACCAAATGGGCATGGAATCTGCCGGACCCAGTGGACACAGCGCTTCACCTTTGTGCCAAAGAATAACTTGGCGACCTTTCTAATGTGGTGGTACAAGAGAAACTGTTCGACATCTCTGCTCCCAGCAAATGGGATGCCCTCAAAAGGTTCATCATCACGAGAACAAGACTTTTCCCTCTGCGGTTTGAGAACCTTAGTGAATCTCTTGTCACTACGGTTCAAGAGGCCATAAAGCCTCTGAAGCTCATTGCATTGCATGGAAGCAATGTCAAAGTACATCAAGCTGTGAAACCAGAGCCCGCAGAAGACGTTGACATTATTATGGAGCCGGTAGAAACTGGTACGGCTGGTGGTGGGAACGAACGTGCTGAGCGTGTGGAAGGTGGTGATCAGGGTGAGTTGGAAGAAGTGGAAGAGATAGAAATGGTAGAG
The DNA here is from genome assembly GCA_003194525.1 of Gracilariopsis chorda. Classification (NCBI taxonomy): domain Eukaryota; phylum Rhodophyta; class Florideophyceae; order Gracilariales; family Gracilariaceae; genus Gracilariopsis; species Gracilariopsis chorda. The sequence continues at coordinate 549,870 of NBIV01000010.1, read as the reverse complement.
GATGCGGAACGTGGTACTGCGGAACGTGGTACTGCACCAAAGGCGACTGAAGGACTGCAGACAACAGCTTTGTCGCAGAACTTATCGTATGATGTCGAAGGCACGGGGATTCTTGCACCACCGTACCCTACGACTTTGGATGATGTGATAGCTTACAAGTATTATTAGAAGGAGATGTCTCGCAACTTCCGTCTCCACAACTGCAAGTTCGAAAATCTCATCGAAGATGACGACAAGAAGTCTGGCGAAAGCGAGGTATCTATTGAAGGAAGGGTACAGTTCCTGCTTTCCGATCCGCCATATGGGACTCGTTCTGAGCGTCGTTTGGAGAACAGCGAACACGATATTCTGACAGAGAAGGATGTGAGCAGGTCAGCGAGGAGGTCGTCAAAGCTTCTACGTCCTGGTGGACATATTCAATATGTATAAGTTATACAGTTCTGCTCATGGGATCAAGTACCGTTGTGGCGGGATGTGCTACGGAAAGTTACCTACATGGATGAATCTGATACGAAGCGTTACTCCTTTGTCGTCGACGAACAGCCCCTCCATTTCGTACGGTCTTTAGGTAATACGACGGGTAACGTTGGGAGAAGAAGTTGCCGGTTGCACCAGACGACAGAATACGCTGTACATGATGTTCGTTCTGGAGTTCCTTATGCACAACAGCACCGGATGGTCGACTATGAGAACTTCAATTATGTTGCTTCACGATAACCAGCATATCATGCAATCATGGATCAGGTGCCGCCGATGTCAAATAGTGAGATGCTCATGTGGTCTGTGAAAAACCCGGATGGGAAGTATACGAGGAAGAGGGTGCGACCGGAACAGAAGTGTAGGGCACTGTTGAAAGAGCTGATTTGCAGGTTTATTCAGCCAGGAGACCTCGTGGTCGACATGTTTGCTGGAAATTTCTCGACAGCGATGGCGTGCATGGAACTGCCCAAGCATCGGAAGTTTGTGGGGTGTGAACCGGACAAAGTTTGCTTTGAACACGCCAGGCATGCCACTATTGTTCGCTTCGCTTCCATAATACGGGAAGGACACACTTATATTGAGAAGAGCCAGGAGCTTCGAAAGATGGCCCATTGTGTTTCCTCTGCATTTCCAATGGGAAGAAGCAGGCACACCGTGTTATGGAGGGCTGTCGACGGATTTCCACCGTACCAAATTCTTCCCCCACACATTGTCGACTTTCTCTCCACTTTGTGGCAAAGTGAAATTCTAGGGAAGTTGGGAAGGAAGAAAGCTATGGATGGATGGCCGGCAGAGCTGCAGGGAAGAATGAATCTGGAGAACATGAAGTCTCCATTGGCAATGGAGGCTGTGTAATATGGGTTGCGAGTGGGCAAGTCTACTATTCGTCACGAAAAGGCTGGTGTTGGAGTGTTTGCAACTCGTCTAATTGCTGCAGGCGAGGTAGTGTGCTATTTCTACGGGACGTTGGTTTATCATGACCTTTCGAATCGGAAAGAAGTGCACAAGACCTACGGGGAGGGATTCATGGGTGTGACGAAGGATCGCTTCCGGAAGTATGCGGTGGAGATAGAAGTCTACGGTCAACAGTTCCAATCACTTCCGCATCGAAAAAAGCTGACGAATCGGCATGGAAAACAAGCAAACCCCATTTTATGGGTGGTTCCTTCCCCTTTTTGTATTTCGGGGTATATCAACGATCCAAAGTACGTGGAAGGGGATAAACGGTTAGATGCCATGGTGGATGGCCTCGTGAAAAAAAGGGAGGCTAATGTGCGAATGAAACGGGCACCGGGAGTGGGACGAACACCAGGGGGAATAACGGACTACAAACTTATTACGATGGAGGCGACAGCCAACATAGAGCAAGGAGAGGAACTCTTCGCCAGACACGGTGATGGTTATGACTGGCAAACCCATTTGAATGTGGAGGATGGAACGGTAGTCATTGATTAGTTTGTTGTTATAAACCTTTCTCCACAGCTTGGCTAAAGGATGTCGTTTATTATGTGAACGGATGTCTAGTCCTAACTTAGGACAATATTACCTTTCAGTAGGGATAGAAGATACAAAGCGATATAGATGTGACACAGAAACGTCCATTTTCGGTACCACCGAGGACTGTATTTTCAAGATTTCACAGAAAGCAAAGATTTTTGTGTGCATCGGTTGGCGAGATTTTCCCGGAAAAAACACGGCGTGCGCCAACCCAGAGCGTCACCAGCCACTTGCGAAAGAGTTATGACTCCAAGAACGGCGCCGAAGGGAAAGAAGCGAGGCCCAGGAAGGGGTAGTGTGGCGAGTGCGTCTAAGACGTGGCGGAAGGCTATTGAGGAGCGAACCGCGAGTGGAACGAAAGCGAAATCATGTGTTCCCAGTAGCGGATTATCGGGAAGTAGGTCAGGAGAAGGTGCTTCGAAGAGAGGGGGAAGAGGTGGGGCAAAGAACGTCGGATCTGAGCGCACGACGAGTGAGCGCACGACGAGTGAGAATTTGAAGGCTGATGCCCATGCGCATATAGCAGGCGGGAGAGATTCGGTTCGGGGACAGCGATCTATGCCTGGGTCCGGTGGTATAGTGGAGGGTAAAAAAGGGTTGGTTGTTCGGAGAACGGAAGAGGTAACAGATCAGGGAGGGTTGAATGGAAATGCGCCGGTCGAAGACCGAAATAAGGATGAAGATATACCCAGAAGGAAACAAATAGAAGAGGCAGGTGCGCTGAAGAGAGGTGGGGCCCCAAGTGGAAACCGAGATGTAAGAGAGGTAAATGTCTCTTTGGTACACAGTGATGGGGACGAAGAGGGAAGAGGATCACATTGTGAAGGAGAGATGGACGAGAGATATGATAAACGAAGGAGTGGGACGCCGCTCTAATTTAGAGGAAACGCGAGAGGTGGAAGAAGTGGTCAGAGCCACGGATGGAATACAGGAAGCATCGAAAAGTGGAGACCGTACAAGCACACTCGTGCGGACACGAAAGGTGCAAATGGCTGAAAACTTTGAAAGTGATAGAGGAAGCAGAACGCCGCAGACTCTGGAAGGCATGCGGGAGAGAAAATGAATTGTTCATCTGTCGCCAAGTGAACCTGCTGACGAGCTAAGCCTGCCTGTCAATGTTTTGGGAGATGCAGGAAATTACGACATCGGTGTGATTTCTTGATCTTCGTTAGTTGAGAGGGTCAATATATTGAGGGCAGAACTCGGACAGATCAAAGGGGACCACTGCAGCCTAAAGATGTCGCTGAAGCTGACGAAAGAGGAACTGAAGAAGATGAGAGAAGAGATGAGCGAGAAGAATATATTGATAGATATCTTACGGGAATGGATGAAGGTGGGAAGAGGGGAGAGAAAGGGATCTGAAGGTGAAAATGGCTTGAGAGGGCGTAGGAAGTATGTAGTTGATGTGCAAGAGAGTTTTTATGGGTGTGCCAGGGTATTATATGATAGGTTGTTGTACTATGCGAAGGTGGAGGTATCGGAGTTTTGTTTTACTTCGGAGGGTGTGGAAAGAAACTGGAAGAATCGATGCAGCGTATTTGGGAAGGGAAGAGAGTGGAGTGTGTTTGTCGTCAGAGGAAAGTAAATTGTGCCTCGATGTCCGTTTGAGATCGCGTCTGAGATGAGGTCGTACACGCCTTCGTCGCGAGGAAGAAGTAATGTCCAATTGAAATACTTAATTGGCGTTGAGATTGAGGGGGAGAGATGGCAGTCGATTAGTGATGCGGGTAGGAAGGATCAATGCGTGCGGGAGGCTGTTGCGGACAGGTGTTTGAGGCAACGTATGAAGCAGAATTTGAGTGATGTGATTGGGATTTGGAAGCGTGCGGCACCGGACAAAATGCTTTCGTTGCTTGGATATGACTTGATCGCCAGGCGTGTGAGACCGCGAGAGGGGACGGGGCTAGACATTGACTTGAAGAAGCAGTTAGAGGAAGCAAAGACGAAGTTCAAGGGGGATGGGGAGGCGAAGAGCGGTAGTTCATATTCTTGGAGGATGAGAACAATCGAGGGTCTTACGTATTCTGGATTTCAGGTTGCTGGTCGGCTGAGGGAGTTTAGTGAAGAGGACATGTACTTCAAGAGCGGGGTTGCGGTGGAAGTGTTGGACGAATTCATGGGATATGACGTGGGGACGGAAAGGGAGGGAAAGATGGAGTACGTTGATGGGACAGTGATGCATTTGGCTCGTTTGGATGCGTGGATCGGATTTGTTTTGACAGCAATGGACACAGATATGGGGCGTTGAGGAAGAACGCAGTTGTTATTTTCTAGTTGTACGGGGAGTATCTTCGGCTTGCGGTGGAGAAAATACTTGGGGTGGCGTGGGAGAGGGTGAGAGAACTACATCATGAAGAATTGGAGAATGAAGGTTGCGATGACGGTGACCCGCGTTTTATAGCTAGGAATGGGAGTAGACAAGTGAAGGTAGCGCTGTGGATACCTTCGAAACGGAAGATTGTGGAGATGGCGCGCTGAATGAGGGCCATTCTTGTTTCGCGTGGGATGTTGGATGACGAATGTGGGATGGAGTATCCGTCGCCGGGGGAGGAAGAGGGGGAGAAGAAAGTTGGGAGGTATCCGAGTACGGTGAGGTTTTGGGAGATACAATTTCGGTGGAATGCGTCGGAGAGGTTGAGAAGGGTGATGTGAAGGGGGTAGGAGGTGATGGAGGAGCCTTTGAGTGAGGTTACAGAAGTATCGGAGTATAACTGGACGAGACCGACGAATGATTCCATACCGGTTGTTTCGGGGGTGTGCCAGACGATATAATTGATGTGGCACTGCGTGATGGCCTGTTTAAAGACAGGAACGTCTTTGTTTCCGAAGGCTGCGCCCATAGGATGGGCGAAGGCGGCGGTTGAAGAAGAGTAATGTGAAGATTGGGACACGCGTTGTAAGAAGATGTTCTTGAAGTGTGCGAGAGCGAGTTGTTGCTTCAGGACGTCTATGGCGCCTTTTTGAAAGAGAGTTGCGGAAAAGGAGTTGTGCTTGTCGGAGATTGTGAGAGGGAGAAAACTGGTGGAGTTGATACGTCCATTGACGAGTTGTTCTTGGAGTGCGAGGCACTGCTTTGCGGAGGAGATGGATTTCTGGAAGGTGTGGTGCAATGCCCCAAAGGGGAAAAACACCGAAAGACGTTCGGGATCTTCCTCTCACGAGGTGAACCCAGTTGGGTAGAGCCCTCCCAGAGGTGTCACGGCGAAGCCGGTTTGTAAGACCAGGGACACCTGTCGCGACTCGCGCAGGGAGGTGAAGGCGAAGAATCGGTATCCGCGTGAGCGGGGGTGTGATCCTCAGTAGAGGTATGTTTCCACGTAAGTGGGGGCGTGTGAGCGGATGCGCAGACGAGGGCCGCGGATAGCGGGAGGTGCTACCCTAAAAAGAGGAAGAAAGAAGGGCGAAGAGGAGGAAGGAAGGACGAAGTGGGTCGCGAGAGCGACGAACAGATACGGCAATGCCGGTGGACAGGACTCCCTATACAGGGCGAAACAACAATGTGATTGGAACAATTATACTCCCAAGGATGGGCTTCTTTAGATATGCAAGGGGGTTAGATGTCCCGTGGTTTACGGCGTTTCCCTCCAAGGAGGAGTAGAGCACGCGCGCAAGCGGCAACAACTAGAGCCAATTCCCCAGGTTGGGGTCCCTTGTTGGGGAAGGTTTACTGGTGCGACGGCAGTGCGCCGTCGCACTAAGTACTAGCTTCCCAGAAATGGGTGTGAAAATAATAAATAATATTAACTAAAATACTCCACATTTCGTGGCAACATCCACTACTGTGGCCAACCGCCAATTGGCCCAAAACCGTGTGCCACGTGTCGATACCCACCATTGTGGGGCGTAGTTCATATACACACTACACAACCGATAATATCGGGAAAGCGTTCAAGTACCAAGAATCCCTCCCTGAGGGCGTTGCACTACATATTTCCCCCCTAAGACGGGAAAACGACCGCGGACGCGGAGGGTTCCCAGAAGAAAATGGGTGATAAAAGCGCGTGCGCCGTTTCCGGTTCTCCTTTCCTGGCATAGCCAGCTAGTGTAGTATAGTGTTGTGGGGAGCTAGCTGCTCCGTTGAATAAACTTTCCCGTTTAGAACGGTGATTCTCGTTTGAGTTCCCCGTCTTCGACGGACCTTGCCTTGTTATCCTTTCCTATCGCCCTCCATTCGCGCGGCAACGTTACCCAGCTTGGGCAGTAACCAGCGTGGCTGGGGCTGCAGTTCCGGTTTGACGGTGGTGTCGCAAGGACCTGCGACCGTGGGAGGTGTTCAATTGGCTCCCACGTATCCCCACTGGGGTCGTACCCGTACCAGCGGACGCGGTATTGTAGAATACCATCCTGGTCCCAGGTGTGTCCGACAAGTCGGTCTACTACGAACTCTCGTTCGTAGACCTGCTGGCCGTGCCGGGTGGTGGTTGTACTTCTTGCGGGGGCTGCCCGCTGTGCGGTATAATGTCCCTTAGCAGGGTGTTCGGCGATAACTCCGGCGTTGCCGTGCGCTGTGATAGCGGCCGCTGCTCATGCGGGAAGATATCCCTCAAGAGGGTGTGTGGTGCCACGGTTTTCACAGGCAAGTCATTCCCCATTGGGGCAGGTTCATTTCCGCTTCCACGGTATTGCGGGCGAACCGCCAGTCGGCGGGGGACGTGGGCTCCGCCTTCGCGGTTGAGCTCAGGAACCGCGAGTTTGCGGGAAGATGACCGCTCCTGCGGAATCGGCATTTCCACAATCCCCTGGGGGGTCCCGTGCGACACGGTGATTGGGTGGCAAACCGCCTTCCTGCCAGGCGCACGAGCGCTCTGTACCATACGTTCCGGCGATGCCGTGGTGTCCCGGGCTACTGACGGGTTGCCTGGGGCTAACTCCGGTACACCGGTATTTTGGTCAAAATTCCCCTTTGGGGGGTGCCGGGCAGGTGCCGATGACACCCTTTTCAGGGGCTTGGCCGCTAAGTGCGGTGCACCGTCTCCACGCGGAGGAGCAGCGTCCGGTATGACCGGTTTCGAGCGTGCGATGGCCTGGGCTTTTTCCGAGTTCCTCGGTTCTTCCCCGCAGCGTTGCGGGAGGTGGCGCAAATTATTCCCCGGAACGGGGGCTTCAATTCCGTCGACGATGGGAGGCGTTTCCGGCGCTTGCTGGCCAGGGCCTGAAGCTTCGGCTGCGGCTTGGCTGCCTTTTTCCCCAGGTTGGGTGTGGGGATTTCCCAGCGGCGCTGGTGTATCTGGGCGCCTCTTCTATGCGGGGCGCGGGTCTGCTCGACCTGATTGAACCGCTTCCGCGGGGACTTCCGTCAACGGCGGCTTCGAGGCATCGCCCTGCTCAGGGGGTTGAGGGCAATCGTCGCCATACTCCCGTAACGGGGATCCCTCCCTGACAGGGGTGTGCGGTAGCTGCGTTTCAACTTCCCGTTGCGACGGCGATATCGTTCCTCGAAAACGAGTGTTCTCCTCCCCCTTCTTAGACGGAGCGGCGGGATAAGGGATAACATTCCCCGCCTGTCGGGTATAAATGCGCGCCAGTGGAGCAGACGTGGTAGGGACGGGTGCTGAGAGGCCCGAATTACCCGGCTGAGCCGGTGAGTCCGACAGAGTCGGTAGGTCTGAGAGTCCCCGGCTGGGGTGTGGTAGTACCGTAGGCCTAGTACTCCCGGATGGTTCCGGTGTTGCAGAGCCCGTAGAAACGGGGTTGCCTGGATCCAGGACCACCTCTGACGAGGGAGGAGGGGCAAGGACAACACGATCACGGGAGATCCGTTCGTGCGTGTCGCCCATCTCTACCACGACAGTGTCGGTGTTCACAGAGATGACTTTGAATGGTCCATCCGCCACAGGCGAGAGTTTATGGCGCTTCTCCCGTTCCGGGTTGTAGTGCTCCTTCCTGATGAAGACGTAGTTATTCGCCCGAATCGGGGACAGTTTCCTTCGCAAGCGAGCATCAAAATCCCGCTTGTAAGCGGCTTGGGCCCGTGCCATCGACATCCGCGCAGCGGGGACCAGCTTGGAAAGCCATTGCTTCCATTGTTGCCGGTAGATACCCCCAGATGGGAAATTGTCCAAGGTAGCTTGGGGTTCCAGCGCCACAGGCGGGGGTGTTCTAGATAGAACCAACTCGAATGGCGAAACTCCGGTAGTCCGGTTTACCTGCGTATTGTACGCATAGGTTACCGCATCAGCGTACATGTCCCATTTCTTTGGGTGGTCTGCGACGTAGGAACGTAACGCCGCGAGTAACGTCCGGTTAAACCGTTCAACTTGCCCATTACACTGGGGGTGGTAGGTAGTCGTGAACAAGTTCTTGACATCCAGGATGCGACAAACATCCTGGAAGAACTTGCTCACGAACTGTTTCCCGTTATTGGAGAGCACCTCCACAGGGGGACCGTAGACAAAAATCTAGTGCGTCACCAGAGCCTGGGCCACCGTGAGAGCGGTTATCCTCCGAAGAGGGACAGTCCGTACCAGCTTAGAAAAGCGGTCGGTAATGACAAGTAGAAACTTGTTTCCACGTTTCGTGGTGAGTAGTGGTCCGAGAATATCGATCGCGATAAACTCGAGCGGCGCCCTTGCGGGGAATAGTTTCATCTTCTTCGCATTTTTGCGGAGCTTGACGCGATTCTTCGCGCATTCGCTACAAAACCGCACGGTTGCGTAGCAATCCACCGCCATGGCGGGCCAATAGAAATCCCTTTGCAGGGTTAGGTAGAGTTTCCTCCCACCTGGGTGACCTCCAATGGGGGCGTAGTGTGATAGATGTAACACCAGCGACTGCAGGGAATGAGGTACCACAATCTGTGGGCGGGCTTCGACCTTCCTTACGAGGTAGCCTTTGTCGTTTACCCCGAAAGGGAGATCTTCACCACCGTTAAGACGGGCACGAATCCTCATACAGAATGGGTCGCCGAATTGTTTTCGGATCATTTCTTCCGGTGATACCGGTAAAAAGTTTCCCGGTAACGGGTTCTCAGATTCATCTGGCGATGCGAGTAGTTCGTCAAAATCAGCATCCTCGTCCCAGTTCTCTGGCCCAGCCTCAACGGCACATTCCGGACCATCCGGGTCTATGGCCATGAAACATGGGACTTCATCATCCTCCGTTGGGAGTGCTTCCCCACTTGTGGGTAACCGCGACAAGGCGTCGGCTTGGGTGTTCTGCGCGCCCTTTTTATAAATGACTTGAAAGTCATATTCCGCGAGGCCGAGTCTCCAGCGCATGAGGCGTCCCGACGGGTCGGAGATATTCATTAACCACCTCAATGAGGAATGATCCGTGTACACGGTGAAGTGAATTCCCATAAGGTAGGGGCGCAGAGTGGTCATCGCCCATACGACGGCGAGGCACTCTTTCTCCGATACGGAGTAGTTCCGCTCATGAACATTGAGCGAACGTGACCAATAACCAATTGGATGTCGTTCCCCCTCGGGGGTGGTTTGAAAAAGAGCACACCCGACTTGGTAGTCGCTCGAGTCCGTATCTACGGAGTATCGCAACCCAAGTTTTGGGAGATGTAGGATTGGTGCTGATGTGACAGCCTCCTTCGAGGAGTTAAAAGCTTCCGATTGCTCGGGCGTAAATGTTCCCAGTTTTGGGGGGTTCCCCTTTCGCAACAACGCGTTTAGGGGCGCCGCAGTATCCGAAAAGTTCGGGATAAACCGTCGATAGACGTTGACCAGCCCCAAAAAGGAGCGCAGTTCCGTTTGAGTACGGGGTTCTTTCGCCTCAACGAGGGATTTGACCCGAGCTTTCTCGATCGCTAACCGTCCAGGACGGATAATGTGACCCAGATACTTCACAGTATCTGTGAAAAACTCGCATTTCCTCAACTTGAGGGTAATTCCCGCATCGCGGAGTACGGTCAGTACGTCTCGGACGTGAGTGAGATGGTTGTCCAACGAGTTGGAGAAGATGATAATATCATCAAGGTAGACCAGACGGCTCCGCCACTTGAAGCGGTTGAGTAGAATATCTACTGCACGCTGAAAGGTGGCGGGGGCGTTGGTTAGCCCAAATGGCATCCGCTTGAAGCGGTACGTTCCTGCGTGGCAGGTGAATGCGGTTTTGTCGCGATCCGCCTGTCTGACAGGTACTTGCCAATATCCCCAATTGGCATCAAGGGCCGTGAACACGGTGGCGTCTCCAAGGGAGTCAATGCACTCGTCCATACGAGGGATAGGGTACGTGTCCCTAACGGTCACGGCATTGAGCCGGCGGTAGTCGACACAGAACCTCCAGGTTCCGTCGGCCTTTAAAGCCAGTACAACTGGGGATGCCCAGGGTGATTGAGCGGGCTCAATCACACCTGCGCGGAGCATCTTGTCCACTTGGGACTGCTCCTCTTCCCAAGCTTTCGGACCTGCCCTGTAAGGGAGTTGTGCAACCGGTCGCGCACCGGGGATTAAATTGATCCGGTGTTCCGTTGCGTTAATCTCGCCAAGCGAGCCATCCCACATTGTGGTGAATTCCCCTAACATGGTACGGAGTTTGTCGCGGCGCGACTCTGGCACGTGGCTAAAGTCCAGCGCTTCAAGTGCCTTTTCCGGATCAATCCGGTCGTTGCTCGATGGAGCATTGTCCTGTGGAACAGGTGTGGTTCGCAATTCCGAGTTACTCGGTATGTTCGACGCTGAAGTAGCGGTTTCCTCCCCCTCCTTAGACTTGACGTCTTCGGACGGCGGGGCGAACTCCTCAGAAGAGGTGGTAACTCCGAGTACATCGGCGGCTGTCATCTTTGTTGGCAGCATTCCCATAGGATGGGGGGTTACACTCCCAATTACTTGGTGTTTTACCAGATACTGGGGGTGTTTGCCAAGGTTGGCAACCAATATCCGGAAAGGAACATCCGGGGAAATGGAGACAATTCTATTAACCAGCGCCAGCTGGGATTTCTCGTACAACAAGGCGAGGGGTTGTATAACCCGAAGACCGTGTTGACGAGAATTTACCTGCACCCAGACTTGGGACTCGGCCGGTATAGAAACCGAGGCAGCGACGCGGAGCTTGGTGGACTCGCGGGACGCGGGCGGTGGTTCCTGCGCAGCAGGGAGCGGAACTTGTTTCCGAGAGGACCGCTTTAGCGGGCGGCGAACAATCGGAACCGACGATCCGTCGTCAAGTTCTACACGCCTGAGGCGGGGCCTGATTGCGTCGACAAATCTGATGCAGTAATCACATCCCAGTATCACTGGTGCTGCCAATGAACGGCAAACGATGAAGTCCAACTTCACCACAGAGGTACCAAGTCTCACGACGAGGTCCACTGTGCCCACAGTTTGTAACGGATTGTTGTTCGCATCCGAAATGTCAGGGACCGCGTCAGAGCGGATACGTGACCGCACAAGCGGGGGTAACAATGATTCCACAACAAAGTTGGGGCCTGCACCTGTATCCAGGACAGTGAGAAACCTCACCATAAACTGGGGATCAAGGCCAAGGTCGGCATAGACCTTGTAATTGCGCTTGGCCAAGACCAAGACTCTACCGGGAATCCGGGGATTTTTACTCCGTATCCACGGGCGACGCAACACACCGAGGTGCGCAGAGTCCGCGTCAGCAGTGTCTTTCCTCGAGAGGACTTTCACCGGGGAGCGAGGCGAGGATGCCTCGGGCGCCAACAGCCTCGTTCTTGAGGACGCCTCTCCCAAAGTGGAGACTCCCTCAGTTAGTTTTCCGCCTTCGGCGGTGGGTTGGTTTCCTCGACAACGAGTGTTTCATCCCGTTGACGGGGGTTTCTATCCGCATAAGCGGTGGTTGCAACGGATGGTTGCGTGATCTCCCGAATCGGGGTGTATGAAGCTTGCCGCGCACGCGGGGTCTGTGGTAGGGCATGGGAAAAGTCCGTTTTAGCACGGAGGTAGGAAGCCGTCGGGACGGAACATTTCTCCTCTGGAGTGAGGGCCTCATAATTTGCCACCACCTTGGCCATATACTTCAGTGAACAAATACACTGAGGGGAGGTATGGCCATGGGCATAGCACAGGTGGCAAATGAGAGCCAATACCGCGACACGCGGATTATTATTCCGAGTATCGGAGAAGCGAACCGCAGGGCAGGTGTCAGTCCATCCAGGCCGTTGATAACGGGATTGACCGTTTGAAAACGGGAGTCGTTGGGGTTGAACCCGACTGTTACCACCGTACAAAACGGCGTCTTCCGTTCCCTTATCACGGGTCATCTCCATCGTTGACGGTAAATCACTGGTGGGTATCGACACACCATCCTCCTGCACTAAATGCACGGTATCAAATCCCTGTCCAGGGTTCCCATCCGCGGTGAGCGGGAGTGAGGAAGCTTCGCTTTCTAGCAACAACGCCTTGGCGGATTTAGACCGATTGTTCGGAGTTCTTGCACGAAGTGCATCCCCTTCCGCTCGGGCGTGTTGGACCAGCTCGAGATAGGTGATCCTCCGCTTGTCCTCCCGATAACGGGTAACTAAACTCCGGATTGCCGGGTCAAGACCATCGATGAACATGGTACTGCGCTCCCCAGCGGGGTATACGTTACCACATCTGTGGAAAGCCTTGTTAAGGCGCACCGAGTAATCGGTCTCGATCTCTCCAGCACGCTGGGGTGTATCTCGCAAAGCGAGGATAGCCTGCTGAATAGCGGTGTTTGTGGCGTAGGAGCGCAGTAGATACTGCACAGCCTCTGGCCAGCAAATAACTCCTCCCTCGGAGGTACGAGAAGATCCTCTGACAGAGTTCTATTGGTCCTCCGCCATTCCCCGTAAGAAATACGGTAAAGCCAAATAGGCTTGTCCCTCATTCATACCGAGGATATCGGCCTCCGCTATAAAGCGGGATAGGAAATCCAGTACTAGGACTGGGTCCTCTCCAGTAAAATACTGGTTCTGGAGCGAGAGCTGCATTCGCTTAATGCATTCTCGCACCTTTCCCGTACCACGGGGCGTACGTCCAAGTGACGAGTCTTCGAGCCGGTAGTACCGGTATGATAAAAGCTTCCGGTAATCCGGGTTTGTCGGTTTCAATTCCCGAAGACCGGGGTGTCTTCTCCCCTTCTGGCGGGTTCGGACCACACTTTCAGTGGCCGATGACCGCTTCGAGCGGGAGGAGTAGCCTCGCTTCTCGTCCTCTGAGTCGGAGTCCGAGGAGCTCGAGCTAACCGAATGGTTTCGGGATGAGTCCGACGATGTCGAAGAATCGGAGTCCGAATATCTTCGGTGGTGTTTCCGTCGATGACGGCGTTTCTTCTTCCCAGCAAGCTGGTCGTTGTGCGATGCCTCGTTTACCGGATCATCCGGGGATGGTTTGTCCATGAGGACGAACTGCTCCAGCGTCTCCAGGAGGGCACTAATCTGATCAAATCGGGCTTCAACTCCTTCGATGAAGGTGGCGGGTTGTCCCAAACTCTCCAACACAGAGTTGACTTCAGACCGTAAAATACGGAGTTCCTCGGCGACCTCCTTTACGGGGGTTGCCAATACCACCTCTTATAGGGATTTTAGCTCCCCTACAAGGGTGTCATGGGCGGTCCACAGAGCGCGGACCTGGGATTCCAGTGGAGTCCCCTGGGGGTTGTTATCGCCCGTTCCACGGCGGCTTGAAGCCGCGACAGCGGGAGCAGGCCGGGGTGCCTGGGGAACTGCGGCAACAGCCGGACTCGATGCTGCATTCCCCTGCGGGGGTGATAACGAGGGCAAAAGGAGGTTCCGGGGTTCCCTGTCGGGGGTATCATTCCGCGATGAAGCGGCACCAGTACGGCTGGAACTTGTCCGTATAGGGATACGGGGTACGAACCGAACTTCAGAAGTGTCAGCGTTGTCGCGGGAGCGACTACGCGTAACCACTGGCTCCGCTTCGGAGGGATTTCTCGACATGAGAAAATACCGTTACGACTGGAAACGATCACGGAACCTCCGGTAAATAAAAACAAACCTCGTAAGAGGGAAAACAAAAACCGATTCTAGGTCGGGAGCCCACTTTGTGCTGCAATGCCCCAAAGGGGAAAAACACCGAAAGACGTTCGGGATCTTCCTCTCACGAGGTGAAGCCAGTTGGGTGGAGCCCTCCCAGAGGTGTCATGGCGAAGCCGGTTTGTAAGACCAGGGACACCTGTCGCGACTCGCGCAGGGAGGTGAAGGCGAAGAATCGGTATCCGCGTGAGCGGGGGTGTGATCCTCAGTAGAGGTATGTTTCCACGTAAGTGGGGGCGTGTGAGCGGATGCGCAGACGAGGGCCGCGGATAGCGGGAGGTGCTACCCTAAAAAGAGGAAGAAAGAAGGGCGAAGAGGAGGAAGGAAGGACGAAGTGGGTCGCGAGAGCGACGAACAGATACGGCAATGCCGGTGGACAGGACTCCCTATACAGGGCGAAACACCAATGTGATTGGAACAATTATACTCCCAAGGATGGGCTTCTTTAGATATGCAAGGGGGTTAGATGTCCCGTGGTTTACGGCGTTTCCCTCCAAGGAGGAGTAGAGCACGCGCGCAAGCGGCAACAACTAGAGCCAATTCCCCAGGTTGGGGTCCCTTGTTGGGGAAGGTTTAACTGGTGCGACGGCAGTGCGCCGTCGCACTAAGTACTAGCTTCCCAGAAATGGGTGTGAAAATAATAAATAATATTAACTAAAATACTCCATATTTCGTGGCAACATCCACTACTGTGGCCAACCGCCAATTGGCCCAAAACCGTGTGCCACGTGTCCATACCCACCATTGTGGGGCGTAGTTCATATACACACTACACAACCGATAATATCGGGAAAGCGTTCAAGTACCAAGAATCCCTCCCTGAGGGCGTTGCACTACAGAAGGATGACTTGGAGAAGTCTGGGTGGTTGAGAAGGGAGATGAGTTCGTCAGCTTTGCGTGTGCTGAAGGAGGAAGTGATGGAGGAGATGCAGAGGACGAGTTGCTCGAGATGGGGGTTGTTGAGGAGAGGGGAGGGGGATTGGGACGAGGTATGGGGAGGTGGGTTTGAGGAGAAGACTGAACAGAGGGCCTGACTTGCCATGTGGTATGCGTCTTGTGTTTGGAGGGAAAGGGAGGCCTGTTGGATGTGATAGGGTTCATCTTCGGCGAGGGGGACGTTGTCGGAGGGGCGGTGTGAGGGAGTGGGAGGAGGAATGGTGAAGAGGTTTGGAACGGATTTTCGTCGCTTGGTCCTTGGAGGGAACTGGACGGGAGCGTTGGTGGAGGAGGAAGGGCGTTCGTCGGGGGTGAGTCGATGAGGGCACCTGCGTTGGTGAATCTGGAGAGAGAACGCGGTGCGGCCATAGAAGGTGCAACGGGGATGGAAACAGGGTATCATGGCGGGGGAAGGAGAACGGAGAACGGGATGCTTGGAAACAGAGAAGGGAGGGTGGTGGCGGAGTGGGATATCGGGGAGCGTAGTATTATGGCGCACGTAGATGAGGTGGTGCACGTAATGCAGAGCGTCTTTTCGTAGGGCGTGGGGTAGAGCATGCGATGCAGGGAGCAGGTCGGGCAACGGGTGATAGAAAGCCAAAGCTATTTGGTTATTTAAACGCTATGTATCTATTCTATCTATTCTATCTATTCTATTTTGCCATTTGAAGTGGCACTCGCTCAGGACCAGTAAGATTTGGATTCCACGTGCACCTGAGAGGGTAGGTATTAGTGGAGTCTGGCCCTAGTTTTACCTCCAAAGAAACTGGGAAATGTCTAGCATACTGCTAGTCTTTTGTCCCATGCAAACTAGCTCTGTGCTATGTATGGAATTATTTTGAGAAATTCGATTCATTCAAAATTGGGTTTGAAGAGTCGTTATTGGTTCATTTTAATTCTTTGCCTTTTGCATGCCAAACTAGCATAACGAAAACACCCACGATCCTTCATGATTGAGTTTGCATAATGGTTGTACACTCTTGCATTAAGATCTGGCCTATCAAAAGGACGGCTTATGTCTCCCTGTGGAGAAAATGCTCTGGTGTTTTCGTTGTCCATACTAAGCCTTTTCATCTCTTCCCCTCATAAGTACATTATGACTGTGACGTAAAGGGTCGGGGAGCCCAGTCGAGCGACCATTGCTTGCACATCCAGTGGTTTTTGTCTCCAGTACGCTGGAGATTTTTTGTGATTACCTGGAACGAAGCGTCTACCGGGAGGGCCACGCTCATCTGTTCAAGTATGCATTCCAGCCAGCAGCTCCCATTCTTCAACCACTCTGATCTGTTCTGTCTCCAAGTAACGAAGTCTCAAGTCTTCAATGTTTCTGCTAGTACGAGGCAACCATTGCTGCAGAAGTGTACCAGAGTTCAACAGCACAGTATCGGTGTACAGTCTTCGCTTAGAGTGTTCTTCTCATGTTACGGTCCTTTCGTGTCGGTGGTTCGCATCCCTTGATGAATTACATGTTGCTGTATCATACGAGGCATAACTCTCACCGTAAGGGTAGAGCAGTAGAAAAGCCTCTTTCTCAGCGTCAATGGAATCAGGCTTCAAGGGCTTGTGCTTTACAACTCGACGTCGAAGATTTTCGGTTGACATGTGATAGGATTCTCTTCCCCCTACCAGCTGGGCAACTGGGGCTTCCGACCTGAACAGTCCACTTGGCTCTATGACGAAAGCTGTCATTGCAAGAGGTCTGCCTCGGCTATCTTCTGGTAACGGTCCTGCACTGGAGCTCACCTCGATTCGGGCTTCATGGGCACCTTGATAGTTCCGGACAACTACTCTTTCCTGAACAGCGTCTGCATAGATGTCCAGAGTAGACTCGTCCGCTTTTGATCTCCTCCGAGCACTTTCGTCTGGTCTGAATATCTCTGTCGGACAGTGTCTGGTCTTGGTTGTAAGAGATCGTATAACACTGGAACCAAGTATCGAATATTCGGGTTATGCACCATTCTTCTCGTGAAAGAAGAAGAATAATCCCGTCAAGTAAGACTGGGAAGACCTTCTGACCACAAATATGTGTAGAACACGTTCTGGACTGGAACAAAAAGCGACACCTTGCCCTGAAGTCGAAGAAATGACGGACATGGAACCCGAAAGTACTTCATATCCATGAATGTGACAACGGTTGCAAATAACATATTCAAGTGTATTGATAGCGTTTGAAAAGAACGTAACCGATATATGTCTTCAAGTTTCGAAGGATATGCACTCTTCTGGAAGAAACGCGAAGCGATGTGGAGCTTTTATATCCACAGCATGATCCTTCGGTCTCTGCCCCAAGCAGAATTGCGCCAAAATACTTGCACATACGAATACGAAGCACCCACCCTGAATCTTTGAGAGGACATCGAGGTGCTCGATGGCCGTTTGTACCGCACGTCTCACAACACGCTGGAAGTGTGCGAGGGATTGGTTGGTACTCCGGATATGAAGAGCTCGGACGTGCGAGACCTAGAAGACTACTTTCTGCCCTTGCATCCCAGACATATTTTGCTCCATAGTGAATGCCTTGGCGAGATCTCCCAGCTAATTGCATAACCGTACTACCTCGTTCCTGTTGAATGCCGGAAGAATGAGAGTAGTGTAAGTAAATCTCTTCAGGGTTGTGAGTTTCCATATAATTTTGCGGGAGCTCGGTTCTAGTTCCGAGGTCCACATGCGCAAGCTCATCAGTTATTTCTCGATGATGCACCGGCTGTATATTCTGTCTTGGACGACGGCCTGTTCCTGACCGGCGTCCACCACGTCGTGATGGCGGCCAATGCGATGAAGAACTCATGTCGGACTGCGAGAATCGGAGAGAGATTGAGAGATTTGGTGATCACCTTTAGATGGAACATGTACCGTCTCTGCCACTTAAGTAGAGAACTGGTGTTGCACAATAGCTTCCCGCATAATGTATACGTATAAATATTGTCTCAATTCTCTCAATATGTTCCTGACACCAGCAGTACATTGATAGTTTACATACGGAGTACTTTTCTAAGTACATATGGATTGCATTCTTACTCATTCTTGGTTTCAGACGTCAATATATATGGAGTATGATTCACCTACGTATGAAACGTATAGTTAATTTCTATTCTTGTTAGAGGGATCTACGTTTGTAGTACTGTGTGGCCTACGTATGCACTACATAAATTAAAACTATTTTTGTTAGAAGGGTATACGTTTGCAGTACTGCGCAGCCTACGTATGAACTACGTGAAGTATAACTTTTTTTTAGAAGGGTATACGTTTGCAGTACTGCGCAGCCTACGTATGCACTACATAGATTAGAACTATTTTTGTTAGAAGAGTATACGTTTGCCATACTGTGAAGCCTATGTATGCGCTACGTAAACTATAACTAGTTTTGTTAGAAGGGTATACGTAGGTTGTGCTCTACGCTATTTATTTTGTTGTTTGAATAGGATAAGTTTCTATTTCACCTGACAAATGTGTACTTAAGCTAGAATGTACCCTAAAGTTGCAGGAAACGTTTCTCTGAGCAGCAACCTACAACTTGTTTCACTCTACTTCTTCGTTTCAACTATTGTCTAAAGCCATGGCCGTTATGTCCCAAACAGAGGTTCGCTACCTACAACTGTGCGGTTTTGCGCGACCATAAGGATGCTATTCTACCGTGCTTGATCACATTATTGGAAAAATTGTGCATAATACAGGCTGCATTGAAGCACATTGATGAGCACCGTGGCAATGTCAATTGGTTGTTTTTGGAAGACATTTTGTGCTCCGTTGGCCTGAAGATCGACACCGTGTACACGGAGTTGGAAGACTACGGCCTGATTGGACGCAGCAAGGATTTGCCTGTTCGTTGGCCGTCAGAGATATCCACGTGTGAGACGGGTTCGACGGGGCTGATAGAAGTTAAGAATGTCGAGAGTGACAGATCTTACACGTGCTCGACTGATTCGGGCCAGTACGGCAAATCTTTCTATTACCATTGTCTACTTGTTTGGAGGGAAATACATCTGCGTTTATTGATGTATTCTAAGGGGTCAACTTGCTGGTTGTCAGAGCAATCCTGAGGTAGGTTAGACTATGTTACAGTGTTTGCTTTCGAAACACCTCTATTATACCATGTGCAATCTACAAAGAATTTCAATGTTACTCAGAAACAATCGTAGATGCTTTGTAATATATTTTGTGTGACTGCTACAAGATCTCTAATATGAAAGTCTTGTGAAGCGCAGACACTTGTAAGGCCAATTCGAAAACCAAAGTTGGGTATGTTTAAAATTTTCGATATTACTAGACCCCTTCTTGACAGATTTTATAGGAAAGAACAACTTATGACACTGGCAAAAATAAGTACGGTACTGATTCTTCAACGCTTTCTAAACATTCTTAGCAAACTTTTTATTAATTTAGCTACCTGACATAATTTTCTGTAGATATTCGTTTGCTGCAAAGTCAAAAGGTAGTTCTTGAGCTTTTTCCGACATTTGCTTTTCTAGATAACGTAAACATCTCTGTCTCAAACCCAATAACTGTTGAATGCCTTATCAGCCTTTGTGTTTCGGGTTAGGATGGTACAAAAGAGCTTACAAATAGTGTCAGACATCTCCCCTTGGTTTAAGTGGAAAAGGTGTGGGGAAGGGAGTCCATATGAGATTCGATCTCATTTTAAGGACCAAACGCTTCTCGCCGCTTTCGCCCCCGGCCTCCTCCGCCACGCCGCGCCGGCGCCATTTGACGCTCAAGCTGCTGCAACGTGGCGTTCCCAAATTCCACTCCGCCTCACCAATCGTACGAACAACACCAGCTACACTTAATGTAGAGTAAAACGCGGTGGCGGGAAGAGCAATTCAAGGTTTTCGAAGCCTTGTCCTCAGGAGAGGTAAGCTAGTGAACAGAGCCCTCTGTTCCCCCCAAATTTGGAGCGTAAGTCCCAAGAGAATTCAGGAATAACCTACAAAGGTTGTCGGTCGGGATTGGATCCAGTACCGGATTCAGTGTAACCAGTGTAAATGTCCGAAAGTGGAAAAAGAAACCAGCATAAAGGGGAAGAGAGTTGTGCACACGCAGGCCATAGACCCGAAGAAATCAGTGGAGAACAAGAAGAAATATCCCTATATATAGCCGGAAACCTGTCCTCGAAAGGAAACACAAACAATTATAACAATAGAAAATAATTAGAAGCCCCAAAGGCAGTGTGAAACAGAGAACCTGAGCGTTCCTAAGGGGATAACTAAATGGAATCCACTTGTGGATACTCTCCGCGAGGAGTCGTAACCCGACGAGGGCAATTGTTGTTAGAGCCGCACTTGGTTGAGCTTACTTTGCACTCGCGACCGCGAGGTCACTCGTCCCTAAGTACGGTTCACTAGAATTATCTAAAATAATTAAATAAATTAGTGCGCGCCTTCTAAGAGCCATTAAGGTGGAGCTCCCAGTGTCAGGAGCAAAGTAAAAACGAAGTATGTACTAAAAGTTGGAAATCGGAGCCAAGAATTCCCACGCGTACCACGCGTTTCACCCATACAGGGCTACTCATAAACAACCCTTCGGGGACCCATCCTCTTGCAGGGACCATCCTGGTGCACCCCTTCTTAGGGAAAACTCATATAATGATCAGCATCAACCCAAGGGGGATCAACCTCATATGAAGAGGATCTTCACCACGTCCCCCAAAAAAGCGTTGCTCCACACTAAACTCAGCCACACGCCGTCCGCTTGCTACGTGCACCATCCCAGCACCACCCCACCTCGGTCTCAACCGCTTTAAGGCTAGTAGTATCCCTTCCGAGCATGCCACGGAGAAGCAAAGGTAAAAGAAGCATGTTATGCAAAAGCAGGAGTATTTACTGATTGAGATGCATGTCCATAATAGGGAGAAAAGAACGGATAGGAGTGGGGTTTTGTAGACAATGGCAGTTTGAAGCAAAGACGGCCCCATGCATCAGCCCACGCACACACAAGTTTGGCGCTTGGGATATGAGATTATTCAGGATTGTAACAACGTGTTCTATCTTCAATTGATTCTCAGGAAAACGGCGTAGAATATCCTCTAGTTCGAGCAGTAAAGAAGAAGAAAATTCAAAGCCCTCGAAACTATTCGGGACTGTTTCCGATGCCAATTGTGCGTTCCAAGGGGATGACCGCGACGGTATATTTTCTCCTTCTCCTTCCGTCTCTACGAAATCACATTATTTAAGCGAATGAAGTGACAAGTTGGATCTGTTTCAGAGCTCTCGATTATTGAAGATTACGTCTGGCCTGAACATGTTGAGGTGGCGTGAATAATGTGTCTTGAACTTTCTGGGGCCCTCACCAGATACTATAGAGATAAAAAGTACCCTTAGAGGTATAATACCTTTCGCTACGTTGGTCCATCATGGCAAAGATGTGTTCCATGACATTTTATTTTGAGTTATTGCTTAGACGTAGTATTCAGAACTAAAAGGCATGGGTTTAGAAGAAGATTCTATATTATCCAGAGTTCCGCGGCCTCCAGGTCTACTCGGGCAAGACGCCATCTCTTTTCGTTAGCGACCCCCATTTTTCTTGGAGCTGTCTGTTCCTCTATGCGTCCAACACTATTCTACACTTTTTTCTCTGTAACCGTGCAGCCTGATTTTTCGCACATCATGCGTGACTCAGTTGCCTCGCTCGGTCACCAATCTAGCAGGCGTACTCATCACAACCACAAAACCTCTGCCGGACCTTTAATGTTGCCGACGCACGTTACGCTGCTTGGCACAAGGCACACACTAGTTTTAAGGTATTGTTTGTGCGTGTTCGGTAGAGACATTTGTATCTGTTTTACGTTAGACATAAATGTTTGGTGGCGCATCTGTTATTATCCTGGTTTTTTTCTGTTGCTACATTAGGGCCCTGTTTTGTGTACGCGTCTAACATCATCTCTTTTTGCCTTTCTGTAGTCGAAACCACGCATTTCCTGCCTCTTTCACTGCAGTGCTCACATTGCTTTTTGTGGGTGCCATCACGAGACGGTGACGCAGTGGGCCAAAATAAATGACAAATTAGCCTAAAAAAGGTATTACTCGTAGCTCGAAGCCCCAAAAAGATGAAACAACACGATCAAAAGATCAAACGAACAACCAATGCAGGGAACAAAAGGACTCAACCTACAACGATAACAACAAATACAAAAGGAGAGCACAAGGCTCAATCCAAATACATACTTCTTGATGCTTCTTGAAACAGCGCACAACCCAAGAATTATTTAAAGGGTCACTAGGAGTCAGACTCCCGGCTTCCGGTAAGACACTCCGGATGTGAAATGATTTCTGCAGCCTATCCACTTCTGCACCAACCAGAAGCAGGTTCGTACTATCCTTACAGGGCTTCGAAAGGAGAGCTACTAACAGCGGGATATGCTTTCACTCTATACCCAATCTGGCGCTTTGCAGGAGAGGTTGCACGGCACGTCGCATGCGGACAGCTTCCCGTCAAGCACCTCCGTCCGGAAACCACCAGGTCCTTCGACCGTCACCGTTATCCGAGCAAAGCTCCGGTGGGGGCTCAAAGACGACAGAAGCGCCTTTGGTACACCCTACTCGTCTCCCGTCTACGCCAAGGGCGCTTCAGCCGGTCTCAGCAACGGTAATGCCCCACCCCAAGTATGCACAAAGCGGCAAGCGTCTCACTAAGTGCGGTTGAGAGTTGAGGGTTGATAGTAATAGTTGAAAGAGTTGTGGGGGTGAGGACTTGAGATTTTCTTCTTCTTGAGATGAGTCCAGACCAAAGTTTGGGACTCAACTCGCCCTTTTATAGAGTCAAAAAGCATGCAAAACAAAACAGAAACGCATTACTACTTTCTACTGGCTCATGTGTGCGTCTAGGTTACTTTATTGGCTTCCAGAAGCCTCTGGAGCTGCACAATAACCAATAGTAATTTAGCAACTGGCGCCTGCATCACCGAAATACATTGATAATGCTGGGCCCGCGAACCTTGGAATGCTCCAGACACTGCTGGAGCACTATACACGTGTGTTCCAGCAGTGCTGGATCATTCTACCAATTTCGCGACCAACACAATCCCGACCCCAAAGGTTGCTACGCCGTGGCAACCTTGAAAATTTGAACTCCATTCGGACGTGGAAAGAATATCTTCAAGCGACTAGCGTGTATGCCATGTCTGGTGTAGCGATTGTGTGGGGAAACCAATGTGTAGCGGAGGTGCATGGCTCTCACAGCACGACATGGACCAAAGAACTTCGAAGAGAATGAAGGCCACTTCATTGTTGTATTCAAGGCCTTTCCCTTTGCAACCAAAACCAGATCGCCACCTTGAAACTTCTGTATCTTCTTCTCGTCAACATTTTGCCTGCGTCTGAGCGCAGAACGCGCCGCCCTGGGGTTAGATGCTGCTAAAGCTTCGATTGCTCTGAATGTGTCCGTGGAGTGCGTCCTTCTAGTAACCACACCATCCTCCTCTCGGGCCATGCGCGTCTTCACGCCGTAAAGTAGCTCAAAAGGCGAGATTCCACTGGCTAGGTGTCTGCGACGGTATCCCTACAGTACAGAAGAAAGCTCATCGTCCCAACTAGAACGGTTTGCAAGCACCATCTTTCCAAGAGACCGCTTCAGTGTAGCAACCATTCTCTCACTCTACCATTCGACATGGGAGCGTAAGCCAGGACTGTCTTCCACTTGATACCATTTTTTTCCATGAAAGCTGAAAGTGAGTTAGAAGTGAAGCAAGTCGCGTTGTCTGACACAATGATCCTAGGCAGCCCGAAAGGATAAATGATCATCTTCTTCACAAACTCAATAACCACTTGTGACGTAGATGTTTTGGTGGGAATAGAAATAGGCCAGCCAGTCAAGTGCTGCACACAAACCAGAAGAAAACTGTTCCCGGACATGCTTTTCGGGAATGGGCCTGCGAAGTCAATCGAGTATACATCAAAAAGAGAGGACATGGGAATATGCATGTTGCTGTAGTACTTGGGAAATGGGGCCATTCTCTGACATTCGTCGCAACTCTTGACATATTCTCCAATTTCTTGGTATATATTGGGCCACCAGAACCTCTCAGTGATCATCTTCCTCGTAGCCTTTACGTCCCAATGTCCGATCTCATCATGAAACGACTTGATGATGTTTGGCTCAGTTTGATGTCCGGAACAACTCGTAGCTGATTTACCACTCTTCTGAAGAGCTTCCCTTCCCAAACAAGGAGCCGCTTAGTGTTTCGTCGGATCGCCTGACGGATGTAAGCATCTTCCTCATCAGACGGCAACCCAGAAAGGTAGCGAGCAATATTAGCATAGTACGGTTCCAGTCCAGAAAACTGTACGGCGTCAGAGACCAGACAAACTAAATCCCCTTCGTCTTCGTGCAATTCAACTTCATTTCCATGAGCGACCCTAGAGAGATAATCTGCAGCACCCTTATCCTTGCCTGCGCAGTACTCCATCTCGAAGTCGTATTCAGCCAGGAAATCGAGCCAGCGTGCCAAGCGTCCATTTATATCTCGCTTCTGGAATGCATAACGCAAAGCCATGTGATCAGTGATAACTTTGAATGGAACGGACGAAAGAAGATACACCCTGAACTTCTTAAGAGCAAATATGACCGCCAAAGCTTCTCTTTCGCATGCAGAGTACTTTTTCTCTGCTGCAGTCATGGTACGGCTGGCAAATTGCAGCGGGTGAATCTTTCCATCCTCTTTCTTATGAGATAACACTGCACCAAGGGAAACACTTGAAGCGTCGGTCTCCACAATGAAAGGCTCCTCGAAGTCTGGAAACGATAACAATGGGGGCTCTGTCAGCTTCTTCTTCAAACTGTGAAAGGAATCAAGCATCTCACCCGCCCATGTCAGAGTCCTGGTCCCAGATGTAGCACTGTGAAGAGCTGAAGATGTCTCTGCAAAGCCTCTGATGAATCGGCGATAGTATCCTGCCAATCCAAGAAATGACCTTAGCTCTGTCGTAGTTCTGGGGATTGGGGCGTCTTGTATCTTCTCAATCTTTGAATAGTCTTCAGATACCCCACTGGAATTAATGAAATGTCCAAGAAGAGATATTCTCGGGAGTGCAAAGAAACACTTTGACAACTTAAGCTTAAGGCCGTGCTTACTAATGCGTTCCAGCACTACCTTCAGATGAACAGTATGATCTTCCAGGCTCTTAGAGAATATAACAACGTCATCAATATAGACTCTCACAACCGGCAGATCTCTGAGAACATGGTCCATCATCCGCTGAAAGGTAGAGGGAGCATTCATTAGACCAAAAGGCATGAATTGGAACATGAAAGTCCCACACCTGCAAACAAAAGTGGTCATCTCTTTGGATTCTTCAGACATTCTCACTTGCCAGTATCCAGAAAACAGATCGAGCGTAGTGAACACGCAACACCCGCCAAGGTCGTCAAAGATTTCCTCCATTCGAGGCAGCGGCCAGCGATCGGCGTTCATGACCCTATTGAGCTCTCGGTAGTCCACACAGAACCTTGGAGATCCATCTTTCTTAGAGGCTATGACCACTGGGAACGACCAGGCTGACGAAGAAGGGGTAATAATACCGGCTTCAAGTAGGAAATCTATTTCCTTTCGAATGAACTCATTGTGCTTCGGGGACATTCTTCTTGCCCCGAAATATATTGGCTTATCAACTGTGAGCTCGAAGGAATGTGAGACGGGGACATTCTTCTTGCCCGAAATATATTGGCTTATCAACGGTGAGCTCGAAGGAATGTGAGACGGGGACATTGGCAGGGCGCAGATCTGTTAGTGACCATGCGATTGCATCAGCTTCTTACAGGCATGAGCTCATCTCTATTTGTTCTTTCTCTGGTACATGAGAGAGCTTTGAGAACAACAACTCATCATGCTGATCCTTAGTAGTGATGTCCAACTCTGGTATCATGCCATTACTTTCGTCTTGAGTCGTGCCTGTCAGAGCGACGACCAGTTCATCATCCTCCTCGGAATCGCTCTCATCACAAGCAGCTTCGGAGTTAGACGTAAAATCGTCGCTATCCGTGTCACCTTCATCCCCTTCTGATACTTCCACGTGAGCATAGTCAAACGCAAGTGTCACTTTCTTGCCAGCTATTTTCATCTTAACTTGTTGATTACCAAGATCTACGCAGGCCTGAAGCGTCTCAAGTGTGGGACACCCAACAATAATATCGAATGGAGGCCCTTCGATTACAAGGAAGTCCAATGGAATTGAAATGCCTCCGAACGAAATGGGCACATCATGAAGTATACCATGCACACAGCGCTTGTTCCATTAGCAACCGTGATCTTCTTTGAGGTAGGTCCGGGCTCCAACGATAGCTTCATGCACAGCTTAGTACACATGAGGTTAGGGACCACACCAGAATCAAGCAAAGCTTCGGTTTCAGTTCCATATATCATTACAGGAACCGCTTTCAGATGTCTAGGCTGTCTGCCAACTGGACCAACAAAAGAGCGCCGGACATTGCTTTTTCGGCTACTGAACTTTCGAATCTGTTTCTTAGCGTCATCTGCGTCTTCACGGATTACTTGCCCAAACGTGAGCCCAGATGAGGCATTAGCTAGCTCTGTTAGAACATTATACTTGCTTGCATGATCCTGTATGCTCTCTTTCCGGGACTTTCTCTGTTTTTGTTTCTTTTCCTTCTGCTCATGACCCTTTGCGCGGAGGATTCTCTCTTCATAGCCAGGTGGATTCAACAAAGAAGGGATAGGCGCTCTGCCATCTGAACGGCGCTGCTTCGGGAGGGCTTCACCATCGGTACTTCTCTTGGTCGTAGCGACGACGTCGGCACTCTGAGGGTTCTCAGTCACGATGGAAATGGTATCAGATCTCTTCTGTGTGCCGGACGAAGAATATCTCTGTTCCTCTTTGTGTTTCGACACCTTTCGAGTCTCTTCGGGCCTGATACGTCTCCAACAAGCAATCTGAGAGTGTCCAAGCTTTCCACACCTAGCACATCTGGTATCACGGTGAGGGTTGGCATCACACTGAGACGCGTAGTGACCGGGCTTCCTACAGTAGACGCATGTTTTCTCGTAATCTCTGCGCTCCGCCTGTGAATTCTTAACCATGAGAGTAAGCTCTGCAAACTGTTCGGATAATTTATCAACCTTGGACTCCAAACCTTGATAGGAAGAATGATCCAATGGCTTGTGGTTTTGGACAATACGCTTCGGTGGGCCCATGAATGAAACATGCGAGCCCATCGCTTTCTTGGCAGCATCGAAGGCTTTCACTTGAACCTTCAACTCTTCATAATCTTCTGCACCACGAAAGACGATAAACTGAGCTAAATCAGCGTATTCCATCACCACTTTTCTTAACAGGCCGAATTTTGCCTTACAATTGAATCCAGCTTTCTGGAAAAGGTTGTCCATATGACTCAAGGAACCAACCAAATCTCCATAATCCAGTTTAGCCGATATTGCCAGGCGAATATCCTCTTCAGGTTCTTCGACTTTTCCAAAGCGATTGATAAAAGCTTGTTTCACGTATTGATAATGTTTTGCTTCTTCGGAGAGGGAACCATTAATGGCGTAAGTATCATAATATAACTCGAAGGCTTTCTTCTCTAGAAAGCAGAGAAGCTCGAGCGCCATATCGTCTTCGGTCATTCCTCTCATAGCAACATTCTCAAAGTAGAAGAAAAACATCACAACGTCTACAGAAAATTCATCAAAAGAAGTAAATGTAGGGCTAAAATCAGAAGAATGCCCTCCTCGAGAGTACCATGTGGGCGCCATCACGAGACAGTGACGCAGGGGGCCAAAATAAATGACAAAGTAGCCTAAAAAACGTATTCCCCGTAGCTCGAAGCCCCAAAAAGATGAAACAACATGATCAAAAGATCAAACGAACAACCAATGCAGGGAACAAAAGGACTCAACCTACAACGATAACAACAAATACAAAAGGAGAGCACAAGGCTCAATCCAAATACATACTTCTTGATGCTTCTTGAAACGGCGTACAACCCAAGAATTATTTAAAGGGTCACTAGGAGTCAGACTCCCGGCTTCCGGTAAGACACTCCGGATGTGAAATGATTTCTGCAGCCTATCCAATTCTGCACCAACCAGAAGCAGGTTCGTACAATCCTTTCAGGGCTTCGAAAGGAGAGCTACTAACAGCGGGATATGCTTTCACTCTATACCCAATCTGGCGCTTTGCAGGAGAGGTTGCACGGCACGTCGCATGCGGACAGCTTCCCGTCAAGTACCTCCGTCCGGAAACCACCAGGTCCTTCGACCGTCACCGTTATCCGAGAAAAGCTCCGGTGGGGGCTCAAAGACGACAGAAGCGCCTTTGGTACACACTATTCGTCTCACGTCTACGCCAAGGGCGCTTCAACCGGTCTCAGCAACGGTAATGCCCCACCCCAAGTATGCACAAAGCGGCAAGCGTCTCACTAAGTGCGGTTGAGAGTTGAGGGTTGATAGTAATAGTTGAAAGAGTTGTGGGGGTGAGGACTTGAGATTTTCTTCTTCTTGAGATGAGTCCAGACCAAAGTTTGGGACTCAACTCGCCCTTTTATAGAGTCAAAAAGCATGCAAAACAAAACAGAAACGCATTACTACTTTCTACTGGCTCATGTGTGCGTCTAGGTTACTTTATTGGCTTCCAGAAGCCTCTGGAGCTGCACAATAACCAATAGTAATTTAGCAACTGGCGCCTGCATCACCGAAATACATTGGTAATGCTGGGCCCGCGAACCTTGGAATGCTCCAGACACTGCTGGAGCACTGTACACGTGTGTTCCAGCAGTGCTGGATCATTCTACCAATTTCGCGACCAACACAATCCCGACCCCAAAGGTTGCTACGCTGTGGCAACCTTGAAAATTTGAACTCCATTCGGACGTGGAAAGAATATCTTCAAGCGACTAGCGTGTATGCCATGTCTGGTGTAGCGATTGTGTGGGGAAACCAATGTGTAGCGGGGGTGCATGGCTCTCACAGCACGACATGGACCAAAGAACTTCGAAGAGAATGAAGGCCACTTCATTGTTGTATTCAAGGCCTTTCCCTTTGCAACCAAAACCAGATCGCCACCTTGAAACTTCTGTATCTTCTTCTCGTCAACATTTTGCCTGCGTCTGAGCGCAGAACGCTCCGCCCTGGGGTTAGATGCTGCTAAAGCTTCGATTGCTCTGAATGTGTCCGTGGAGTGCGTCCTTCTAGTAACCACACCATCCTCCTCTCGGGCCATGCGCGTCTTCACGCCGTAAAGTAGCTCAAAAGGCGAGATTCCACTGGCTAGGTGTCTGCGACGGTATCCCTACAGTACAGAAGAAAGCTCATCGTCCCAACTAGAACGGTTTGCAAGCACCATCTTTCCAAGAGACCGCTTCAGTGTAGCAACCATTCTCTCACTCTACCATTCGACATGGGAGCGTAAGCCAGGACTGTCTTCCACTTGATACCATTTTTTTCCATGAAAGCTGAAAGTGAGTTAGAAGTGAAGCAAGTCGCGTTGTCTGACACAATGATCCTAGGCAGCCCGAAAGGATAAATGATCATCTTCTTCACAAACTCAATAACCACTTGTGACGTAGATGTTTTGGTGGGAATAGAAATAGGCCAGCCAGTCAAGTGCTGCACACAAACCAGAAGAAAACTGTTCCCGGACATGCTTTTCGGGAATGGGCCTGCGAAGTCAATCGAGTATACATCAAAAAGAGAGGACATGGGAATATGCATGTTGCTGTAGTACTTGGGCAATGGGGCCATTCTCTGACATTCGTCGCAACTCTTGACATATTCTCCAATTTCTTGGTATATATTGGGCCACCAGAACCTCTCAGTGATCATCTTCCTCGTAGCCTTTACGTCCCAATGTCCGATCTCATCATGAAACGACTTGATGATGTTCGGCTCATTTTGATGTCCGGAACAACTCGTAGCTGATTTACCATTCTTCTGAAGAGCTTCCCTTCCCAAACAAGGAGCCGCTTAGTGTTTCGTCGGATCGCCTGACGGATGTAAGCATCTTCCTCATCAGAAGGCAACCCAGAAAGGTAGCGAGCAATATTAGCATAGTACGGTTCCAGTCCAGAAAACTGTACGGCGTCAGAGACCAGACAAACTAAATCCCCTTCGTCTTCGTGCAATTCAACTTCATTTCCATGAGCGACCCTAGAGAGATAATCTGCAGCACCCTTATCCTTGCCTGCGCAGTACTCCATCTCGAAGTCGTATTCAGCCAGGAAATCGAGCCAGCGTGCCAAGCGTCCATGTATATCTCGCTTCTGGAATGCATAACGCAAAGCCTGTGATCAGTGATAACTTTGAATGGAACGGACGAAAGAAGATACACCCTGAACTTCTTAAGAGCAAATATGACCGCCAAAGCTTCTCTTTCGCATGCAGAGTACTTTTTCTCTGCTGCAGTCATGGTACGGCTGGCAAATTGCAGCGGGTGAATCTTTCCATCCTCTTTCTTATGAGATAACACTGCACCAAGGGAAACACTTGAAGCGTCGGTCTCCACAATGAAAGGCTCCTCGAAGTCTGGAAACGATAACAATGGGGGCTCTGTCAGCTTCTTCTTCAAACTGTGAAAGGCATCAAGCATCTCACCCGCCCATGTCAGAGTCCTGGTCCCAGATGTAGCACTGTGAAGAGCTGAAGATGTCTCTGCAAAGCCTCTGATGAATCGGCGATAGTATCCTGCCAATCCAAGAAATGACCTTAGCTCTGTCGTAGTTCTGGGGATTGGGGCGTCTTGTATCTTCTCAATCTTTGAATAGTCTTCAGATACCCCACTGGAATTAATGAAATGTCCAAGAAGAGATATTCTCGGGAGTGCAAAGAAACACTTTGACAACTTAAGCTTAAGGCCGTGCTTACTAATGCGTTCCAGCACTACCTTCAGATGAACAGTATGATCTTCCAGGCTCTTAGAGAATATAACAACGTCATCAATATAGACTCTCACAACCGGCAGATCTCTGAGAACATGGTCCATCATCCGCTGAAAGGTAGAGGGAGCATTCATTAGACCAAAAGGCATGAATTGGAACATGAAAGTCCCACACCTGCAAACAAAAGTGGTCATCTCTTTGGATTCTTCAGACATTCTCACTTGCCAGTATCCAGAAAACAGATCGAGCGTAGTGAACACGCAACACCCGCCAAGGTCGTCAAAGATTTCCTCCATTCGAGGCAGCGGCCAGCGATCGGCTTTCATGACCCTATTGAGCTCTCGGTAGTCCACACAGAACCTTGGAGATCCATCTTTCTTAGAGGCTATGACCACTGGGAACGACCAGGCTGACGAAGAAGGGGTAATAATACCGGCTTCAAGTAGGAAATCTATTTCCTTTCGAATGAACTCATTGTGCTTCGGGGACATTCTTCTTGCCCCGAAATATATTGGCTTATCAACTGTGAGCTCGAAGGAATGTGAGACGGGGACATTCTTCTTGCCCCGAAATATATTGGCTTATCAACGGTGAGCTCGAAGGAATGTGAGACGGGGACATTGGCAGGGCGCAGATCTGTTAGTGACCATGCGATTGCATCAGCTTCTTACAGGCATGAGCTCATCTCTATTTGTTCTTTCTCTGGTACATGAGAGAGCTTTGAGAACAACAACTCATCATGCTGATCCTTAGTAGTGATGTCCAACTCTGGTATCATGCCATTACTTTCGTCTTGAGTCGTGCCTGTCAGAGCGACGACCAGTTCATCATCCTCCTCGGAATCGCTCTCATCACAAGCAGCTTCGGAGTTAGACGTAAAATCGTCGCTATCCGTGTCACCTTCATCCCCTTCTGATACTTCCACGTGAGCATAGTCAAACGCAAGTGTCACTTTCTTGCCAGCTATTTTCATCTTAACTTGTTGATTACCAAGATCTACGCAGGCCTGAAGCGTCTCAAGTGTGGGACACCCAACAATAATATCGAATGGAGGCCCTTCGATTACAAGGAAGTCCAATGGAATTGAAATGCCTCCGAACGAAATGGGCACATCATGAAGTATACCATGCACACAGCGCTTGTTCCATTAGCAACCGTGATCTTCTTTGAGGTAGGTTCGGGCTCCAACGATAGCTTCATGCACAGCTTAGTACACATGAGGTTAGGGACCACACCAGAATCAAGCAAAGCTTCGGTTTCAGTTCCATATATCATTACAGGAACCGCTTTCAGATGTCTAGGCTGTCTGCCAACTGGACCAACAAAAGAGCGCCGGACATTGCTTTTTCGGCTACTGAACTTTCGAATCTGTTTCTTAGCGTCATCGGCGTCTTCACGGATTACTTGCCCAAACGTGAGCCCAGATGAGGCATTAGCTAGCTCTGTTAGAACATTATACTTGCTTGCATGATCCTGTATGCTCTCTTTCCGGGACTTTCTCTGTTTTTGTTTCTTTTCCTTCTGCTCATGACCCTTTGCGCGGAGGATTCTCTCTTCATAGCCAGGTGGATTCAACAAAGAAGGGATAGGCGCTCTGCCATCTGAACGGCGCTGCTTCGGGAGGGCTTCACCATCGGTACTTCTCTTGGTCGTAGCGACGACGTCGGCACTCTGAGGGTTCTCAGTCACGATGGAAATGGTATCAGATCTCTTCTGTGTGCCGGACGAAGAATATCTCTGTTCCTCTTTGTGTTTCGACACCTTTCGAGTCTCTTCGGGCCTGATACGTCTCCAACAAGCAATCTGAGAGTGTCCAAGCTTTCCACACCTAGCACATCTGGTATCACGGTGTGGGTTGGCATCACACTGAGACGCGTAGTGACCGGGCTTCCTACAGTAGGCGCATGTTTTCTCGTAATCTCTGCGCTCCTCCTGTGAATTCTTAACCATGAGAGTAAGCTCTGCAAACTGTTCGGATAATTCATCAACCTTGGACTCCAAACCTTGATAGGAAGAATGATCCAATGGCTTGTGGTTTTGGACAATACGCTTCGGTGGGCCCATGAATGAAACATGCGAGCCCATCGCTTTCTTGGCAGCATCGAAGGCTTTCACTTGAACCTTCAACTCTTCATAATCTTCTGCACCACGAAAGACGATAAA
This sequence comes from Gracilariopsis chorda, assembly GCA_003194525.1. Taxonomy (NCBI): domain Eukaryota; phylum Rhodophyta; class Florideophyceae; order Gracilariales; family Gracilariaceae; genus Gracilariopsis; species Gracilariopsis chorda. The sequence continues at coordinate 517,043 of NBIV01000010.1, read as the reverse complement.
CTGAGCTAAATCAGCGTATTCCATCACCACTTTTCTTAACAGGCCGAATTTTGCCTTACAATTGAATCCAGCTTTCTGGAAAAGGTTGTCCATATGAATCAAGGAACCAACCAAATCTCCATAATCCAGTTTAGCCGATATTGCCAGGCGAATATCCTCTTCAGGTTCTTCGACTTTTCCAAAGCGATTGATAAAAGCTTGTTTCACGTATTGATAATGTTTTGCTTCTTCGGAGAGGGAACCATTAATGGCGTAAGTATCATAATATAACTCGAAGGCTTTCTTCTCTAGAAAGCAGAGAAGCTCGAGCGCCATATCGTCTTCGGTCATTCCTCTCATAGCAACATTCTCAAAGTAGAAGAAAAACATCACAACGTCTACAGAAAATTCATCAAAAGAAGTAAATGTAGGGCTAAAATCAGAAGAATGCCCTCCTCGAGAGTACCATGTGGGCGCCATCACGAGACAGTGACGCAGGGGGCCAAAATAAATGACAAAGTAGCCTAAAAAACGTATTCCCCGTAGCTCGAAGCCCCAAAAAGATGAAACAACATGATCAAAAGATCAAACGAACAACCAATGCAGGGAACAAAAGGACTCAACCTACAACGATAACAACAAATACAAAAGGAGAGCACAAGGCTCAATCCAAATACATACTTCTTGATGCTTCTTGAAACGGCGTACAACCCAAGAATTATTTAAAGGGTCACTAGGAGTCAGACTCCCGGCTTCCGGTAAGACACTCCGGATGTGAAATGATTTCTGCAGCCTATCCAATTCTGCACCAACCAGAAGCAGGTTCGTACAATCCTTTCAGGGCTTCGAAAGGAGAGCTACTAACAGCGGGATATGCTTTCACTCTATACCCAATCTGGCGCTTTGCAGGAGAGGTTGCACGGCACGTCGCATGCGGACAGCTTCCCGTCAAGCACCTCCGTCCGGAAACCACCAGGTCCTTCGACCGTCACCGTTATCCGAGAAAAGCTCCGGTGGGGGCTCAAAGACGACAGAAGCGCCTTTGGTACACACTATTCGTCTCACGTCTACGCCAAGGGCGCTTCAACCGGTCTCAGCAACGGTAATGCCCCACCCCAAGTATGCACAAAGCGGCAAGCGTCTCACTAAGTGCGGTTGAGAGTTGAGGGTTGATAGTAATAGTTGAAAGAGTTGTGGGGGTGAGGACTTGAGATTTTCTTCTTCTTGAGATGAGTCCAGACCAAAGTTTGGGACTCAACTCGCCCTTTTATAGAGTCAAAAAGCATGCAAAACAAAACAGAAACGCATTACTACTTTCTACTGGCTCATGTGTGCGTCTAGGTTACTTTATTGGCTTCCAGAAGCCTCTGGAGCTGCACAATAACCAATAGTAATTTAGCAACTGGCGCCTGCATCACCGAAATACATTGGTAATGCTGGGCCCGCGAACCTTGGAATGCTCCAGACACTGCTGGAGCACTGTACACGTGTGTTCCAGCAGTGCTGGATCATTCTACCAATTTCGCGACCAACACAATCCCGACCCCAAAGGTTGCTACGCTGTGGCAACCTTGAAAATTTGAACTCCATTCGGACGTGGAAAGAATATCTTCAAGCGACTAGCGTGTATGCCATGTCTGGTGTAGCGATTGTGTGGGGAAACCAATGTGTAGCGGGGGTGCATGGCTCTCACAGCACGACATGGACCAAAGAACTTCGAAGAGAATGAAGGCCACTTCATTGTTGTATTCAAGGCCTTTCCCTTTGCAACCAAAACCAGATCGCCACCTTGAAACTTCTGTATCTTCTTCTCGTCAACATTTTGCCTGCGTCTGAGCGCAGAACGCTCCGCCCTGGGGTTAGATGCTGCTAAAGCTTCGATTGCTCTGAATGTGTCCGTGGAGTGCGTCCTTCTAGTAACCACACCATCCTCCTCTCGGGCCATGCGCGTCTTCACGCCGTAAAGTAGCTCAAAAGGCGAGATTCCACTGGCTAGGTGTCTGCGACGGTATCCCTACAGTACAGAAGAAAGCTCATCGTCCCAACTAGAACGGTTTGCAAGCACCATCTTTCCAAGAGACCGCTTCAGTGTAGCAACCATTCTCTCACTCTACCATTCGACATGGGAGCGTAAGCCAGGACTGTCTTCCACTTGATACCATTTTTTTCCATGAAAGCTGAAAGTGAGTTAGAAGTGAAGCAAGTCGCGTTGTCTGACACAATGATCCTAGGCAGCCCGAAAGGATAAATGATCATCTTCTTCACAAACTCAATAACCACTTGTGACGTAGATGTTTTGGTGGGAATAGAAATAGGCCAGCCAGTCAAGTGCTGCACACAAACCAGAAGAAAACTGTTCCCGGACATGCTTTTCGGGAATGGGCCTGCGAAGTCAATCGAGTATACATCAAAAAGAGAGGACATGGGAATATGCATGTTGCTGTAGTACTTGGGCAATGGGGCCATTCTCTGACATTCGTCGCAACTCTTGACATATTCTCCAATTTCTTGGTATATATTGGGCCACCAGAACCTCTCAGTGATCATCTTCCTCGTAGCCTTTACGTCCCAATGTCCGATCTCATCATGAAACGACTTGATGATGTTCGGCTCATTTTGATGTCCGGAACAACTCGTAGCTGATTTACCATTCTTCTGAAGAGCTTCCCTTCCCAAACAAGGAGCCGCTTAGTGTTTCGTCGGATCGCCTGACGGATGTAAGCATCTTCCTCATCAGAAGGCAACCCAGAAAGGTAGCGAGCAATATTAGCATAGTACGGTTCCAGTCCAGAAAACTGTACGGCGTCAGAGACCAGACAAACTAAATCCCCTTCGTCTTCGTGCAATTCAACTTCATTTCCATGAGCGACCCTAGAGAGATAATCTGCAGCACCCTTATCCTTGCCTGCGCAGTACTCCATCTCGAAGTCGTATTCAGCCAGGAAATCGAGCCAGCGTGCCAAGCGTCCATGTATATCTCGCTTCTGGAATGCATAACGCAAAGCCTGTGATCAGTGATAACTTTGAATGGAACGGACGAAAGAAGATACACCCTGAACTTCTTAAGAGCAAATATGACCGCCAAAGCTTCTCTTTCGCATGCAGAGTACTTTTTCTCTGCTGCAGTCATGGTACGGCTGGCAAATTGCAGCGGGTGAATCTTTCCATCCTCTTTCTTATGAGATAACACTGCACCAAGGGAAACACTTGAAGCGTCGGTCTCCACAATGAAAGGCTCCTCGAAGTCTGGAAACGATAACAATGGGGGCTCTGTCAGCTTCTTCTTCAAACTGTGAAAGGCATCAAGCATCTCACCCGCCCATGTCAGAGTCCTGGTCCCAGATGTAGCACTGTGAAGAGCTGAAGATGTCTCTGCAAAGCCTCTGATGAATCGGCGATAGTATCCTGCCAATCCAAGAAATGACCTTAGCTCTGTCGTAGTTCTGGGGATTGGGGCGTCTTGTATCTTCTCAATCTTTGAATAGTCTTCAGATACCCCACTGGAATTAATGAAATGTCCAAGAAGAGATATTCTCGGGAGTGCAAAGAAACACTTTGACAACTTAAGCTTAAGGCCGTGCTTACTAATGCGTTCCAGCACTACCTTCAGATGAACAGTATGATCTTCCAGGCTCTTAGAGAATATAACAACGTCATCAATATAGACTCTCACAACCGGCAGATCTCTGAGAACATGGTCCATCATCCGCTGAAAGGTAGAGGGAGCATTCATTAGACCAAAAGGCATGAATTGGAACATGAAAGTCCCACACCTGCAAACAAAAGTGGTCATCTCTTTGGATTCTTCAGACATTCTCACTTGCCAGTATCCAGAAAACAGATCGAGCGTAGTGAACACGCAACACCCGCCAAGGTCGTCAAAGATTTCCTCCATTCGAGGCAGCGGCCAGCGATCGGCTTTCATGACCCTATTGAGCTCTCGGTAGTCCACACAGAACCTTGGAGATCCATCTTTCTTAGAGGCTATGACCACTGGGAACGACCAGGCTGACGAAGAAGGGGTAATAATACCGGCTTCAAGTAGGAAATCTATTTCCTTTCGAATGAACTCATTGTGCTTCGGGGACATTCTTCTTGCCCCGAAATATATTGGCTTATCAACTGTGAGCTCGAAGGAATGTGAGACGGGGACATTCTTCTTGCCCCGAAATATATTGGCTTATCAACGGTGAGCTCGAAGGAATGTGAGACGGGGACATTGGCAGGGCGCAGATCTGTTAGTGACCATGCGATTGCATCAGCTTCTTACAGGCATGAGCTCATCTCTATTTGTTCTTTCTCTGGTACATGAGAGAGCTTTGAGAACAACAACTCATCATGCTGATCCTTAGTAGTGATGTCCAACTCTGGTATCATGCCATTACTTTCGTCTTGAGTCGTGCCTGTCAGAGCGACGACCAGTTCATCATCCTCCTCGGAATCGCTCTCATCACAAGCAGCTTCGGAGTTAGACGTAAAATCGTCGCTATCCGTGTCACCTTCATCCCCTTCTGATACTTCCACGTGAGCATAGTCAAACGCAAGTGTCACTTTCTTGCCAGCTATTTTCATCTTAACTTGTTGATTACCAAGATCTACGCAGGCCTGAAGCGTCTCAAGTGTGGGACACCCAACAATAATATCGAATGGAGGCCCTTCGATTACAAGGAAGTCCAATGGAATTGAAATGCCTCCGAACGAAATGGGCACATCATGAAGTATACCATGCACACAGCGCTTGTTCCATTAGCAACCGTGATCTTCTTTGAGGTAGGTTCGGGCTCCAACGATAGCTTCATGCACAGCTTAGTACACATGAGGTTAGGGACCACACCAGAATCAAGCAAAGCTTCGGTTTCAGTTCCATATATCATTACAGGAACCGCTTTCAGATGTCTAGGCTGTCTGCCAACTGGACCAACAAAAGAGCGCCGGACATTGCTTTTTCGGCTACTGAACTTTCGAATCTGTTTCTTAGCGTCATCGGCGTCTTCACGGATTACTTGCCCAAACGTGAGCCCAGATGAGGCATTAGCTAGCTCTGTTAGAACATTATACTTGCTTGCATGATCCTGTATGCTCTCTTTCCGGGACTTTCTCTGTTTTTGTTTCTTTTCCTTCTGCTCATGACCTTTGCGCGGAGGATTCTCTCTTCATAGCCAGGTGGATTCAACAAAGAAGGGATAGGCGCTCTGCCATCTGAACGGCGCTGCTTCGGGAGGGCTTCACCATCGGTACTTCTCTTGGTCGTAGCGACGACTTCGGCACTCTGAGGGTTCTCAGTCACGATGGAAATGGTATCAGATCTCTTCTGTGTGCCGGACGAAGAATATCTCTGTTCCTCTTTGTGTTTCGACACCTTTCGAGTCTCTTCGGGCCTGATACGTCTCCAACAAGCAATCTGAGAGTGTCCAAGCTTTCCACACCTAGCACATCTGGTATCACGGTGTGGGTTGGCATCACACTGAGACGCGTAGTGACCGGGCTTCCTACAGTAGGCGCATGTTTTCTCGTAATCTCTGCGCTCCGCCTGTGAATTCTTAACCATGAGAGTAAGCTCTGCAAACTGTTCGGATAATTCATCAACCTTGGACTCCAAACCTTGATAGGAAGAATGATCCAATGGCTTGTGGTTTTGGACAATACGCTTCGGTGGGCCCATGAATGAAACATGCGAGCCCATCGCTTTCTTGGCAGCATCGAAGGCTTTCACTTGAACCTTCAACTCTTCATAATCTTCTGCACCACGAAAGACGATAAACTGAGCTAAATCAGCGTATTCCATCACCACTTTTCTTAACAGGCCGAATTTTGCCTTACAATTGAATCCAGCTTTCTGGAAAAGGTTGTCCATATGAATCAAGGAACCAACCAAATCTCCATAATCCAGTTTAGCCGATATTGCCAGGCGAATATCCTCTTCAGGTTCTTCGACTTTTCCAAAGCGATTGATAAAAGCTTGTTTCACGTATTGATAATGTTTTGCTTCTTCGGAGAGGGAACCATTAATGGCGTAAGTATCATAATATAACTCGAAGGCTTTCTTCTCTAGAAAGCAGAGAAGCTCGAGCGCCATATCGTCTTCGGTCATTCCTCTCATAGCAACATTCTCAAAGTAGAAGAAAAACATCACAACGTCTACAGAAAATTCATCAAAAGAAGTAAATGTAGGGCTAAAATCAGAAGAATGCCCTCCTCGACAGTACCATGTGGGCGCCATCACGAGACAGTGACGCAGGGGGCCAAAATAAATGACAAAGTAGCCTAAAAAACGTATTCCCCGTAGCTCGAAGCCCCAAAAAGATGAAACAACATGATCAAAAGATCAAACGAACAACCAATGCAGGGAACAAAAGGACTCAACCTACAACGATAACAACAAATACAAAAGGAGAGCACAAGGCTCAATCCAAATACATACTTCTTGATGCTTCTTGAAACGGCGTACAACCCAAGAATTATTTAAAGGGTCACTAGGAGTCAGACTCCCGGCTTCCGGTAAGACACTCCGGATGTGAAATGATTTCTGCAGCCTATCCAATTCTGCACCAACCAGAAGCAGGTTCGTACAATCCTTTCAGGGCTTCGAAAGGAGAGCTACTAACAGCGGGATATGCTTTCACTCTATACCCAATCTGGCGCTTTGCAGGAGAGGTTGCACGGCACGTCGCATGCGGACAGCTTCCCGTCAAGCACCTCCGTCCGGAAACCACCAGGTCCTTCGACCGTCACCGTTATCCGAGAAAAGCTCCGGTGGGGGCTCAAAGACGACAGAAGCGCCTTTGGTACACACTATTCGTCTCACGTCTACGCCAAGGGCGCTTCAACCGGTCTCAGCAACGGTAATGCCCCACCCCAAGTATGCACAAAGCGGCAAGCGTCTCACTAAGTGCGGTTGAGAGTTGAGGGTTGATAGTAATAGTTGAAAGAGTTGTGGGGGTGAGGACTTGAGATTTTCTTCTTCTTGAGATGAGTCCAGACCAAAGTTTGGGACTCAACTCGCCCTTTTATAGAGTCAAAAAGCATGCAAAACAAAACAGAAACGCATTACTACTTTCTACTGGCTCATGTGTGCGTCTAGGTTACTTTATTGGCTTCCAGAAGCCTCTGGAGCTGCACAATAACCAATAGTAATTTAGCAACTGGCGCCTGCATCACCGAAATACATTGGTAATGCTGGGCCCGCGAACCTTGGAATGCTCCAGACACTGCTGGAGCACTGTACACGTGTTTTCCAGCAGTGCTGGATCATTCTACCAATTTCGCGACCAACACAATCCCGACCCCAAAGGTTGCTACGCCGTGGCAACCTTGAAAATTTGAACTCCATTCGGACGTGGAAAGAATATCTTCAAGCGACTAGCGTGTATGCCATGTCTGGTGTAGCGATTGTGTGGGGAAACCAATGTGTAGCGGGGGTGCATGGCTCTCACAGCACGACATGGACCAAAGAACTTCGAAGAGAATGAAGGCCACTTCATTGTTGTATTCAAGGCCTTTCCCTTTGCAACCAAAACCAGATCGCCACCTTGAAACTTCTGTATCTTCTTCTCGTCAACATTTTGCCTGCGTCTGAGCGCAGAACGCTCCGCCCTGGGGTTAGATGCTGCTAAAGCTTCGATTGCTCTGAATGTGTCCGTGGAGTGCGTCCTTCTAGTAACCACACCATCCTCCTCTCGGGCCATGCGCGTCTTCACGCCGTAAAGTAGCTCAAAAGGCGAGATTCCACTGGCTAGGTGTCTGCGACGGTATCCCTACAGTACAGAAGAAAGCTCATCGTACCAACTAGAACGGTTTGCAAGCACCATCTTTCCAAGAGACCGCTTCAGTGTAGCAACCATTCTCTCACTCTACCATTCGACATGGGAGCGTAAGCCAGGACTGTCTTCCACTTGATACCATTTTTTTCCATGAAAGCTGAAAGTGAGTTAGAAGTGAAGCAAGTCGCGTTGTCTGACACAATGATCCTAGGCAGCCCGAAAGGATAAATGATCATCTTCTTCACAAACTCAATAACCACTTGTGACGTAGATGTTTTGGTGGGAATAGAAATAGGCCAGCCAGTCAAGTGCTGCACACAAACCAGAAGAAAACTGTTCCCGGACATGCTTTTCGGGAATGGGCCTGCGAAGTCAATCGAGTATACATCAAAAAGAGAGGACATGGGAATATGCATGTTGCTGTAGTACTTGGGCAATGGGGCCATTCTCTGACATTCGTCGCAACTCTTGACATATTCTCCAATTTCTTGGTATATATTGGGCCACCAGAACCTCTCAGTGATCATCTTCCTCGTAGCCTTTACGTCCCAATGTCCGATCTCATCATGAAACGACTTGATGATGTTTGGCTCATTTTGATGTCCGGAACAACTCGTAGCTGATTTACCATTCTTCTGAAGAGCTTCCCTTCCCAAACAAGGAGCTGCTTAGTGTTTCGTCGAATCGCCTGACGGATGTAAGCATCTTCCTCATCAGAAGGCAACCCAGAAAGGTAGCGAGCAATATTAGCATAGTACGGTTCCAGTCCAGAAAACTGTACGGCGTCAGAGACCAGACAAACTAAATCCCCTTCGTCTTCGTGCAATTCAACTTCATTTCCATGAGCGACCCTAGAGAGATAATCTGCAGCACCCTTATCCTTGCCTGCGCAGTACTCCATCTCGAAGTCGTATTCAGCCAGGAAATCGAGCCAGCGTGCCAAGCGTCCATGTATATCTCGCTTCTGGAATGCATAACGCAAAGCCTGTGATCAGTGATAACTTTGAATGGAACGGACGAAAGAAGATACACCCTGAACTTCTTAAGAGCAAATATGACCGCCAAAGCTTCTCTTTCGCATGCAGAGTACTTTTTCTCTGCTGCAGTCATGGTACGGCTGGCAAATTGCAGCGGGTGAATCTTTCCATCCTCTTTCTTATGAGATAACACTGCACCAAGGGAAACACTTGAAGCGTCGGTCTCCACAATGAAAGGCTCCTCGAAGTCTGGAAACGATAACAATGGGGGCTCTGTCAGCTTCTTCTTCAAACTGTGAAAGGCATCAAGCATCTCACCCGCCCATGTCAGAGTCCTGGTCCCAGATGTAGCACTGTGAAGAGCTGAAGATGTCTCTGCAAAGCCTCTGATGAATCGGCGATAGTATCCTGCCAATCCAAGAAATGACCTTAGCTCTGTCGTAGTTCTGGGGATTGGGGCGTCTTGTATCTTCTCAATCTTTGAATAGTCTTCAGATACCCCACTGGAATTAATGAAATGTCCAAGAAGAGATATTCTCGGGAGTGCAAAGAAACACTTTGACAACTTAAGCTTAAGGCCGTGCTTACTAATGCGTTCCAGCACTACCTTCAGATGAACAGTATGATCTTCCAGGCTCTTAGAGAATATAACAACGTCATCAATATAGACTCTCACAACCGGCAGATCTCTGAGAACATGGTCCATCATCCGCTGAAAGGTAGAGGGAGCATTCATTAGACCAAAAGGCATGAATTGGAACATGAAAGTCCCACACCTGCAAACAAAAGTGGTCATCTCTTTGGATTCTTCAGACATTCTCACTTGCCAGTATCCAGAAAACAGATCGAGCGTAGTGAACACGCAACACCCGCCAAGGTCGTCAAAGATTTCCTCCATTCGAGGCAGCGGCCAGCGATCGGCTTTCATGACCCTATTGAGCTCTCGGTAGTCCACACAGAACCTTGGAGATCCATCTTTCTTAGAGGCTATGACCACTGGGAACGACCAGGCTGACGAAGAAGGGGTAATAATACCGGCTTCAAGTAGGAAATCTATTTCCTTTCGAATGAACTCATTGTGCTTCGGGGACATTCTTCTTGCCCCGAAATATATTGGCTTATCAACTGTGAGCTCGAAGGAATGTGAGACGGGGACATTCTTCTTGCCCCGAAATATATTGGCTTATCAACGGTGAGCTCGAAGGAATGTGAGACGGGGACATTGGCAGGGCGCAGATCTGTTAGTGACCATGCGATTGCATCAGCTTCTTACAGGCATGAGCTCATCTCTATTTGTTCTTTCTCTGGTACATGAGAGAGCTTTGAGAACAACAACTCATCATGCTGATCCTTAGTAGTGATGTCCAACTCTGGTATCATGCCATTACTTTCGTCTTGAGTCGTGCCTGTCAGAGCGACGACCAGTTCATCATCCTCCTCGGAATCGCTCTCATCACAAGCAGCTTCGGAGTTAGACGTAAAATCGTCGCTATCCGTGTCACCTTCATCCCCTTCTGATACTTCCACGTGAGCATAGTCAAACGCAAGTGTCACTTTCTTGCCAGCTATTTTCATCTTAACTTGTTGATTACCAAGATCTACGCAGGCCTGAAGCGTCTCAAGTGTGGGACACCCAACAATAATATCGAATGGAGGCCCTTCGATTACAAGGAAGTCCAATGGAATTGAAATGCCTCCGAACGAAATGGGCACATCATGAAGTATACCATGCACACAGCGCTTGTTCCATTAGCAACCGTGATCTTCTTTGAGGTAGGTTCGGGCTCCAACGATAGCTTCATGCACAGCTTAGTACACATGAGGTTAGGGACCACACCAGAATCAAGCAAAGCTTCGGTTTCAGTTCCATATATCATTACAGGAACTGCTTTCAGATGTCTAGGCTGTCTGCCAACTGGACCAACAAAAGAGCGCCGGACATTGCTTTTTCGGCTACTGAACTTTCGAATCTGTTTCTTAGCGTCATCGGCGTCTTCACGGATTACTTGCCCAAACGTGAGCCCAGATGAGGCATTAGCTAGCTCTGTTAGAACATTATACTTGCTTGCATGATCCTGTATGCTCTCTTTCCGGGACTTTCTCTGTTTTTTTTTCTTTTCCTTCTGCTCATGACCCTTTGCGCGGAGGATTCTCTCTTCATAGCCAGGTGGATTCAACAAAGAAGGGATAGGCGCTCTGCCATCTGAACGGCGCTGCTTCGGGAGGGCTTCACCACCGGTACTTCTCTTGGTCGTAGCGACGACGTCGGCACTCTGAGGGTTCTCAGTCACGATGGAAATGGTATCAGATCTCTTCTGTGTGCCGGACGAAGAATATCTCTGTTCCTCTTTGTGTTTCGACACCTTTCGAGTCTCTTCGGGCCTGATACGTCTCCAACAAGCAATCTGAGAGTGTCCAAGCTTTCCACACCTAGCACATCTGGTATCACGGTGTGGGTTGGCATCACACTGAGACGCGTAGTGACCGGGCTTCCTACAGTAGGCGCATGTTTTCTCGTAATCTCTGCGCTCCTCCTGTGAATTCTTAACCATGAGAGTAAGCTCTGCAAACTGTTCGGATAATTCATCAACCTTGGACTCCAAACCTTGATAGGAAGAATGATCCAATGGCTTGTGGTTTTGGACAATACGCTTCGGTGGGCCCATGAATGAAACATGCGAGCCCATCGCTTTCTTGGCAGCATCGAAGGCTTTCACTTGAACCTTCAACTCTTCATAATCTTCTGCACCACGAAAGATGATAAACTGAGCTAAATCAGCGTATTCCATCACCACTTTTCTTAACAGGCCGAATTTTGCCTTACAATTGAATCCAGCTTTCTGGAAAAGGTTGTCCATATGAATCAAGGAACCAACCAAATCTCCATAATCCAGTTTAGCCGATATTGCCAGGCGAATATCCTCTTCAGGTTCTTCGACTTTTCCAAAGCGATTGATAAAAGCTTGTTTCACGTATTGATAATGTTTTGCTTCTTCGGAGAGGGAACCATTAATGGCGTAAGTATCATAATATAACTCGAAGGCTTTCTTCTCTAGAAAGCAGAGAAGCTCGAGCGCCATATCGTCTTCGGTCATTCCTCTCATAGCAACATTCTCAAAGTAGAAGAAAAACATCACAACGTCTACAGAAAATTCATCAAAAGAAGTAAATGTAGGGCTAAAATCAGAAGAATGCCCTCCTCGACAGTACCATGTGGGCGCCATCACGAGACAGTGACGCAGGGGGCCAAAATAAATGACAAAGTAGCCTAAAAAACGTATTCCCCGTAGCTCGAAGCCCCAAAAAGATGAAACAACATGATCAAAAGATCAAACGAACAACCAATGCAGGGAACAAAAGGACCCAACCTACAACGATAACAACAAATACAAAAGGAGAGCACAAGGCTCAATCCAAATACATACTTTTTGATGCTTTTTGAAACGGCGTACAACCCAAGAATTATTTAAAGGGTCACTAGGAGTCAGACTCCCGGCTTCCGGTAAGACACTCCGGATGTGAAATGATTTCTGCAGCCTATCCAATTCTGCACCAACCAGAAGCAGGTTCGTACAATCCTTTCAGGGCTTCGAAAGGAGAGCTACTAACAGCGGGATATGCTTTCACTCTATACCCAATCTGGCGCTTTGCAGGAGAGGTTGCACGGCACGTCGCATGCGGACAGCTTCCCGTCAAGCACCTCCGTCCGGAAACCACCAGGTCCTTCGACCGTCACCGTTATCCGAGAAAAGCTCCGGTGGGGGCTCAAAGACGACAGAAGCGCCTTTGGTACACACTATTCGTCTCACGTCTACGCCAAGGGCGCTTCAACCGGTCTCAGCAACGGTAATGCCCCACCCCAAGTATGCACAAAGCGGCAAGCGTCTCACTAAGTGCGGTTGAGAGTTGAGGGTTGATAGCAATAGTTGAATGAGTTGTGGGGGTGAGGACTTGAGATTTTCGTCTTCGTGAGATGAGTCCAGACCAAAGTTTGGGACTCAACTCGCCCTTTTATTGAGTCAAAAAGGATGCAAAACAAAACAGAAACGCATTACTACTTTCTACTGGCTCATGTGTGCGTCTAGGTTACTCCATTGGCTTCCAGAAGCCTCTGGAGCTGCACAATAACCAATAGTAATTTAGCAACTGGCGCCTGCATCACCGAAATACATTGGTAATGCTGGGCCCGCGAAGCTTAGAATGCTCCAGACACTGCTGGAGCACTCTACACGTGTGTTCCAGCAGTGCTGGATCATTCTACCAATTTCGCGACCGACACTATCAATCACTTTCGGTCTACTATCTATTGGCATTTCACGACAGTGCTGGTACTCTCGATCTACGAATCTATTTCTGATTTACTCTCTGGCAAGGAAGGGTACAAAGAGAACTGTCATTCTCATGTGTCGTCAAATCATGCAACATGACACTCACAAATAGTTTTAAATTTTTTTTATTATAGAAAAGTCTAAATACCTCAAATTAGGTCAATGTCAAACAGACACCAGTGGACAAAAAAACAAATTTAGGATTTTCAAGGGTGGCTTCAATTCGTCCACCGGCCACACCCATGAGTGCGGCCTCGAGGCTATTCAAGGAACTGAATGTTGTAGACTTTCCACAGTACCTAATTCGACGTCTTCAACAAGTACGTGACGTTCACGCACCTACGTCGTCCATAGCAAAGCAGCCATTTCAGATTTCAATCATGGGCTGCATGAAGGATGTGACAGTACAAAAGTCTTAGTCTAGTATCATGGGCTTGTAAACTAGAGAATCATCTAATTTGGGAGTTGCAAACATAGCTTTTCTCATATCTTACTGCCCAAACACTTGTGCTCTGACTTGAAGGCCTTCCTAATATACCAAGGGAAGGTTAGTGTTCTAACCTTTGTCCTTATAAACCACACCCCTGGTATTGTCGTATGTGTTGGCGCAATTTGGACATTGGGCGCCGTAAAGAACCAAGATAACCCTTTACCCCTGGTACCGTTGACTGCATGCGATGTTGGCAGAACATGAAACTATGACTTTAATCGGTGAGGACAGGGATTGGCAGTGCGAAAAACGGGAAATTAAGCGCCAGTCAACCACTGCTAACTTACATATCATACGATGGCAGAGACAACATTAAATATACCTCACCAGTGTATGTGTAATCACCATACTATGAGAAATGATACCAAGGGTAGCAAGGTTTAGGCGGAGGTTCAAAAGCTATTATTTTGTCACTTTGGTGTAACGAGAAGCCGATAAACGTTTAAACCTAGTGTCTATCCTCCCGAATGTAATGTTGCCAAATGACTATTTTTTGAAGGTTTTGAACCTTTCATACACGCGTCAGAAACGGTGTTTTTGAGCCGTGTATGAAAGCTTCAAACCTTCAAAAAACAATCATTTGGCAACATTTCATCCGGGCGGATAGACACTAACCTCTGTTTGAACGCATCCTCTCTTTCATCTCTCTCAACTGAATTGCCTGGGGCCACTCGCGGCTGAACTGTAATTGCTGACTCACAAAAATCTATCAAAATGAATCGTAGGCTCTTTTCGTGACTCTGGAACGGTCACGTCGCAGCCCCGCATACTTACCGTGCATACTTACCTGTAGGACGTTGAGGTTACCGAAGCCAACTGAATTTCCGTCTCATTGTCCATTAACTTCTTGACTTGCTTGAGGTATTCCATCAGTCCTCGACACTGAACAGAATTGGGCGGAAGGTTGGTGAAGGTTAAAGGGCTACAAATTTACACCAGTTACTCCCGGAATTTAGAATCGCGGTATGATCATCATTCTGGAAAGCTTAGTAAATTATAACGGGCGCTTCCAAAAATTCGCAGTTCCCACACTTGGCATTTGCCCAGTATCCTATGGGAACTGCGAATTTTAACAGCGGGCGAATGGGATGCGAGTAAACTCTCGCTCTGTTGCCTGGGCGTAGAAACTGTGACCTCAAGCACCTAGCGGGTTAACCGCTACCACCCACATTGTCAGGCCCACAAACTCTCTGTTGCTGTATCTTGTAATACAGAAGGAAAGAAACATTTCTCCGTTTACGCACACAGCAGCAATTGCTGACCCTTTTCCTCTATCATTGTCAACTGGTCCACTGAGACCAAAAAAGAGGGATTCAGACACCGTGAACTGTTCGCCATAAAGATTCTTTGGCGTAGTAGTTAGAGGTTAACCCTTACCACCCTTCATGTAGCCATCCAGCAGTTTCCACAACCGCAGTGTAGAAGCTAAAAGCAGGTAAAATATCACCGAGACGGTATGCATTATCCTTTTGCCAATGAAACATCTTAAAAACGTCTGTTAGTATCGACAGAAAAGCACACAATGTAGACGATAAGTACGAACAGCGTTCGGTCTTATAAAACACGAAAAGAAAATTGCACTTCTATGTTAAGTAAGTTCATTTACCAACTCTTCTGGATTGGTGCATGGCAATCCTGCTACTGCTGGAGTTTGTTCAAACTACGAAAGTGCGAATTTTTGGAAGAGCCTAATCTTCGTCATGATGACCACACTGCGATTCCCAGCTTCTACAGCTGCAGAAATAAGCCATGTGCACTATCATGATGATAGTGCATATCGCCTATAAACCAACCTCTATATTTTCCGTTGTAGCCTCATTCTTTTTGTGCATGAGTTCCACCTCGACCTAAGACCTTGCGCTGGTTCCAAGACTTGCAGCTTGAACCAGGTCGCAGATGATGGCTACGATGAAAGTACGGTTGATAAAGAAATACGGCACAAGTAAACCAACGGGTATTCCTTTGCTCCCTTGGTAACAAGAATGCTGCGCGAGTTGCCTACGTGCTTCGAAGAATAAGTTAAAACAAAGACTGATACCGCATTCGATTTACCCGAGTCCGAGATGGCATGGCAATGAGCTAAAACTTCGCCACTCTCATTGGTCTACAGGTCAAGCACGGGAAGCTACATCCATGAAACTCTGCCAGTTTTAATGTACGCTATCTCTCCGATAATCCACAATCATCACGATAACGAAGGAGCGCGAAGAAATGCGGAAGCACAAAAGAAAGAAAGAAATCCTGTCCACGACTTCAAACTTGATTAGGCCATTGACAGCTCATGAAATCCGTCCATAATCACGAATCCATCCGACAGACCCCTCCAGGTCACCATTCACATACCCTTATCTTTACCCGAAAAAGTTCAAAAGCTATGTAGGGCAGAGACGAGTTATCTATCTCTGAGACAAAACGTGCTGACAGTTCCTACAGCGCAACGGGAAAAGTCGTGGAAAGCAAAAAATACGACAGCCATCTCACACAAGTTGGCCAAAAGCTGATAAAATGATTCACCTCGCAAAATCGGCTGCCTTCTTCAAACCAACATCGTTTCGCTGTCGGGCAAGCCGCAGCATGCGCTCATGCAAGCCGTCATCATCGTCGATGGTGATTTTATCCAAACCGCTGGCATGTTCCAACAGATGTATATTTTCACTGACGAACCTAGTTTCACAACCGAATGCACGGAGCAACTTCGACATATCTTCGTTCAATTGTGATTTCCGAATAACGTAGTCGGGTGTTATGGTGTCGATTGTAGAGCGATTGATTGGGGTTTCATGTGTTTGTAGATAGGGGTAGGCGTTAAGTACTTCGATTTGGACGGTCTCTTTTCGAAGATCCTGCAGGGCAGCGAAGAGTTGTGTCTCGTTTAAAGAACTGTTTCCGTGTTTGGTGACTTGACGGTATTTTACCAGGGACCAAAGTCTTTCCTTCATTGGGGCTGTTGATGTTATGTAGAACAAAGCATCGCATCCGGTTCGGAGTTCGAGAAGAGATGTTGAGTTCATGTAGAAGTGTCGTGCCAAAAGAGAGACGCGTTCGAAGGGGAGCCGAAGCATATTGAGAACCATGAGTGACCGACCGTCCATACCTTGCCAGTCGGGCTGCTCATATCCTAGTGGTTCAAGACATTTCTCCAGGGCATTTCCAATAGTGGTGGACGCTGTTCGGGGTGGTCTGTCGTATATGACGCAGGTATGGGGTGATGAGAGCGACGAACCGTGAGACAGGAACTGCTGTTCTGGGGAATCGGTATCGGAAAGAGTGAGTTGGGGAAGGAGATGCGTGTATTGGCCGGAGACTAGCAAGACGATGAGGAGGACGAAAAGTGTGACTACGACGATAGGCGCGTTGGACGACTTCATGGTAATAAGGCTTTCATGAGAAGTAGGAGGCGTAACGGGGAGGGGCGGTGTGCGTGGAGGAGCGGTTGATGTAGTATGGCAGTGTAGAAGGCTACCGGTTGAGCAAGCATGAACGGGTGGCGCTGGGAATGCTCATTAGCGTCACTGATCCGATAATTAGCGGTCTTGTTTACAAACTGGTGGTGTGGTAAACGCTGAGAGGGTGCACGTGTTCATGAGAATTCAAATGGCGTGAGGGAGGTACGGTAAGCACGTGACTCATGCTGCCCGGGTCACTAATCGCCATGATGTTAAAGGGTTAGCGTCACACTGCTCCGTGGTGAGTAACCTTCTACCTTGGTTGCCCGCTGTGTGATTCGCATAGCTGTTCTCAGCAAGGAGCATAATCTGGGCATTGCTAATGACCGCCAACTTCAAATAAAGAATCTCTTCTGTAAAAATTACCAAAGATTTAAAGAGCATATGCGCTCAGCTACCAATACAAATAATATTTCCAAGTCACGGGCTGCAAACCACTGCCATGTAGCGCCATTGCACTGGATACGCTGAAGTTTCGTAACCATAATACGTGTATTGCGCTGCAAGGAAAATGTAATTCAATACAGCACCTTCTATCCTTCAAAATTGTGTTTTTCAACGGATCCAATAAAAAAGTACCGTCCTCCATGGGTCTTGGAATCTTTGAATGCTTGGATCGCTATTAGCTCTCGACTGATACCGAATTCAGATTGTACGACCATCTAAAATTAGAGTTGTTGTCTTTTTTAGCAACACAGTCGTCCAAGATTGCTTGCGTTATTTTGTCTACCTATCACCTCGGATTTTTCACAAGAAAAATCCATCGCTGTGATAAAGAAGAGCCAGTAGGGTTCTTGAAGAAGATGTTCCACAATTCTATGGCAGTCAAATATACTCTTTCTTTTGCATGTGTTTTCGAACTGGTACATAATATACCCGCGTCGAATTATCTACACACAGGAAAATCCCCGTGTATTAGAAGTCCTCTTCTTTATTTTTCTACTTCGCACTTTCCGAGCTCTTCCGCACTGAACATCACAAGAGAAGAGAGGAGACGGCAACCCTGCACATGAGAGCTTTTATGGAACAAATCAGCAGAAAATTGGAGATAATGTAAGGGTTAACCATTGTCTCCACGAGATTCCATTATCCTGATAGACGATTAGTTGCAGTAAAGTATCATATCATATGCGATTGGCACAATATGCAAAGAAAGAGTAATGTATCAACGAAGTCTTTGAAAGTCTCATTCCTCCAGCCCCATAAGAATCCTGCCCAGCGATTCAATTGATTGTGAAGAGTACAGGAGATAGCGAGCAGACAAAATGTAAAATCGTAATCACATTTAACACAAATATATATATACGTATGTAAGCTGCGGAAGAGAACAATCAATAGCCTTCATCGTATTATTACATCTTCCATTGCAACGGACGCTCATAGTATTAACCTCTGAGCTCAGAGGTATTACTCTGAGCAACGTTCTAATTCAATATTCTGCTTCAACGCCAACGTTATGATAAGAGGGTGAAAAAGTTATGGTCAAATTATGGTTTTCGTAGCCTGCCGAATCGCTGATTCAGCACACGAACGGTATGTTCGCAGACTTATCTTTGTGCGAATAGTTTTGGTGTGTAACGATGTGGAGGAACGGAAGAGGAAATGGTAGGCAAATCAGGTTATCAGAGTGCTATTACTCTGGTTGCTCGTGGGTCTTCAACAAGGTTGGCTTCTGTTGGGATGGGAATGTAATTTGCCGGGTTCTACTTGTGAAATATCTATCTGTGCAAGGGAAGCCAAAGCATATACGTGTTTTGGAAATCCCGATATGAAACTTATTAATTGATAAGCTTATTGACCTGAACAGGAATAAGGAGCACCGTTGTACCCTAGGATCCTATAGATTTGTTACTGTTAAACAATCCCGGAGAGTAATATTTTCTCAATGGCCCAAAACTTCTTCAATAGTTACATTTAGGCTCAAAGGCTTTGCCTGTGTTGATTTACCTGCAAAAAGAATGCAGACATCGTCGTATACTCCACGACAGTAGTAAGACATCGGAAGTGCATGCTGACAAATGTATTCAAAGAACCCATGAGCTAGCCTCCCTCCGACTCGCATGAATGCCTACATCAGAAGATTTGAGCCCAACAACCATCACAATACCATATTGCCCCCTTTCCCGGCATTGTAGAGTTTCCCTCAGGCTCTTTATCGGCTTACTTTCATAATAATCTAGCTCCCAACCTTGTCCTATACTTCTGGGTAGATCTGTTACTCGTCACAAATAGTGCTCTCCCTGTATCTTCGTCCGAATTGGGCATAAGGCCGATGTCGTCTCCCAGCTACTGCTGGGAAGGTCTAGGAAGGTTACAGGGGACCCGAAGTACCCTTCGCACTACTAGTACCTTTGCGTGTGTGTACGTGGCTCTGTATGGTTTTATAGAGCTCTTGTCTCTAATTCCGAGATTGTGGGAGAGAAGTATCTAAGCAAAACCAGCAGCTTCTCTTCCCATGTTCTTATTATTGATCCGACGTCAAGGGCTTTCCTTTTCCGAAGAGAAAGAAGTTCTCTCCATCACCATGCCGCTCTATGACGACATCTTTGAACGAAGTTGTTAGCAATGCTCTCCATACCAAACCCACATCCAAGCTGGCAGAAACAATTCCAGTTATGAATGAACGTAGAGACAGAATGCAGTGTACATAGGAGCTTGGCAGGAATATATTTGCTCTGAGCCTGTGTGTGCTCTTCTAAGAGTCACGTTGTTCAACAGTAGCTCTAAAACCTTGGAAATCGGTTCAGCACTTGTGAAGCGGACACGCAGTCTTTCATAACCTCCAAGAAGTTTGTAGTTCTCACCAATTGCCGTTCTACAGGCAAACCTGAACGCCTTTTGCAGGGACATCAGCGGTCTCTTTTCTCGGCAGTGCAATGTCCCAGCACCCAGACAGTTTGTCAATGCCAGTGATTTTATCATTGTCGCGCATTCTGAGAGCCCTTGAAGCTGACTTGCTTGTCACTGTTGGGGTGTCTGCAGGCCTAAAACGAGGGCTTTTGAATCTGTAGTAGATCTGATGGCGTCTTTCTACCCGCAGCTTGCCCTTACTGCCACCTTGGATAGGGTTCGCCGAAACGCTGCTAGCTGTACTGTGTAGGTGCAGAGCCCTAGCCAGGCCGCAACTGTTCCAGTTTGAGGTTTCATTCTTCCTCTCCGCCAGATTGAATACCCTTTTCCTCCCACATTTCGCACGTCGAGCATGAATACTGTATGTGACCCGGGAGGTCGTTAAACTCGTCCAGGCGATCGGCGGACTGATCGCCTCAACGGACCCGGGATGTCCGTAAAATCGCCCCGGCAGTCGGCGCACCGACAGCCCGAAGACCTGGGCGGTAGCGTCGGAAAAAGACCCCCGCTTATCTGTGCGAAACAGAAGGGACGAGGCACGTGCAACCCTGCGGATCTTATCAACCTTTCCCTAACTTTTCCCAGAAGGATCATGGAGGTTCCCATGGAAACTCTGGCGGGACCGCAGTGGGTCTCCAACGGAGACCCACTGCTTTTAGGAAGCGGCAACACCGCCTGTACAAGGATCTGAATGGTTTCACAGGGTTTTTCTGGACTTACGCTGAGATCTACAGCACACACGGGCCCCAACCCGATCTTACCGCCCTTCATCGCCAAGGATAAAGAGAAAAGGGAGGTTAAGTTGTCACCAGATCTTCTGGGTGGCGCGAACGTGGTACGTGGAATCCGCCTTGTCGTGGTGTACCCCTTACCCGGCGTTCTCTCGAGTTGAGGAAGGATTAGCAGAGCAAAGTCTGGAAGAGGCGAAACGCGCCAGAACGGAATGGATTATACATTCGGGTCTCCCTGTAGAAGTTTTGCACCATTCTACTACGTCTTAAAATACCAGTTGGTGAGCGTACCACGGCTGCTGCAGGGTGGGAGCACGCAACAACTATCAACAATACTTTGAGTCGGAAGTTAAGAATGGTGTAACGGGGTAGAGAGAAGTTGTCATTCACGAGGAGTAGCTAGCGGTTAACCTTAGTTGTTGAGAGATTGAGAAGGAATTCTGATAAGTTCTACCACAGCGTCGCAATTAGACAATGTGCGCCCATGAAGAAGAACAACAACAACACAACAACAACAACGAATACTGTATCTCGAGTTCATGCCCATCCTCATCGGATATGACGTTTCTCCCCCCTAGTTGTAGCACATACACTCATCATCATGCTCGACCAGTTTATTTGAATCTGAAAGTCGTGATACTTGAAACGAATGGAACTATGAAGAACGGTGCATATGTTCTCCTTCATGCAACAGAGCACTTTCGAATGCCTTCAAAGGGGCGCTGACACAGTGATGAAAACGGTCGCGTAATTAGGACTGTGTTGACGATATGCGAACGAGCGCGAAGGGATAGGTATGGGGGCGTATTTAAGAGCCCACAGCAGAGCAGTAGAGGCTCAGTAAAAAGGGCCATCGACCCAGTTGCCATTAACTTACATCCCTTGTTGAACTTCACGTGTGTCGGAGAACCACCCTTCATCCTACTTCGTACCTTTATACATTTGCTACTGGACTTATTACCAGTCTGTGGCATTGAAGGTCTCTGACCGGCTGGGTATGTATAAAAAATCTGTGGAACAATGAGATGGGACATGAGAACCTGCAAGCAAAGGGTAGCACTACCCAACAGTTTCTTCAGTTTCTTTTCATTTGCCTCCATCTTATACAGCATCAGTTTCTTCTCTTTCCGTCTCTCCGTCCATTCGATAGGCAGCCAGAGGACACAAGCATTCATAGCGCTACAATCGACTCATCTTTGCTTATCCTTTGTCCCCCCTGAGGAAGCAAGGTTTAGATCAGAAAGAAAATGTTGAAGAATACAAACATCAGTTCCTAGAAATATAAAAGGAAAGCACAAACACTAAGATTATTTTGTTTTCATACGTAACGTAAGAAGAAGGAAAAGGATTCGACTTCATCCTAGACACCGCCCCATTAGCTGCCACGCAAAGCGGTACACATTCAAAATGCTAGGGCGGGATAGGCTCGAAGGTGTTAAGGAATTTGTTTGCGTGTACATATACTTATAAGTATGCACGCACAGACAAGAATGTATACGCGGACATTGCAACAACGTATTAGAACTGCCTACTGAAGATGTAGAAGATTTATTCTCTGACTGGTCGATGCCCTTCTTTTACTGGGGTTTCTTCTTTCTTGGTCCTTTTATACTGCTCATCATGCTTAATCTATCTGATGCTCGAGACCAATTAGAACCTCTTCCCTTACAAATTCTCAATTGTTCCTTAACGCTTTTCCAATTACGACCTTTCCTAACGATACTCGTTGCACCATTGTCCACGCCGCTTATTGACGACCTCGTCAATGCAAATGTGTTAGAAGATTCTTGTTCACAATATAATCACGAAATGCCTTTGTGAGGGTCCCATCTGCATCGACAAAGTCTCACGTTGGTTGCCACTGTGCGTCATAGGTATTCGAATTTTCCATAAGCGTAAGCCACTGATATCCTCTTCCTCTTCTGCGATGGACCAAAATGCGTTCAACCTTGTAGAGATTGCCAGACCATGATTCACTAACCGGTACAGGGGTGCTTCTTGTATTCTGTGCAATTTCAAGCGGCTGCTCCCGATGTGGCTTTGTATGAGAAACATGGACAACGGGATAAGTTTTGATGTTGGGAGGGAAATCGAGTCGTACTGCGTTCTTCCCTACTAGCTCCTTGATTCAAAAAGGACCAAACCTCCGCGCAGACAACTTTGTTGAATCTTGAGCCTTAGAATACGAGTCTCGAAATAGTTTTCGTGAGACCCATACTTCGTCTCCAACCTGATAGTTAGGCTTCTTAAAATGAACGCTTGTCTCCGCTGTTTGGCGAGCTTTCGCCAGTTGATGGGCATATATCGCATCTTCTTTCACTTCTCGTAGGCGATCCCGAAAATCAGAAAGATCCTCCAGTTTAGTTGTTGATTGAAACAAAGAGTCCAACGGTGCTCTGGGCCTCCATCCAAGATCGATCTCAAAGGGGGAAAGGCCCAAATCTTCAGATTTAGCGGAGTTGTATGCAAATTCTGCACTTGGGAGAAGTAAGTCCCAGTCCGTCTGCTCAAATGAACAGAAACGTATGTAATTTTCAATCATACGGTTCATAACCTCGGATGCTCCGTCCGTTTGACGGTGACGAGCCGAAGACATACGGTTCTTCACTTCACATAGCTCCATTAACGATTGCCGAAATGAATAGACAAAACGAGGATCACAATCGGAAATGATGGAATCAGGAAAACCATGGTGTGGAAATATATATCTGAAGAATGCTTCGGCAACATCAGGCGCCGTATCCGTTTCTTCGCAGGCCACAAAGCGAACCCTTCTTGACAAGCGATCAACCCAAGTGTGGATGGCATCAAATCCACGGTCCGTCCTAGGTAGTTTCACAATGAAATCAGTCGCAACCATACCCCAGCGACGAGTTGGCACTGGGAGAGCCGTAGGGTCGTTCAAGGTTGGGCCGTGGAAGTCCTTCTGTTGCTGACAGACGCGACAGCCTTCACAATACCGCTTTACATCTTTGGCTTTGTACTTCCAATAAAATTCACACAGACGAGCAAGAGTCTTTGAAAATGCGAAATGTCCTGCAATCGTAGAGTCATGGGCCAACTCCAATACTTGGCGACGACAATGTGACGGAATGCAGAGTTTTCATTATACAAAAGACGCCAACCTTCTTTCTTAAATGATGGCAACAGTAGCTCGAGCCGTTTGCGATGCTTACGATCCTCTGGCCATTTACCATTAAGTGCTTGCACAACAGATCCGAAGAATTGGTCTTTCTCATAACTGGACAAACTACTTTCCAGTTCGGAGAAGGATGGAGTCACGCATTGAATTTGCTGGAGCGAGGGACGATCGGGAATTCGAGACAAAGAATCCCCCAGAACATGTAACTTGCCTGTCACCAAGCTGACTTTACGGATGTTAATATTAGCGAGAACATCAAGCCAGCGGGCTTCAAGTCGGTTCAAGGACTTCTTTGTTAGGATTTTTCCACGACCTGATTATCAGTAAAAGCGTCAAAGGTTGATCCTTCGAGGTAGCACCGAAACCGCTGCAACGAAACCACTAGCGCTAGAAGCTCTCGTTCATTGGCGGTGTAGTTCTGTTCTGCCGAAGTAAGCTTTCGTGACGTATATGCAATAACACGATCACACCCATTGGAGTCAAACTACGTGAGGGTAGCGCCAACTGCCAGCTGCGAAGCATCAATGTGTAGGCGGAACGGCCTTGTCCAGTCCGGGGAAACGAGAATGGGGGCTCATATAAGTGCTTCTTTCAGCTCCAGGAATGTTCGTTCACACTCAAAGTTCCAGTCCTTAATATTGCAGCCTTTGCGTGTAAGATTGGTCAAAGGTACAGCTCGCAGAGAAAAATGGGGAATAAAGCGTCTGAAGAACTGTACCAGTCCCAAAAAGCTTCTAAGCTCCGTGACATTACGAGGTCGTGGCCAATTCTTAATAACCTCGACTTTGCTGGGGTGAACGGAGAGTCCATCTTGACTAACTCTCAACCCCAAAAATTCCATTTCCGTAGCCATGAATGAACACTTCTTTGGCGAAACATAAATCTCATGTTGACGCAATCGGTTGAGGACACATCGGATATGGTGCATGTGCTCTTCCCGTGTTGGGCTGTAAATGAGTATATCATCAATATACACAACCAGGAATCTGTCAATATAGTCATGCAAAACGCCGTTCATCAACGACTGAAAGGATGCAGGAGCGTTACAAAGCCCCATAGGCATCAAAAGGTATTCGAATTGCCCATATTTTGTGTTGAAGGCGGTTTTCTCGACATCAGACGGCCGGAGTCGGATCTGATGGAAACACGTTTTCAGGTCCAGTTTGGAAAAGAATCGCGCTTGTCCGAGACGACCAAACATCTCATCTGTACGGGGCAGAGGAGCATTATTACGCTTGGTAATACGATTAAGTGCTCGATAGTCAACTACACCACGGAGTTCGCGACTGGGTTCCTTAACGAAAAACAAAGGCGCTCCAAAAGGTGAATGACTCGGTCGAATTTTTCCCGACTTTAAGAGCTTGTCAACGTATTTCCGCGCAGCTACAAGTTCTGCAGGAGAGAGCTGGTAAGGAGCCCGAGGTGGAGGCTTGGAATCAGAAACCAACTCGATGGTATGATCAACATCACGAGAGGGAGGGAGGCCATCTGGAAGTTCGACTTGAAATACATCTTCAAATTCGGAAAGTATGTCTCGCAGTTGAGCGTCCTCTGTGGCTAGGAGCTCAGTCTTTGGGTCCTTTCCACCTGCTTTTTGTTCGGCAAACTCAGAACTGCACACCTGTGCAATCCGAAAGAATTGCATTTTAGACCTACGACAGCGCGGAGCCCGGCGAAACTGCTTAACACCCATGTGTTGCACACATGGGTTCTGTGCGCGGGACACTAGCTGTGCTGATAGTTGCGTATCACCAATGATGATCAGACGAGCAATGTAATCGGTGGAGGGATTAACATCGATATGCCATGGCATACCAAGCAAGAAATCGTAGCGAGCGTCAGCGATAATCCAGTTACCCGTGTACGAATGAGAGCCAATGCGCAGTGTGCCATTGAGAACCATCTCGGTCGCAATGTTTTGCGATCCAGCCTTGGAATGACAAACGTCGAGAAGATTTGGGCCGAAATTGAACGCATGTCGATGAGCTGCCACAAAATCTCTAGAAACTACATTTGAGGTACAACCATCATCCTTCAGGACGTTGAAAGGGATGTTGTTCAAAGCACCAGTCAAAACAAGCAATAGCTCGCACCGCACACTTTCAGGGCTCTGCAATGCAGAACCAGTCGACACGTTATTTCGCACAAGTCCTTTCTACGTGCTCTTTTTACTTTCGAAAGGACAGGTTAGTTTTCCGAAGGATCCGAATCGAAATTTCCAGAGCTTCCATCCGCAGAAGCCAATGCAGTCTCCAAAGTTGCCACCATTGCCGTGCGTGCGGGATCACCACGGTGCTTCCACGGGCGGCAACCTGGTTTATGGCATTTAAAGCAAGCATTGTTGCGAATATCAAGCAAGCGTTGCTTGGAACGCTCTGAGCCACAAAATTCCGTGTTGTCAACTTCTATAGGCGTAGGAGCCATCTGTGTGGAGTGTGCTGTACTAAGCACTTCTGAGATATTCTGATGCGCAGAAAAAGAGCCTCAAAAGGCTGCTTCTACACGCATTGCAATTTTTGTGGCTTCCTCAAATTCCACACATCTGGACTTACGAACTTCAAATTGGATCTTCGGTTTCAAACCACTGATGAACTTGTCCCATTTCTCGCTTGCACTCATATCAGGAATTGTGAGCACAATGTTGCGAAAGGTAGAAAGATAATTAGCAACAGTGGTTGTTTGCTTACAGGCTCTAAGAGCATCGCGAGCGCGACGTTCGTGATCTTCTGGGACACATTCTCTTCTGATAGCCGCAACAAAGCTTTCCCAAGACTGTGGGACTTCGTTGGCTTTTAAGACCGCATACCACCAAATTGCGGCAGTGCTTGTCAACAGTGTGGTTGCAAATGCAATGCGGTTTGCATCAGATAAGACAACATTAGCATTTGCAACCTGAACGAGCACAAAGTATTGGTCAACTTTGTACAACCACGTGTTCACGACAAGAAAATCACGATCTCCACTAAAGCATTCGGGCTTATTGGGCTTGAGATTGATCGACACAGAGGATGCTGAAAGTTCCATTGCAGCGATGCGTACCAGTGCAACAACGTATGCGAACTGCCTACTGAAGATGTAGAAGATTTATTCTCTGACTGGTCGATGCCCTTCTTTTACTGGGGTTTCTTCTTTTCTTGGTCCTTTTATACCGCTCATCATGCTTAATCTATCTGATGCTCGAGACCAATTAGAACATTCCCTTACAAACTCTCAATTGTTCCTTAACGCTTTTCCAATTATGACCTTTCCTAACGATACTCGTTGCAGACATCTCCAAATCTGAAACTACGCTATAGGAGCGATGCCAAAGAACTTTCCCTGGAGAAAAACCATTTTGTTCAAGCCATTTTGGGACAATGTCATCGGCATCTAACCTTTGCCTCTATCGCAATGAAGTCAGCTCTGTGTATGGAGTATTTGGACGAAGGCAGCTGCTCAGAATGAACGACACTATATTCTTTTCTACGTTCCCGAAGGCAATTGTATTTCTTCTTGAGTAGATATGAAGCGGTTGGATGTACCATGGTTCTATGTCAAGTAGAAATCTGAAAGTACATATACAAAACTGCAGTTTCTCTGTATTCAACGTCTCCAATTCGCTGATGGTTTCAGCACTGTTAGATGGATTTCAAATCTTGATTGATCCATGGAGATCCGGATGGCACCACACCTTGCCATATCTGGTGGCAGGGATATGAGGGCTTCTACCTATATACATCAGTGTGGCGAGCTCCCGCAAACCAAAACATAATGGCGAAGAAAGTACACAGAGAAAACCCTCGATCTGGACAGCTAAAATGCCTCAGAACTGGCTGCAAATGGCCTGATACAGAGCAGTCGAGAACCAGGCGATTATCCGGCGAAAGAACCAAGGAGAAAGGCCAGCTTTTTCTCTCTTTCTGTCCCTTAGTGCGAAAGAAGAGTAGCGCTTCGCAGTATCTCCAACTAAACAACGACCATCATCAAGTTTTACCACAGTAAACTTGGGTAGCAAAATTTGCAGGGCACGGCCCTTTAGCAGGACATCATGAAGGAATACAAAGCAAAATGTTTCAGACAAGCGTTCTTTTTATTCTATGTCTTGCGAGCTCCAAAGAACCTTCAATGTTCCCGAGGTGTAAATCCAAAAACATGGGTGGGGTCGTTGAATTCGTATCGAAAAAGAGCTTCGGAGTACCAATGAAACGGCAGGTGAAGAGAGAGATCGATTTCTGGGAGGATAGGCAAT
Organism: Gracilariopsis chorda; assembly: GCA_003194525.1. Taxonomy (NCBI): domain Eukaryota; phylum Rhodophyta; class Florideophyceae; order Gracilariales; family Gracilariaceae; genus Gracilariopsis; species Gracilariopsis chorda. The sequence continues at coordinate 489,112 of NBIV01000010.1, read as the reverse complement.
GGCTCCGTGTTCGCCTTACAGCTGTTGAGCCGACAACTCAAGTGTCGGAGCTATTATTGGGCAATCAGCCTCTAAGAAGAGTACCAGCTGTACACACAACTCTGGGACTAGATGCATACCGGCCAGGTTCTAACCGTGCATCTGGCATTATCATACTACCTCGTACCTGATCAAGAAGATAGTTTTTTGCGTGCTCGAATGCGGGACTCAATATAGATGTAGCGCTGATCTCATGATTCAATGTCGCCACAGAGCGGCATTTTCACAGAGAGAGCTATATTCGCTTCAGGAAAGGCACGGCCTTGACGCTCAATCAATGTTAGAACATGACCAAACAAGTTGCTGGTGTGTCCTGAAAGAGGGATGTTTTTTTTTACTAGATCAATCTCCACCGCTGCCCCAGAACTAGGGACTAGTTCCGCAAGTCGTTGTACTTGTCTCTGGCGGACGAAGACAGACGACTTCGACGTACTAACTCTCTGAGAAACTAGTCTCCACCGCGGAGGCCAAGTTCTCGAGGCAAAAGACCCAGCCGCGGATCGATCTTGCTTCTTCCGGATTCGTATGGACAGGAAGGTTCGCACACCACGGCTAACAGTTCAATGCATTGTACGGAGAGGAACCACTGGCGCTTCCCTTACGATCTGTCAGCACAGTATTAAGTTAGCAAAAAGCGAGTTCTCACGGCAGGTCTAGAAATAAACAATGGCAGCTTAATCGCTAGCCCCGTGTAGCTTGAAGAGTTTAACGACATCCTGGGTCGTTCGGTTCATATAACATATGCACAGACGCCCAGACGCACAGTCACAACACACAGTCACAACACACAGTCACAACACACAGAAGCCGCAACTGTTTCTTCCGATGGACATCACGAGGCGTGTCTCTTTTCTTTATCGACAAAAATCATCAAACCGGACAGAAGCACACAGTTTATGGTAGTTGAAGATGTGCTGCAAACCTTTCATCTCGAGTTTTGAAAATGCGATATGCAGAAGAATCTCTCATTTATCAACGCTTGTGTACTTTTCCATGCTACCAGCTACTCTACAAGCTCCCGTCGAGACATGGTTCATGCTTGTCAAGTTCGTGGGCTCAGCGTCGAATTTCGCCCACAGTAAGTTCACGGAGAAACTAACAGCAACTCTTCAAACTACTGACAGTCGAGAACACCATATTCCTTGTTCGACAGGCAACTTGCCAGCAGTCTATTGCCATCCATGAAACCAAACCAAGCTCAAAATCTATGACCCTGTTCCTCGTACACGAACACTACGCTTCACTTCTCGCATTGCCGACGTGGACCGAAAGTCAAAGCTAAAACTGAAACCCATGCCCCCCTGCTATGTTGTGTAGGATATGCTTAAAACTCTCTCTTTGAAAATTTTGAATTTTCGCATTTCAACTGTAAATAATGCGTCTTCGAAACATTTTGAGTGCCTCGAGGGAGAGCAAGTTCGTCATGGGGAACGATCTGTGAGATCAAACAATATGCTATATATGTTATTTAAGCTGTTGTTGAATCTATGAAAAGTAACTACCGCAACCTCGACCCGCGCTGAAGTCTAGTCCTCGTTCTAATCTAGCAAAGCTTTCATTTCTGGTGAGAGGCTCTTCATTGCAGGAAGTCGATACGACATGGATGTTTTGTCAGTAGGGCCTGCTGGTATCTTAAGAAGCATAAAGCCGAGAATACTCGGGTTTCGTGTGCGTTGCTGCCACTATAAACAACAATCATCAAATATCATCCTCACATGGCCACTCCGGAGTTCATGACAAACAGTTTTCTTACCGATAATGCCTTTAGCATAAATGCCTGGCATGAAAGTCTTGTTCTGTTTACAGTGTTGAGTTTTCCTGGGCAGCGCGACTCTCGCGCCTTTATCATAAGTTCTAACAAGTAAGGGTTAAAGTTCGTTTCCCTAATGTAGCCGGGGGGGGCGGGGGGAGGAGAGATCAGGGAGGTCATTTATTTGTTGCCTCCAGTTGGAACGAGGGGACTGGATTCCACGTTCCAACTGGTAGCCAGTGTAGCTCCATCAGCCCCTAATACCTTCCCACCATGTCAGTGAGCTTTGTGAGTGCAAATGAGAGCATTCAAGCAACTTCCACGATAAATATTATCATTCCACCCGCATCGCTGGGCTCTTCTTTCACTCAGAGCTGATAGTCAATAGTTGCCAACAATGTGATAGATGAATAGATGAAGCGTTTCCTTTGTATTACATTTGTACGGGTAGGAATCTGCTGGCAAGTTTACCTTTGCAGTACAAAGTTTCTTACAAGATCCAGAGCAATCGATCAATCAAGGGAGGGCCTCCTCTGTATTCCAGATTGCAGAACATAACTCTTCAGCATATACTTCGTCGGAGTCGCTCCATTCCTCTCATCGCGAAATCTCTGAAGCCAAAACGCAGCTCATAGTGATCCAATTCGCTCCATTAAACAATGGTATAAAAGGTAGTTGAATAGAAAACAAGGCACTGAAGTTTCAAAACATAAGACTTTGTGGATTAGAAGAGGGAAAAAGGAGACTGGACAGCGTCAAACCAATTTCGCATATCCATGAAATTCGTCGCTCGTGTCAGTGGCGTGCTAACAGCGCTACACTAATCAAAAATCTAGTGGACCTCTTACCCACAAAAAGGACCCTTAGTCGACCGCAAGTCTGACGTCGACATGCGCCACACCAACCAACTTTTCTGGGTTCTTTGACACACTTTGTCAACCCAAACGATCTCCATTGTCCGTCGTGCTTCCCATTTCCACTATAGCTAGAATTGGCTTGATTAAGCGCAATATTCTCTGCCTCGTTTTGACGACGCTTCACTCTAGTGTTATCGAGATGTTTCATAAGAGCCTCTCGGCGCGGGGCTAGGTTAATCAAATATTGAAACTGTCTTGCACTTTTTTATGACTTAATTTGTTGCTGACAAACGTCCAGAGTCCGCAACACAAAATTTACACTCAAGTGAGCACCATTCGCCTTTGAAACTTTGAGCGTCTCATTTTCGTCCAAATCATACTCGCAAACCAAGCTCCAGAATTGAAGACAATAATTCTCGAATATCTCTTCCAAGCTTTCTCTGGTTGCTCCATGATCATCTATGCCCAGTATAACATCATTTATAAGCTCCAAAGGAGCAGAGCAAGCATCCTGTAGCCACAAAAACCAGTTTGTTCAAATTCATTTCGAATGCTAGAACCGATTAAGGTCTCAGAAAGCGCAAGGTTGACACAATCAGCAGTAAAAAAGGTATCCATTACCATCATAACTCTCCCGAAGCGGTGAATCTCTCACTGCAGATACTTTTCGTAGGCAGTAGACACGCTCATATCCAGAAGTAGGTTAATATGACTAGTACGGGATGTAATAGCGACTCAACTGACGCAATTCGTCCAAAAAAAGGTCAATGTGCGAAATTGAAGGTGCGTCGCATAACCATTCATAACCAGCAAACGTTTCTCACCCCCTACAAACCTCCTTAGTTTCTTCAATGATCTCTTTGCCCAATCGAATAATACCGCGCCCTGAATGCCAGGCATCTGTCTCTAGAAGAAATAAAAGGGTGGTAAGAAGTCATGAAACGTCTGTAAGACACCATGAACATACCAAAAAGATGTGCTAATTTCGACTAAAATACCTCCACTGGTTTCCAAGCATGACCAGCAGCTGATAGTACGGGCATGATTGTAACGCAATCACTAGCTCTCCTAGGTCTCAGAGTTTTCTGTATCAAAACAGAGTTTCAGCTTCTAACCCCCTTGCATGCGCTGCAACCGAGCAGTATCGAAATAGAAGTTCCGGACTCGTCAAGGTTGAAGACTTGTTTTGGACTATGAATGAAAAACCGCTTCATCAACCCTTAGATAAGGGCAATATGCCGTGCTATTTTGCCAGGGTCAATGCTTTTTGTCTTTCCGCTTCCATTATCTGGACCGGTTTGTACTGCAGATCCCGTCGTCGAATGAAGCCATCTAGCCAGCAAAGCCTTGGACGACCATTGAAAAAACTGAAATTCGGTGCAGTGCTTTGCTGTTCATGGAAAACACGAATGTATGCAACAGATCTTTTATAACAACCTTCGTGAGTGGAGCTTTGTTGTTTTGGAAGTATAAAACTGCCTTTGCTATCTTTTTCTGCTCTTCATCCGAAAAAGATGTAGGTGCACCAACACCTTGCAATGAGAAATCTACTTTAGCTGGTTATGTGGGCTCCCGTGATGTAAGGTGCGCATCCAAGCATAATAACCGCAGCGTATCCGGCTTTCCTGGATATTGTAAATTATTTCCAGCTCTTGGAAGGGCTTTTGGCATGCAAATCGCTCCCGAAACGCCATTCTTATAGCCTCATGGTACAGCGAGACGATTTTGTTCTCCGTCTGTGCACATTTTGTGAGTATGAAGTGTTCAATTGCACTAGCAGACCGTTAGAATTGAGTTCTACGTCTAAAGAAGCAACCATCTGAGGGTTGCGGTTTTGAACGGTTTACGTGGTCATAGGAAGAGAAGAAGAAGAAGTGGATATAGAAGGGTACGTCAGATATGCTTTGGTAACAACGCGCATGCATGTTTGACAGAACGTTCTGGAGGTTGTAGATCTTTGAGTATTATTGTTGGGCTGCAAAGCAATAAGCCTTGGTGAAAGATGTTGTGGTTTCTTGGAGTGTAAAAAAGTCGTAACTGAACGAACATTATATCGAGCGTCGTCTTGCACGGAATTTGCGTCATTGAAAAATCTTTGGTTTGAATGGTTTGCGTAGTTTGCAAAGAGGGATGATTGACAGTTGAGTAGTTTTCCTTGTTCTTGTGCGCTTTTTTGAATAGCGTTTTGGGTTAGTGATCGCAGGTTTGGCAGAGTAAATGTTTTCATCGGAGTTTTGGCGGGAAGGAAATGAGTGAGTCCTTTGTAAAGTTAGATTTGCTCATTCAATGACATTCAAACTTTGTGAGCGGATGCTGAAATCATGCAGCTTTAATTCTGCAGAGTATGGAGAGGAACAGTGACGGATCTTGGACGGGTTGGCTTCTAAGCGTTTGAAAACTCGTGCTGCGAACGTTCATTTTCTGCAAAACGTCAATTCTGTGCAGAATATGAAACGATGATTTACATTTATTCGGAACAGTTTTATGCCGAATAGTTAACAGCAGTCCCCACTAGATTGATGGCAACAACCTAATTGGGCTAGAATAGAGTACTTTTCGGAATAGCTTTCTGTAGTAGAATACTAGTCCAAAGGCCAAATGGGGAAGTAGTACCTACTAAGGGTTGCAGCGGCAGAGTATCAGCCACTAGGGTGACAGTCCACTGGAATATAGTTGTGTCATGGGCACCTTCTGACGTGCAGGCGTAATCGGCGGGCGTTATCTGAGGTCCCTACAGGTCCGGCTCACTCATAAACATGGCTTGGAAGCCTGTGTCCGCTGGAAGCTTTGGGGCGACTAGAGGACCGAGGTGGTGCTTGCCTTTACTTCTCAGTGGCCGGCTGCACTCAAGCCAACTAATATAGTCGGCGAGGCGCTCTAGACCACCGGTAGCTACTACTAAGAAATTAAATAAAATACTACACTAGTCTACCGTGCACTGTGCTGCAGTGCCAGGTCCACCGGAGGTCACAATTCAGATCACAATTATCTCCGACCCACCTGGCTAATAATGACACGAGCCAGTGATGCTCTGGTTCTTCTTCCACCTCCCCGGCACTCCAGCTTGCCAGCCGCCTGACCGTAGTGCTATTGTACTACACTTTCATTCATTTTGTAAAACTGAAAAGATGCAATATATCTATTCCAGTGCCGCCAATCTCTATGATTTTAAAAGCCAAAGCATCACGCAGTTATGGTATTTTCACCAAACGGGACGAAGAGGCACGTAGATTGGCTATAACCCTCAACAGCTCTCACCACCTATTCGCCATATCGGCCAACTGGAACGCTGCGTGCTATCCGCAAGTGTGCGCTCGCAGCTAAGAACCGTCTTTCAATTACAGCAAGAACCTTCTCAGAAATCTCCCATGCTCTTCATACATCGCGCAGAACAAAGAAAGTTCAACAAAACATGAGATGTTTTTATAACGTTAATATAGGACTCAGAGATGAGCAATTTCGATCATGCTTTCGTTTGTCACGTTCTACATTTTCTCGTTCGTTGAAATCCATCCGCCCATTTATATCGCAATATAACGATGTATAGTATGAGTTGGACGGTCAAGAACATCGCAATGGGAAAGCCGTGCAAGCAGCCACCAAACACGGTGTCTTTTTACGACCCATCGCTTGGGCCAGCTATTGGGATCTCATGCTCACCTATGGTATTGGCAAAAGTACTTGCTCTGGCATATTAAATGAAGTATTGAGCGCCTGCAAAACTCTTATCGATTCTGAGGGACTACCAGAGAAGTCAAACCTTCGTGCATACAAACGGTGTTCCCTGGAGTTTTCTCCCTCAAAAAAACATTTTAATATCTTGCCCGGGTGTATGTATAGGATCAAATGACTGTACTCTTATTTTATTACATTAAATGCCAAAAGGACTTACTGATCAGCAGTTCTACACTCGTAGGGGGGTTTTGGAGTCTCTGTACAGGCAATTGGGGACGCTATATACCGATTTGTGCCGTCATCTGCAGTTTGTGTGGGATCTACTTTGGATAGTGTTGCACTTTCGTTTTCGAACATTGGTAGGTTTCTACAAGAAGCAGGCCTATCCAAGAGGTTTTGGATCGCTGCTGATGAAGCATATCGCTAAACTAACTTTGTGGTAACTCCAATTCCATGTCCCATGAACAAAAAGTACCAGAACGGTTTTAATTTTGTGTTTTCCTCTCATGGCGTTCACGTTGAGCAATCGTTTGGACTGATGAAGGGAAAATGGGAGTTCTTTGGAGGCCTTTACAGTTTAACCTACATGTTTCTTTAATTATTATTAACACTGCTATGAGATTGGAGAACCTCTGCATCAATTGTGAAGATGCAAAGAAATTGAATACGGCCTCTGGTTCAGTTTTGAAGCAGAGTCAAAGGACTATTTTGAGCGATGGCTAGCGTATTGCGAGAATGGCTTGGATTAATTTATGGATCCGCATGGTGATGATATGCTGTGTAACGCGAGCGATTGTTTTATGTGTTCTTGGGGTTTTGCTGACAACTATTCTCTTACTCGCGTTCGACTCTGCATTATTACAGAATCGTATCATTTTGTTCGTCCTGCGTAGAGGTTTGCGATCCCAGATATTCAGGAGAAAGAATGTGGAGGACGATTAGCAACTCTGGCTTCAGCGTCAGGTTGATCATGAAAGCGGTTCGGTACCACCTCCTCGATTGACACACGATATTCTCTACACAAGACATCAGAATCCTTGACAAGCATGTCGAGTCCAAGGGGGTCCAGTGCAGACATTGTGCACAACTTGAGGTTGGGATCTCCCAAAAACACTTTGCACAAGCGTCTCAAGTCTTCTGTCTTGTTTTCGTTGAGATTCTTGACAATCGCCGGTGCATCATGCACCAAGGGTCAGCCTCTGCCTCACGAAACTAGTTGAAGTTGACCAATTGGGATGACACTGCATATCCCGGGATAAACAATACATCTCGAAGATTCATTCTCTGGAACTTGCAGAGGTCTGGGTACCGCAAAGCATCTGCGGCATGCTACGCGCCGCCAAAACGGCCTGCTGTGGCATGACCATCCTGCTCTGTCACACGCTGTGGATCAATGTCATGGTAGCTCCGTCACGCCGTTGCTCATCTTCGATGTGCGTTGCTATGGCAAGATCAACTTTGGTCCCGAAAGTCAGGACGTCATCAAGCCAATTTCCATGTTCAGTCCGTCGCCAATCTGAGAGACTCCTTTATTGAGCGCGGCTCAAATCTGCTAGTCGCACATGGCCACCCAGAGAACGTTTTGCTTCGTTTAGCACGTCAACTCCAAGCCTCTACGATCGTCTGCCAAAGAGAAGGATCGCTTACACACACCAGTCTGTAGCATGCTGTGGAAAGAGCGCTCAAAAGTTCCGGCGTGTCCTTCTCTTCTCTCTTTTCAAACTATCTTACCTCGTATAAAATCTTCTGTTCCCCATTCAAGATATTCCAGATTGATACGTTGTCTTTCGCGAAGCCATGAAAATTTCCTATGTGATGAGATAGCCGCTTCAGCCTCCACACCACATGCTGTCTTTCCCACCTATGGATCCTAGTCGATTCCCATTCTTGGAAGACCTTGGCCTCTTTGTTCGCTACGAAGTTACTTGTTGATGCCTTGTATTGAGGTGGAGAACGAGAGGTATTGTCAAAAGGTTCTCTATTCATCGAAGATGCCAAAAATCTGGCGCGTGAACGACCTGTTGTGGAACACCTTGGTTCCGACCTTTCATGCCCAATATCACCTTTGATTTCGTTTGGATGTCTCAGCCACCGACTTGTTCATTCGGAACTGCTGAAAGCCTCCAAATGTTGTCAGACGTCCACCTATTTCAAACTTGTTTGGAGAGATTTTGTACGATATGCAACCGCACAAATGCATGAACTGTTTCTTCATGGCGGTATAGCCGGCGTAAGAAGCCCGGTCTGCGCCGGAGTATTCTTGCGTTGTAAAACTTCTGGAGATGAACATTAGATCAGTAATTGCTTGCGTGGGCGAATGTGAGGTGATGAAATCGCATAGCACGTCAAGTGCGAAGCGATTGTGTTTGATAGTAGCGGTATGGGAAGAGGACGCAAAGAAAGTTTTAATGGCCGTAGGAAAGCCGGATAAATCAAAGCCAGGGGTTTTTAAAGCAATGGTATCATGAGCATTGCTGCGAAAGTGAAAGTTGGGATGCTTGGCGATGAGAAAGAGAAGAAAGAGTTTCCACGCACGCTTCCTTGCGTGTGGCGACGCAGTGGTGATACTGACAATGTTTTCAAAGCGACTCACCCTAAACAGAGACTTTGATACGTTTTGGTCAGTATCAGGGAGAACTATGAAGGGTTCGGCTTCAGCTCGAGGAAAAGATGCCTTCAAGGCTGCATCCACTTCAGCTCGGTCGCACGCCGTGTGAACATCATCCAGGCAGATGGGCTTTGACAGAGACAGTTTTGAGGCCGCTCAAATGGGAAATAGCGCACATGAGAACCTGTGCATTTCGGGAAGAACCTTGTCAATGAGACAGTTCCACGCGTGGTAACTGCCAATAGGAAGAGTTCTGGTGGGGCGTGTGTTGAGCAGCTTTTGCATTGCCTTTTCGCGCGAGCAACGTAGCCCATTTATCTTGAGCCTTCTGAGAGCAGTCCATTGAGGCGTAGTGATGTGATCTATGCACCTCACTTCGTCTACCAAAAATGTTGACTTCGTCAACCGAATGACTCCATTGTTGGTCAGGTGGACAGCCGCGCTGATGCACCCTGCCGGTGGGCTTGCGTTGCTCAACACCAGTTTCTGGGCATCCTATGCATATGAATATGTTTGCTTCGGAGGGCCGGGCAGTACGCCACCATTGTACGTGTGGGAGAACGACCACCGGGTGGGCGGAGGCGTGAGGTAACCAAGCGGATGGGCAGACAGAGGTCAGACCATTGCTAGCCCAAATTTTCCACTTGGCCAAGCTGGCTGATGATGCGGGGGATATCAGGGGACAGTGCAAGTGCCAGGGCATTGTGGCCATAGGTTTTATTATGTAGCTAATTTTATTTAATGTTTAGGATAGTTCCTAGGTCAGAGTGCCTCGCCAGCTAGATAAGTTTGCTCGAGTGCCACCGGCCTCCGAAGAGTAAAGGCAAGCACCATCGCCGTCTTCTTGCCGCCATATGCAGCCAGTAGGATTCCAAAGGCCTCCAAGCCATCGCTACCATTCTCTCGACTTGTAGGGACTTGAGATAGCGCTTGCCCATTGCAACTCGCTGCCAGTTGGTGCCCGTGTCACTAGGAGACCCAGTGGATTGTCACCCCAGTGTCTGGGTCTCTGCCGCTACTACCCCCTGGTAGACTACTACCCCAGTTGGCCAAAGGAAATAGCATTCGACTACAGTACCTGCGTCTGGGAGGCCCGCTGTCGATTGAAGCCATCGATGGGTGTGGCGTACGTTACCTGGCAATGAAACCAGAGCTTGTGGAAGCCCAATCTCTGAAACCCGCTGACGTGAGACTGCGATGAAGTTGAGAGGAAGTGCAATTTGAACGAATGAGATGTTTGTTCTAGTTGATACGCTGTAGGCCAGCCTATACAGCCTCTAACGTAGTAAAGAAGCATACAGATGAGCAACAGGAAGGACAGGGAAGATGAGGCGATGGAGTTTCTACAAACGCCTGGGCATTCGCTTTCAAGGGGGGAGCGGGTGATGGCGAAGCGCTGGATTGGGAATCAGGGTCATGCAAGAGATTAATAGCGTTGTCGGTGTCGCAACAGTGCAGTTGACAAAGAGATTGAAGAAAGATTCTCCAGCCTTGGCCGCTCAACAAATCGGTGGAATTATCACTAAGATAGTCAACTTTGAGCGTATGTCTAGTGTGCGGGTTGTCCTAAACGACCAATTGGTAGTTTATATGATCTGCGGGGTGCTTGAAATCGATTATGACTCATCTGAAATGGTTCTGCCGCATTCTCTTGTTTGTTTCTGTTGAGTTCTCTTGTTTGGGTCTGCCGTGTTCTCTTGTTGGGGTCTGCCGTGTTCCCTTGTTTGTTTCTGCCGTGTTCTCTTGTTTGGGTCTGCCGTGTTCTCTTGTTGGGGTCTGCCGTGTTCCCTTGTTTGTTTCTGCCGTGTTCTCTTGTTTGGGTCTGCCGTGTTCTCTTGTTTTCTTCTGCAGAAGAATTCAGGGGTACATGTCGAGAGACAAGGTCTCCAGTGTGTCGTCTGCGCAGTACAAGATGGTGGGACACTTTGTCTCGGCCGCGCAAGCAGACGGAATATGGATAGAAGCACATCAATGACTCAAGTTTACGAAGGGAACCAATAAAGGAATGAACTTCTACGCATTATCAAGATTCATTCTCATCAGCATCGCCAAGGGCGCGGTTAATCATCTCAATCTGTTTCTCCCACCTCTTTTTATACTTTCCGTTTTTCAATCGTGGTTCTGCAAAGGCAAATTCGTCCAATAGTTTCCTCTTGTTCCGGATGTAACTCAGAACAGACGTCGATTGCTCAGCAGCAGTACTTGCGGTTTCCATCACTTCTTCCACCCCATCTACCTGTTTTTCATGCACAAAAATAGCTACTTGCTGACTCAAGGACCTTCATAATCACGTATTGGAATTCCACAGAGAAACACTTCTGGGATTGCGAAATTGATACAGATACTCTACATGCAGCACCGTGAGTGATTATATCGTACTCCAAAGCTCCTTTGTAATGACCAAAGCTTCCTGAATAATCAATAACCGTCTTGAGTACCGTAAAAGATCTTCGTCCTCCCTGCAAGTCCTTAAACAAAATAAACCCTCTCCAATAATAACGCGCTCTCTCTCTCTCAGTCGCTACGCTTATGGCATCTTCCTCCAACCTCCGTATCCATACATTTCTTAACTTTGGGATGCTTTTGGCACGGTTTCTTATAGTTTTCAATCGAAAGGGACCGTGAAGAACGAAATCCATTCCATAAACCTCTATGGTAACCAAAAGAGCGAGAAAAGGTTGATGGTTTCTCAGTAAAAACTGTTACGTCACAAAAGTGCTCAAGAGCTTCTCGTGGACAACATAGATCATCATTTTAACGCTTTTTCATGACATTCACCCATAATTCTGTTTGTCTCACTTTTATATCCAGCTGGGCTCTTTTTAAGTGAGAGTCGGTGACGCATTATGAAAGAAAGAGCGGCATTGTTGATCATCACGAATCATTAAAATTAACCGCGCAAACTCGGATATTTTGAACGGTTTTTGTTTAAATTTCTTTGCCACCGGCTTCGTGATACCTCTTCAATCGGCTGCATGGTTAAATTTGGTAGAATTGGAGATTTTGCGTTTCTTGGACGGAGCTATAAAACCTTTTGAAACACTAATCACCTTTCTTTTTGGACTTTGGCATGTGTTTTTTTTTTCACACCGAGGTAATTTTGGAAAGCGCTTGATTTTCCCTGTGGCACCTACGGATTGGACCTCAGCAATATTGCTCAATGCAGCCATGCATAAAATTAGACGATATGAAAATTATTCTACCCAGCGCTTCGAAAAATGAGTGTACTTTCAATTTATTTCTTTTTGTTTTTGAGATGCGGTCGAAAGTTGTTCGGTTTCACATTTTTTGAACATGAAGCACATTGTTTGTGCAATTAGAAAGGGTTTGCCGGAAAAACTGGTTTTAAAGTGGTCAATGACATTTAAGAACTCAATAATATCGTGTAGCGTGGCGACAGATTTACTGAAGAGGAAAGCGTACACGTTGTGCATTTTAGAGGCTCTGAGCGGCTTAAAACTTGAGCAAGGAGCGCTGGCCATGAGAGGTTTGTTCAAAGAACCTCAAAAACTCGGGAGATCTTCAAAAATGCGCAAAGCTGCGCAAAAGAAGAATGGAGTACGGAAAAGTTGTAAGTAGCGCGCCAGTGACGGGAGGACGGGGAGCGCAGAAGAAAATGTGTGGGAACGTAGGTTCACGTGAACGAGAGTATACTACACCTGTTTTCTTCTACTGCAAAAGACTGCCTTTTGCGTGACACAAGACGCGATGTGACGACATGGTAGATTCAATCCCTATGATTGAATCTAGCATGGTTTGGTTTCTATTCAACATTCAAAAACTTTTTTCAAGATGTTTAAAACGTTTTGAAAACGTTTTCTATCGCTTGAATAGTAGAGTAGGACGCACCTCTTTGATCGTGCAAGAGCTTCGGATGCTCGTAGACTGCCCTTTATATGTGTCTGTGTGTGTGTATATGAGCTCGTGTCTCAAATTCCAAGACTACGGTAGGGCTTAGATTAAAAAGAACCCCTCTCTCTAGATAAACCAACAACTTTTCTGGCCAGGGTCTTACTATTGGTTCGGTGGAAGTAGCAGAGCATTTGTTTTCCATTCCACTGTTGTCCAATGCTTGTTGATACTCACAGCGAACGAACTCGAGAGTCAGACAGGTGGTACCGCTTGTAAGGATTAACTGAAACACGAGCCTCCTTCGCACCGTGATTGAAGCCAAGCCGGTGCTTTGTGCTCTCAGACGCTTCATTCAGTTCAACAACAGCCACATACACATGTAGTGCAGGTAATGAGAGTATATACAATGTGTGGAACCCATCCGGAGTTCCGTCAGCGTTTGATTACACCTCAGCAACCATTCCTGCTCCTCCTAGTAGATTTGCGAGCGCCTTTCCATAGTCCTCCTCCGACTCAAGTCCATTCTCCGCACCACCCCAACCTTATAACCTCGTTGGTGTCTTGGCCTGCTTTGAACATGCGTCAACATGTTTTCAAATCGAGTTTCTTTGTTTCTAGATCGTTAGTCTTTCCAACATTGCTACCCTCCGAGCTTGCGTATCCATCATAGGAAGACACTTTTTAAGATTGATCAGCGGTGGTCTCCTCCACCAGCTTCGGACCTTTCATCTGTTTGGAAATAGTATAAAAACGTCGTTAATTCCTCTTTCTCTTCCCCGCAGCCAGATTGCCAAACACTGCCAAGACAAGTGTCAACCACCGCTCTACGTTGAAAATGAAGGTCGTTACCATAATCGTCCCACTCTTCTTCTTTGCCTGCGCAAGGGCTCAACCGCCGTCAGGTGAAGGCATTGATAAGTCAGAGCTCTCACCGATTCAACCATTCAGCTCTAGTTTCAACTTGCGAGCAGCGAGGAAGTGTAGCACGGACTTTCGAGAGATCGATGGTACCTGTACCAATAATCGCACAAGGGCTACCAAACTTTGGGGCTCTACGAATCGCCCGCAGTTTTCTTACTTTGCTGCTAGAAGTACAAAAGTCGCTTCAGGTTCAGATCTACCATCGCCACGGGTTCTATCGAATTTATTGTCTGCACAAATGACTGAGACTTTTGATGAAAGGGGTTTGAATGAAATGACAACATTTGTCGGTCAGTTCTTGGATCATACGCTTGTTTCAACCCCAACGAATAGCGACGAAACTATGCCGATCGCGGTGCCGCCAGGAGAAGCAGCTGGTGGCTTCGGAGACAAGCTACCCTTCAAACGGTCGATGCGAGTCCGAGACGATAGTTTACTTTCCATTGAGCGGCCACAGAATAGTCTGACTTCTGTCGTCGATCTAACCAACGTGTATGGTCCAAATGAAGAACGAAGCAACTTTCTTCGCTCTGGAAGGAACGGAATGATGAAAACCAGTGGCGGAAACCTGCTGCCCCACAATACTGACTTTGTCAACTCACCACCGAGCTCTGGCAATCGATACTTTCTTGCGGGGGACCATCGGGCTAACGAGCATCCTACTTTGACATCTTTACACACTCTCTTCGTCAGAGAGCATAACGCGATTGCTGCTGAACTTCAGGAACAGTTTCCACAAATGGGAGATGAGCTGCTGTTTCAAAACGCGAAGAAGATTAACGAAGCTCAGTGGCAGAAGATCGTTTTCGAGGAATGGTATCCAGCAATAACTGGAAGAAGTCTGCCGGCTTACGAAGGTTTCAATACAAATGTTAATCCTACGGTCAGTCTCACATTCAGTACAGCTGCTTTTCGCGTAGGTCATACTCTTGTCGGAAACAGAGTCAATCGGAGAGGGCCCAATAACTCTTTCCTGCATCCTTTTACATTGATGTCCATGTTCTTCCGTGAGACAGATGCAATTACACGAATGGGTATTGAACAATTCCTCCGCGGAGCATATAGTAGCCGCGCTCAAAAGGTTGATCTGCTTGTCGTTGACGCCCTACGCAATTTCTTGTTTAGAGGCGTAGAGGGCGAGTCGGATAACTTCGACCTTGTGGCACTGAATCTACAACGGGGGCGTGATCATGCCTTACCCCCATACAACACGATTCGGCAAGCATTCGGCCAAGCAAAAGCAGCATCGTTCGAGAACATCACAACCGATCGTTCTGTGCAGTCGAAATTACGGCAAGCTTATGTGACTCCGGATCGCGTTGAAGCATGGCCAGGCTTAATGGCTGAGGATCATGTGACCGGATCATCCTTTGGGCGCACTTTGCTAGCCATATGGGAAAGAGAATTCCTTAGACTTCGAGACGGTGATCGATTCTTTTTCAGAAACAATGGGGTGTTTTCATCCGAGTTGATGGAGCTCGGAAGAGTGAAATCTATCCTGCGCGGAGACAACTTTTTTCGGGCCATATTAGTCCGGAATTCAGCGATCACGGACAAAGAGCTACCTGAGCGCATGTTCTTTGTGAACTAAGATGCTGATGAGTTGACGACAATTGGTTTGTCCATGTTTCCATCCTGCGTTCATAACAATGTCCTTAGATATCGAGATATGATATGTTGTACATTCTGCAGTGTCCCGTTGTTAGAGAACTCATCGCACTGGACATCACGTCAACTACTAAATATACCCCGTGGTAGACGATAAGGGTTACAAAATTGTTGTGTTACAGCTGAAAGTATTCACAGAGGTCTATAACCATGGCTTGTGCTGAGGAATCCTCAGCACAAGTCGAAGTCCAGCGAAATACGTGTACCGACGGTACACGTTTGTCAAGGTTTAACGTCCAGCAGTAATTGGCGAGAATGCCCTAGATAGACTACCCTTTCGATACCCTTCACGGTAAATTAAAGGGTTAGCGGACCGCTACCCTTTTGATACCTTCTCTAGATACCCTTTAGGTTGGTACACGTATTTCGCTTGACTTCGACTTTTGCTGCGGAATCCTCTGCACAAGCTCTCAAGCCCAAGTCAGTCCACAAACAGCATAATAGTAAAGGGTTTGCTATCTCTTTTCTCTTTTCTCTTTTCTCTTTGTAAGTAATAAGCGAGTGGCGCATGGTGAGAGCAAGGATTCAAGGCAGGATAGGTTTTCTTTTGGTGTTCTTCCTTGCATGTGGCAAAGGAAGCACTGAAAGTCGACCGAATTGTCAATAACGCACAAGAGTGTAAAGTGAATTCGCCCTCCATTCGGACTGCGGGAAGCATGCATACGAGGGGTGTGATATCCTGATCCGCCATAACTACCTCTTACGAGATTATGAAATTCGAAGAGCCTTTCTACTTTAATGTTGTTGCAGTTAGGTCATACTTAAACATCTGTAGGTGCGATGCCTTCTAAAACAAACCCCAGAAATCATGTGCTAATGCCTCCGGGTCCTCTTCGATTTCTTCCTCATCCTCGTTATCTACGTCACTTGCGCTCATGACCACATACGCTCTCTCATCTTGAGGTGCCTCGCCTGCCGTGCCTGTACTAGTGGTTATCGATGCTTCCCGGGGCGCAGCTTGCTCCGCAGTTGGTTCTTTTTCGGGTTCATTACTACTATATGTTCGCATGTTGTCCTTCAACAATGTAGACTCCTCAGTGTTGTCTTCATGGGCCGCTGGCTCTACTGGAGTAGCATTATGAGTGGCAACAGCTCCCAATATATTCTCTGCAACATTCATATTCGATGCTCTCGGTGCTTCGTCCTCAAGAGAAACATCATGCTTTGACTGCGTAGCTTCCTGAGACTTCTCTGCATCAATACCAGATGACGTGGAAACAGCTCCTGAGGTCTCAACAACACCTACCGGTGAGGTTCTCGATGGTTCATAGTCGGAAGGAGCATCGCGTTTTGTCTGCGTTGCTTGCTGGGATTTCTCTGCAGTTGCGGGGGTTTCGGAAACTTCGACGGTGTTGACTATATGGTTCACAGGATCTGGGTTGCCCCGCACCATTTCTTTCATAGCATCCATAACGTTCGGCTGTTTTGTGACAGATGGTTCATCAGCGAGTACGAGAGACTTCTTTGCCTTGAGATCCTTTTGTAAGACAATAACGTGCACTTTCTGATCGAAGATGGTGACAAGAAACATGTTTCTGCGGAATACAGAACTCGCAGACAAAGTGTTATTCAAGATAATGTTATCGTCCGAACGAAGTGTCAAGAATTGAGGATTCTGCTTCTCAACTGCTGGTTTCTTTGGGGCCCAAAGCATCAAAAAGCCTTGCACAATGCAGGCAATAACAACTGTCCCCCGGCATGCAACGTTGCGAAACATGAAATACGGTTTCGATCCTTCAAGGGGATCAAATACCTCAGTCGCATCGCTTTGTGGATTCCTCTCGTATATGACACTCTTTTTGTGATAATATGCTAGGTTGAGCTCATGAAGCTTCAATCTCTCCGATAGCATGCATTTCGAGTACTTGCCACCTTCGTACTTCTGTATGACTTTCCATTCGTCTTGAACGTTGAGGCCTTTTGAAATGAGTTGCATAGAACCATCGCTCCCAGTTTTGCCCTTGAAACTCACAAGTAGAAAATGCTCACTTATTGCCAGATCGACAACAGCACCTCGATCACGCTGAGAGAAGGAATACTGTGCTGTATCGCTTGTCAGCCATACATGGACGTTACCGTCGGCGTCACCAGAAGCTGCCTGAGCACCACCATCCTGGAGAGCTAGAGCGGTTATTTTTGCCTGGTGTTGCTTATAAGTAACATCCGTTTTCTCGAAGTCATCAGCAAGAGCAGGTCGAGAGTACACTTGAACGGTGTTATCAGAACGAGCGACGAGAACAACACGTGCGTCGTTGGATATCCTGGAAGCTATCGGAGCTTTCTCACCATCGATCGTTTGAACAACTTTAAGATGAGCGCGGTCATTCGACATAGTGATAAGGAAGGACGATGCACTTGGAAAGATGCGATTGTCGCAAACCGATAGACAACGGAGATTCGAGCGGCACTTTTCTAAAAGACAAACCTGGAAAATGCATGAAGAAGCACTAAGAACCGTAATATATGAATCAGCCACTGAAACTGAGGACTCAACAGCAGCAAAAGTTTTGCAGGGTGGTTCATGGGAGAGATGAGATAGCTGCCTTAGCGGGCCATATAATACTGCAATGCCAGTCGGGCAATGCCGTTCATGGCGCAGTAAACTTGAGGTTTAAGTTTTTTCAATTTACGGGGAAGCAATCCCTTGGCCCGGAACACGGAAAGAAACTGCTATTGCGTCTGATTATGGAATTCATGCTGCCGGGGCCCAGCGAAGAAGGCTTGCTAGAGTACAGAAGATATGAGATGAATTCATGTCCGTTGAAGCCTTCGGCGTATATCTCCTTGCGCGAGCAGTGCTTTCTTTCTCCGTCGAAGCACGCCATACTCTGCGCACGGTCGATAGTCTGAACAGACAGTTTCTTGTGGATCGAGTGTAGATCGCCGTGCCCAAGAAGGCACAGCGAATGAGATGCATTCGCGGCTATCACGAAGTTCGTAGTACAAGGGTATCTACAAGGGCACGAAAAGTTTGCAGCCTCACGTGTCCACCAGCATTAATTTCGGCATGACATGTAGAATGGTAGAAAGGGTGCATTTTGACAGCTATTTTGACAGTTTGTCTTTTAAATCTCTTTTGAAATGTGTAACGTTATGTCACACCGGTAGCTCTTATATCCTCGTGAAGTGACCTTCGTACTAATTTACGGGTGTGAACGCGGGAAAGAGCAGAGCTCTGCGTTATGATGATCAACACGGCCACGTTGGCTCTATCGAAGCCCATACCCAACGTTACAGCCTCGCTAAGCTCCTTGAGCATCTAGCGTTCCTTCTTCTTTCGAGACGTACCCCGCAATCCTTCTTTTTCGATATGGACATTGGGCAGGGCGCTTCGTCCGCATCCGTGGAGAACGAAGACCCAGATGTGGGCAAGCCATTCGCGAGACCCCGCTTAAAGAGGCGCCGATTGACTTATATGCGTCCTTCGTTCATTGCCGTTCGCCAAAACCCGGCGCATTACGTGCTAGACTTTTCGGAAGACTCTACGAGGATTGAGCGCACCGTGTGTAATCTAGTCCTGTCAGATAAGAGATCTGTTACCGTTGTTGGCCTGCCTGGGACGGGCAAGACCGTCATGCTTCGCGGACTGGCGTACCATTCTGCAGTTATGAATACTTTTCGCGATGGAATATGTCTCATACATCTTGGTCCAGAGATTACCATCGAATCAACTTTTAAGCACCTCTTCGACGTCATGCACAGGCTTGGTGGCCTATCGCACAAGAAGAGAATCGAGACTCTGTTGCGCCGCAAGAACGACCACATCCAGTGCATGGAAGCCGTCCAAAGGTTCTTCAAGGACAAGCGTTTTCTCCTTATGCTCGACAATCTCTGCGAGAGCACGCCGGAAGTGCTGCAAGTTCTCTCTGTCCTTGCTACGCAACGACGTTCCACTGCAATCAGTAAAATGACAGTGCTCACATCTACACGAAGCGTTCAAATTGCGAGAACGTTTTCAGGCGCGTCTGTCATGCAAATCCCCCTCCATGGTCACTTCGATGATGTGTCCCTTGACATCTTCTGCGCACATTCTGCCTTTGATAGGTCTTACTTCGATTCTTTGTGTGCGAGCAGCGATTCCCCCGCCAGAGTCATGTTGAGAAGATGCTCGGGGCTACCCCTTGCGCTGGCCGTAGTCGGCGGCGCTGTCAAACGTTTGTTTATCAAGGCAACTACCGAGGAGGCCAAATCTTCAATATGGACTCACTATAAGAACTATCTTACCAATAACTTCGCCCAGTTTGGAGAAATATGTGGCCTGTTCAAGATGCTTGACAGCTGCGTGCTTGATTTGTCTAACACCAAGGACTGGCAGTTGAGCATAAAGCCGCGTGATGCTCTCTGCTCTCTTGCCTTGTTCAAGAAAGGGACATGGGTTCCAACTATCATTTTGCAAAGGCTTTGGAGTTTAGAGAGTCACAGGGAAACTGTGAAAGTGATACAGGTTCTTGCGAGATTATGTTTCATACTACAAGAGGTGAGAAATGGTCAACTTGGGATATCCATCCCTGATATTGTCGTAGACTACTGTTGTCAATTAGCGAAACAAGGACAGGGGATCAGAATATGGCATCAAAGATTTCTTACTTCTTTCGTGACGACGACGACAAAGGAGGCTATGGAGAATGGTGAATCCACGGTTAAAGTCGAGAAAACAAGCACCAAGAGCAATGAGGAAGCGCAATACCTTAAGAACAACATTGCTTACCACTTGTCACAAGTTCTTGACTTTTCGGAGACAGGAACCAACGCGAATCCGTCATTCCTTGCCGCAACATCAAGATTCTTTCGCAATCATCTGCCACAAGACTTTCAAGTACCAAACGAGCTGACATAGCACGCGAAACGAGCGGTGTTGAACTCAAGAACGTCCACATCAATGCTCAGGTAATGTATCTCCGTATCGTTTTAGTCATTTGTATTGGCAGTTGTGAGCAACGATTCTGAAGCCAGTTGCTGCATGGACCTGAATGCCAAGGGATCTTCACCGCGTATTGTGCATAACGTCAAGGAGAAGAGTGGAGTTCTGCTTTGAACGTCGAGGTATCACACTCCTTGCACGGCAGCTTCTCAACAATTTCACGTGGTGTGCGTCCGCCATAAGTGCTCGCTTCTCAATGCATGCTGATGATTGTGTGTATCCCGTGGAACGCTTTTTTTTCGTGGTGGAAGTCTTGCGCAACCTAGTAGTGCTCCAACGTGAACTTCAGACTGAAAAAGTAGACATAGAGTGTAGTATGGGCCCCCTGATATGAATCCCAAGCGGGGATCGAATAACAGATGAGTTCGTTTACCTCCTCTTATGCTGAATCAAATCGATGTACACTTTTTGTTCAAGGAGCATGGCCTGGCTCTGGATTAATTGGGACGCGCCGCCTTTCTCTCTCCCCGAAGTCCAGAACCGTGGTTTGCAAGAGAGGCGAAGTACTTGCAGAACAGGATCTCATAGAACAGGATCTCATAGAACAGGATCTCGTACGAGCCGACATGTTTTTCGGGAAAAATTTCCCCATGCGAGCAGCATTATCACGATTCGTCGTCCGGGACTAGATGCATAGCTCATCTTTTGGGACCTAGCACTTTTCACCTTGGGTTTGAGCTCAACCCAAGAACCGTAGCTGGGTGTTCCAGAGGTCTCTGAAACTGACGAATTTGTCTTGATGTACAGCACGTCACGAGCCTGGGCTCGACAACCACAATTAAGATCCGTGCGTTGACGACAACATTCTGATAGAGAGCAGAACCAGACGGATGTGGGAAGGCTAGGATTGCTGCCCTTGGTGGTCTATTTCAACTTCTGTAGAATCTTATCGATTGCCAGGCGCAGGACGAAGACGGCCAATGGCAAATGCAAGTGGGGAATTTCAAAGTTACATATTTGCAGGGGCTGCTGTTTTACTCAGAACAAGGACAAACATCAATGACGATGAAGAGAAATCTTGTGGTTACATGGTATTTCAAGATCGTTGAACTTTTCTTAATCCCATCTACCGTACCACCGCAGGTCAGAATGTTCTGTGCTCGACAAAGGAAAGCAATAGATCCACGGCACAAATTGTACGAAAGCTGCGATGGATGCTGCCATGATGAGAACCATCATCAAAACCCTCACCACAAGTGGGGCTTGGTCCACTATCAGTCCAGAAAGCAGTTGTGCATAGATCAAGCCAGGCAGATAATGATACACAAATGCCGAACGGTCGACCAGAATGTATGGAAGCAAATTGATCAACCACCCCCAGAACAAGAAAGTTCCAGAGCGCAGCGCGTTTTGCAGTAGCATTCGGGTTTCGGACTTGAATATCTTCGTGTTTCTGTAACGAACTGACATTAATCGAACAAGAATGAAAATAGCCACGCAAGCCGCACAGGTAAGACATACGACAGGGTTGCAGTGGAGATAAACTGATCCCCATTTTCCATCGATTTCTTTGTTGAAGTAAAGCAGTCCGCGCCAGTTGACAATCCACTGGTACCAGTAGCTCTCCCAGTGATGACGAGTTGTTATTCCGGCGTTTGCCGTGAACATGTACTTGTTCAGGTACAGGAACAATTTGTGGAACGGCTGTCTTTCTGCGTTGGGGTCATAAGTGTTTTCCCCGACTAAAGTTGATCGAAAATCGGATTGGAAGAAACCAACACCAGGCCCTGTTCGAGTCATGTTTTTGAAGTGAACATAGAATAAAAAGACGTACCAGCCGAGACCAACAAAAGCTGCCCAAGCACACTCAAGCAAGGTCAATGGGTCATCCAGGAAATGCGGTGCGAAGAAAGATACAATGGCGATAAGACCAGGAGTCGCCAGGGCAGTCCACTTCACACTGATGGAGCACCCGCAGGTAAAGCCCGTCGCAGTGAGCCAAAAGAAGCGAGACCACGTTCGAGGAGAGGTTTTCCAAAGCTTGAAGGCGCAGTATAATGAAAGAACAAGATAAAAAGTGATCTGGGAGTCCATGAGAATGAGCCTGCTCTCGATTATATTCAAGTTATCGAAGCAGAACAAGCCGGCGCACACAAGAGCTCCAACCCAAGAGAGACCGAGCATCCGCGCAGTAGAATACATGAGTGGCACAGTGATGACTCCAAACACTGCGGCCACTTCTCGAAGCGGATAGTACAGTACGCCATTGTAGTCCTTGCCTATCTCGTCGTACCCAAAGTCGGGATCTGGGCGATAGCCGACAATCCAACCGAACAGAGCAAGGGTCAACTTGCCGAGGGGTGGATGAATATCGAAGTACGTGGCTCCTGATAGAATGTTATCAACAAAAGTGCCAAAGTGATACTCGTCAAAGACGACTGCTGATGGTTCGGCAAGTCTATAGAACCGAATGACCCATGCCACGATAAGCAGAATCCATCGAATATAAGTGTCGCGAGCAGTGTCGGATTGGTATTCTTTGGGATAAGCCGTTGCGAATTTGCCTTTTTCAGGTGTATCGGTGAACTTGGGCTGCGACTTGGAGGAGAGATAGACGGGATTGACTTGAATCTCGGGGTTTTTCAGTTTGATTGGAGTGTTGGTGTTGGTCTTCGTACCCATCGCTGGTGGTGACTGTTCTTTGAAGTTTGCGTCTGTATTGCGTGAATGACGAGGAGGAAGCGGGGGCTTTCGCATACGCATTCGATGGGGGCGTTCGGAAAACGGTGACGCTGCGTCCGAGCAGAAAGCGGGATCGTTCCAAACAGATTGACCACTGTGCAAATAATCACAATTAAGAATCTTTTTTGGACAGCTGTGTAAGGGAGCTACGAAGTTTATGGATTTGAAACTCGGAAGGATTCGCGCTATTAGTTGAGAGAGGGAGTTCGGGTTGGGGAAGACATGGGAGCTAGAGTTCAAGATGGAGAATGGACTCCAGCCTTCTGGAGAGGAAGTGGATGCCGTAGCTCAAGGTACACAATTGGCCGACACAACAGAGAAGGGAACTGACAGATGGCGACTGACACTAATGTCGCGGTTTGGACGCAGGCGAACTGTTTCCCGTGAGCAGCTTGTGGGTGAACAGTCGGTCCGGTATGATAACTTGTATCCTAATTGAAAGATGGATGCACGGCTTCTAACCCTCTTACCTACAGTTCCGAGGGCTGATACTGCGCGCCCATTCTTCGTTGGGACATCAATGCCGCTCTGCGCAAATATCTATAGGGACAGACGTTTACTCGTCCACGGCATTTAATGGCCGATGACAAACCCCTTGCTGTACACGTTACGTCACACACAAGGATTCAAGTTCAAATTAGGCCGTTGATCCTCACTGATCATGATGATTTTGCCACACGAATGCGCGCTCGGTCGAACTACTACCAGTTTGGAGAAGACAATCTCGTTTCCGCCAATCGTACTTTCAATTGTTTCCTCCATCAGTCTTCTTCTCAGTCTTCTGCTGGAGCTGATATGCTAGATGTTCGCATCCCCACCTTGTAGTATCTCCAGCAGAGCAATTTGATCACGTACGCGATGCGGTCTCAACAATTCTGAAGCAAATTGCCATTATCTGCATCAGTGCCAACCTCTGTTCTCTGTCCCACGTCAATGGTTCATCGGTATGACGGCCATGTCAAATTGCGCACCCTATGAGCAGTCGCCTAGTTCCTACGAACAGAGAAGCTGCAGCTTGTGTGTCTTTTTTTGACTCCCTATAGTATCCTCCTCACAAACGACATACTATCACGAGGTGCGCTT
This sequence comes from Gracilariopsis chorda, assembly GCA_003194525.1. Taxonomy (NCBI): domain Eukaryota; phylum Rhodophyta; class Florideophyceae; order Gracilariales; family Gracilariaceae; genus Gracilariopsis; species Gracilariopsis chorda. Next base: position 465,056 of record NBIV01000010.1, on the reverse strand, counting down.
GTCTCCGCATCAAGTGTCAACGGACAGAATGAAGTAGGTTCTCGTTTAGGTCCGTCAATGAGTTCGGAAGGAACGCCGTGAGACAACTTTCATATAACTTTTTGGTCTAATTCAGAAGAGATGACGGCCCGCGCTTGTGGACAAACCAAATGGGGAGATTCAGCAATCTGTACGACTTCGACGTACAAGGATAACGATCAGTATTTCCAGAAAAGGGAGAGTTGGGAAGAGGAGAGTCCGTCTTTGACCGCCCCCATTCAGGACAAAGTTTGTTTCCGTCAGGGCAAGAGATGACATTTTTATGGGAATGCCACATTTGCAAACAAACGCAAAGCGATTCATGCGCTTCACATAAGTAAGCTGAGATAGCAATGTTTCGAACAGACTGTGTCGAAAGATATGCATTGTGATTCCCTTCCCAACGACAGGCTTCTTCCACGCAATATAGAAGTTGTGAATTGGGAGTGTGGGACTTCTTCCGGCAACAACTTGAGAGCTCTTTGCCGCCGACACTCGATCCGGTTGACAAGCAATAGGAAGGGTACGAATGTAGCACTACGGCATATGAGGAGCCTCTTTGTAGAGAATACACTCGGAGATGTCAATCGTTGGCAGTATAAAAGCCGCGCCTCGGGCGGATAAACTCTGAACATCCGAGCACCACACACGTCTTGAGAGTTCATTCACGAAACTACACTCTCTATCGGAATTATAAACAAGCTTACGATGACGGACTTCAACAGGGCGACCACCTTCCACCAAGAACCGGCTTTGGCTCTAAACGCAGGAAGAGCTCGTACGAGGAGGCTCTCACCGAGTTCTTTTCTTGCTCCCCTGAAGTCGTTCAAGAAGAAAATGGGGACCTTTGTTCGAAGACTGTGCGGCGGCAAGGAGAGAAACGCGAATAGCTGCAATGCACCGAGAGGAGCCGTACTACACTGGATAGAGACACCAGTTGCATTCGACAGTGAGCTGAACGGCTACAATGGCGCTCATGTCTTAGAGGGAATGACTAATAATCTTTATGTGAGCCCGAGCAGAGGTGTTCCATATGAACTTTTGGACGCTCTACTGGAGGAGGAGGAGGACACGGGCCCTTGTGGCGATGGCCCTACTCTGGTAAACGGGATGCCCATTAGCCCTTCTTTGAGCCCAAGCAGCTCTGTTCCACATCAGAGTTTGGGGGCTCTACTGGATGATCATGGCGACAGCGGAACTCGTACCCGAATAAAGCACAATAAATCGGACACGGGAGAACTGCACCGTGAAGAAAGCATTGACGTTCCGCGTAGGGTGCGGAGCAGGTTACCATGTGAAGAGGAACCGCCCTGCGTTGAACCGGGGACGGTTTCCCAAATCATCGCAAAGTTCAACTCAGCGAACAGCTTCGAGTTCGGACAAGCGTCTTCAATTGTCAAGCAGAGGAGCCTGCTCCAGTTGTCTCCTGCAGCCCACTGTGTCATGAGTAAGATGAGTTCGTCGGCAGATCGAAGTCCTGGGCCTGACTCTCGCGAACGGATCTCAGATAGCTTGTCGCTGACGCAGCCTTCCGCTGTGCCAGGAGAGAGTGAGTCGTCTTGGAATCCGGGTATCTTTGCCGTTTCTTCCCCTACAAGAATTAATGGCCAAAGCAGTCTGTTCCAGGAAAAGAACAGCTCGTACTTTCGCCATTGCGATATGGGAAGTTCGCAAGCATCGCACTGCGCAGTGACGGAGAGCGCGGATTTGAATTGTAAGGCAACGAATCCTGTGATTTTGCCACCGAGAGATGAGTTTCCAGCTCCGGCTGGACAGAAGCAGCAATCATATGCGCTCAACGTGGCAAACCATGTCAATGAAAGCAAGCAGTCAGAAGTTTTCATCGTTGAAGACGGTGCTGATGTGGTAGCTTCTGGTATTCCAACGTTTGTTCACTCATCAGAGTCACAAGTCCAGTCCGACGGCAGCGGGAAAGTAATCATGCCTCATGTTCCGCGAGGTTTGTCATGTGATAGTTACGCAGAGTCGAACGAAGAAGAGCAAGTCAGTGAAGGGCAAGTGAACGAATTGGCACCGAATGAGGGTGCAGTGCACATGCAGCAAGGTCAAAGAGATGGCATGCGTGGTGGCCTGGGTTTTCTTCAAGAGTCTGATGGGTACATGCGGGTGGGCTTCCCGTGGTGTGCCTGTCTCCGCTAGCGGAGCGAAACGAGTCGGCAGTCGGGTTTTTCATGGACATTAAATACGGCCAAGAGCTCAAGGGTGAAGTGCAAGCCCTCGCAGTTGAAAACTTCGTGCTCGAGGCTAATCTGAGTACGGAAGAGATGTGTTAGCAAAGAACAGCTTCCGTAGAGAGTGGGGAACAATGCGGCAGGGGCTTCGAGCGGATACATTAGTATGACTTCCTGAATGGAGATATTCCTTCGGCAGGTTCTTAGAGCGGATACATCACTCTGGCTTCCAGAAGGGACATATTACTTGAATAGGGGAGGAGGGTAGGCAACATAGTGGAATAAAACGACGAACCTCAAACTGAATTGATAGCGACGGGGATGGGGTCTTGTTTTGCACTGCAGAAGCAAGCATTTCGCGCCTCTATCCGAAGTGGCACCACGGGTATGCTGTGGTTGGATAGGCACGATTAGATTGGTTACCGACTCAAAGAGCCTTGTCCAAGGCCTACAAGATCCCGGTGGCAGCACACACGCCGGCTGACAGATATTTCTGAGCGCATGACATTGACTACCAATCGTCATCTTGTTCAAATTGTCTGGGTGCCGAGACACTGTGAGCTGCCCAGAAACGAGGCTGTTGATGTCCTAGAGAAGAAGAGCCTTAGAATACCCGTCGAACAGCAGCTGAAGAGATGTGTCAGTTTCACGCAGGTTGGGCATAGGCTTCGTGCTTGCCTTACGGTTGCTGAGCCGATAATGAAGTGCCAGGACCGTTATATTGCAATCTGTCTCTCAGGGGAGCACTCGCAACTCTGGCACAAATGTTTACCGGCCATGTCTCGACCCTGCAATCTCCACATACATACTTTCACAACAAGAAATGTTTCTGCCCGCTCGACTGCGGACTCAATACAGAAAGCAGTATTTACTGGTAAGGATTACAGTTTAGTTCTGCGATGTCATACCCCTGGATGCCCGTCGTACACGATACCATCGCGCATCACATAAGGAATTCTTGTTTTAGCACACGGCAGAATGTTACCCAAATGCTTGGCGTTCCGCTACTAAAGTAGTCAGTCTAGGCAGTGTACTTGTAGATCACTGCAAAAACTTTATATGACAAAACCTTCATGTTTTTTTTGAGTTCGCTTTCCGAAGGAGGCATTCCGTTGGTGTTCGCCGATCGTCACCAAGTTTGCAAGGTTCCAGCCCACGTTGGAATGTTCTCTATCATCAGACACCGCGGTCCTGGCGGCAACGCGTTTGGCCAGGGCTCATTCTGACTATACTGAGCATCGGTCTCCTTACACGCGCACGAGGAAAGGACGAGAACTCTCGCGAGCATCTCTTCATCGCAACAGCGTGAAAACCTCTGAGAGTTCTAATCAGGATTTCGTTTTGCTTTCTTCATAACAGGGTAAAGATTCGTAAGGATACCCTTTGTAACCCTTAAGCGTTGGTTAACATTCACAAGCCGCGAGTAGTAGGCTTTGCCTGTGCCAGGGTGTCTTGAAAACTGAGCTTCATTCCCACGGCCGACCTACGACACAGACTTGACTACTGTATGTAGCGGACCGCTAACCTTCAAGGGGACCTGACGCAGCTCTTAGCATATGCAAACATACGGAGAGCCGCTTAGAAACGCCCCATCTTTCCTTTCGAGGCAAAACCTTACGGGGCCTACCACAACGGAGGTTAAACTGCCACTTCTACAAGCCTATCATGGCTATGAGACACCGGACTGGAGATGTTTGTGGGTACTGCAAACGTTCATGGTCTACCGACTCGTGTAAGTGTGAAGAGGTGAGAGGTCTCCGCACGGAAAGTCTTTCTTCTCTCCTGTCAAATCCTGTCGAGTTTCCTGATGAAAAAAGACGTCACTCTTGTGTTTTCGTGTACCTTCCCTATCAAAGATGGGCAGGGGTCGATGTGGCTGACGCCGGTCAGTTCTCAGAAGCATGCATGCCCCCATGGGAGGGATGGTATGCGGCCTGGCTAGATCCGCAACCTGTTGACGTGGGGCGGACTAGACCGCCGTGGAGTGAGTTTGATGTGATCATGACAAAAGTTCACTTTTTTGACGGCACTTATCTGGATGGCTACTTGGATAGCAGTGGACAGTTGATCGTTACGGTACCCGGACCAAGACCCCGAGAGGAAGGGATTATGACGAACTGAGAAACTTGATTCGAGTCAGAGCAGAAGTAACCCAAGCTTTAACGTGGAAGGAGATTACATCTGGAAGCAGAGGAACAGTACACAGTGGTACTGGGATTCCCAATGGTGGACGTAGGGCGTGGTATGTAGTGAAGCAAAGTGAGGACAATAAGGAAGAGTACGTAATACAAATGTTACCGGTCGACGAAGAGGATGAAGGGAAACTCGAAACGGTGAGCATTGCTGCAACGCGTGACATTGCTCCATATCTCCATTTCGAGTTTCAACGGAGAATAAAACGAAGATTCAGAAGATTAGTAGGAGCAGATGTGCAATTCTTCATGAGGCAGCTATTCAACAGGGCGAAAGAAAACGACGCCAGCGTCCGCTATGCACTAAACCGATCGTGGCTTAACGAGGTCCCTTCGCTTCCAAGCACTTTGGCAAGCATTGGAGAACGACGAGAGTTGTTCCTTAGGGCCTTTGCAAGTGCAAAGGCAAAGGCAAGGGTCGAGGAAGATATGAAGAATGCCGCTCCGACTGGAAATGATATGCATGAAGCTATTCAAAGTCACAAGGCCAATGGTACATCGGAGGGTGGAGCCGATGCGATAACGACAGGTGAAGAGAATAAGGTAACTGGAAACCCGGTTGTACTAACTGATGAATGATGGCCTAATCGCAGCATTTCAGCAGCCTCAACTGAGAAACTATGTGAATGGAGAGTTTCTGTAGTACTATGGTTCGCCAGCTCGTCAATTCGGACAAGATTTTTCTCAATTCGCAGGCCGCAGAGGACGGTGCGTCATCGGCGCGAGGGGTAGAAGGTTAGCAGTCTTGTTCAGAATCTGAAGTTCAGATTTGTTACGTTACCTCGCCATTTATCAGCCATGCGTAATTGACATCAAGCTGTTTTCAAGGTCTGGAAGGACTACGACGTGGCATCGAAGGGAAGGCAAATGAACCCGCGAGTGTGACTACCATCGGGGGGAGCTTCCATGGAGTCCAGAAGTACCTGCCACTACTGAGAAGGGTATGGTTTTCTTCTTCGCCATGAACGACCATCACTTTGCCAGTGATCCCTAAGGTGCAACCACGACGCGGTTCTTGGCAGTTGCGTCAGCTGTCGACTGGAATGCACTATTGAAGAGCTAACAGAGAAGTGGATGTCGGGCTGCAAGCCCACATCTGTGCGCGTTGATCGGAACATATACCTATATATATATGACTTACGTCATGCTCACGCGGGTAAGGACGGCTAACGTGTGGGATGGGCTCAGATTATCAAGGCAAAGTGTACGGATGGGAAATTTCTTGTGACAGAATTGATGTCGATGAAGTACGAAAGGTAGATACAAGATACCTGTGACAAGCAAGACATACGAACGTATAACGATGCCTGCAGGTTGGAAACGAGCTCGTGGGACTACGGGCCGAGACAAGGAGGCGGTGATGGTGACAAAACGGCAAGACATTGGTGCCCATGTGAAACGAGTCATACTCTATTTAAGATATTTGGGTCACGAGGAAGATTGTAATTGGCTATTGATGCGTGCTTGCGAAGAACAGACAGCACCTCTACGCGCAATATCATTTCGGAGCATGAGACGAGTGACTCTAAGCGCGATCAATGGCTGCCGTGTCGCGTGACGTGCCTTAAAATAAAATTTCTGCGCCACCAAGCGCGGTGGAGTCGATACAAAACCGTTCCACTGCCAACACTCCTTGAGCCAGTCTACAAAGCGACCCACACCACGAAAAGAGGCACAAAGCATACAAGTCTTGCTAACTCGATTCTCCTGTAGCAGAGGAATCCAAGCCTCCACCAGGCCGGAGCACCTTGAACGCATCCATCTCTTTCAAGTCCTCGCTCAACAACCATGGGTACTGTGCCCGACATCACCGCTACCATTCCAGGGCCACCGGCCGTAGCAGCCCCGAAGTTAGACGACGACACCAAAGCAACAGAGTTCCACCTCACCGGATTCTCGCGTTTTCACAATGTACCCATCAACCCGACGCAACTTATCGTTGAAGTGATTCCCGCCTTTCTCTCTAAACGTCCCTTGAAACCAGGGGCCGTTCTAGCCTCAACAAGTGTGATGAAAGTGGCTGCAGAGACCACCAGGGCTGAGGTGGAAGATATGTATAGGCAGCTCGACAAGCCGACGCATCCAGTTCTACGCGCCCGCGTTCGCTCGGATAGAAGAATAGTTTTCATTCATTTGGGTGTTAACATGCGTGTAACCCATTTTCAGCTTGAACTTCAAGGCCGCAACGAGGCAACTTTTTCTTGCCCCGACGAGTTGGGATGGACACCCATCAAACGCCCAATCGACAAGCAGAACCGTGACATCTCCGCTGTTTGTAGAACGACTCTGCCACTACACAAGCTTATTGAAGATTTAAAACACAAAGGTTTCGCTGTGGAGATGTCCACTGATGCCGGCCGTTTCGTTTGCAACTGGGTTTACTACAACTCACTCAAGCTTGCGGAGAAGAATGATGCCAGCTCTCTTTTTGTGCACGTCCCACCCGCGACCGTCTACCCCGTCCAGAAACAAGTTGAGTTCATAGCAGCGTTACTGGACTGCATCGTAAGCCTTCCATAACCGACACGTTCAACGTGCACACATGCATTACCAGCGCGGTGAATACACGCTTGGAGAGGTGTCCTCATTAAAGGCATGCGTCACTGTGCGCGCTGAGGTTGCTTTGACATTGTGGTCAACGCTCACCGGAACAATGGAGAAAATGAAAAAGCCGTGCTCTTTGGCTGCCTGTGATGTCCCGAATGATATGTATACTATGGACACAATCCACGAACACAATGCCATGCGACCCCGACTGCGGATTTGCGTTTACAAACGGATTGAGGGTTTCCTGCGTTTACTGCTACTCAATCAACTTGGTAACAACACCTGCACCAATTGTTCTGCCTCCTTCCCTGACTGCAAACCTCAAACCTTCAGCCATTGCGACCTTACTTAGAATCTCTGCCTTACAGGTGACATTATCTCCAGGCATAACCATTTGCACATCTTCCGGCAAGATGAACTTGCCGGTAACATCGGCCGTTCTGACGTAGAACTGCGGACTGTAGTTAGAAAAGAAGGGCTTGTGACGACCACCTTCTTCCTTGGTCAAGCAATAAACTTCAGCCTCAAACTTACTATATGGTCTGATAGTTCCTGGCTCACACAAAACCTGGCCGCGATGAACGTCGTCTCGCTTGATACCACGCAACAAACAGCCCAGGTTATCGCCTGCTTGGCCAACATCAAGACTTTTCTTGAACATCTCCACACCCGTGCAGGCAGTTTTGATGGTGTCTTTGAGTCCGACGATCTCAACTTCTTGTCCGGCTTTGATGGTACCTTGCTCGACGCGGCCAGTGACGACGGTACCACGCCCCTGGATGGAAAATACATCCTCAACGCTCATGAGAAACGGTTTGTCCAATGCTCTTTGCGGCTCGGGAATGTAGTCATCCACATTTGACATGAGTTTCAGAATGGCATCGCGACCAATGACAACATCACCTCCTTGCAGCGCTTGCAAGGCGCTTCCCTTAACGACGGGAATGTCATCGCCTGGAAACTTGTAGAACGAAAGCAACTCGCGCACTTCCATTTCGACGAGTTCGATCAACTCTTCATCGTCCACCATGTCGCACTTGTTCAGAAAAACGACAATATGGGGTACCCCAACCTGACGAGCTAACAATATATGCTCTCTGGTCTGTGGCATGGGTCCATCTGCAGCCGATACAACGAGAATGGCTCCGTCCATCTGCGCAGCACCTGTGATCATGTTTTTGACGTAATCGGCATGTCCGGGACAATCAACGTGGGCATAATGACGTTTGGTAGTTTCATATTCGACGTGAGCTGTGGAAATTGTGATACCGCGTTGCTTTTCCTCCGGTGCTTTATCGATCTGTTCGTAATCTGTAAAAGTGGCGCCTCCAGTCTCGGCCAAGACTTTGGTGATGGCGGCTGTAAGGGTGGTCTACTGAAGCGGTGAGCGATTTGGAGATGGGCTGGAGGGTATGAATCGGGGAATCGGGGAACGTCGAGCACGAGCGTACTTACCTTTCCGTGGTCTACATGGCCAATTGTTCCGACATTGATGTGTGGTTTTGTTCGTTGAAACGCTTCGGCAAGGCCTCTCTTGTGGAGGTAGGCGGGACTGGAATGGGCTGATGAAAGTGCGGTCCGTACCAACCGCGCGCTGAGAGCGGGGAGTCGAAGCATCGCGGATGTATACGTAGGAAGAAGGCAGCCACAACGTTCACCTCAACGCACGGAGTTGGATCGAGATGAAGATGCGCTTGGACAATGGCGGGGGGGGGCCGCCGTCAACAAGCAGCTCCGCTTCACACGCACCAGTGCGATCAAAGCGCGATCGGGGCACCGGCAACGCGCTCCGCGCCACGAGTGCGCACCGGTGCGCGCACTATGCACTGGTGGCGGAGTGCCACGTGGCCACGCGTTGCGCGGCGATGGCGCCTGACGTGGGTGCGTTTGTGGGCGGCGCTTCGCTTCGCGCGAAATTGTGCTCGATCTCATACCGCGTCTGTCGCGTCGCAGTCGGATATCTTAAGATACCGACGGTACGTCGACGGCTGATCGTCTGCGTCTCCGCAAGAGCGAAGACATGCATCCCGTCTTCGTCCACGCCCCCCCGCTAACACACTCCACCTTCCGCAACACAACCAGCCCCGCCCGACGCCCCCGTGCACGGCCCTCTTTACATCCGCCACGCCCGCCACCTTCCTTCCAGTACTGGCACTCTCCCCGTCGACGGCGTGTTACGCCCGTCGCGCTTGACCACGCCCCAGGCCCTCAAGAAGCGTTTCTTCAGTGTATTCAATGCCTCGCTGTATACCATGTTGAGCCGGAGGAACTCGAGGGTCCGCCTCGCGTTGTGGCCTGTTCGGCTTGCTTGCATGAATGGTATGCGAATGAAGATGATTTGATATGGGGTGATGAGCAGGCTAGTGCCGCTTTGAAATTGGCTACCGAGCGAACTCAAGGGAGCAATGCATTCGTTGCGGCAAGGGGGGTGGCCAAAAAGCAACAGGCCCAAAACAATGACGGGCCCATAAATGTCTTTGTGGGCAACTTGTCTTTCCGTGCCACCGAGGAGGATTTGTACAGAGCCTTTTCTGGCTATGGCGCCGTGCTTAAATGTGAACTTCCGGCGGACTCTGCGGGCATCCCTAAGGGATACGCCTTTGTTGAAATGCAAAGTAGGCAATCGGGTATGAAGGCTATTGAGTGTCTACAAGGTACTAGTATTGTGGGTCGCGATATTTCGTTGAGCATTGCTAAACCCAGGACTCCGGATGCGAAGAAGGCCACAGGCAGGACCAAGCCCAGAGGGAAGAACAGAGGTGGGAAGAGAGCCCAATTTGAAAAGAGCGATAAGGAGCTCAGTGAGCAACCGTCTCCGAATTGAGCGTTCACTTTTGACTCATTCTCGTTTTCTTTGCGTGTTCACCATTGTTGCTGTGCCCGATTCTTTCCTTAACGTATTTTTGTAAGTGAGGCGACCACAACTGTCGTATCCTCGTGCTTCACGGTATCGACACTGAAGTGTGCACTTGCGACGTGCGACTTGTCATCGGCATGTACATTATACTGCTGTTGGCTCAGTGCTATTCCGATGAAAGCCTACATAGTCTCTGTGTGTCTGCTCCTATGTTTGCACGGCCTGCCGTGCCGTGATGCACACGCTGCTCAGAGGATTGCGACGGCGCTTACCTTGCCTGCTAATTTAGACACGGCTCAGCGAAGCACTCCAGCACCTTGTTACCAATCTCAGAGCTCATTTAAGCTGCAGCAGCAGCCGCAGTGCATCGGCTACCTATCTGTTCGACCAGACAACACCTGTTTATGCGCATTTACTCGTGCGCTTGTCTTTGTGCAAGTGCATCAAATTCCCACGCTGCTGCGGGTCATCGTATCAAGCACCCTGAGTTACAGTGTTGTCGATACGTAAACTGCGTTTTACTGGCTTGCTCGTCAGCGGGGGGCTGAACACTTCGCCCGTTCCCATAGAGCCCTTATCCTCTCTTTGGTTTTCCAAACTTAAACCCAAGCCGATCGTACGCTTCCGCCTCTTGCACCTTTCGCGTAAATTTCGCCACCGGGAAACCACACGCAAGGTCTATGTCCTTGACACAGACCTGCGCATTTCAAAGCACAGAAACGAGATTTACTTTTCACTTTGTCAGAGGTGTTTCGCTGACACCGAGCGTGTTGCTAATGACAAGGAATTGAGGGATCAAAAGGATGCAGGCGCTTGACCTGCAACAACTGGATACGACAACGTGTGACGGAATCCTGACAGAAGTAGTGATACTTGGAGACTTTTGCTACAGCTACTACTAACAGTTTCTCCGAGCGGCAAGAATTCGTACACTTGCGCTCGGCATACGTCAATGCACACAACTCTTGTGGATGGGACAACTTGCATTTCGGATTTTACTGAGCCAAGATGTTTGGATAGTTCAAAATCAACACTACTCTAGCATCATAACCTGACGCGGCGTGTATGTTGAACAGAACCTGGGCAGCACATAATAAGGCCTTCCCGAGACAAAGGAATTCCAATCGTGAGAGCGTACGTTAGATATGGGCCAAATAGGGTTCCGGCTTTCCTAGGAGAGAGGAATGCCGCGAATGCGGCAGACCTCCCCACAGTTCGGAATGTGCAGTGTTGGCAGCCCCACAGTAAAGAAGAAAGGCTTCGCTGTTCCCGGCGACAGTGGTTCAAGTTCGCAGTCTCGCGATATTGAAGCTGCCTTCTTTGGTGCTGCACTCCGACTTTTTCAGTACCACCTTTTCATTCTTCACTTTGCTCATCATCCAGCGACTTCCCCTCTGCATTCGGAGTGGTTATCTCGCTCACAGTCGACTGTCTATCTTCTTTCGAGGCGTCAGTCTGCTTTGTGGCTGTACACGTATCAGATTGGGATTCAATTCCGTCCATCGTGTGCACAGTAGGTTTCTCAGACTGCTGTCCAGTTGAGTCAGGTACCGTTGGTACCGGTTCATTCTTAACGTGGGTCTTGTCGCCGACGTCCATGTGATCGCCCGTCTTTGCGTCGTTCTCTATGGTTTTTTCATCGCATAATGGAGCGAAGTCGCCGGAAGGCGGATCAAAGCCATCTTCCTTGTTTCCAGCTTCGTTCCGCTTCTCTCTTTCTGCTCTCATTGTGCTCTCCACAGTCTTGTAAATCTCTGGCACGTCGGATATAGCACTGACGTCCGCCCATCGTTCGTCTTTGAAACGAACACTTCCGAATAAATAAACTGTGTCATCGTGATACGCGTCAGGGTCGCACTTTGTATATTTCGTTTCCGATTCATTCCATTCCCAACGGGAACAAGTACCGCCACCAGTGTTGCCGACAGCACTGCGGTCTTTGTTGAAGCGGCCTCCGCTGTTGCTATGGAAACCTTCGTTACGGCCGAAGTTGTCTCTTTTGTAATGTGATCCATCGCTCTTGTCACGACCACTGCCAACACTTCTATTCCCGCCGATGTCTCGAACCCCTCCCAAGCGATTGTAATCAAAGCTGCGTGACGACCCGTACTGACCGGTCCCACCACGTCCCGCCCAGGCCGGCTGGGCTTGACGCCCCTGTTGAGGTGTAGTCGATTCGTGCTCTTTTCGCACTTGTCGGCTTCTATAGTCCATTCGACAATCATCGGACTCAAATCTGTTCGAGTAGTGAGGAGGGCGGTCGCTCGTGTTGTAATTACCCGAACCACTTTGATACCGTTTTTGGCGAGGGGACTCCACGCGACCCCGGAATCGATCATTGGGCGGCGAATATTCAGTGGATCGACGTGTCGTGTGTCTATATCTCTCTTCTCTCCTATCACAGTAACCTTCACCACCTCGTCGCTCGTATCCATAACGGGTCCCGTTACTACCACGGTCGTATCGTTCGTTGCGCAACTCGTGCCTGGAGTGTCCATCGCTGCCACCATTCTTTCGTGTACTATATTCTCCGTCTCTCTTCCTGTAGTCCCGAGGTGGTGAATCTTGGTCCATATCAGAGTCTCGACTGTCGCGTCGACTGCGACCTTGCAAAGCTCCATCACTGTGTCGGCGCCGCTTCGCAGGTTCGCTGCCTTCATCATCGGAACGTTCTCGCTTTTGGGATGGTCTATAGTGCTCAGCATCTCTTGTGTCATTGTATCCGTTTCGTCTACGTCGCGATCGCATTATATCTGAACCAGTCTCGACGATATGACGATCTTCGTCATCACGACTCTGATAATCGTCACCACCACCTGGCGCCTGTCTACGGTATGAAGAATTGTGATCACCATCGGAACGACGGCGCTCATACCGATCACGGCTAAGACGTTCATCATCGCGCCCGTACCGCCGATTGTCATTTTCCTCTCGAAGAGAGCGGTTATACCGGCTCGTACCTCGCCCATAGCTAGGTCTAGAGTAGCCTCGCTCCGGTGAGGATTCATCTCTTCTCAGTAAATCACGACTTGAAGCGAAGTCTCTTTCGTGTTCTGCATGGGCTTCACGCATTGTGATCAAGGGTGCGAGTAGACGAAAGGATTGATTGGATAGCAGAGAACCAGTACTCAAACGCGTTTGAAGGAAGTTCTGTTCTTGACGGCAGATGAACATCCATGCCGAAACGAGGGTATCGCTGTGACTCTTAAGGACATCTGCGAGTGCTCGAAGGATGCTTCAAGCTATCATGTCTTTCGGTTGCCCGTTTCGAGATTGTGGCGTTCACGAAGAAGATGAATTTCACGCAGTAAGGCATTGCGTGGCTATGTTTCATCGAAGACAATAGGTTTCCGTTGCAGCTAGGCTACCCTTGTGCTCATAACGAGTACAATCATTTCATTCCTGCAATTTATTCCCAGGTCCCTTCCATCTCATGAAGCTGACAGAAGTGATGATCTTATGACATCAGAGAGGGATACGATCGTACCCTAGGACCAAAAATAGGTTTCCATGCAACAGTCGGTATCGCGTGCGCAATAAGCACAAGAATATTTATGGCACGTTGTGCCTGCGGAACGATGCATAGTGCCGTTTTTTATCGAATGACCTGAAACACTTAACTCTTGATTACATTCGAGAATCCACCGTTCTGTGGCGTTTCTGCTCCTTGAATTCCTCTTTCAGCCCAGTCGTTCAATTAACTCCTTCAACGAAACTATGGCAACACTACTAACGTTCTCAAATTGATCGCGGAGCTGATAGTTTGACGCATCCATGCCCAAACCAGTGCTCGAAGAACTTGAGAAGTGACTGATAAAACTCCAACAGCATTCTATTCCGTTTCAAGAACCTACACATTTCAGCCAAGTGCATCTCTCCTGCAATTTCCACCCACGGATACGACAATGGCAGGGGTGATCACAATTCATTTTAACCGGTATGTTAAGTGGCATTCGGTAGGATGCACTTTCCGCGAAGGAACACCGAGTTGCTGCCCTACGACTGGGAAGCTGGTCGTAGGGACTGCAAAAGTACAAGATCATATTCATATTAACCAAGGAATCCCGTGACTGCGGCTAAACATGAGTGCTCATGAAACTCGCTCGTCGCGCACAAGTCTATCGATTTCGCATCCATTTCCATGAGCAATAATATCTTCATGACGAGTCGTGTGACGTATTAAGCAAAACGAAAAATTCTCACGCCTGACTTGTGACGCTTCGGCTCATGCGATGGGTGTGGCAGACGTGGTGTTGAACATCGAGATCGCCCCATGTGCCGGAAAGGGTTGCGATTCCAGGCGGGTCCACCACGTGGATCATCGGATTGCTGATAATTTCTGAAGAGTTCCTAAGTGCTTCTTTTGTTGTCAACGTACGCTCGAGTGACTACAGATCGGCAGAATCTAGCATGACGTTCTTTGTGCCCAACTTGGAGCAGAATCTCGACCTCAAACTGGGGCACGGCCGCAGCAATTGCTATTCACTGCTGCAATGCCGTGACTACATGTCCATTTTAGGGTAGCATTCTACCAGCGATTGTAGCACGGTTGTAACCAGGTTCTTTCCAAGTGACGACAAGAACCCATCCCCGGAAATCTGGAGCACCAGAGTCATCGCCTTCTCTTCCACAAAACGGTTGGTAGAATTTCTATACCAACCATACCCGAGGGTTCTATAACTACAGTATCGTGACTTGAGTCACGAACACGATGGTTTCGACTTTCACATGTCGTACTAAGCGCGATGGTATTACACTCACGCGTAAAGACGTCTGCATAGCGTCAAGTGGAACCTTCAGTGTCTTGGTGTCTCCTAGACGCTCGCCCCCATGTACAGAACGCGTCTGTTCGCGGCCATTGGCCACAACAAGGTGACATTGACGGAATGGATAAGAGTAGACAAAAACGTGATGAATAAGGTTCAGAGCATGTAAATCAGACTGGTCGGGGATGTAGGCAGTAACAGCAGTGACATCATCTTCAGGAAATGGACGGGTAGACAGAAAGCGTAGAAGCCGTACACAGCGTTTTATGCGAGGGTTAGCAGTCTAGCTTCATTAAGTGGCAAAAAAAGGGGCACTACAGCGATACGCTGTGCTGGCGGCATACCACGCGTCCAGCCGCGGTCGCTGGAGAGTGATGTGGCGACAAGGAAAGACAAGGCGGGAGGCCGACGAACGGCAAAAGATGGCGAATGTTGACGAAGACCGAGATTGCTGACCTGTGGCGTGGATACTACAGTACTTCCAGTGGCAAAGGGTTAGCGGTTGCTAGCCCTCTTAACCCTTTAACCCTTACTCTTCGTATCTAACTTCGCCAAAACTGTTGGGCTTGAGACAGCCTGCTGCTCGCGACTACCCCGGACATGTAGCATGACTGGCGCTTTTCCTCCGTTGTGTCACCTAGGAATACTCTCGCTTCATGTCGTGGGAGAATTGGTTAAAGACGACGACATAAGTTTGAAAGGCCTTACGGTAGTTTACCCAGCAACAGGATTACAGCCCGTGATGTCTCCATCCTTCACGTCGTCACCTGCCTGTACAATGTGACCATACCCTATTGGTCCGAAGTGCGTCGACCATCCCTCTCTTACCTGCACCCAATACGTGGTAACATCAGGTGTTTTGTTCCAACACCTTCCGAGGTTCTCGTAGTGCGAACGAACGACTCCCAACGTCCATGCCACTGACGTTACGTCCCTTCCGTGATTGTCGATGAACGCATTAGTTAGAATACCGGCCAAAGCCGCTACAGCCACAACGGCAGCTAGAACTGTCGCACTTAAACTCAAAACAGTTACTTCCCGCTCCTTTCCCCGAACTCGCACTTGCATTCGATCAAATTGGCCTATAACCTGTTCAGTGTCTTCATCAGATTCTATCTCTCCTGAAAAGAAAATATCCGTAAACAAGTCCACCGCATTGTATGGTCTGTAAACTCCTGAATCTTCTGGATATGGATGTGGGGTTTTGTCGTTCATGTAAGCAATTACTGCCCTAGCCAACCCTCGGACGTCCAGTTTGGTGTTCATTGCAGTAACTTTTATGCTAAACTCTCGTCGGGTCATACGAGTGTAGTTGAGGTCGATACAAGTAGAGGTGCCATAATCCCTTTCCAGTATCGTGTAGTCATTGGGATCATCATATTCCAAGTTGACAAGTCCTCCGATCTCTATCTCAAATCGATCTTTGTCCTCTTCTATTGCGGTAGCCATGATTCTGCTACCAGATATATAAGTTCCGAGTACAGTAAACGTGTTGGTGCCATACAAAGATCCCTCACAGCTCCCGGGCAGTGGAGCATCCTCTACTCCATCGGGTATTCTTCCTGGTCTAAATCTTGACGTGTTGAGGTCATGCTCGCCCACGTCGGAGTCGTAATCGGTTACAAATCTGATGCCGACGCCCGACTCCACATTATCTGGACCTAAGCATAACGACTGGTTGAAGCCGTACTTTCGAGCTACATCTTTTTCGAAATTCTGCGGACTTGTGTACGAAACGCCATACAGTTCGTAGGTGTCGCGTTCGACTTGTCTGAAACATGATCTGCTCTGACTGCTAAGGCCCTTTATTATCCGGAGCCTAGTGAGATTAGAGAGTGGTGCAACATCTGGAAAACCGCCGCCGTTCAAGACATATCTTGTCTGCAAATTGTATTCACCTTGTGTTTCTCCATTTACTCCAAGTTCGAGCCAGAAAATGACGATGGCAATAACAATTTCACCGATTAGCAGTAACTTATTTCCAGCAGCTCGAGTTCGCAACAGCGTTAAGGGCCTTGAAATACTCGGTAACTGTTGTCCTATACGAACTGCATTCCCTTTCACTCTCGCGTTTCGAAATGTGCGACGATTTGTAATCTTGACTAAGGCGTTGTTCCAAATAGGGGCCACGATAAGCACCAAGCATGCCTCTAACACGGCATTGACGATACCGCTTCTCACGGGAATGCTGATCATGTGTTGCGTGGGTTGTGGATAGAAACCAATCTCGTTCGGAAGAGGAGAAAGCTGTCGGTAGTAGCGAGAGCGCCGCAGAAGCTCAGTGGACACACACACAAGCAAATTGCGACGCTGCTCAGACCTCTTTCACATGGCGCTCCGCACGGCGGAAGCTCAGTGGGCACAAATACATAGCAAATTGCGCGCTGCCGAGATCTCGAAAATGAATCCCGTGTCTCGTGGTGAAACTCTGCGAGGTTACGTAATCGATTACGAATGACGACAACCTAGACATGCCCCATCGATAGCTACACCACTGACAATCATCTAAGGAGAGAGCTTCGGTTTCACAGTAGGGCTTTTTAGAGCTTTGATTGATTATGATGTCATCCAAGTTTCTGAACGACACGAGGCACATGGTCATCGACTGACATCATGTCATTAATGATGCATCAGGATGACTCTTTCAATGGAACTCCGTTTCGATTTGACACCGCAGAATACCCCATAGCTGCCCACCGTCAGCCTGCGGCCGATCCTAATAGTCCCTTTGATCATGGGCAGCCCAGCTGTGCCACATAGTACTCAGTTGACGAACAACTACCGTCGCGAATTGTGATCGAACGCCACAGACGGTATACCAGATGCTTTTATCTACGAAGGTGTTACACATATTCCTCCATAACCTTGCCCGTTCTTAGTTGGTCTAAAGCGTACCATCGCTCTAACCTGAAACTTCAAACAAAAGAATGAAAGAATGCAGTTACTCAATTTCTGATGATCTGCAATATGACATCGAAGAAATTCATCTTGCGGCGTGCAAGGCGAAGAAATCACATTATGTTGACCCAAAGTCAAAGTTAATGGTTTTTACGTCGTTCTACCTTTCAAAACGAAAATGCTGTGGGTGTGGTTGCCGGCACTGCCCGTACAAACCTCGATACTTCCCGCATCAACCTTCCCGATTGTTGAATGGAAACTTTGATGACCTCCCGGATTCAGTCGATATCCTCTTTTGGTCGGGAGGAAAAGACAGTTACTTGGCCTTTCGAGCACTTCAACGTGCTGCAGTGCGGCCTGTAATCCTGCTAACCACCTTTGATGCAGCATCTGGTATTGTAGCACATCAAGAAGTATCTATCGATGACATAATACGTCAAGCCAAGTCAGTGAACGTTCCGCTACTTGGGGTGCCAATTGCGGGAGGTGCTTACGTCCGTCTTGTCAGTGCTGGTCTGGATAGATTAAGGGATCATGGTATCAATATTGTACGGGTTGCTTTCGGTGACTTGCACCTGCGGCATGTCCGGAATTGGAGAGAAACTGAACTTCACTCTCTCAAAGCTGAGTTGTTTTACCCAGTGTGGGGAGTCAAATACGAATCATTGATGCAAGAACTGGAAGAGGCGAACGTCACCATCCGAATCAGCGCGGTTGATCATGACAATCCTTCTTTGAGACATGTGAAGATTGGTGATAACTTCGGTCCCGGGTTTGTCGAAAAGCTTCCGCACCAGGTCGACCCTTTCGGAGAGAACGGTGAATTTCATACTTTGGTTGAGTTATGGAGGTAGGCTTTACTTTATCTGCTGCAGGGGTTGAATGCATTTAGCCATACCTGTCGCCACCTGCCAGAGTACTGGTTTGTCGAGTTTGATTCTATCACAGCTATGTCAGGCAGTTAGTATGGTTAGGTTGCTTCCGCTTTTTTCTCAGGCTCATGTCCTGGAGAAAGAACAGATTCTCTGCAGAAAGGACACGAATCTTGTTCCAGCAAATCTTCGCCGCCCAACCACTGCAGGATACATTCATCGTGAAACAAGTGGTCACAGCGAAGTTTTCTCGTTCGGTCTCCTTCTTTAAACTGTGTCTGGCATATGACACAGAGTTCTGCATCAGCCGAGGCGCTGATATTTCCTGAGCCCGGAAAGAACCCAACCTCTGTTATTTCGTTGAAGCTTGTCGTCAATGACCGGTACAAGAGAGTCATTACCTTTTTGTGTCCACGTTCGGATGCCATACGGTATGGTGTCATTTTATTCGTATCACATGCAGTCGCATCAGCGCCATATTTTAGGAGCGCTTCCACAGTTTCCTCACTACCTGCATCTGCTGCAAGGTGTAAAGGAGTGAGTAGCCTCTCGTTTGCAGGGGAAGCTTTTGCTCCGCGTCGAAGAAGAAGGCGGACATTTTGATACAAACCCTTATAGCAGGCGTTGTGGAGTGCAGTGTCTTTTTCGTTATCCACTTTTTCCAGCTCTGCACCATTGGACATCAGTAGTTGCATGCTAACTCTTCCTTGTTCTCGACCAGCAGCGATGTGCAGGGGAGTTGCATCGTCTTTGTTGACCAAGTTGACATTCGCTCCACTTCGTATCAACAACCATATCAGCCTGGCATCACCAAGAAAGCATGCTATGTGGAGAGCGGTTAGACCCTGGGGACCGCTACAATTGGCGTTCACGTTGGATTCCAGAAGTGCACTGACCACGTCAAAATGTTGATGTCGAGTTGCGAGCTGCAAGGGAAGGTATCCGTTCTCGTCAGCCAGGGTTGAATCGGCACCAGCGTTAACAAGTACTTTGCAACACGAAGTGTTGCCGTTCAAAGCCGCAAGATGCAGAGCGGTAAACCCGTCCGACTTTGCAAAATCTAGAGACGCCTGTTTTTCTACAAGCATTCCAATGATGTTGGCGTTACCCAAGCGTGATGCAAACATCAATGGAGTGAACCCACTGTACTTACCGCCTCTGGGGACAACTCTGTCAACCTCACAGCTGTACTTCAAAAGTACCCTTGTGATTTCTTCATGACCGCTGTCACAGGCTATGTGCAATGGGTTCAGCCCATCGCCTCGGACAACATTTGGGTTTGCACCTCTTTCCAGAAGTATTTGAGCCATGTTAGCAGATCCGTTCTTGCATGCTAGGTGCAAAGGGGCCACACCGTCGTGATTCGTCTTGTTTGGGTCCGCCCCAAGCTTCAGCAACTTACGCGCCGGTTCAGCTTGCTTCTCAATCACGCAATGATGAAGAAGAGTGTTTCCAGCATCTGATGGAAGCTCAAGATCAAGTGCCTCTCGACGCGACTCTTCGTCCATGGTCTCCAAATGGTCAAGGAGTGTGCATAACTGCCCAAAATCCTTTCTGCCTAAGATAAGCCTTGTGGGAGTAAGGGCTGCATTACGATGTAAATTGATATTCGACCCATGCGAAAGAAGCTTCCGGAGCACTTCCGTGCTCCCTGGTTGGGCACTTGCCAGCAGAACTGCCGTTTCTTTTTCCTCAGTTTGCGCGTTCAAATCACATCCTGCTTGAACAAGAACGTCTACGGCTTCTGATGCACCAAACCTCGCAGCAACATGGAGTGGATTCCAACCATCATCGTCAACAGCGTTGACGTCTACGCCACACTCTTCGAGTAAGTACTCGACGATATCGGTGCGGGTACCACTAGTCTTTACAGCTTCGTGGAGAGCAGTCCAGTTTTCGATATCCTTGGCATGAGTTCGAGCCCCGGCCTTGACCAGCAAATCCAAGCAGGGCAGAGAATGATGTCTTATGGCCATAAATAATGGTGTCTTACCGCTGTCGTTCATGTGTTCCATGCCATCTTTGAACTCATCTAATCCCAAGAGATACTTGAGAATATGCGGGTGGTCGTTGGCACAAGCCAAGTGTAGGAGGTTTGCACCACGGTCTCGATTGCTACGCCCATGAGTACGCACGGAATGCACAGTTCCGCGGAACGCGTCTCGGAGCACCGTTTGCAATGCAGAGAGCATGTCCGCCGCTGTTGGTTCGGTAGTTCCTTGAGTAGAACCGCCACCTTCTGACTCAGCTGCTGCAGATGGTGCTGCCGTATCACCCGCAGTAGCCTGAGCGGAGGATGTCGCCGAAGTCGCAGTTGCGCCGGATTCAGGGGAGGGATAGTTGCACTCTCGTACTATATACCGCGCTATTGCTCTCAAACGTCTTTTTTCGCTCTCCGTTGAATCACTTGGGGCTCGGTCTTTGGCTTCGATGGCTGGAGGAGAGTTCGAGTTTCGAACTGCGTCTTCACGTTGCAAAGTGGACAAATCATGTTCTAAGAGATACTTGACACAGTTCAGTTGACCTGTCTCCACAGCGAGATGAATCGGACGTCGGCCATCGAGACCCCAGCTTTCAAAATCAGCTCCGCAGTTAAGGAGACTTTTGACGGCCAGATGTAAACCTTTCGCGCTAGCACGACGTAAATGAGACCAATTGTAGTTGTACGCTCCATCTTCTGGACGGTTGGCGAAAGCCTCGTTTACGTTGGCTCCAGATTTTGACAGGATTCGAATAGCTCTTGTGTTCTGCTTTCGGACAGCCCTCGACAGAGGGGTTAGGCCATCTCCGTCTCGAACAGAAAACAATCCACCTTCTGGTAGTTCGAATGCGCCATCTACTGTTTCAACCGTCTTATGAGAACAGCCCTCTAACAAAGATATCATCACGTTCAACAAACGTGTGTCCGGGTGCTCGGCTGCATAGTGCAGAGGGCTCTCACCTATCCATCTTGAACGCGCAAGGGCGGCACGATTTCTCGTGAAGGAATGTCGTACGTTAGAGTTTCGGGCAAATATAGAATTCAGATCAGCAGAAGAGAGGGGTTTTAGCAAGAGAAGAGGGGATATTGTCTTGTCGAGAAAAGCTTCTCGGAGTTTGCGGGTGTCGGTTTTTGCAACAGCCTCGAGAATGAGGGCGTGCTTACTGGGTTGGGCACCCATGGGAGCTGCGCGAAGAAGGAAGGACGTGCACAGAATGGAGAGTAGCACAGCGTATAATGGGGACCATTCTCACGGAATTCCGTTGCCGTGTCGAGAAATGGGGCACAAGTTATTACTTTAGTGAGTCTCCCTCCCTGCCAATGTAGCGAGCAAATTCAGGTATGTCGCCAGGTCACACGAACCGGTTGAGCTCCACCACAGGAATAGCACTACCAACAACATCAAGCCACATAAGCGACCTTAGAATACGTAGTTTTCGGGACAAAGGCCCTCAATGTTGTGGAAGGTACACCTGGTGCCCTAAGAACTAGTCGTAGGGCTGGATTATATGGGCCTTTTAGGGAGGAAGAATAACAGTTCGATAAAAATCACTAGGCTTGAAGGTTAGTGAGGTCTCTGGGTGTCAACATGAAAGAAAACCTGCACGTATGACGTCGCTCAGGTTTGTAGAGAAAATGTTGTGGTCCACAATGCCAACGTCGGCCCGCGGTGACCGGAAGCGGGTTTGAACGAAAGCAGGTCACATTTGAACGCTTCAAGGGACATTTCTTATTGCGTATGTCCTTTCTGTGAGTATTTTGTGCCCTCTGCTTGTTGTTCCGAGTCACGGTAGTGCTTTCACGTTGGAGTGCATTAACGTTGGCTACACACGACGATGCTCTTTCGTTGCCGCATAGCCAGCGCAGTCTAATTCTCGACAGAACACTTCACTCAATTGCACGTGCCCAGTTGTCTCTGATCATTACGTCTTTTTTGTGTCGCTTCTCGTACAAGTGTATTATACCTATCATACGATGACGGCCACGGCAGCTTTTAGCTTTCCTGAATGTGTCTTCACTGTTCTGTGACAACGAGACGTCATACGCCAAAGAATAATGTAAAAGCTATCGGCTACAGCATGAAAGGATTGTAATGTTGGTGGAAGATTCTTTGATCTTGCGTGAGAGATCACACCTTTTACTGCTTCATGGTCCCGGAATTCACCTCTCGTGATTACATGATAAGATGCGACACGAGCCTTTGACCCTTACCCAGTAGTACCGTTCTGAGATTTGAAGAGCTGTGACGAAAGAAGAGATGCTGGGGAAGATCAGGGGAAACATCCAAACGCTTTGATACATATGCAAGATACGGTAAGTAACATTACTTATTTACTTCGACTTGTAGCGGTCATATCCCGAAGCCCTTGTTGTCCGCGACATTAGCTAGATATGTTGAAATGTAAGAATTGGGTAAGGCCTGAAGGTTATGCAGAACATTGAAGGGCTTTCCAGCCAGGTTATAGCTTTGTATTCCTCTGTGGGGATTCTAGGATGTGAGTTATCCTAATTTACTTACTACAATGTGCCGCACATCGTCGTTTGTAGCTAGGATTTAGCCTTTGCTATCAAGGGACCGCTACCCTTCTGACCCCCGCAGTTTTTTTTAATGTTGAAATGTTGACCGTGCACTTTGTGCTCAACTGTCGTTCTGTAAGCTCTGAATCGCCAAACAAATTTGACGTACTCCTCCGTGGACCGGAGGTTGCTAGTCGCCTTTCTGAAGCAGTTAGAGGTTCAATACGTTGACCATCATCAAGAAAGCATATTTTTTAATCGCTAATGAGACCATCTTTGATCCAAACGGCTGCTCACTACGCTAGCCCAGAGCTAATCCTCGAAGGAACGTACTGTTTTGAGAGCAGTCTGGTTTCCTTCAGTCTCAGTAAGGACATTGTGAGGACTGTGAAAAACATTCGTGCGAAGCAAGGACACCGCAAGTTTTCAAGGGCGTTGAAGAAAGCCATATTCCACAACGCTGCCTCTTCTTGTCCGCTTCCACGTGGGTTGCCCTGAACAGCCGACAACCTCCGAAAAGGAGTATCGATAAGACAAGAAGTGAGAAACTTGAAAACGACTCACGGTTTTGCGCTTCCATTTTTTCTGAGTGTGACATTGAAGCAATTGTGGAACTGAGAGTACAAAAAGTAACGGGGGGGGGGTAAGGGGACGAAGGTAGGCACTCGCTCGATTTCAGATTTGGGCAATATATCGTACATAATATGTTCTACATATGCGGATGCATTTTGCTGGTTTTTAGAACAGAAGAAGATGAAAACTGCGCGTCCCAGCAAAATTGAGGAATAGCACAACATCTTCCCAAAATAACTCCATGTTGAGCGGACGGTACAGTGCCAAAAGGTATAGGCATTGAGTGTTTTATAGGGACAACAGTTACCGTTTGGTACTTTGATAGAAGCCATTGCAGTTTTGATTTCAGGCGATGAAAAACTGATGGATCGCACTGGCCCCTGCGTGTCATGATTCAGTACCAGTTGTTCTTTTTAGCAAACGACTGAACAAGAAGATATTGAGATCAGGATTCCAAACTACGTTGGAATCCTGATCTCAATATCTTTAGAACAAAAAGCGTCCAAAACTCGTAGATCGGGACCGCCAAAATCATGTGACGCCGCCCTCGCTGGCAAACAAGAAGGAAAGCGAAGAATGCGTGGGTTCCGATTCCACAACGTTGTGCTAGTGGGGAGGGGAATAGGAATACTACATTTGCAATCGTGTAATGCTGTCGTGTACGGGCAGAAGCAGGGTAATGCACCGTTTGCACTTTGAAGACGATCCTCGGTGTGCAGAAAGTACGTGCCGTACACCGAGGGTAACCCTTACCGTTGGTTTTAACAAGGCAAAGTGTTATAGGGTTGGATGAAGGCCTTTTGAGTTGGTGGCACCATTGGACAAGCAACACAAATCATAAAAACGAGCTGTTGATCCACAGTACCGTTGGTGCCAACGGTGCACACTCGCTGCTTTTTGGCTTCATTTCCCTGTAGAAGGATACCAAGATTGCTAATCCTTTACCACTAGGGTTATCCCTTACCCTTTACCAGCGGTATCATACTGTACAGTACGCTCTCTCGACAGCGGCTGTCGCCATGTGTGTATTCGTGAGATGTGGTGGAAAGCCATTCGCCCCTTCCAGGTGAGAGACGATCGCAGATTATTCACAACCAAGCGCTCGTCACCCCAGGTGCATGTGCGATTGAAAAAAAGCGCGAAATAAACGGCTCGGACAGATATGATACAGAGCAATCGGCGAATGGTTCGCCTGGGTTACGCTCCGCTGGCCACTCGCTCGAGACCGCTGGCATACGACTACACTGTAACCAATAATCAAGGTGCAAACCAAGGGGAAGGGAAGAGATATAAGCAGCCGTTGTAACTTTTTAAAGATGATCGCGGCTCGCAGTCTGTTTAGAGGCCAACAATAAAAGAAGTTTTACAGAGCCTAAACTATAAACTAACACAACATGTCAAGTTTTCTTGCGTTCGTCCCGTGCCCACACATGTGGGACGGCCGTGAAAATGATTGGGACGCAGCGAACGGGTCTTCACAGTCCACCATGGTTTTCTTTTGGGTGGAATACAGATTTGAGTGTTGGCACACCAAGGGTATTTTTAGATTTAAAGAAGATGATAGAGCGGGCCAGGTGACAAGCAAGCAAGATGCAAGATTCAAAAGTGACCCTTGTGCTGTAATACGGCACGTGAAACGCTAGTCCACAACACACGCACATAGAAAGCTATCTCACATCTTGTTCTACAGAAAGTACCAAACAAACAAACAAAAGCAAAGCACAAGCAACCAACAAAAACTACAAGAAAAAGCAACAGAATCACGCACGTTGAGCCATTTGTCTCTTCAAGGCGACAACAATCCATCCAAAAGCCTGACTGATACGATCAACTCGTTGCGCATCTCTAGCCATGTGATCAATGACATCCATAAACGCACTATCACTATGTCCAAACTTCCTAGCAAAGAAATCAATCGACTCATTAAGCGGTTTCAAAAAGCGGTATGAACCATTTGAGTGTTGTTCATCCACAAAGAACGGATGCTGCCCAGCATGTTCTCCATCCGCCACCCAGATCACCTTTCGTAAAGCCTTTGGAATAAGCGTCTTGTTGAACTGTGCGTTGTATCTCGCCAGTGTAGCAAAAAAAAACTCATCGGAGCCTCGCATGTTTGCGAACGCTACCAGAAGGTGACGTGCTTCGGATGACGTTGTAGCGTTCTCACAAAACTGTCTTGACACAATGAGCCAAGCGCCCGAATAAGCCGGTCTGAAAGAGTGGTCAAAAATGGGGTTTGGAGTTGTGGACTTTGCGAGCTCGTTACAAACGGGGTGTTCATGCGGCAGATGAGGCGCCGTGGGCGGGTAACACAATGACGTATCCGTAAACAGCGTAGAGGCGCGATCGTAAAACACGGATTCGGCACGTTTTGAAGAGCTCATGGAGAGAAAATTCGGGAGCGGATCTAGGGAACGGACGGAACCGAGGAGCTTTCGTTGTACCTCGGGGGGGACGAGCGGGTAATCATGGCCGGATAAGTTGATGAAGTAATGCCAGTTAGGTCGCTTCAACATGTAGGACATGGCGTGAAGCGTGTTAAGCACCATGGAAATGCCATCGTACACGAGTTTTCGCGGCGGAATTACAATGGTATCGCGTTCGAAGTTGGCGTTCCTGAGGCGGAGCTGGGCGAGAACGTGCGTTACCTGTTGAGAGGGGATCTGCACGTCGAAGTGCAGCGCGTGTAAATTGTACGGATGGTGGATTGTAGAGTAGAGTCTTGGAAGATGGGCCAGTGTGTGAGGGGTGATTTGAATGAAGTAGGCTATGTTGGCGTCTTTTTGGTGCGCGGGGAGGAGAAGCGAACGGAGATGAGAGAGGTTTAGAAGAAGAGTTACGAGGAGAGCGAGTGCAATTAGAGGGTAGAGCAGCGCGGAGCGCGGCAGCTGCACGCGACGCGCACCGGCCTTTGAGCACATAACGGGGGGAAGGCCCGACAAACTCGCAGCGCACCCACCCACGGCATCGGCAGTTGTGTCGCGCAAACGAACGTCCGTGAGAGTGTTGAGAACAGGGGGGGCGGCGAAAGCTGTTAGCGGGCCCACGTGTACAGGTTGGTGGGTTGCTTTAACGTGGCGTGAGATGGCGGATCAACTGCTGCAGATGATGCACGCGTTGGGAGAGAAGATGAACGGTGGTGCGTAGAGATGCGTTGCGTTGCTGCACCAACTCGGCATGTAAACGTTCGCGTTCCAATTGAGCTTTCTTGTTGAGCCGCGACCGACGCGCAGAGTTCCTGTTCCTCGCGGCGCGGTCGCGGCGGATTTCAGCGCGGCTTCGCGCATCTGCTGCGCGTTTGCGCGGCGCGCGCGCCTGGGCGGGGGCGGCGGCGCTGGCGCTGGCGCTGGCGCTGGCGCTGACGCTGGCAGCAGCAGGCGTGGAGGGGAGGGTGAGTGGCAAGTGGAGGTTGGGGAAGGACGGGGCGACTGGGGGTAAAGGGGGGAAGGATTGTTGGGCGGTATGGTGATTGTGTTGAGCTTGTGCGAGCGTGGTGACGAGAGTGTGTTGAAGGCGGTCCATGTTGTTCAACTGCGATGTGAGGTGTTGCAGCGGAGGATGGGGCGCGGCAGCTTAAAAGGGGGCTGGGCGGCGGCGGCGGCGGCGGCGGCGGCGGCGGCAGTGCGCGATGCGGCGGACGTGCGGGTGGGGATGGTGGGACGTGGCACGCGTAAGGGTCCATCTCACGCGGTGTGAGATGGAGGGGCGTCAAGGCGCGAGACGGTGGCATCGGGAACGTGAAGCGATGGGGTGAGATGGTGGCGATGTGTGGAACAGTCGATAAGTTATCGATGCGGGGGTTTGGGGGGAAAGGGGTTATGCTCACATGCGACAAAAGGATATACCAAGGGAATGTATGTACAGACAGATAGATGTGGTAACTTGGGCGTTTAACTGTACTGGAGGTCGGGACACAGTGCGCTTGGTTAGTGGGGCGACATGGGGGTTGTGCCCGAGTGGCGCGGGATGATGAAGGGGGGGGGGGGGGTTAGCACACACGCTTTACAGCAAGTAACCAAAAAAAAGAATGGGATAGATACAGCGATACAGCTACGACTAGTTATCCAGGACGAATACCTGTCCCGTGGAGATATCATACACGGCGCCCAGTACGGTGAGTTGGTGAGATTTGGCGAGAGCGCCCACAACGGGGCCATGCAACAGGGTGTTAACGCCCTCTCTAACATTGGTCTCAACGGCGACGCGTTCATCTTGACGCACAGCATCGACGCCCTTAGCAATGCGGTGAATATGTCTTCCCAAGCAGCCGTCAATAGCGGCGTCTCCCCTGGCAACGGCAGTGGCGGCGGCCACAGCGCCGCACTTGGAATGGCCCATGACAAGCACCAACGGCGACTTCAATTGAGTGACGGCGTACTCCACACTAGCCTGCACAGAGTCCTCGTACGTGACATTTCCGGCGTTGCGAATGACAAACAAGTCGCCCAAGGAGGCGCCGAAGATGATTTCGGGCGACACGCGAGAATCGGCGCATGTGATGACGACGGTGGAAGGCGACTGTCCGTGCGTGGCCAAATGGCGGCGCAATTGCACGGACGAGGCTGTGAGACGCGCCGGCTCGCCGTTGACAAACGCGGCGTTAGCGGCGAGCAAGTTTTGCAGCACGGCTTGAGCGCGGGTAGCGCCGGAGGGGAGCGCTGCTGTTGCGGCGGGGTTGATTTCGGTTCTGGATGCCATTTGAGGATGGGGCGGATGCGGAGGGGGTGGGCGGTGGTGCTGCTGCTGCTGCTGCTGCTGGAGGCGGTCGTGCAGCTGGGGGAGAACGCGTATGGAGCGGTTAAGTAGTGGGGGATGAAAGGGGTGGTGGTCGTGGGGAGGCATGCTGCGCTCGCGCAGCGGAGGCCAAGGTACTTGGGCAATGGCGACAGCGCACGCGCGCGAAGCGACGATTCGCGAGACGGGAGCACTCTACAAGGCGATCTCAGGAGCGCGGTGGGCGGCGCTTGCGGCCGCGAGGCTGTGCCTAGCGCCGGGGCGGGGGGGGGGGGGCGGCCGCGGCGTGGCGCGGCACTTGTCGCGTTTTCATTCGGCGCTCGCGCGCGCCGCCACGTCGCGCGCGCCGCGGCGCTGGCGAGGGGCCCAGGCGAGAGCCGTCCGTCGCGCTCGCGCGAGCCGGCGACAGCGGCCGCCGCCGTCGGTTGCAACGGCGCGGCGCTGCGGCCAGTGCGCGCGCGTGAATTCAGCCGCTGGCGGCCACTACCAACTCGCCGCGCGTGGGACGGCGCAGCGAGCGCGGGCGGCGGCGCAATCTGGCGCGCGCCGCGGCAGGCGCCAGCGCCACGTGTCACAGCTGTGTACTGCTGGTCCACGTGTCACACCTGTCCACTGCTGCGCCACGTTTCACAGCTGTGTACTGCTGGTCCATGTGTCACACCTGTCCACCGCGGCGCCACGTGTCCAGCTGTGCACTACGCCGGCGCCGGCGCTTGGTGGCCGTTGAGCGCGGCGCCCTCGCGCGGCTGGTGCCACCCGCAGCAGCTGCCGCCACCCGCAGCAGCTGCCGCCACCCGCAGCAGCTGCACCGACCGACGGCGCGCGCAACATCATCAAGCAAATGAAGCAAATGAAGCAAATGACGCAAATGACGCAAGCGTTGGTGCGGCTGTGCAGAGCGGCGCGCCATCAGCCGCCCCCGCGCTCCCCCCCGCGCGCCGCGCTGTGCTCGCTGATCGCGCACCCCGTGGACGGCGGCCGCTCGGCCGCGGCGCGGCGCGTGGCCGACGCGCTGCGCGTGAGCAACGGCTCGGCGCTGGCGAGGCGCAACGCGCGCAAGGCGCAGCTGATGCGCGAGTACGCGCGGCGCGGGGCGTCCGACACGGGCTGCGCCGAGGTGCAGATCGCGCTGCTGACGGAGCGCATCCGCCACCTGACGCGCCACGTGACGGCGCACCGCCAGGACAAGATGGGGCGCAGACGGCTGTTGATGATGGTTGCGAGACGACGCTCGCTCATGCAGTACCTGTTGAGAACGGACGCGCAGCGCTACGTGCAGCTGGTCAGCCGTCTGCGGCTCAACGTCAACTCGGTGTTTGCACGCGACGCGCCTCTGGGCGCCAAGAAGAGCGCTGCTCCGCGCCTGCACGCGCGCGCGTCAGTGTAGGCGGCTCTGTGCATGATGCACTTTAGCGAACAGAATATGGGCGAGCACGCCGCGCAACCATGCAATAAACAACAAGAAGGGTACAAGTGTTTACATGATTGATGTTACAGCAAAAAAATATATATATATACATACACTAGTGTACAGTACCGGTACGGTACCCCCCGCGCCGTCAAGCCTCCGGCAGCGCGCAGATGAAGCGCACAATGTCGTTCATCTCCAGCCGCTGCGTCAGCGGCGCCACCGACCCGTTCACCACCGCAATGGCGCCCAGCCCCGCCACGCCCAGCCCGCGCGCCAGGTCCATCAGCGTCGACCCCACCGCCAGCCCGTACAGCTGCCCAGCCGCCGCCACAATCACCCTGCTCGCGCGGATGGCCGACGCCATGCACGTCACGTAGCCGCGTCGCAGCACGTCCTCGTCGCCCGCGCCCGCGCTGCGTCGCCCCGCGCGCGAGCACGCCAGCGCCGAAAGCTGCTTGCTCGCCGACTCCATGTCCAGCTCGCCCTCGCTTTCACTTGCGCTGGCCGCTTTCATGCGCACCATGATCGTCTTGCCGCCGCCGCCGCCGCCGTGCCGTGCCCAAGCAGCGCCCCCCACGCTCTCCGTGCCCCTTTTTTCCTTGTAAATCCAGTGCGCCGCCGCGCCAAACTCGGCAACGTGGTGCATCTTGTCCGTCCTGATTTGGATTTCCAGCGGCGTGGCGCGTTCCGCCGTCAGCACCGTAAGGTGTAAACTGCGGTATCCATTTCGTTTGGGCCGTTCAATGTAGTCCTTTGCGCGCCGCTCCAGCGTGTCGTAATGCGCCTCAATCACCTCTGCCACCGCGTAGCACGCGCTTCGTTCCGCACCTTCGTCGGCGCGTTTCGGCTGCACAATCACTCGCAGCGCCAGCAAGTCGTAGATTTCACACACCTTCTTCCCGCTGCCTTTCATCTTGCGGTACACAGAGTACAGACCCTTCACTCGCCCCTTCACCGTCACTGAGCGTGCTGCGCTGCGCACCTTGGCTGACTTGGTTAGTACGCGTTCCAAAAACTGTTTGCTTTGAGCTAGAGTGCTTTCGCATTCTCGACGACGCGCGCCCACCAGCTGTCGCACCATGTGGTAGCTCTCCGGCTGCAAGTGCATGAATGCCAGTTCTTCCAGCTCGCTCTGCACAAACCAAATGCCCAGTTGATTGGCAAGTGGCGCGTAAAGATGCATCGTCTGGCGCGCAATACCATGTTTCACGCTCTCATCCCGCACCCTATCCAGCGTGCGAATCGACAAAAGTGCCCGAGCAAGCTGCAGAGATATTGCGCGATGCTCGTCCATGCCCGCCACCAGAATCAGCTGGCGGAGGTTCGCAAACGACATTTCCGTGAAGTGAGGCTGCATGCACAGCTCTATCGTGCGTCGCAACTGGTTGTCAAACGTTGCAATCTTGAGCACGTCCGATCCGACGTGACGTTGCACGTCGTTTGACGTGCTTCCGGGCAGCCCGATAAGCTTGTTCAAAATGGCTGCACAAAGAGTGTCGCAATCCATTTGCAAGTCGGCTACGATTAGCGCTACTGTTAGATTGTACCGCACCACATCGCTACGAGCTCCCACCGCCTCTGTGGCCAGTTGAACAGCCTTTGCAACCTTGTGTCTGTTCACGGGGCCGAGGTACAGAACGCGCTGTTCCAGAGCGCTTTGCAGCTCGCGAATGGAGCTGCGCAGGGGGCAGTATGCTGGTGGCACCATGTGATGCTTGTGCGCAACACATTGTGCTTCGGAGCTCTGCGAGAGGATTGGGGCAGCGCGAGAGCTTAACCAATCTGCTGGCGTGGGAGGCGTCACGGGAGGGGCCGCTTTTACAAGCGTTGATACTGTGGGGGCCACTCGCGCGCGGTTAACAGAGGGATGACGGGTGTTGGCGGATGTGCCGAACGGCGCGTGACGGATGAGCGGGAGCGGTGCAAGTGAGACGAACGCCGGTGCGGACATGAGCGCGTTGAAGGGGGGGGGGGGGGGGGGGGGGGGGGTAGTGGGTGTTGTGGGTGAGGGAATGAGATTGGGGGAGAAGGGGCTGTTTGTTGTTGTTGTGGATGGAGGTGGTGGTGGAGGGCTTCCGATGTCAGGGGGGGGGGATGAGTGTTATAGGGGGGGGGGGGGCTTGGAGCAACTATGTATGAGCGCGTCCGAGTGGTGGAAGATGGGCGCTTTGTGTGGCACGTGCTCGCTGCCGTTTGCGCGTAGCGCTGAGCTGGAACTATTGCCAGTGCTCGCTGGCCGTTTTGCTGGCTGAGCTGGTGGATGCGTTTAGCGGCGCATGCGTTAGCGGCGCATGCGTTAGCGGCGCATGCAGCCAGCACCTTACGTCCTTGCTGACGTTCTGCTGACGTGTGCTTGCTGCGGCCGCCAGCCCTGTACGCGTGGCGCTGTTGTGCGGCCACACAGCTCTCTGTGACTGCGGTCCCCGCGCACGCATGGCAGCTTTCCCATCGTTCCGACCTCGCGCCGCTCGGGAGCTCGGCGAGCTTCTTCTCCGCGCCATGTCCCCTCCGTCCCGCCTGTTCTTCGTGGCCGCCGCGCCCCTGCGCGCGCGTCTGCGCTCTTCCCTTCCCCCCCGCCGACTCGCGCTGTCACGTTCTGTCGCGCCTCCTCCGTTCCGTCGCTCCGCACCCAGCTTGGTCGCGTCCGTGACCTCCGCAGCAAAGGACACGCCAAGCCCTCACATACAACCGCCCCCCCAGCCACTGTCCCTTCCCACCAATCACTCGAATCCGCACCTGTTTCGACTGCGTCATACCGCCGCCCACGTGCTGGCCATGGCCGTACAACGCCTCTTTCCGCGCGCGCAAGTGACCATAGGACCCTGCATTCAGAACGGCTTTTACTACGATTTTGACCATTCTCAACCTTTCACGGACCGCGATTTAAAGCGCATTAAAAAGGAAATGGATAAGATCATCCGTCAAAACCTCCCCTTGCGCCGTGAGCAGATTTCGCGCGACGATGCCCGAACCCGCATTGAAACCATTCAAGAGCCCTATAAACTGCAGATACTCAATGATATTAGTGACCCCATCACCGTGTATCATATTGGCGACAAGTGGTGGGATCTTTGTGCGGGCCCACACGTTGAACGCACGGGCAATTTGAATCCAAAGGCTGTGGCTTTGGAAACGGTCGCCGGTGCGTACTGGAGAGGCGATGAGAAAAATGCTATGCTGCAACGAATTTACGGCACCGCCTGGGAAACTCCAGACCAGTTGCAAGAGTATCTCCGCTTGAAGGAGGAGGCCAAGCGTCGCGATCATCGCGTCTTGGGCGCGAAACTCGGTCTTTTCACCATTCAGGAAGCTGCGGGCGGCGGTCTGGTCTTCTGGCACCCCAAGGGCAGTCGAATTCGCACCATTATTGAGCACTTTTGGAAGAAGAGGCACGTGGATAATGGTTACGAGTTGTTGTACACCCCACATGTGGCGAACGTCGATTTGTGGAAGACGTCGGGCCATTTTGATTTCTACCAGGAGAGCATGTTTGATCAGATGGATGTGGAACACGAACAGTACCAACTCAAGCCCATGAATTGTCCTTTCCACTGTCTTGTGTTCAAGGACGGACTGCGGAGTTACCGCGAGTTGCCGCTGCGTTGGGCTGAATTGGGCACCGTGTATCGCTATGAACGAAGTGGCACGCTGCACGGACTCATGCGAGTGCGCGGGTTTACCCAGGATGATGCTCATATCTTTTGCTTGCCGGACCAGCTGGCGGATGAGATTCGACGCGTCCTGGACCTTACCGAGAGTATTCTCGGTCGTTTCGGGTTTACACAGTACGAGATCATGCTGTCTACACGCCCGGAGAAGAGCGTTGGGTCGGATGATATTTGGGACAAGGCTACAGAAGCGTTGAAGGAGGCGCTGGAGACAAAAGGTTGGCAGTATTCGATTGATGAGGGCGGTGGCGCGTTTTACGGACCCAAGATTGATGTCAACATCAAGGATGCTATTGGGCGACTTTGGCAATGCTCTACCGTGCAATGTGACTTTAATCTTCCGCAGCGCTTTGAACTCGAGTATGTGGATCGTGATGGCGAGAGAAAGCGCCCTATCATGGTTCATCGCGCTATTTTCGGCTCTGTGGAGCGTTTCTTTGGCATTTTGGTGGAGTCGTACGCGGGAGAGTTCCCGCTGTGGCTTGCGCCGGTGCAACTGAAGCTGTTGCCGGTTACGGACGAAGCGAGACGTTACTGTGAAGAGGTTGCGTTGCGAGCCAAGGACACTGGCTTGAGAGTTGAAGTTGATGCATCGGGTGAGCGGCTTGGAAAGATGGTTCGCAACGGAGAACAAGAGCGTGTTCCTTTGCTCGCTATTGTTGGGGAGAAGGAAACTGGCTCTGGGACTTTGAGCATTCGGTCGAGACAGGATGGTGATTTGGGCGTTGTTTCTGTGGATCGCACTTTGGAAGCTATTCGAATTGCTGCTGAACGTGGCACTGCGTTTGAGGCTGTTGATGTCGTTGCAAGTGAAGTGTGATCGTTGTCTTGACGTGTGCGCTGGTTCGGTTGTGTAAACAGTATAATACCCTTGTACACGATGGCATTGTTTATCTTCTAAGCCTTGCGTGCAACCAAGGTGGCGCCCGATAGGGAAAAGGTCTCAAAACGTACTCCGTTTGGTAGCTTTCTAACATTCAATAGGTTGGATGCTTCTGGGCAGCTACGGTGCTGGAGATGTAGAAAGCATGGCACGCATCAGATTGTAGGTGAGTCCTGCCCAAGGTTCTCTCATGCTTCAGTCGAGGTAACGCATACACCTAGATTGCATCGCGGTCATGTCCATGTTGTCCTCCCCTGTGACCGAAGAATAACAGTTACCGGACCGCGGCCGTTCACCGAGTACCGGATACGCAAAGAGCAGATGCACTTGCTCCAACCAGGCGTGAGAAAGAGCTGTTGCAATGCCAGCCTGGCCAATAACTCGAAGGGGTTAGTCCCCCGCGTTTCTCTGCTCCTTCATGCAAACGTTTGTACAGCAACGCACCGTGGAAGCAGATGAGACCTTGGTGCAGTCAGGTTAGTACTGTACATGTGCCGTTTTCGACGGCTTTTCGTGATGCGCGATGTGTGGTTTGCGTTGTTGACCTCTGCGCGGCGTTGTGTGACTGACGCTGAACTAACTTAACTCATGAGACGTGTGCCCTGCTGGCGCTTCAAACTAAATGAAAGGTATTGAGATTGCTGAGATTTGATTTGCATGGAGCTTACGAGCCCTGTCGTTTGCATAAAAAAAGGTCGGTAATTCTCGTATCTCGCTCCCATTGGCTGGGCGAGAGCCGGACATAGGCACTCCTACTTGGGAGTTATCCCTATCGCCTTGGGTAACTTAACCCTTTCGCCACATATCTCACTTCTACCGTTCAGTATTTTTCGGGGCAGTTCAAATATCTTGCTACTGAGGTCGTCGGTTCTAGCTATAAACTCCAGAAGGATAGCAACAGAATTGTGGAAATGAAGCTTCTGCCTTGCGCATATGCAACTAGTGTACATTCTCGCCACTTCACTCGACCTTCGCACACACTTGGAATCAAAGGACGGAGATCAAACTGCTCCTTCTCCTTGATGTTCTTTTACACTGCGTACACTTTTACACTGGGAACGGCTTCTTGCGACAACGAAGAAGAACTACCTTCTCGGAATGGATTCGCTTTCCATGAACTTCTTCTTGAATCACGCAACTCTCTCACAATCCGATTAGACTCATGAACTACTTTTTCAACAGTAGAATCTTGCACTTCGCCAATGGGCTCTTGCACGCTTTTGGTCCCGACACGAAAAACGACTGCGAACTCATTTCGCTAAGCTAAGATTTCTCGTTCTCGCAAAGAAGTCAACCCACGTGAAGACGACGTGCATGTGCCAACTGGACTCCTGAGTAACTTTCAGAATTCAAGGCAGCACGCATTTCACTACCTTGGCGCTGTTGCACATCCACACCACCCCCGCTGACGTTGGTAAACACCGCACCTGCTGTCTGTCTGTTCGTTGGCCCCTCGTCCGACTCTGCGTACATATCACATAAGAAACCTCGCGGAACATGAGGCGTGATTATTTCTCCGCTGCCGTCGGACTGATCTTGTGACTGTGATGAGTGAACAAAGATTGGAATATCGGGAGCTACCGCATCAGCGCCGTCTTCAACGACCGCACGCTTCCATCGTCATGACCTTCCGCGTTGGGCGCCAGTGAATACTGCTCGTGCCCAGCCGTAGCTGGAAACATAGCTCTCGGTGTCAAGACCGCAGGATTCCTTTCCTCACGATTCAATTCTGCGCTCTCCGTCACTGCACAGTGCGTTCATTGCCAACTTTTTCTACCACAATAAAGCACGCACGACCTGTTTCTTCTCCTGCAACAGACTGCTTAGGCCATCAATTCTTCGAGAGGAAGAAACGTCAGAGATACCCGGATTCCAGGACGACTCGTTCTGTTCTGGCACAGCTGAAGACTGCGTCAGCGACAACCCATCTGAGATCCGTTCGCGAGAGTCAGACTCAGACTTCTATCAGCCGACGAACTCATCTTACTCATAACACAGTGGGCTGTAGGAGACAATTGGAGCAGGCTCCTCTGTTTGACAAATGAAAACGCTTGTCCAAACTCGAAGCTGCTCGCTGAGTTGAACTTTGCGATGATTTGGGAAACCGTCCCCGGTTCAACGCAGGGCGGTTCCTCTTCACATGGAAACCTGCTCCGCACGCTACGCGGAACCATGTCGATGCTTTCGTCACGGTTCAGTTCTCCCGCGTCCGATTTGCTGTGCTTTAATCGGGTACGAGTCCCGCTGTCGCCATGGTCATCCAGTAGAGCGTCCAAGTGTGTGATGTGAACAGAACTGTTTGGGTTCAAGGAAGGGCTAATGGACATCCCGTCTACGACAGCAGGGCCATCGCCACAAGTGCCGGTGTCCTCCTCCTTGTCCAGTAGAGTGTCCAAAAGCTGATGTGGAACAGCCCTGGTTGGGCTCGCAGAAGAGTTTTATTACTCATTCCCTCCAAGACGTGAGCGCCATCATAGCCGTTCAACTCACTTTCGAATACAACTGGTGTCTCTACCCAGTGTACTAAGGCTCTTCTCGGTGCGATGCGGTCATTCGCTTTTCTCTCCTTGCCGCCGCACAGTCTTCGGACAAAGGTCCCCATTTTCTTCTTGAACGACTTCAGGGGAGCAAGAAAAGAACTCGGTGAGAACTTCCTCGTACGAGCTCTTCCTGCGTTTAGAACCAAAGCCGGTTCTTGGTGGAAGGTGGTCGCCCTGTTGAATTCCGTCATCATAAGCGTCTCTATAATTCCGATACAGAGTCTAGTTTCGTGAATGAACTCTCAAGACGTGTGTGGTGCTTGGAAGTTGAGATTCTGCCCGCCCGAGGCGCGGCTTTTATGCTGCCAACGGTTGACATCTCTGAGTGCATTCTCTACACAGAGGCTCCACATATGCCGTGGTGCTAATCTCGTACCCTTTCTATTGCGTGTCAATCGCTGCGAGTGTCAGCGGTAAAGAGCTCTCAGGTTGTTACCGCAACAAGTCCCACACTCCCAATTCACAACTTCTATATTGCGTGGAAGAAAGGTTGATGGCAAGGAAATCACAAATGCATATCTTTCGACATAGTCAGTTTGAGACATTGTGAGGTTACCAACGGTAGCTTACCCATGTGTCGCGCATGAATCGCTGTGCTTGTGTCTACAAGTCTGGCATTCGAATAAAATGTCACCCCTCGCATTGACGGAGACAAACTTCGTCCAAAGTGGTGGCGGTCGAAGACGAACTCTCCTCTGTCCAACCCTCCCTTTTCTGGAAATAGTTATCGCGATCCCTGTACACTGAAGCCGTACAGATCGCTGTAGCCGCTCAATTGTCAAAAAGCACAGGCTGTGTGCCCGAACTGGAGTTCGCAATTGAAGTGCGTATGCAACGCAGAAAGAAGAAATGTATGTAGGAAAACCGTTACGGCGCTTGCGGAATCGGTATGACGATACCGCACGCCTCTAAGACACACATACATTATTCAACTGCGATACATCTACTCTCGTTAGAGAACTCAAGCAAACTTGAATGTGCCATTCTTACACATACACCTGCGCACAACCATCGGCTGTTCTATCCGAAAGAAATCAAGATGCACCAACGGGACTGAAATGCTTCAGTAGAGTTCCGTTGAAGAGAGACTCGAGGATCCTGCTCAGCGACTGTTTTACTGCGATATTTTACCAAAGGGAGTTACGCAGTTACTTCATTACTCTAAGCTTGGTACTACCTCACTACACGCTCAATCTAGAGGGCACGGACTGGAATAATCCTTGGTTTGAACGGAGTCGGCTTGGAAACGCCGGGAACAGCAGGTAGGGGTCGCGGGAGGGGTCGCGGCCGACGGAGGCAGCGGCCTCTACTGCATATGCCGCTACGGCATCGGCTGCATGCGCCGCAGGTTTGACCCGGTTGGCGGAAGCGAATGCACTTTCCAGAGACGCATGACATACCCTTCGGGCATTTCTTCGCACGAGTGCAGCGGCGGCAAGTCGAAGGTCGAGGTGAGGGGCGCGGGTTCGACGGCGCAGCTGGGCAGGTGGCCGGAAGGGCGCAAAGGGTGCCGAGGCGAATCACGAATAGCTCGCCAACGAGAATCTTTTCCTTGTCCACACGGCCATTCTTCACCAACTGCACACCAAGATCCTTGCCCTTGATATTGAGAGCACCGCGGAGCCGATGGCAACTGCTGCACTTCCCGATCTTCAAACCGCTGCCGGTAAACGCCGTAAACGGCGGATTCTTGATGCGGGTATCGGCCTCCAAACCCAGCTTGGCACCAATGTTTCCCTCGATCCCCTTCTTGCCCAGAGTCAGTTCAACACCGACAGCCGGACGCACACCAACGAACCCAACTATGCTTGCTTCCGCGTTAAGCTCGTCTTTAAACTTGAAGCTGGAGCTGCCAGAGCTACCAGCGTTTGGAGGCAACACGTTCCGCGAGTCAAAACGTGGGGGAATGATTCGGGCGGTCACACGCTGCTTGGTTTCGTGCGACACCCGGATGCTTGCTTCGAGCGCAGCGCCAATCTCTACGTCGGCCACCCAGTCCACCTTGCCGAAAGCACCAGCTCGGATGCGACCAACAAACGGAATCTTGGCGGAGAACCCAAACTTGGGAATCGGACGCCTGAAAATCTCACCACTTCTTTCACCGCTGAGCTTGGCGTCCACGGTTAGCTGAGCATTGAGACGAGCGTTGAGACTTTGTTCCCATTGCACTTCGGTCTTAAACAGCCGCTTGACCTTGAACTTGTTTACGTTCGCCGAAAGAGAGGCATCTACTTCCAAAACAGCACCGGTAAACAGCTTGACTTTGGTTTTGTGAGAGATTGTCGGACGAGCAACAACTGCAAGTGAGTCGTTGAGCATCAAGTTGCGGGACGTCGACAGAAGAGAGGTCGTGGTGGCGAACAGCGGGCTGTCGTTAAACACAACTTTCTCCGGAAGAGCGGTGACGAACGCGGGCTCCTCGCTAATGTTGAAGTCAACTTCGGGAGCAACCTCGGAACCAGAGACAATGGTCATCTTCAAAGAGACCTGTTTTTCGTTCACGGAAACGGTGTCAATCATGTAGAACAGCGCATCATCAGCCTCGTCCACACCCTCAACAGGTTGGACTTCTGCACAGTGCTTCTCCCAATCGTCAACGTCAATGACAAATGCAGTGCCAGGAGCAAAGTCGGAGGCGTCCAGCTTACTACCGGAGAGCTCAGCTGTTGCCTTACGAGCAACTGCGTCGCGACTGCATGAGGTAATCTGAATACCGTCTTCGGCAAGCTCATCAAAAACAACAGCGTCTGTCTTCAGAGCAACGGAGAACTCCAGCAGTCGGGGGCTGGATACCACGAGGGACGCGGTATTAGACGTGGTCTCTACACCATCTGGGGCGGCCGAAATCAGCGTGCGCCCTCGAAGTATGGTAGGCGAACCTGACGCGCTGGAAACGCGATGAAGCCTCGACGCAGATGCAAGGCTTGCAAACCAGAACGCCAAAAGTAGGCAGATACTCCTCACGACGGAGGTCATTGCAAAGTCGCGAAGAAGAAACGTGTTGCGTGGGCGAAGGGTTGAGATATATGAGCTTCGGGGAATGGAACCACGCGTTGGATTGGTTTGGACGGAAGCCGATCCCTGATACTCAGTCGCCCACCCGTTTTATAGGCATCCAAGAGACTAGGAAACGAACGCGTCCGCGGGTGCGCGTGTTCATGATGGCAGTGACGAAGATGCTGAGCGTACGCAGTGCGCAGCCTGCTGCGGTACACGAGGAGCGGTCCTCTGAGCTCAGCCATGCTGCAACAGGGAGCGGATAACGATGAGATGCATCCCATGGCAAATCACAGCCCATCATGGTACGGTACTCGTGGGGATCTGCGAAGGGCATATGGACAAGGTAAAGGGTTAGTTGCAGGCGGCTATGGAGCAACATCTCAAACACGTTAGTAATGTACCACGTCACCGCTCAATTAACCACCCATGGGGTGGTTAATTGAGTGGTGAGTGGATCAAGGCCGAAGAATGCAACATTATGTGGTGATCACTGCCACGTTGTGCCAGCAGCGCTTCTCGTTGATCCTATCAAAATGGCATCTCTTCACCCTTTTTTTTCAGGCTTGATTCGTTGATGCACAGCGATCGTCATGATGACGTGATGGAGATGGTCCTCCGCAGAGCTTGTCAGTTCGTACGTTATTGCTACAACCATTCTTTAGAGAGTCTGGCCTTGCTCCCAGCGGAAAGAATAACAGCGTTAAAGATGCATCGTAAATCGTGGTAGCCCTCTACTCCTGTAGCGTGTCCACACTTACTGCATAACAAGGGGATTTCGAGGTAAGACAGACATGCTCTTTCTCAGAGCGATAGAATGCGCGGCACTAATAGTAACCTTCCAGATAGGTTACACGGTTTCCATTAGCAATGATTCCGTGGGTGTCTGGGTGAAGTTTCTTAGACCACTTTCTGTGAGTACGACTGTATCTGATCAGTCCGTGGAATGTGAAAAACTGTTTGTGTCCGCAAGTAAATCTTGCTAAGAAAAAAGAAGCTCGATAATCGAAAGTAGAGTATCTTTCTCTTTCTCACAAGCACATAAACCAACCTCTCAGTCAAAACAAAAGTGTAGCAAGACTTGCTTTTCAGTTTTCCACACAACAAGTATGATGCTAAATTGCAACAGCAGATGCTATACCGCAAAATAAGCTCCGCAAAATAAGCCGGTAGTGCTGGTCTATAGATAACGGTGCTCATCCGTTCTGTCAATCGAAATTATCTTCGAGTATCGTCAGAAACTCAACACCTTTCGTACACGAGGATCCGCAGGCGTTATGTCAGGGATTGATGACGAGCGTTACCAAGGAAGAGGGGGTGTTTCTTTTATGCTAATTTATCTATGGCGCCATCGACATGAAAAAAAGCGTTGCTGAAGAAGATTGGCATCACCTTGTTTCAAAGCTGGCTGCTCTGCCTCTAAACTTTCCAGAGTCGCGGCAGAGGGTGAAGAACAAAGGTGGAACCTATTCTTGAAAATGAAGTCTGACGAAGCTTGAAGGGAATCCTGGAGCCCCTATTAGTGCCTTACTGACTACTACAAAAAAATTGGGGTACCCTTCGTATTATAGTAGCTGGCTTTATTAGGCAGACTGAATATTTCTTCTGGAAAAAAGTTACTCATTCTTGTCAAGGAAAAACGCTGGTTGATTTCGCGCCACGTTTTTGGTACAACGAGAAGGAATACAAGTTATTAGTTCTAAGGGCGATGGCTGAAAAAAGAACACAGCACAGCCTAGATGGATTCTTTGATACCTTACATGGAAGATGAAACTTGTAAACTGTAAAAAGGCTTCAGTGTATTCTACACAGATCGGTACCAAAGTTATAGTTTGGTACACTTAAGAGCAGAGGTTGAGGTTCGATTCTTCCTTTCCACCAGATTGAATAACCTCTTCCTTCAACCGTTCCAAAGTCCAATACTCGCACTTGAAGCACGTGATCGTCTTCGACAGATATGGGGTTATCCCTCTCTAGCTTGTAGCACATGCGAAATTCGTCGTCATACCTGATTAGTATGTCTGGTTCTATTTAGGTTGTTGGCATCGAATATCGGCTTACCACCGAATCATCAGTTTAGGCCTCGCAATCTACTTCTCCCAGCTGCCGGAGAATTTCTTCAGTAGTTGCTCTCTTTTTCTCAAATAGGTCATCCTTGCGTATACGTCTGATACCTGGCTCTGCTTGCATTGGTGCCCAGTCTGCCTAATAAATCCAGCTACTATAATACGAAGGGTACCCCAATTTTTTTGTAGTAGTCAGTAAGGCACTAATAGGGGCTCCAGGATTCCCTTCAAGCTTCGTCAGACTTCATTTTCAAGAATAGGTTCCACCTTTGTTCTTCACCCTCTGCCGCGACTCTGGAAAGTTTAGAGGCAGAGCAGCCAGCTTTGAAACAAGGTGATGCCAATCTTCTTCAGCAACGCTTTTTTTCATGTCGATGGCGCCATAGATAAATTAGCATAAAAGAAACACCCCCTCTTCCTTGGTAACGCTCGTCATCAATCCCTGACATAACGCCTGCGGATCCTCGTGTACGAAAGGTGTTGAGTTTCTGACGATACTCGAAGATAATTTCGATTGACAGAACGGATGAGCACC
Organism: Gracilariopsis chorda; assembly: GCA_003194525.1. NCBI lineage: Eukaryota > Rhodophyta > Florideophyceae > Gracilariales > Gracilariaceae > Gracilariopsis > Gracilariopsis chorda. The sequence goes on along the minus strand of NBIV01000010.1, from coordinate 422,809 downwards.
GTTATCTATAGACCAGCACTACCGGCTTATTTTGCGGAGCTTATTTTGCGGTATAGCATCTGCTGTTGCAATTTAGCATCATACTTGTTGTGTGGAAAACTGAAAAGCAAGTCTTGCTACACTTTTGTTTTGACTGAGAGGTTGGTTTATGTGCTTGTGAGAAAGAGAAAGATACTCTACTTTCGATTATCGAGCTTCTTTTTTCTTAGCAAGATTTACTTGCGGACACAAACAGTTTTTCACATTCCACGGACTGATCAGATACAGTCGTACTCACAGAAAGTGGTCTAAGAAACTTCACCCAGACACCCACGGAATCATTGCTAATGGAAACCGTGTAACCTATCTGGAAGGTTACTATTAGTGCCGCGCATTCTATCGCTCTGAGAAAGAGCATGTCTGTCTTACCTCGAAATCCCCTTGTTATGCAGTAAGTGTGGACACGCTACAGGAGTAGAGGGCTACCACGATTTACGATGCATCTTTAACGCTGTTATTCTTTCCGCTGGGAGCAAGGCCAGACTCTCTAAAGAATGGTTGTAGCAATAACGTACGAACTGACAAGCTCTGCGGAGGACCATCTCCATCACGTCATCATGACGATCGCTGTGCATCAACGAATCAAGCCTGAAAAAAAAGGGTGAAGAGATGCCATTTTGATAGGATCAACGAGAAGCGCTGCTGGCACAACGTGGCAGTGATCACCACATAATGTTGCATTCTTCGGCCTTGATCCACTCACCACTCAATTAACCACCCCATGGGTGGTTAATTGAGCGGTGACGTGGTACATTACTAACGTGTTTGAGATGTTGCTCCATAGCCGCCTGCAACTAACCCTTTACCTTGTCCATATGCCCTTCGCAGATCCCCACGAGTACCGTACCATGATGGGCTGTGATTTGCCATGGGATGCATCTCATCGTTATCCGCTCCCTGTTGCAGCATGGCTGAGCTCAGAGGACCGCTCCTCGTGTACCGCAGCAGGCTGCGCACTGCGTACGCTCAGCATCTTCGTCACTGCCATCATGAACACGCGCACCCGCGGACGCGTTCGTTTCCTAGTCTCTTGGATGCCTATAAAACGGGTGGGCGACTGAGTATCAGGGATCGGCTTCCGTCCAAACCAATCCAACGCGTGGTTCCATTCCCCGAAGCTCATATATCTCAACCCTTCGCCCACGCAACACGTTTCTTCTTCGCGACTTTGCAATGACCTCCGTCGTGAAGAGTATCTGCCTACTTTTGGCGTTCTGGTTTGCAAGCCTTGCATCTGCGTCGAGGCTTCATCGCGTTTCCAGCGCGTCAGGTTCGCCTACCATACTTCGAGGGCGCACGCTGATTTCGGCCGCCCCAGATGGTGTAGAGACCACGTCTAATACCGCGTCCCTCGTGGTATCCAGCCCCCGACTGCTGGAGTTCTCCGTTGCTCTGAAGACAGACGCTGTTGTTTTTGATGAGCTTGCCGAAGACGGTATTCAGATTACCTCATGCAGTCGCGACGCAGTTGCTCGTAAGGCAACAGCTGAGCTCTCCGGTAGTAAGCTGGACGCCTCCGACTTTGCTCCTGGCACTGCATTTGTCATTGACGTTGACGATTGGGAGAAGCACTGTGCAGAAGTCCAACCTGTTGAGGGTGTGGACGAGGCTGATGATGCGCTGTTCTACATGATTGACACCGTTTCCGTGAACGAAAAACAGGTCTCTTTGAAGATGACCATTGTCTCTGGTTCCGAGGTTGCTCCCGAAGTTGACTTCAACATTAGCGAGGAGCCCGCGTTCGTCACCGCTCTTCCGGAGAAAGTTGTGTTTAACGACAGCCCGCTGTTCGCCACCACGACCTCTCTTCTGTCGACGTCCCGCAACTTGATGCTCAACGACTCACTTGCAGTTGTTGCTCGTCCGACAATCTCTCACAAAACCAAAGTCAAGCTGTTTACCGGTGCTGTTTTGGAAGTAGATGCCTCTCTTTCGGCGAACGTAAACAAGTTCAAGGTCAAGCGGCTGTTTAAGACCGAAGTGCAATGGGAACAAAGTCTCAACGCTCGTCTCAATGCTCAGCTAACCGTGGACGCCAAGCTCAGCGGTGAAAGAAGTGGTGAGATTTTCAGGCGTCCGATTCCCAAGTTTGGGTTCTCCGCCAAGATTCCGTTTGTTGGTCGCATCCGAGCTGGTGCTTTCGGCAAGGTGGACTGGGTGGCCGACGTAGAGATTGGCGCTGCGCTCGAAGCAAGCATCCGGGTGTCGCACGAAACCAAGCAGCGTGTGACCGCCCGAATCATTCCCCCACGTTTTGACTCGCGGAACGTGTTGCCTCCAAACGCTGGTAGCTCTGGCAGCTCCAGCTTCAAGTTTAAAGACGAGCTTAACGCGGAAGCAAGCATAGTTGGGTTCGTTGGTGTGCGTCCGGCTGTCGGTGTTGAACTGACTCTGGGCAAGAAGGGGATCGAGGGAAACATTGGTGCCAAGCTGGGTTTGGAGGCCGATACCCGCATCAAGAATCCGCCGTTTACGGCGTTTACCGGCAGCGGTTTGAAGATCGGGAAGTGCAGCAGTTGCCATCGGCTCCGCGGTGCTCTCAATATCAAGGGCAAGGATCTTGGTGTGCAGTTGGTGAAGAATGGCCGTGTGGACAAGGAAAAGATTCTCGTTGGCGAGCTATTCGTGATTCGCCTCGGCACCCTTTGCGCCCTTCCGGCCACCTGCCCAGCTGCGCCGTCGAACCCGCGCCCCTCACCTCGACCTTCGACTTGCCGCCGCTGCACTCGTGCGAAGAAATGCCCGAAGGGTATGTCATGCGTCTCTGGAAAGTGCATTCGCTTCCGCCAACCGGGTCAAACCTGCGGCGCATGCAGCCGATGCCGTAGCGGCATATGCAGTAGAGGCCGCTGCCTCCGTCGGCCGCGACCCCTCCCGCGACCCCTACCTGCTGTTCCCGGCGTTTCCAAGCCGACTCCGTTCAAACCAAGGATTATTCCAGTCCGTGCCCTCTAGATTGAGCGTGTAGTGAGGTAGTACCAAGCTTAGAGTAATGAAGTAACTGCGTAACTCCCTTTGGTAAAATATCGCAGTAAAACAGTCGCTGAGCAGGATCCTCGAGTCTCTCTTCAACGGAACTCTACTGAAGCATTTCAGTCCCGTTGGTGCATCTTGATTTCTTTCGGATAGAACAGCCGATGGTTGTGCGCAGGTGTATGTGTAAGAATGGCACATTCAAGTTTGCTTGAGTTCTCTAACGAGAGTAGATGTATCGCAGTTGAATAATGTATGTGTGTCTTAGAGGCGTGCGGTATCGTCATACCGATTCCGCAAGCGCCGTAACGGTTTTCCTACATACATTTCTTCTTTCTGCGTTGCATACGCACTTCAATTGCGAACTCCAGTTCGGGCACACAGCCTGTGCTTTTTGACAATTGAGCGGCTACAGCGATCTGTACGGCTTCAGTGTACAGGGATCGCGATAACTATTTCCAGAAAAGGGAGGGTTGGACAGAGGAGAGTTCGTCTTCGACCGCCACCACTTTGGACGAAGTTTGTCTCCGTCAATGCGAGGGGTGACATTTTATTCGAATGCCAGACTTGTAGACACAAGCACAGCGATTCATGCGCGACACATGGGTAAGCTACCGTTGGTAACCTCACAATGTCTCAAACTGACTATGTCGAAAGATATGCATTTGTGATTTCCTTGCCATCAACCTTTCTTCCACGCAATATAGAAGTTGTGAATTGGGAGTGTGGGACTTGTTGCGGTAACAACCTGAGAGCTCTTTACCGCTGACACTCGCAGCGATTGACACGCAATAGAAAGGGTACGAGATTAGCACCACGGCATATGTGGAGCCTCTGTGTAGAGAATGCACTCAGAGATGTCAACCGTTGGCAGCATAAAAGCCGCGCCTCGGGCGGGCAGAATCTCAACTTCCAAGCACCACACACGTCTTGAGAGTTCATTCACGAAACTAGACTCTGTATCGGAATTATAGAGACGCTTATGATGACGGAATTCAACAGGGCGACCACCTTCCACCAAGAACCGGCTTTGGTTCTAAACGCAGGAAGAGCTCGTACGAGGAAGTTCTCACCGAGTTCTTTTCTTGCTCCCCTGAAGTCGTTCAAGAAGAAAATGGGGACCTTTGTCCGAAGACTGTGCGGCGGCAAGGAGAGAAAAGCGAATGACCGCATCGCACCGAGAAGAGCCTTAGTACACTGGGTAGAGACACCAGTTGTATTCGAAAGTGAGTTGAACGGCTATGATGGCGCTCACGTCTTGGAGGGAATGAGTAATAAAACTCTTCTGCGAGCCCAACCAGGGCTGTTCCACATCAGCTTTTGGATACTCTACTGGACAAGGAGGAGGACACCGGCACTTGTGGCGATGGCCCTGCTGTCGTAGACGGGATGTCCATTAGCCCTTCCTTGAACCCAAACAGTTCTGTTCACATCACACACTTGGACGCTCTACTGGATGACCATGGCGACAGCGGGACTCGTACCCGATTAAAGCACAGCAAATCGGACGCGGGAGAACTGAACCGTGACGAAAGCATCGACATGGTTCCGCGTAGCGTGCGGAGCAGGTTTCCATGTGAAGAGGAACCGCCCTGCGTTGAACCGGGGACGGTTTCCCAAATCATCGCAAAGTTCAACTCAGCGAGCAGCTTCGAGTTTGGACAAGCGTTTTCATTTGTCAAACAGAGGAGCCTGCTCCAATTGTCTCCTACAGCCCACTGTGTTATGAGTAAGATGAGTTCGTCGGCTGATAGAAGTCTGAGTCTGACTCTCGCGAACGGATCTCAGATGGGTTGTCGCTGACGCAGTCTTCAGCTGTGCCAGAACAGAACGAGTCGTCCTGGAATCCGGGTATCTCTGACGTTTCTTCCTCTCGAAGAATTGATGGCCTAAGCAGTCTGTTGCAGGAGAAGAAACAGGTCGTGCGTGCTTTATTGTGGTAGAAAAAGTTGGCAATGAACGCACTGTGCAGTGACGGAGAGCGCAGAATTGAATCGTGAGGAAAGGAATCCTGCGGTCTTGACACCGAGAGCTATGTTTCCAGCTACGGCTGGGCACGAGCAGTATTCACTGGCGCCCAACGCGGAAGGTCATGACGATGGAAGCGTGCGGTCGTTGAAGACGGCGCTGATGCGGTAGCTCCCGATATTCCAATCTTTGTTCACTCATCACAGTCACAAGATCAGTCCGACGGCAGCGGAGAAATAATCACGCCTCATGTTCCGCTAGGTTTCTTATGTGATATTTACGCAGAGTCTGGAACCGCAACTGACTCGGGAACCGCCATTGACACTGCTTTGAGCACAATGCCTTAATCCGCCCGCCATGGTGTGCCGACCTTCCTGCTGATGCGATCAGGAGGAAGCAAAATGGATCCGGAACTGGGCCTTACTCGAGGACTTGGCCTTCGCGGCAGACTAGCTTCTTAGAGAGTTGGTGCGTCGAAGTCAAGATTAGGATTCGTTTTCCCACAAACATCAACAACAACAATGATAGTTGGCTCTATTTCTCTATAGCTCCAAGCCGTTGGCCTGGCCTTGAAGACGGGAAGATCTCCCGCTTGGATGTGGAGTCCCTTCTACACCTCATGAAACATAGGAATCATCAGAGCTTTCAACTCCATATCTGTACCCCAGCGGACAAAAAATCTTACTCTGCGCATAATTAGAAGCCGGATCAAGCCCAGCAGCATGACAAATGAGCACTAGTGCGGGAGAGAGAGCTGTTTGCGCCGCTCGAAACGTTACTTGTTCTACCAACGATGGCTGTAAACTGGTTAATCAGCAGCGGGCCAGACAGATCACCCTCGAGCTTCCGCCAAACCTCTAAGAAATCCAGTGGAACGTGCCCTTGTTCACAAAGACGTATAGAAAGTCTTGCTGTTGTCAGCTTATCCACGACCTCATTTCTAACAACGCCAAAATGTCCGGCAACCCAAGCAACTTTAACAGGGAAGCCGTTACAGATAAAGCGACAAAAGCTCTGGTGCGTCCCACAAGAGACGTGTTTGGTGCCTTTGCCTGGCTGAGGGTCATACACAACGTCCTTAGAATCGGACAATTACCGCACTGACTCCAGCCACAATAAATCCGACTAACAGGGGTAGATACTTCAGAAAGAGCCCATCTGAGTGCAAGTAAATCTACGGTGTACAAACACGCCAACCACAACAGTTTCGATTTGTGGCTCCGTTTGGTCGTTCCACCATGTAGCATAACCCCCTTCACCCGTCTTTGAATCGTAGTTGAAGTGGAGAAAATGTGAACAACACACATACGCCAGTTTGACGACGATAGAAAGGTTGCTGCGGCAGTTCAGACCGAGATGAAGGCAACGAAGATCGCCAATTACTGTACTAAGGTGACAACAATACATACGGACACAGGCGGCGAAGAGCGCATGTTGCCCGGGGGGGGATGCAGGAAAGAACGCAAAGGCGGAAGAAAAGGCAGCGCCGGGAGCAGAGATTACAATGAAGAGTTGTCAAACACAGCGAGTACTTCCATCTCCTTTTGCAGATCCATTAACGAATGGCAAGTAGACTTCGGGATGTGATCAGTGTTTATGCACTTCAGTTAGCTGCTCGTTTCCCAAATCACGGAGCATGATGAACAAGATGATCAATATTCTGTTCTCTTTGATTCAAGCATTGTGTCAGTCGTGACTTTCTTCGTCATCAGTAGTTCTTACCGTGCAAAGCGATTTCGTAGTAGTTGTTGTTGTTCTTCCTCTTCCAGCTCGACATTCGATTGACAGTGCTAAAGAAGATCAGTGCCTTTCCAGAAGACATATACCATGTTCGTGTTCGTGATAAGAGCTGCCTGGAAACAGCCCGCGCTGCGCTTCTTTTTGAGACTTGCTTCCCAACCAATGTATTTCTTCGAATGCCTCACGTCACTAAGCACTTTTTTGAATGAAACATGCTTTGGATGAAATGGCCGTTTGTTGAAGGGGCCTTTGAGAGTACATTTCCCAGTACCCGCACATCCCATCGTGAAGGAAACTAGTACAGTATCGAGCTCTCGCAATGAGAGAAACCCATGGCTATTGTGACGATGTCGTCAGTACCTTGTATGGATTGCAAATCCCATTGACGTCAAGAACATCTTTAATGGTGCGCATGACGTCAACAGCGATATCACCCTTTGAATATCCGATTGCACCGGCCTTCATGACACCAAGACCGTGCTCCGCACTAATACTCCCGCCAACGCCAGATACATATTCATACACCCAGGGCTCCAATCGGAGTTGTGCAGTATCCTTTTGTGTATCATCTTGAATTGCAACATTAAGATGAAGATTCTCATCTCCAATGTGACCCCATCCACAGACTTGAACTGCGCCAAGGTCCTTGACACGCTCTTTCGCTACATCGATCATTTCATTGAAGTGAGCGATTGGGACACTGACATCATACTTGAGAGTAGCTGCTGCACCAGCCTTTAACACCGCTTCTGGCAGGCTTTCTCTCAATTCCCAAAGCTCATTACTTTGCGTTTCGCTTTCTGCTATGACGCCGTCAGCGACGAGTTCTTGTTCAAAGGCGGCTTCCAAAAATGCTTCTAGTTTCTCGCGGTTATGCTCGGCATTGCTTCCAGCGCATTCGATGAGAACAAGAGAATGTTGGGGATCATCGGGGATACTGAGTGGGTCCGAAACGTGAGACAGATTTGTATCAGCCATACGAACAGAAGAAGAGTCCATATACTCGATAGCAGACAGAACCTCACCCAGTGATTGTCTTGCCAGACGTAGCAGTGGGGAAATGCGCTCTGAGGAAGTGACGTGAACGACCATAGTATCAACGCAAGAACTCTTCATGGGACATGCAATGGCAAGACGCGTTATTACTCCAAGAGTACCTTCTGCACCTATCATAAGCTGTTTGAGATCGTATCCGGTGTTATCTTTTCTGACGGTTGTCATGGCGTCAAAGACACGACCATCAGGCAAGACAGCTTCCATACCGACAACGCTAGCACGCAACGGGCCGTAGCGAACAAATCGTGATCCACCTGCGTTGGTTGCTACGTTTCCACCGATTTGACAACTTCCCTTAGCGCCAAGGTCAAGCGGAACGCGATATCCTGCAGCGCCAACATAATTATCCAAAGCCTCCAACACCACCCCCGCCTGCGTGGTAACAACTCCAGAAGTTTCGTCTAGATGTTCGATCTGATTCATTGCAGAAAGCGAAAGAATGAGTTCGTCAAAAACCGGAACACTGCCTCCAACCAAACCAGTATTTCCACCTTGAGGCACAACTGCAAGTAGGCGATGATTGCAGTACTGCATGATTTGCGAAACATGATCTGTGGAAGTTGGTTTAAGAGCAATGGTACTTGCGCCGCGATAACGATTCATCCAGTCCACATTGAAGGCAGTAAGATCATCAGCATTGGTTATCACAGCGGCATCGCCCAGAATTTGGCGAAAGGCTTGCACATCTGCGGCAGAGATCTGCTTGAAGCGTGAGTCGCGTTGGATTGCCGGTTGGGCAAGGAATCTGGGATGCGGAAATCGTGGCGCTGCCTGAGTAAGGCTTCGAAAGGACGCTAACATTGTAAGATTGGTGGGGATGTGGGGATGTTGGTGGAGACTCGCTTTGCGCGTGCTTGGAGGTAATAACTTCGGTCAGACGAATAGCAGCAGCTGCCTTGGTGCGCAGTGGTGAATCGAAAGGAAGCCGCAAGGCTGATGTGCGCCGTGATCCGTACAGTTCAGCGAGTAGAGCAGAGAGAATAATACAAAGACTGTAGACGTCTAGCAATAAATTCACATGAAGATCCACTTTCATTTCAGACATTCCCAAGCATCGTGGCGCAGTGGTTAGCGTGCTGGGCCCATAACCCAGCGGTCCTGGGATCGAAACCCAGCGATGCTATACGGTGTGTCATCCTTTTTTCAGAGACCATTATCAGGTGTGACTCACCCCCCCCCCCCCCCCCCCTTTTGCACTTCCTCGACCCAAATCTACTCGTCTTCGTCTACCGTTGGTACCAGGCGTAGCAGAAGAGGTGATACCATCCGAAAATCACGCCCACACTCGAAGATCAAACTGCGTTGTTACTTTCTACTTTTCTACTAACATCTAGTGGATATATATTGTAAAGGGTTGTAACGATCCCGTCGGTGAGCTTCGAAAACACTCGTGTTCTGTTCGGTGCGTACCTTGATGTGAACCATCACCAATAGTCGAACCATTCCTCCATGATTGGTTCCTCTTCTTCCTCTTGACCGAAATTTGCATATTTATGCTCTTCTTCTTCATTTTGAATCTGAGAACCAGAGTCCTTCAACCACCATTCCCAGCTTTCCAACACCGTATCTCTCAAAATCGTGTTATATTTGAACAGCCTCAAATCCGAACCCTGATATCCAAACGGGTTCTCCACTTCCACAGCCAGCATTTCAAGCGACATCAAAGAGTAAGCAATCACCCAGAACACCGGAATTGTTGCGTACCCCATCTGCTCCACCAGCGCTAGCGGTAGCGACGTGAGGTAAGTCATCAGTAGCAGTCGCAGATGCACTACATATGCGAATCCCATCGGGTTCAGGTTGATCCGTTCAACTTCGCTATATGGCGTGTACATTGCGATGATGTTATCGTGAAGCTTGGAGTACACTTTCCGGTCCACCTTTTCTCCGTATGCGCGCAACATTTGGCTTATGGTTTCCAAAACGAACAGTGGCCTTGATGCTGCAGCCCGGATCCGATTAAAGTCATCCGTTGTGAGCAATCTGTCCAGTTCTGGTTCCTCTTTCGGTTGCAACGGAGAAAAGTGAACAGAAAACATGAGCGGTCAGAATCTGTGATCAATGAGAAGTGTGAGGAAAGAAGAACAAGTCGTAAAGGATGGTTTAACATACTGAACCGTCGATCGCGCCGAAGCTCGGCCGTTAAGGCATATGGAAACGCTATCAAGTGTGCCAAAATCCGAGCTCGATGTTCTTTCGACATGTCATACCGTGGCATAACATCAAGGAACATGTGAACGAATGAACGCACACGCGTTTGAATCTGATAGAATGCCTGTTGTCCTGAGACGTAATTCTTGTAACTCTGCGCCGTACGGAATGACATTAACAAGAACAGAATGAAACCAATGTATGCGTGAGGTTGGTTTCCAATAGCGAAGCGGGAGCACCACGCTCGGCAGGTGCGCTCGTTGTCCACACCGATGTCCGCCATACCAGACACAATTACTAGGAGAGTACCTAATACACATGTTACGTAGAACGCGCTACTGATATTGGGACGTCCCTTGATTACAAGTAACGTTCTTCTCCAGTCGAATGCTGTAGAGTGTTGTGTTTTGACATGACGCTTTTTGGTTAGAGTTTCCCTGCGAACCAGAGTTTACTGCGACTGCTCTCCCAAGCTTGGTTAACTAACTTACGATTGTACTCAATTTGGGCATTGCGCTTCAGCCGACTTCCAGGAGGTCCTATCGAAATTGGCATAGTATCGTCTACCCCACTGTGAGGTATAACGATGAACGAACCATTTGGACTTTCTTCGTCTTTCGGGATACTTCCATAATCCTTCTCTTCTTCCATTTTGATTCAGCCGATTGCGCCCACTCCTGAACACGGAGAAGGTATGACAATTCTGATGGTGCAGCACACTTCCTAGTGTAAATGCGTAAGACCAGAGAGCATGTGCACAGAAACGGCCTGATGCTTGACTCCGGATTGCGTATGAGACAGTGTCACAGAGGTGTCTTGAGCCGTACCCCAGGGGTAAGAGGGCTACCAACGGTGGAGAATCTCTAGATACTCGAGGCGTGCTTGTCTGCCACATCCGCTATGATGGTCAAAAAAATCTGCAGATAGACCTGAGATGCACAACAAGGTATGGACCTACTACCTTTGGTACCAAAAAGTACACGAATCGGTTTCACGCACGAGACTCACAACGTACTCGTGCCGTTCTTGCTATTCCACAACAGGAGAGGTGGTTTCACCTTGCACTGCTGAATGCCCATTGTCGAACAGCTCTGCACAGCTGACATGGTCGGCATTTCCTTCGAGAGAGAAATGAAAACTTTCACAAGCAGCATGGTCAAGGGCGCGGTGGCATTGTGAGCAAAAGGGCAGGCCGTTTTTATGGCTATAGATGTTTATCCCAGGAAAAGGCTTTGAATTAGTGAATTATCAACGTTGTACACAGGGCCAGATGATCAATGGAGGTAGAAAACGGGTCGGCGCAGACTTGCCAGTTGAAGAGAGTACGGATTCAACACGCCATCAAAGCTTACGATGTTTGTTGCAGTTCCTGAGCTGATGGCCAATTCTTCATTTTTGTTGGTAATAACATCGGTGTGACTCGATAGGATGCTTGAACGCAGCCCAATTCGGGGGTCAACGATGCAACTGAAGGCCCTGCCGCCAGCCGCATCTCGGCCACCTTTATTAACACAAAGTGCGAAAGTTCCCTTTGTGCAGATGTAATTATCGATATTCATCGCTCGTGTAGGAACTGGAGAAATCGGCGTCTACGACGGTACGCAAGTTTACGATACGATCACACCTGATTTCCGGCCTGTTAGTTCGTCTTCGCTTTCAAATCGACGATTTGAAGACGGATGAACCTGTAGTCCTGGCTTTGTTCCTTGGTCGAGCCCTCTTACTACACGTAGATGCCGCGCGCGCATTACGGTCCCAGTCAGCAGGAGCAAGAACTTGTCAGGAAGTGTGTTATAACTTACCTGGACAGATCTACTTGTTGTTTCTCCTTGCAAGGATGTAGATGTTCCTCGTCGGAGACGAGAAAGCGATAACGTTGCGTCACGCATGCGGCCGTGGTGCTGCTGCCACCTATTGAGAACATTTCGCCACTCTCCCGTGTATGTGTATGTGGGTGTTCATGGGTACCACGCTACTGACTATGAAAAGCTCACTAAGCGCGTTGACAGCTCTTTGCGGAAGAAGCTTTCTCTTGAAGGGTATTTCTAGAAGCGCTCTTTCCACTTGTTTCACCACCCCTGCCACTCTTTCAGGACGGTAGAGATTCTCGATGAGGGTTTCCCCTTTTCTACTTGTGATAGTTGGCTTAGCATGTTGTCGCTACTGGAAGCATGATGACGGGCCCATTTCTCTTCGCTTTTTAGCTGGAAGGAAAGACGGACACACTTCTTGAAGGCTGATGAGTGTGCGCCCGTGCCTGTTGTACTGCGTTATAGATACAGGCAACGTTGAGCAGAGTATGTGATACAGTTTGAGCAAGTTGGGATCAGAAGAAATATGGACTGTGACTTTTCATTCCAAATGCAAAGGAAGAGCGTCTATGATAGAGTACGTGTAGTTGTATGTTCTTCTACTTGGAGCGAGAAAGCGGTTTCGTTGTTGTCGAATTAGCTCTTGAACCGCTTTCTGATCTCGTGCATGGAGAAAAGTTGGTTTGCGGACTGAGGGCTGGCTAACGTGAACATGAAGCGGCAACTTTTTGATGGACAAGGGCATTATGACTCAGCTATTGACAGAATTAGAATTAGACGCGAAACTAGCCAATGGGACATGTACGGTTAAAGGGTTAGATTGCTAACCTTTCAACGTTGGTTAACGCTGCACTGTAGACTATGTACGAGTAATATCGACGAACGAGGGCGGACTACGGGGCACGAGAAGGGGCAAAACTGGTCTCGAGGCGCAGGCGCGGTCCCAGACTAGCGTTCGAGTGGCGCTTGGTGCGATAAACATGTATATCGATACGAAAGGCCTTTGCGATACATCTCACGGGGAAAGATGGAAAACGGTGATGCAATGTGTCAAAACGGTTGCAGCTGAGCAATTGGGCAGCGCACCAACGGGGAACAGGGCAAAAGCAAAGCTGGCGGCAAAAAAGGAAAAGGTGTCGCAACGCGGGATGCGCGCTGCGGGAGCAAAGCGGGGTCACGTATGACAGGCGAGTCGGGTTGCGAAAAAGAAAAGAGTGCTATGCGTGTTTGCCGTAGACCTGCTTCTCAGTCAGCGTTGGAGAGCCGGCTTGTTTCCATTGATGCGGATCTCTGAAAGTTCCACAAAGCTTGTCCCACAAAGTGGTATACTGGCCGTAATTGGACTTGAAGGTGGTGTGATGAATGGTGTGATGCGCGGCTCCATTAACGCCCGGAATGCGCCACGTGACGCGGTCGTGTATGTTCATGGTCCAGCAGGAGACGACGACGAGGGAAGCCAGGTGGACGACGGCGTGAAACGGGACGAGGAAGACGAAAATGAGGTAGGAAAGGCCCTGAGCAAAGCCGTCGACCGGGTGGAAAGCAAAGGCTGCAAACGGGGTTGTGTTGATGAAGGAGTGATGCGGCTTGTGAAAGGTCTTGTACAAGAGCGGGTGATGCAGCGCTCTGTGCACAAAGTAGATGACGCAGTCACTGAAGGCGAGAAACAGCAGCGGCGAAACGAAAAGATACGCATAGCCGTACTTGGCTGGGTCGTAGTATATCTTCCCGTACCCTAGCTGAATGAGGATCTCAAAGGGAGTGGTCATGGCGGCCATAATGGAAAGCGACTTGACGCTGGTGGTTATTTCGCGGCGCACTTGAGTGGTTTGTAGGTAGTTTTCGGGGAGGCAGCGGTGGGCGAGGAGGCGAAAATGAATGAGAAAGTCGAGGGATGCGAATGTGAAGTAGACTATCAGGGAGCCGAAGTAGAGGAAGACCCAGGTGACGAAGAGACGTCGTGAGATGGACAGCGGCTGGTGCGAGGGCAGGATTGGATCGAAGAGTTTGTCGTTGAGTAGCTCTACAAGGTGGTGGGCGTTGAGATTTGCGAGACGGGCGGTGATGCCGAGTGCCTCCATGTTGAAGATAGTGGTTGACGAGCGTGGAGACGGGTGGGAAGGCGGGATAGGTAGCTTCCTATATCGCTATCAAATGTAGCATGTGCTGTCTACGGTTGTTAGCTCGGTGAGAGGTTTGCGGGAGTGACCAGCGCAGGTGAATTACGACGTGGATGTGAGATGCCAATGACAAGGCGTCATCATGATGGCGTGTTTGCCAATGAATGCCCAAGTGAGCCGTGGCATGGCAAGTGGCGCTAGCAGCATTTCACACTGCGCGAGTCTCAGCCCGACACGTGTGAACGTGGCGGAGTGGACAGCGCGGCGGGGCGGGCTGTTTGCGGAAGTAGTATAATCTATTTAAATAATGAACGATTTCGTCGCATGTGGAGGCACATACAGCTGGCGTCGCTGATTGGCGGAATGCAGATATCAACCACAAAGCTTGCGCAGCGCGTCCAACCGGCGCGCGCCACGTTGCGCCGCACCGGTTGACAACAGCCAACCGCCGCCAAAACAGTTTGCATCGCGCCCTCACGCCAAAATCTCATGCGGCGCGCCCGCAAAATAGCGCAGCGCGCGCCGTTCTTCCACGCCAGCCGAAAACAAGAAAAACGCAAACTTTCGCCTACAGGCGTACGCGCACACGTCCACTCGTCAAAAAAAGGATGCACAATCTCGTTGCGTGTCGCTGCGCCCATCATATCTGTCCGCACACCCCCCGTGCAACCCGTGCGCGACCGCCCGTCCCGCCAAACCCCCCTTCACCCTCACCCAACCCGCCTCCCCGCAAAACGTCGCCAAACAACAGAACAGCGAACACCGCCACACACGACACACGACACACGACATGCAAACTTCTCAACATCCGCACCAACCTTCCTCTTCCGCTTCCCCCTTCTCACCCCCTTCCTCACCCCCTTCCACCGGCGCGCAAGCCACAAACGCACCACTCACAACGCCTTCCGCCACCCTTCAGCAACTACCCGAAGACGTGCAACAGCAGCTAATCTCGCAGCTCACGCAAGCCGATCAAGCGCATCTAGCAACTTCCTGCCACTACTTTCACCACCTGGTTGCGCCGCGTCTCCGCCGCACCTTCCGCTGCGTCAGCTGTCAGGCGCCGTTATTCGAGCCAAAACAGCTTGCGCTATGGGATACGCAGGCGCTCAGTCCGAAAAGCACGTTTGGGCCGACCAGCAAGTTGCCGTTGAGAACGTTCTTTCAACTGCGCCAGCCTGCTCTCGGCGCCGACCTCAGCGCGCTCGGCATGCGACTGGATGAGCATCGCGGCGCGGCTAACTTCCACGTCGTGCGACACTTGATGCAGACCGTGTACAAACACGGCGGCTTCCCGTTGCCGCAGCACGTGCAGCGAGTGCAGGCGTTACGTTGCGCTCGGTGCGAGGTGTTTGTGGGCTTTCAACATGACGACGGACGGCAAGTTCGACAATTTGTTCACCACGACTTTGTGGAGATGGTAGACACCCGGGGGCGATTAATCTCGCTCGGCGGCCGTTATCTAGCCGTTCCAGAGGGAATGGTGAGGTGCGCCAACGCACAGTGCCGAAAGGTGCTGTTTGAGCGCGATGACATGCTGCCGTGGTCGCACGTGTTGGCAAGTTCCAGACTGACCGATTTGGACGCGTATCTGGAGTGGGACCACTCGTGGGCGGGCGCCGCCACGGCTGATCAACCGGCGTTCTTCGTGAAGCGCCTTCGCGACGGATGCGCGGTGGTGAGAAACGAACGCGCGGAACGACTTCGACAGGGCAATATGGTGGTTGCCGATGTGCATTGTAGTGGGTGCGACACTCATATTGGGTGGAAGCTTGTTTCGGAGGTGGCGCATGACGAGGTGCTGCACAACTATGATCAGGTTGGTCGCTTTGGCATTATCCGCAGCGCGGTGGCGCCCACGGAACCGCGCAGCATCATGCAGTAGGTGCGTTTTGCTTTGTGTTATCCAACGCAGGTGGCTGTGCATTTGTCCAAAGTGTCCAAGTTACATGACTTTGGTAGTGGGGCACGTGCTCTGTACATTACGTAAAGGCGCGGCACGTGCCCGGCGTGGCCACGTGCACAACGTGGACACGTGGACAACGTGTGGGCTGGTGTCGTGTGGTTTGGTGCTACACCACCACGCCTTGTAAGATAGGGTCAAAGTTAGGAACAGTGAGTTTCCGTCTCCGACGAGACGTTTGCATCGCAAGCACAGAAAGCACGCTACCAACGGTACCCAGAGATGGTGCCAGCGCAACAACAACAACAACAACAACAGCAGTCAGCGTCCTTCTTTCGCACCAATGTGGTGCCCCTGGCGTTGATGATCGTTTCGCCGCCCGCCGTGCAACTCGTGTGGGTTATCTGTTATCATTACCATGGAAACGCGTTGAAAGCGCTCACAGCCGCGCCGTCACACGTGTGGTCAAACTTTCCATCCATGAGCACGCGAGCGGCAACGTTGATCGTGCTCTTTGTCACCGCGCAGTTGGTGCTTCTGCGATTGATCCCCGGCCCGACGTTCACGGCCATTCCGACGCCAATGGGAAATCAGCCGCAGTACAAGTTGAACGGTGTACGAACGTTCATCGTGACGCACGCCGTTTTGCTATGCGCCTACTACCTTGAGCTGTTCCAATTCTCAGTGCTGTACCACTCGTTTGGCGGCATGCTGGCCGTGTTGAACGGAAGTGCATTGGTCATCACGGTGTTACTGTATGTACGCGGGCTGTATTTTCCGACCAACAGCGATTCGGGACGCACTGCGTACGGCTTCATCTGGGACTTGTGGCACGGAACAGAGCTGCATCCCGAGTTGTTTGGCGTGAGTTTGAAACAACTTGTGAACTGCCGTTTCGCAATGATGGGTTGGAGCGTGGCCATTGTTTCGTTTTGCGGCACGCAGTACGAGCAGTTTGGATTTGTGTCCAGCTCGATGTTGGTGTCTACGGCTTTGCAGCTGGTGTACATCGTCAAGTTCTTCGTTTGGGAAGCGGGCTACTTCAACTCGGTAGACATCATTCACGATCGGTTCGGGTTTTACATCTTCTGGGGATGCTCCGCGTTCCTCCCCAGCATCTACACGCTGACGTCTTATTATTTGACGATGCATCCGATGCAGTGGGGCGTGCTTCCGACGGCCGCGATGCTGGCGACGGGCTTGTTAGCGGTGGCGTGTAACTTCTGGGCCGATTACCAACGGCAGGTATTCCGCGCCAGTGAGGGTCGGTGCACGGTGTGGGGCAAGCGCGCGCGGATGATAGAGGCGAGCTATGTGACGGGAGACGGCAAGAGGCGTCGCAGCTTGCTGCTGGCGAGCGGGTGGTGGGGCGTGTCGCGTCACATCAACTACGTGTTCGAAATCTGCGTGGCGTTGTGCTGGAGCGTTCCGGCGGGCGCGTCGGCGCTCATGCCGTACGTGTACGTGCTCTTCTTGAGCGTGCTGCTGACGGACCGCGCGTACCGCGACGAGCAGCGCTGTGCCGCCAAGTACGGGCGCTACTACGAGCAGTACTGCACACTGGTGCCGTACCGGATGCTTCCATTCGTTTATTAAAATGGGCGTGCACACGTTTTGTTTCGGTTATTGAAATGGGCGTGGACACGTTTCGTTTCGTTTATTGAAATGGGCGTGCACACGTTTCGTTTCGTTTATTGAAATAGGCGTGGACACGTTTTGTTTCGTTTATTGAAATGGGCGTGCACACGTTTTGTTTCGTTTCTTACAATGGGGCGTGCACACGTTTCGTTTCGTTTATTGAAATGGGCGTGGACACGTTTTGGTTGGCGCCGCGCCGATCCCCAGTGAGCGCTTCTACCGTTGGTACCTTGGTACCGTTGGTACACAACCGCGCACCCAGGCGCCGCGCTCCGCTGCTCCCCGTCCGTGCCGCATCATGGTCGGAACGCACCGCGTCGCACCGGGCGCGGAGCGCCAAGCGCAAGCGCAACAGCTCACGCCCGCCCCCCACCGCGACCCCCACCAGCCCCATCTGCTACACCAACAACATCAACTACTACAGCAACAACAACAACAACCCACCCACCCTTCCCCGTTGCACCCCCCCCTCCAACCTCTCCATCATCTCCCTCCCCAGCGTCTAGTCTCCCACTTTCCTCCCCCCCCCGCCCCAACCCATCACCAACTCCTGCACCACCACCTGCACCACCAACAACAGCAACAATACCCCTTTCCGTCACACCCTGCCCCCCAGCACTATCCCACTTCCTCCACACCGCACTCGTCAGAGCACCCTACCCACTACGCAAATCCCTACCACATCCAGCAGCACCATCACCAACAACACCCACACATGAGTCTGCAGCATCCCGATGTGCTCCGTCAACAACTTCGCGAAAGGGAACGCCAATACCGCCTTCAACTCGCCCAGTTAGCCGCCCAGCAGCGCGAGTATCATCAGGCCATGGAGGAACGTCGCAGAGAACGAGTCAAGGAAGATCGTTTGAGGCGCCTCCGAGTAATGCGCAAGGAATTTTTCGATGCGCCTCTGGTGGAGCATCGTTACACCGTCCAACAAATCATTGGCGAAGGCGCAAGTGGAGTCGTGTGCAGTGCTTTCGATCGTCTCTCCAAAGAAAGTGTCGCCGTCAAACGCATTTCAAAGGGTTTCGAGAAAGTGCCCGTCTCCGTGCGCACCTTGAGGGAACTCAAGTTTTTACGCTTGTTGAGAGGTCATGAAAACATTGTTGAGATTAAGGACATTCTAATGCCCACTAGTGTCAAGCAGTTTGACGATGTCTTTGTCGTTCTGGAACTCATGCCTACTGATTTGAACCATGTGCTCAGACATAAGACCGACCTCAGTCCACTGCATATTCAGTACTTTATGTTCCAGCTCATGAGGGGTTTGTATTTTCTTCATTCCGCAGGTGTCTTTCATAGGGATCTCAAACCGAACAACATCCTTATTGACCAGGACTGTTCGCTCCGTATATGTGATTTTGGACTTGCGCGCGCAAACTTCGACAAGGCGCCGGACAAGGCCTTGTGGACCGACTATGTAGCCACGCGATGGTATCGCGCCCCGGAGCTCATCATGTCGCACTACACCTACTCCACGGCTATTGACATTTGGTCCGCGGGTTGCATCATGGCCGAGATGCTTGGTAACGGCCCTCTTTTTCCCGGAAAAGACGGCTACGACCAGTTACAACTCATGACGGAACTCATTGGATCGCCGTCCGAGGAGGCCATTTCCAAAGTGCGAAGTCAGCGCGTCAGGGATCACTTCCGCGCACTTCCTCGACGCACTCGTCGTCCCTTCTCGCACATTTTCCCGCATGCAGACCCGGATGCCTGCTCGCTGTTGGAGTGGCTGCTTGAGTTTGACCCTGCCAGAAGACCTACCGCTTTGCAGGCTCTTTCGCACCCTTACTTTCGCGAGTTTTATGACCCGGAGGGTGAGCCGGCTGCCAAACCAATTTCAGCGGATGAATTTGCTTTTGAACGACAGAAGCTCACCCCGGATGCTATGCGGCGTCTGTTCTTGGAGGAGATTGCACTGTATCACCCGGAGCACGCGGACCACCTTCTTAGGGATGCTGATCGCAATGGCGGATATGATATCCCTAGCCAGTCGGAGACTTTTGCTAGTGCTATGCGTAGTGTGCAGGAGGGTATAGCACAGCGAAAGACTTCGAGCCTTCCCAAGGCTAAGTTCAAGCCGCTTAACGATGCGTATTGGGCGAGGAGGGAGGCGGAACGACAGCGGAAGAGGGGTTCTCAAGAAAACGATGATCGTATGACTGATGCACCTGGATCAGTTACGCGACAAATTGTGAATGGAGTGCAGGTTGGTTCTTCTGCTAGCTGGTATGGAGGTGGCTCGAGAGCGGATCGACGGTCCATACAGATGGATGCTTGTGCTAATGATACGGAACGTTCTCCGGAGCTTGATCTAATGGCTTTGGAAGTTGATGAGGCGTTTGGTATTGTTCGCGTTTCTTCTGGCGGTATTGTGCGGGGTGGTTCTTGTGCGCCAAAGGCTGCTTATGGTCCTGGTCTGGAGCAGGACGTTGGTGGAGGCACGCCTATTGTGAAGGATTGCGATGGTTCCAAGTGCCCATAGTTGGTGACATCGTGGTTTGCTTGTGATTGTGCATGTGATTGTGAAGGGGGATGATGGTTGTGTGGGGATGTAGATTGTTCAATTTGAAATCGCACCGTGGCACTGAGAGCAAGTTGTTTCGCGCGGTTGTGTGTATATAGAGTGAAAGGTTCGCCTTCGTTTGTTGCCTTTGTTTGTTTTGTTTTGTTTGTTGCACGATTGGGACCGGATGTTGTCGGAGTTTGTTGTAAAGTACGGATGTCGTCTGGCTTTTGACCTCTACATACTACATATCGTCTACGTTGTTCGTGATACTCTTCTATTCTTTTTCGCACGTTCTGTTCCTCGAGCGAGTCAGATGCCGTGAGTACATTCCTCAAGTCGTTGCTGAGCTTCGATAACAACTCAAGACATGGCAAGCCCGAGAGTTCGCTATGATTGATGTTTCGCGGGTCTTGTTTGTTGGTCACCGCAGGTTGAAGAAGCCCCAATTCGATCCTTTCGTGCAGCGAAGGGTCGCCCCGACTAACAGTGGCGAGACAGCCGGCGGGGTAGGCTGGGGGGGAGAAATGTGTCGTGGCGTGAATGGCACCGCCGGTGGATCTCGACTGTTGCCTTACAGCTGTATTCACCAGAAATAGCTACGAGGCTGTCTCTTATCTCCAACTCAAAGTGCTAATCCCGGTGTCGATGATGTGCACATCGTACCAAAGGTATGCCCTTCTCCACTGGTTTCAAGTGTTCTGTTTCACTACCTCTCTATATACCGAAGGTACCTAGCGGTTCTGTGTGATCTATGATCCGGCAGAAGCTTACATATGTTCGGTCTATTGCGCCTTCTTAGGAGCTGCTTTTAAAACCGATGTGCATGATCGGTAACAAAAAACGGTGCTCTTCTCACCCGCGCGTGGATCTCGGGCATCAACTCCGGTGGGCATAAGCATAGTCTTCTAACAGAAGTCACAATTTCAGCTCATTAAGCGCCATTTGCAGCATATGCAATCTCTTCAAGGAGATCCGGAACGTGTCATGACTGCAAATCTTCCGCCCCAAATATCGGCCATACTCGATAGCAAGGACCGGGCCTTCCGCATCATTTGGTATTCAGGAAAGAGGAAAAACAGTTGGCCCTGATTTCATTATCGAAACGCGAAACAGGTTGCATCTTCTCCACGTAGATGGACGACGACAGCGGTGATGAGAATTGGACAGATCCGTCCTCGCCCCGAAAGTTGCACACATGTAAGTCGCGGTCGCAGAGGCAGTTGTTTTCTATCCGTCATGCCAGTGATCGCATAACACTCATGCTCATCACCGTTTATCAATGGTCGTGGAATGGCCCTCCTGTAACCCTTCGATAACGAAAACGACCATGATCCGAACAGTAAGGGAATGGGTTCGACAGACTAGCGGCAAACAATGCTGTACAAGGAATAAGCTGTGTAGGTGCACGTGCATGCATCTCACGATATAGTCGTCGTGCAACATTGTGCAGTGCGACCGACGATTAGTACTTGGAACAGTTGTTCTTAAGCTGAAGAATGTTCCTACAGCTTGACACACACGCAGTGCAACTGCAATGTATGGCAATGCTTTTGTTCAACTTGTGCTACCCTTTCTGGTTCTATATGCAACAGTCGGGGGAGGAGCGGCACAGTCCGCGAGAGCGGAGTGTGCACCGTCCTCAGAAGTGAATGATGCTTTAAAAAGAGCAGAAAGAAGCGCCTCAGAATGGTTGGGCGAGGATGAAGCACGTGAACTGATGAATTCGTTGAAGCGACATGGAAACAGACACACAGACGGGACTGTCTGCTTCTCTCAGTCGGACTTCGAGCACTTTGGCGCGTTGGCGAGTCAGCTGTACCTGGAAATGAAAACAACAGAAAGGCAGTTCAGACCAACCTTCTCGGGGGCGGAGAAAGACGAATCCGTTGCAAGCTCGTCTCAGTGTGTATGTCTAGCATGTGCAGAGTCGTACGTATCGTTCTGTGACAAAAGCTTTAGAGCAGCGTGCTGTCCTACATTCTGCAGGAATATGTTTTCGGCAATGGCACTGGCGGCGCTTTCTGGAGTGGAGGGGAGCGGACTTGAGTCGTGTTGCGAACATGGGAGCAAACTGTGTCCGAAGGCAACGGCCAGATCTAGGAGATCCACGAAAACCAAGGCGAAGGCAACCACGAAGCCTCGCTTTAATTTTCGTGGAACGACCGGGGAGATGGGAAAGCAAACTGTGACACCATCCGCGGAACGCAGTCCAGAGCCGTCGACAGCAGGCGCTCTTGGGACATCATTGGGTGGTGACTCGAGACCAGTGGGACAAACTTCCGATATTTTAGCTTCTGTCTCTCCTTCACCATTGCCGAGAAGTGCAGGGACACCACCGGAGAACACGCCTCTTGTTATTGCTGTGCCAGATGTGTTGGATGAGGAAGAAGAGCCGCTGGGCTCTTTGGACATAGAAGAACAGTTGTAAGGATGAAAACTCTAAACGGTTACGTTGGACATGTCAGCATCGAAAAGGAGAGTGCGTGTTCCTTCCTGTTGTAAAGGTTTACTGTGCGCGAAAGATCGTGGCAAGAATGGCGAAGGGAAGCTGTGCAGCATGCGTCATACGCAGTCAAGTTGGCGTACGGAGTACAAGCAACAGATCTATGGCGCAGCAATGCGCAGTGTCTGTAAGGTTACAAGGGTATCACTCTACAGAGTAGTTGTGTGCGTTGCTGCACTCATATTTTTTGTAACCTTCCAAATCACGCCGGCGTTATCTACGTTACGCCAACTGCGTGGCTCGGACCTCCACCACTACCGTTCGTGCTCTACTCCTTTCACCGAACTCGTTCGGACAATGTTGTCCTGCTGAGGAGAGCATGTTTGTTTGCGAGTGAGACGGTTGCAGCTATTCATGGCAGGCACTCCACCTTCCGTTCTCTTGTGTCTCGGAGTGCCCGTCGGAATCACGTTCCAGCCGTGGACTTAATCCGACAGCTTCCCTTTACCCGTTGAAGAGCCGTCTGAACGCACGTTTTGCAAGACACGCTTCGATATCCCCGCCAGTTTCGTGAAGCATGCAAAACCGTCGTCAGCGCTCCTCATCTGCCGCCGCGTCATCCCCTTTCGCCCTCCAGAAGAAGGAAGATCAAGAACAGGATACGATTCCAAACGTGCTTGTGGAAAAGCAAGTGCGCTTCGTCGACAACTGGATTCTGAAGTACCACAACGAATGGTCCGGACTCACTCTCAATACGTTCTACCAGGATCTTTCAAAGTGTGCCCTTTCTGCCCCTCAGTACACACGTTGGCTTCTTGATATCACTTCCACATCAATAGCTGTTGTAGAGGGTGCCAAACGCACTGCTGACATTGTGCGAGCATCAGTGCCCGATATCGAGTTTCCCCTATTGCGTATTGCCACTGAAGATGCTCGGTTTCTCACCGAGTTTGCGATTCTCTGGGGCTTAGACATCAATTCAGATGCGCGGTTATCTTCCCCGGGAGCCAGACTGGTTCAACTGATTGAAGCTTCAACAGCCCCAGACGCCCCTCCAGCTGTCGCCATCACAGCTATCTGGGCATACATGCTTGCGACATGGCAGTCTTGGGAACTGTGTTGCAGTCGTGGCGAACCGATCCCAGCGCAGTTTGAGCGCATCGCTCAACACATCACGCGCAAGGACACATTCGAAGGAATCGATGAAACCGAGCGCATTCTGGATCGTTTGTTTAAGTCGCCTGAGGTCGGAGATCAGTTTGAAAAGGCCGGCAAAACATTTGAAGAGATCGCGAGGAGGTCCGCAGCAGTTCTGGAGCACACTACACTAATGTCCGATGAAAGTAATATCCCGGTCTGCACATGCGGAAGAAAAGGTCACTATCCCGGCCAATGTACTTTTAAGTCCCACATATAAACCATCACAGCTTCTTTGTGCTTGACACGCACATGCTTCTATGGATTTGGCACTGATCCTTTCCTTACCGCAGAGAGGATGAGAGGAGTAAGCCCGGACCGTCTTATTCCAGGCGTCCGTTAAGGGTCAACAACCCGTTCTTCTCCGAACTATCAAGATGCGCCCCTGCTTTTGTCCAATATCCTTACACCCAGGGTCGCACGTTCACATCATCAAATATACGTATGTAAAGGAGGATCTTTCAGCTTCCACTGCCGTCATGCCATACAAAAAGGCTTCACCCAAATGTCCAGTTTCCTCATTGCTGGCGTTCAGATTTGTCTTCCAGATAGAAGCGCTGCTTGCTGTGCAGTACGAGCAAGTTCACGAGGCATGGAGGGTGTTTCCGACTTTGCGGTCAATACGATAGATTTCTCTGCATGAAGGTAAGGGTTAAGGTTATCAATCTAGCCTTCATTCTCCACAACTACCCTTAGTACATGAGAGCGCTGTTGGCGCTGTCTGCTTACATCAGCGTCTGAACTTCACAAGCTTTGCCGAACGGTCTACTACTACAACTCTCCCACCGATTTTCATCACGCTAATTCATCACACACCTCGCTCACGCACATTGATCTTCACTCCATCACATCCAGCATGTCGCATCCTGTGCTTTCCAGTGCCCGTACAAATCGATCCCGCCGTTTTACTCTTGAAGAACGCGAAGAGAACTGTCTCGTTGGTCTTGTGCATCCCGCGGGTCCGCGCTCCCTGCAGCATGAGATACATCGCGTACTACAAGCTTTAAGCAATCTACCTAATTCCCTTTCGCGCTATCAGTTCCTCATGCACGTTTTGGCCAGCGATGAACAGCTGTTCTTTGCCGCTGTGCAGACTAATGTACGACGGCTGCTCCCCATGATATATACACCCACTGTTGGAGAAGCGTGCCAACGTTACTCGGACTTGCATATTCCCTTGCGAGGTTTGTGGATCGGCATTGATCAAAGAGGTCGTGTTGATCAAGTGCTTAGCAATTGGCCCGAGCACAGTGTGAAGGCTATCGTTGTATCTGACTGTGAGCGTATCCTAGGTTTGGGAGACTTAGGAGCTAATGGCATGGGTATACCGGTAGGAAAACTGCTGCTCTATACGGCGTGCGGGGGTATAAACCCGGAGAACTGTCTTCCTGTTGTCCTGGATGTGGGCTGCAACAACCAATCTATTCGTGATAACGATAACTATATTGGTTTGGATCAGGACCGCGTGACAGGGGCTGAGTACGATGACTTCGTCGAGGAGTTCATGAATGCGGCTGTGGAACGATTTGGGAAGAGCTGCCTAATCCAGTTTGAAGACTTTGGGAACGCCAACGCGTTGCGATTGCTCGACAAGTACCGCAACCGAGTCTGTAGCTTCAATGATGATATACAGGGGACAGCAGCAGTTGGACTGGCTGGGATTCTTAGTGCGTTGCGTGTGGAGGATGTATACCCCACGTTGGGCGAGCACAAGTTCCTGTTCTTGGGTGCTGGAAGCGCTGGTATTGGGATTGCGAGGCTGATTGTATTGGCGTTGAAACGGGAAGGAATGCCGGAGGAGGAAGCTAAGAAGAAGTGTTGGTTCGTGGATTCGAGGGGACTAGTGTACGAAGGACGAGCAAACGTCAGCAGTGCAAAGCGCGACTTTGCACACAAGGTGAATGACGATGTTGCGCAAGTTGGAAATGGGGGATTACTGCAACTTGTGAAGGTTCTGAAGCCAACAGCATTGATTGGCGTCAGTACAATCGCTGGATCATTTACGGAAGAAGTTATAAGGGAGATGGCACATACCAACAAAAAACCAATAGTCTTCGCACTGAGTAATCCCACAAGCAAGGCGGAATGCACAGCGGAGGATGCCTATAAGTACAGTGACGGTAGGGCAATCTATGCTTCGGGGTCACCCTTTGCGCCTGTGAAGTTGCAGGACGGACGCACCATGATACCAGGACAAGGTAACAACGCATATATATTCCCAGGGATTGGGCTGGGCGTACTGCTTTCTCAGACGATAAGCATTCCAGACTCGATGCTCCTTGCTGCGGCTGATACGTTAAGTACGCTCGTCGACGCAGAGCAGCTTGACGCAGGCTGCATGTACCCAGATTTGTCCTCACTTCTTGACATTTCCGCAGCAATCGCTAAGGCAGTGTGTGACGAAGCGGTGCAGCTTGGGTTGAATCAAGCAGACGTTAGCAAAATGGATCTAGGAAAGATACGACAAGGCATGTACGAGCCAGGACGATTGGCGTTCTAGAACGGAGCTATCGACGATGCTTGCGCGCTAGTTACGTACAAAGCGGGGTTGATGGGCAGGAGTGGTTGAACTGTAACGTTAGATGCATCGGCGAGCGATAGGGTGACGTATGTTGATGGCTGCCGCGTGCGCAACGGAGCCCGAGAGCGCTGACGGCGAGGCGGTTGTCTCGTACGCCGGCGCCCTCTGCCACTCGTGGGGGTGCTTTGATGCTGTGTGGTAACAACTTCATCAGTCATAGTGTTCTCTATATAACCGTTCCAGTGTCAAGGATAGTTGCAATTAGAATCCTCTCGCGTTCCTGTGAGCAGCGGCGACGATACGCTTTGCATTAGATGGGGAGGCTGTCTGTAGTAGGAGTGCCGGGAACAGCTTCTCCACTTGCGTCTCGAAAACTGGGCCCACACCGTTGTTGCATGGCCGCACTTGAATGTCATTGACAAGCCAACAGGTTCCTAAATTGCATTGCCAACCGATATCCCGTACTACTGTGCTCTCTGTGAGGGCGTCCCTTCCGGTTCCCAAGAACGGCGCGTCCCCGCTTTTGTTTGTAATAAAGCGAATGAACGAGCTTTATTGTTCCATGACTGGAAGCGGGGGAGGGACTAGTGTCTGAACGTCTATGTACATCCAAGGATGACGGTGGTTGTTGTTTGACGCGGGCGGGCAAAACCTAATTCCGACTGCGACGAACTGAATCTCTAAGAAGTTAGTACCTGCCACGAATGCCGATTTCTTGATGGAGACCCACTTACTGATCCGTTTTGTTTCTCCGTGCTTCTTCTTCTTCTTTTTTATGGGCACACATTACCTGATTACGGCATTGTGGTAGAATCGTACACTACAGGGGAGCTGTTCTTCGTCTAGCATGCTAAACTCTATGTACGTAAAGCTCCTCGGAAAGAAAGATTTTCTCTGTCCCGTAGTACCAATCTCTATTCATGTTGCCGGAATGTAGCCGATGACTGCTGCTTGCTTTCACCTTGCAGCAGCCGTGTTGCGCTCACTAGCTACTATCTCGGAACATGGAAAGATCAGCACCAAGCTTCTACGGGAAGACCGAGAACGGATCGACAGAAAGGTCGGCACACCACGGCCCATAGCGGGGTCACTGGCGGTTCCTGAGTGATCCCTCAGCGCATTGTCACCAAACAGAGACTCGACACCAGCAGCTCTATAGGCATGTTATGATTGCTTCAACCTCAAACCCTTTCGCCCAGACGAGTTTAACCACATCCCGGGTCTGAATGATGATTGCTTCGTAAACAAATCAGTTCTAGTATGATTAATTTCATCACAACATACCTTCACTACTCGTACCATATTGACATGTACTTCAAGCACATTTTGGTGCTGTAAGTGATGATATTTGCTTTGATTCACATGATGGATAAGGTTACATTGGGGCAGGAAAGCTTTCGCCTACAAATCCTGGATTGAAATCAGTTTCCCTGAGTGAGCCAGGCGATTAGCATCTAGGAGAAGGCCTTCTCTAACACACGTTGTGCTGCGAGTGGCACACGCCCGGAGATCTTCTCTCCACGCTCTAGAATTTCGAGTCGTTCATGTTCCACGGGACCTCGGTGCTCTGTCTTGTAGTTGATATCGCTATCGCAAAAGATTGAAGAAGCAGCAGTGGTTGGATCGTGGACTTCGTATAGCAAGAAGCACATCGAGCTTCTGAGGGCATACTCTTCGTTTCAATAGCTGCAAGGCTTCCAAGAAGAGAGGTGACTCTGAACTCGCGAGTAGATTGCATTGTCATTCGTCGTTCCATCTGTACACGTCACATACAACCCTAGTGTGGCATACGGGTATATCCATGAACGGAAAGGTGCACAATTTGTAACCTACACGTACAAGACCGACCTATGTGTCTAGAGCATTTTACCAAGGATAACCTGGTTGCTCGGGCATTCTTGGCTTCAAAAGGGTCGCCGGCGGCACAGAAACGTCATTCTAGCGATCGTCACGAAAGCTATCAGTGTCAATCGCTTCTTTTTAAGCACAATCCAGACATGCAATTATTCGCGTGTACATTTCAGCGACTTGTGGACAAATAGGCTCACTTAAGGCGGTATGCTGCATTCGCATTGTAAATTGCCTAAAACATTTATGCAAAACATTGCCTTGTTGTTTTGAACCTTGATGCTTATGGGCCCGGAATTCTAGCAAAAAAGTAACGATGGCCATGGCACAGAAAAGGGAACATCAGCGCCGACATTTCTCAGCAAATGTTTTTAACGCGTCGCCGAAAAAGTTTATTTCAGTAAGTAATTAATCGATATATTAGCCACCGCGTTTACATATTTGTTCTTTCTTTCTAATGAAAAAGCTAAAATTCGAGACATATAAAAGCTACTGTCTCCCAAACTATCATGTTTTTGAAGCTGAAATTTTGGAAGTGACATCAAAACCTGTCCGAACCTTTTTCACCATAACTACGTGTGGTCTTACACCGCGCTGATATACATAGAAAGAAAGGAAAATTTGCTGGATACAACTCGGTCAATTCTTAAGAGATATTAAAACCGAGGTTGAGAGCAAATGTGCCACAATTCAGGTGATCTATCAACCAAAAGAATGGAGTGTTTGACGAAGCCACACTAACAAGGGGCTAAGCAAGTTGTGCAGAGAAAAATACTGAAGAGGTTATTCATGTGGTGACAAGCCGTATCAAAGGCATACAGAGACGTACACACACAAATGGTACGATAAAGACAAATTCTACCGATTTTGGGAAGAACAGTAAGAACGATATGGTCTTCCCATAGGATCGCAGTTTTGAAAACTAAAAGCTCTAGCAAATCTCCATGATAATGAAGAAGCTTTGACGAAGATAAAATCTTTCTATCGACAAATAGGAGATTTTCACAAATGACATACGAAACAAATTGTATATAGAACAAGAAGTGTTCTGAATACTGCTTTCTTCAGTCCGTCTGAAGAAACAAAAATCTTGCGACTCCACCATCATACTGGACTGCATTTCTTGTCAAATACAAATCGGTTATTTTCGAAAGTGAAAGGGTTTCTCCTTTACTATGGCTAAAATTTACTGAGGGCAGAACAACTTTGACAAGATGACTTTAAAAGGCAAGAGTCAGAAATTGGCCACTGGATAAATCTTTTTAGGAAAGATTAAATTTGATAACATCCTGTATACAAGAATTACAAAAACAGTCAGTGTCATTGAATTTCCAGTCTAGCATCAACATCCAAACGCATCTAAATTGATTTCTTCAACTGCCAGTCAAATCTAGTCAAGGTTTTCACTGCATCAGCACCCTTTTGGCTTGACTGCATTTTACAAGAGGGCAGTCAGAAATAGTTTAATTCTCGTTGGTGGTTCTAGAAAACCAGTCAAAATTTATTGCATTTAATTTGGCACTCTCAGTTTATCCGAGGTTTGCCTTCTGTGTCTCTTGGCTCGTCTGGCTTTAGCGACATGTGTTTGTTTGCACTTTAAATGAGCGACTCCGAATAACACAAATTGTGTACACACAACATTTGTCGAATATCTAATCATTTTTCTGTACCATTACACGATCATGCACTGAAAACATAAGTGCCAATGACTCCACACGACGCAATTGTGGACCAAATTTGTTGTTTTGAACACTCTCACAGGCCGCTAAAGCGTACTTCTCACCGCCGTGAACCCTCTTTTTGTTCTCCTTCAACTAAAGCGCTCAAAGAAAACACGATCAATATAGTTTCGAAAAAGACTCTCTCTCACTGGCAAAAGACGTCTTGATCATCAAATTAATCGAAAAGCTTTACTAATTCCATGTTCATCAACGTCCGCCATAATTTTTGGCTCACAATGCGATTAATCCCTAACAACTCTTTATGGATTTGACCTCAAATCGTTTGAATATTTACTTTCCTTGTTTGAACCATTATATACAAGGAACACTCTGAACTATTCATAAAGTTACATTCAAGTTATTTCTACTAGAGCTAAAGCCCGAGGTCGTCCAAGATCGGTAACAGCGTCGCATTGTCTTGCATTAACGCTTTTCTGGAATCAAACTAGAAGATCCACGATGTTACTTTGTATTAAATTTGGGATAACGGCCTTCGATTGTTCTCTTTTTGCGTTTTGGACGCCTAATTTTGCTGCGAGCGTTGCCATATGATGAAAATGCTAGAATATTTATGCCAAACGCAGAAAAAATTGGAAGATTTAGAGCTGCTGTAAGTGAAAAGTACTCTCTTCTTGGAGACTTTTATGCTATGGCGGTTGGATTAAAGCTTTATCTGCAACAAACTGGGAATGCTATTATTCAAAACACGTTCTACAACGGATAGCAACATGATCATTACGTTGGAAATGTTCTCTTCTTTGTGCCATCAGGTGTGGTCATAGCTGCTGCCTAAAATGCTCCAGAATAAATGCATGACTCAGTTGTCAAAGATTGGGGAAAGATGTGTGAAAATTCAAATCGCCTTTACAAGGAAATTTGTGGAGCAATGCTCCAAAAGGGAAAAGCACCGTAAGACGTCCGGGATCTTCCTCTCACGTGTTGAGCCCAGTTGGGTACAGCCCTCCCAGAGGTGTCACGGCGAAGCCGGTTTGTAAGACCAGGGACACCTGTCGCGACTTGCGCAGGGAGGTGAAGGCGAAGAGTCGGTATCCGCGTGAGCGGGGTGTGATCCTCAGTAGAGGTATGTTTCCACATAATTGGGGAAGTGTGAGCGGGTGCACACAGAATAGCCGCGTGTAGCGGGATGTATTAACCTGAAAGGGGGAAAGGAGGAGAGTAAAGGGAAAGGAGGAAGAGTGAGCGATGCTGAGTCGCGAGAGCGACGAACAAATACGTCAATGCCGGTGGACAGGACTCCCTATACAGGGCGAAACACTAATGTGATTGGAACAATTATACTCCCAAGGATGGGCCTCTTCAGATATGCAAGGGGGTTAGATTTCCCGTGGTTTACGGCGTTTCCCTCCAAGGAGGAGTAGAGCACGCGCGCAAGCGGTAACAAAAAGAGCCAATTCCCCAGGTTGGGGTCCTTTTTTGGGGAAGGTTTACCGGTGCAACGGCAGCGCGCCGTCGCACTAAGTACTAGCTTGCCAGAAATGGTTGTGAAAATATTAAATTAAATCACCTAGAATACTCCACATTTCGTGGCAACATCCACTACTCTGGCCAACCGCCAATTGACACAAAACCGTGTGCCACGTGTCCATATCCACCATTGTGGGGCGTAGTCCATATACACACTACACAACCGATAATATCGGGAAAGCGTTCAAGTACCAAGAATCACTCCCTGAGGGCGTTTCACTACAAAATTGGTGCCGCCTGTGTTGCTGACTCAGCTTTTAGCAAGAAACATTACCAATTTCTGATAAATTTGTCTCAAGAGCTACCCATCACGACCAACAGAACTGAACTTCTGAATTCACGACAAGCAATGTCTGCCCGACAAGCTGCTGAGTGGGGCATGAGAGCCTTCCAGTGTTGATTCCTTCGTTTGAAGGAGCGCTTCGTTTACGAAGAACGTGGCGAAAGAAAGCTATTTTTGAACTCACTCCTGTGCCTCTTTAATGTTCGAACCCGACTTGTGGGTAGCAACCACATACTGCACACCTTAATGGCCCACCTTAGCATAGAGGCGAATTCAATATTGTTTAACTAACTTGTTTTTAAAGCAGTACTGAGAATCACGGTTTGGGGCTTGCCCTTTTGCAAGAGGCGTCATAAACATTGGCATAAACGATTCGCGACTTTGTTTTTCTTCTTCTCTTTGTTTGCGTGCTTCCTCTCTTTCGTCCTGGTGCAACTTCCTCTCTTCTTTCTGCTGCTCCAGCCTAAGGAGGGCCTCCTCTTGCATTCTTTCCCTTGCCACTTCTCTTTCTTGTTCTAATCGCTGTCTTTCCACCAGTCTAAATTCTCTTTCTTGTAAAAGAGAAGCTTTAAATAATTCCAGAACATCGTTTTACTCTTTCTCGGGTCGCCTTGTAGAGCAAACCTCTTTGAAGATAGTTCGCTTATCGGATGTCCGGGTTCCGCCCTCTATGGAGGTGAACACAGCGGAAGAGCCCTCTGCCCGTACTCAATGCGCTGCACGCCACGTGTAAGACCGGAGACGGTTACTGGATATACCTGCAGAGGTGAGGGACCAAGGGATAGTAAGACCAACAGGGAATTGGGGAGAACCTGGAAAGGAGGGGGAAAAGAGATAGGGAAAAGGCATACCGTAGGACGGTGAACGCTCGTGGGAAAGCACAGCCCGGAGCAGAGCCGCGGACCGTGCGACAAGCGGTTGCAGGTCCGTAGGCGGAGCGACAACGATAAGGAACAACGAAATAATACCGTATACAGGGGCGGAAACCGAACACAGTCTCAGGACAATCCGTACTTCCGGATGATAAGTAGAACCAATAGATGGAGCTTTCTACATGACCCTGAGGGGTAGACGCACCAGAACCAGCCGTGATTACCCTCCTCGAGGAGTGATGAGCCTACGTAGGTGGATACGACTATAGCCTGGCCTTCGGGAGGAAGACGCGACTCAGTTACCTTTTACTGCAGGGGAGGTCGGTTGAGGCCAACTTCACCTAAGTAGGTTCTACTGAAATAAACTAAAGGAATTAATTAATATGGTGCACACCTTACGAGGTCCATACACGTGGTCAACCCACTGTCAGGGTGCCTCGCACGGCTGTGCCACCAACATCCACCTGCCAGGTGTCCACACAGTACAGTATACCACCTGTACCCAGGTCCATTGCCCGATTCACCGGTGAAGGTACCCATTATCGACTGTGCCAAATCAACCCAAAACAGGGGGTACTTCATATTCATAGCCACGTCACCTTACGAGGTAATACATTCTATATGAATGTCTTCACCACCGATACTATCGGTTCTATTGCTCCACATTTCCCCTCCTTGAGGCAAGGGTTCACGCCTCCCAGCGCGGGAAATCGCCGACTGCCGGTGCATGAATACTCGAGCCACAATGGTTACTACCGACTCCCCGGTTTCTTTTTCACACTCTCACAAGCCTCCGAGCGATCCAGATACAGGTTCACAATCTCCTCCGATTCATCGGCTTCAGTCTTCTTCTCTGATCTCTCCTCCTTCGCCAGGAGTGCAGCTTTTTTACACCAACCCGCTTCGGGGATCATCGCCAGCCGCGCCGCCGGCTGGGCCCTCCGAGCATCCGGTTGAGATTCCGTCCGCGTCGGCCTACAGTGTTCCCTCACAGTGCCTACCCGGATACTTCTGGTGTTTCCAATCCGAACAACTCCCTCAGGGGGCACAGCAACAGGGTAAGGTACTGACTTTCAACTGTTCCGGGTATCACCCAGTGGGGTCGCAGGGATACCCTCCCTATCCACCTGTTCAGGTTCTCGACCTCCAAGCTGTCGCGTTGAATAGCGAGCAGGTCACGGCGTTAACGGTGCAATCCAGGGACTAGATATTGCGCGAGTCACTGGCCTGTCGTCCCCCCTGTACCGACGGGTTAGTTTTCTCCCGCGCACCGTGGTTCCACCCGACTGCGGCTGCCGACGATCCTCTGATCGACTCCTACGCCGTTGACGGCTTCCTTCCTAGTGTGATTCCACGCGACATGGTCCGCTCTCGCCATTGGCGCTCCTGCATTGCGGTGGATCCTTATCTACTGTACCGCGGTCGCGGTGAATCACTGGACCGAGTGCGCTCCTACATGGCCTGCTTGGCCTACGAACGAGTACACCAAGTTCGGGGAGATCATCTAGCACCACTGTCTTACGGTTTCGACGTCTCGCACTATCGATCCTACGGAGAGGTGACCTATGGCGATGCTCTGGCAGAGTTATTTGAACTGGGACACCGGTCGTCGCAACCATAGGTTTCCCGTGACATGCTCCTCTGGAGCCGTCCCCTACTCAGGGCCGAATTTCATAACCTTCGCAGGTCTCAGACGCAGTAAAGCGAACGCCGAGTCCGAGTTGAACGGATGACTCGCTTACGAAGGGGATACTTGATTCCGTGCCCTCACGTCGCGGTTGAGCGACTCCGCAACGATGCCATGAGCACGCTCTACGTCGCGCTTCCCTCCTGGTGGAGTCTTGTCGAAGTCCCTCGTGGGCGTTTCGCTGAACTCCCTCCGAATCTGTACTAAATTAGCTCTCGATTGATTCACAACCCGTACGCGGGGTACTGGTCCTTGGTGGCAGCAGAATGGGTCGCCCGCGTAGCGGTTCATCTCCTTTGGGACGCTTATGAACACTACAGGGTGTGGTATATTCCTCCGTTGCTTCGGTCGGTCATCCGGCATTTCGATTTGTATACCCCATTGGGTTCCCAACAGAACTGGGATGAACTCCTGTCCCTAATCGACTTGATCGATACTGTCAATTGGGACCGAGTTCCGGTGGAAAACCAACCCGAGGGGGCTACAGGACCATTCGACTGTTTTCCAGGACGTCCTTCTACCCTTGGAGGGCTCTTCATGTACCAAAATCCGTGGGACCAGACTCTCATCTCGCGATGCCATGCAATGGCTCTGCTTTGACAACCCGTCATGGACCCAGTTGGTCACCCGCAAGGGTTTGTGTTCCCTGAGGAGTACGCACCTCCCATCTACTGGGATGATCCGACCCTCGATCACGGGACCGCGGTGGAGCAAGCTCAACCCCAAGCGCTGGGTGGCGCTACAAATGCGGAGGCTGCTAATGACAACGCTCCCGTGGGGGATCCACAAGCCCCTGAAGGGTGGAGCCTCGGCGCACCGAGCGGCGCCGGGCCCTCTTCGCGGTAAATAGCACACTGAGCGATCGGTAGATAACCTTGGCTCTCGTACACTTGAGAAATAAAACCACCTATTGGTACCTGATACTTCCTTGCGTCTGTTCTTCCTACCAAAAGATCTTCTCTCGTCTTCGAGCTTTATATTCGACTATCTTCTATCTTCCTTCCAAAGGATTCTTCTTCTTCCACTTCGGGATTCTTCTGCGGTGGATGTTGCTATATTATAACACCGATAATTCGGTAATTCTGATATGATCTCTCTCTTCATACTAGAGCCTCCCACCTTACATCCACTCTCTTGAATCCTGTCCAGGTAACCGCAACGCGGGCACGACTACCACAGCTAATGCCGTGATCGGCTTATCCCACCTGGGCATTATCCAGGGTTGGAGACAACTCTGACCGTGTCTGACGGTGGTATGAAACGACCTTAGACCTATGGAGGTGCTCAATTGGCTCCCAAGTGCCCTCGTCAGGCCTATATCCGTACCATCGGACTGGATACTGTAGCTTCCCTTCGGGAGTAACATTGTGCTTCACGATACGATCAATCACAAATTCTTGTGGGTAAACACTGGGTTCCTCGGTTCCATCTTGCTTTCCTGACATCGGATAACACTCCTGCCAACCCACGAGGGTGGCAGAGTCGTGTATGAGGGTTCTGACTACGGAGGGAGAGACGACAGCTACAAGCCGTGATAACGGGGATTCATTCTTCTACGCCACTGTCGCTCAAACTCTACAAGAGTGCTTTCTGCTACAAGCTCTTGACCTCCAGATTTTGGGAAACCACTTTCCGTCCCGTTGGGGTGTCTGGCGCATTGCTTCGGTATGCGGGGGATATCCGTTGCGGCGTAGGTGTGGCGAGTACACTCCCCGTGCAGGGCGGCGGATTGCACGGGCCACATCGCGTTGTCAGCCACCCGTGTTAGGGTCAGGGCAGGGTACCTGCACAACACACACTGTGGGGGCAGCGCATTGCTGTACTAGTGCACCGTGAAACGGTCTCCCGCGACGTACTTCGCAATGAAACCATTGGCGTGAGCGCATCCGCTGTGGCGGAGTCCAACACTGACTCGTGTACTGCCGATTGCGCCCACCCTCACGGGATCTCAACGTGGTAGTACCATGTCCGGAACCAGGATTTTCCAAGTATTTCCACAGAAATTGTCTGTTCTAGCCCTGTTGTAGGGAGCTCCCTTCTGAGTGCTCATCGTCTTTTCCCGTGTACGGGTCGGCTGAAACCGACTTTTCGGGTCTACTGGCGCTACTCGACGAGCAAAGGCGGCAAGTAGATAACTCCAATGACTTGTATTGAGTCCCAGCGGCCGCACTACGACATCGCGTAGGGGCCTCCCTAACAGGGGTAAGTTCTTCATTACTGACTTCGTTTTCCACAGGTTGTGCGGTTATACTACGCGAATGAGCGCGTGCATTAACCCTGCCCGTTTGGGTTTCTGTCTCACATGCAAGCGCGTCACCTTCCTTAGGTCCAGCTGATGCCGGAGCAACCGGAGTTGAATTGCCTGCGTTCTCCCCCTCCTTAGGTTGTGAAACGGCATCTGCGTTTATCACCGTATTCTGGGGGTTGATTCGCGTCGAGTGTGTAGGAGTAACCCAAGGGAGTACGAGGTTACCCTTGAGGGGTTCCCATAATTCAGGTAGTTCGGCCAAACCACGACACGGGTGCGGAAGTACCGAGGGTTGGGGTAGCGTATTAACCGGTCCTGCGTTATGATCCGATGGTGCGGCTTCCTGATTACCTTCCGCACGCGGAGAAGAAGCTTCCTGTGAAGGAGTTGGCGCGCGGCAGACGCGATCGCGCGATACTCGTTCATGTTGGTTATCGATACCCAGCAATACGGTGTCCTGTTCAACTAAAATCACCCGATAGGGTCCACTCGAAATGGGTGATAATTTCTGACGACGTTCCTTCTCAGGATTGTAGTACTCCTTACGATGGAGCACATAATCACCGGCCCGTAGCTCGGGCAGCGGTTTACAAATACGATCGTCAAAATTCCGCTTGGATGCGGCCTGAGCTTTTTCCATCCAGGCGCGAGCGACAGGAACCATCTTTGTGAGCCATTTCTTCCACGTTTCACGGTACGAACCCGGGGAGGGGTAACTATCCAAAGTTGGTTGAGTCTCGATTGCCAGAGGAGGCGGCGTTCTTGACAGAACCAATTCGAATGGTGATAACGATGCTACCCGATGAGCCTGGGTGTTGTACGCGTAAGTAATTGCGTCAGTGTAAAAGTCCCAAGATTTGGGGTGTTCCGCAACGTATGCTCTTAAAGCACCGAGTAGCGTTCGGTTGAACCTCTCTACGTGCCCATTTGTCTGGGGATGATAAGTTGTAGTAAACACATTCCTAATGTCCAGGATTCTGCAAACATCTTGAAAGAACTTTGATGTGAACTGCGATCCGTTGTCGGAGAGTAGCTGTACTGGCGGGCCGTAAACGAAAACCCAATGGGTGACGAATACTTGAGCCACAGTGGCAGCAGTGATCATCTTGAGGGGCACAGTTCTCACGAGCTTCGAGAACCTGTCAGTTATGACCAGTAGGTTTTGGTTACCTCTCGAGATTTTTATGAGTTCTCCTAAGATGCCGATGGCTACTAATTCGAGCGGTGCCCTTGCAGGGAATGACGTTGGCGGTTTTGAATGCTTCCGAAGTCGGATATTATTCTTCGCGCACTCCGAACAGGAGCAACGAACCGCGTAACAGTCGAAAGCCATTGCGGGCCAATAAAAGCTTCGTAGGATGAGATATAACTTCCTCCCTCCCGGGTGGGCTCCAAGCTTCACGTAGTGTGACAAGTGAAGGACACGACTCTGCAAAGAGTGAGTCACCAGAATTTGGGGGGTAGCTTCCACCATTCGGACTAAGTAGCCCTGGTCGTTGGTCCCAAAAGGTATGTTGTATCCACCGTTAAGACGGGCGCGAACCTCTGTGCAAAAGGGGTCGGTTTGCTGTTCCCTAATCATCTCTTCAGGGTTAGTGGGTATAAATGAACCGGCAACCGGTTCTGCGGTCTGTGTGGCGAGAATGTCGTCACACACGTTATCCAAAAGGATTTCAGCGTCACCCTCGAGGTCACCAACCATGAAGCATGGTATTTCAGCATCCTCCGTCTGTTCTGCTTCAGCAGAAGTTCCCAGACGGGAGAGAGCGTCTGCCTGCAAGTTAAGGCTTCCCTTCTTGTACATCACTTCGAAGTCGAATTCCGGAAGTCGGAGACGCCAACGCATCAAACGACCCGAGGGCTCGGTGATTTCCACTAAACCACCTGAGACAGGAGTGATCCGTGTGTACTGGGAAGTGAGTTCCTATCAAGTAGGGCCTGAGTGTTGAAAGCGCCCAGACCACGGCAAGGCATTCCTTCTCAGAGACTGAGTAATTCCGTTCGTGCACGTTCAGTGATCGCGACCAGTACCCAATGGGGCGTCGTTCACCGGTCTCGTCGGTTTGGAACAGCGCATAGCCAACCTAGTTCGCACTAGCGTCAGTGTCGACCTCATAAGGTAACCCAGGTTCGGGGAGAGCCAAAATTGGCGGAGCTGTTACGGCGTTTACCAAAGCCGTAAAGGCGGATGCCTCAGCATCGCCAAAGGGGTCCAGTTCGACTGGCTCTCCTTTCGTAAGGGGTTTGTTCAGTGGAGCCGCGATATCTGCAAAATTCGGAACGAAAAGTCGGTACACATTACACAGTCCTAGGAAGGATCGGAGCTCCGTCTGCTTGGTTGGATGTTTAGCCTTCTTTAAGGATTTCACTCAAACCTCGTCGATTATAAGCTTCCCTGGCCGAACGGTATGCCCCAGGTACTTAACCGATTCGGTGAAAAACTCACACTTCTTGAGCTTCAATGAAATTCCTGCGTAACGCAGTACTCTCATAACGTCCCGGACATGGGAGGGATGCTCGTCCAGGTTGTTGGACAACACGAAGATGTCGTCCAGATACACCAGACAAGTGGTCCACTTGAACTTTATAACCGGTGCTGCGAGCGAGTCGCAGACGATGAAATCCAGCTGTACCAAACAGGTTCCAAGCCTCACAAGGAGAGTGATATACTCAGCAGTACGTATCGGGTTTCCGTTTTCATCGCTGATATCCAAGCCTGGACCAAAACGGACGTTCTCCCGAAAAGCGGGTGGTACCAACTTCCTGTGTATCAAGTTGGGGGCAGCTCCTGTATCAAGGACAGATAACTGACGCACCATGAACTGGTTGGATAGGCTGAGGTCGGCGTAAACCTCGTAATTCCTCTAGGCCATGACCAGGATTATATCCGGGACACGGAGGTTGCAGGACCGTATCCAGGGGCGACGTATAACACCAAGGTGTTCCGAATCCACGTCTGTGGCAGCCATATTACTAGTACGAATTCTAACAGCCGGGGAGCGAAGCGTCGGCGCCTCAGGCGTCTTCAGCTTCAGCTCAGAAGACGCCCCTCCCACAGAAGAGACTCCCGAGTCTAGTTTTTTGGGACCGAGGCCTCCAGTTGTTGAATGCTTCTATCCCGGGAATCCGGTTGATCCCCGTTCGCGGGTACGTTGCTCTCCTTCGAGGTTCGGTTGGGTGCAGGGCCCGTCGCTGCGGCGTAACGATCTTCACCACGAGGCTGGTTCAGCATCCATTTGGCTCCCTCATAAGAGGTTCAACGGATTCTAGCTTGAATATCCGGAGGTAGAGCTTCGAACTGAGCGACTATTGTTGACCTCTCCCTTGTAAGGAGCGTGCATTGCGTTGAGAGGTGCCCGGGGGCATAGCACTCATAGCAAATCACCGAGGTCGGGATGTCTCGCGAACGCAAGTCCACTCGACGAGTTGGTGTGTTCTCCTACCATCCAGGACCGCTGAACCTTGTTGTTCGGCCCGCGTACGGGATAGCAGCCGCCGGAATCCGGCTTCCGTTAGCGTACAATCCCGCGTCACTCTCCGAAGATGGAATCGAAGTTGACGGTAGGTCTGAAGTACCGAATGACTCAGGGTTACTACGAACGAGATGAACGTTGTCCTGATCAGGATTGGAACGGCGACCATACGAATGGGAGTGTGTGGAAATAGATCCTTATACAAAGAGTACTTTCAGACTTTTCGGCTTCTGTCTCGCTCGCAGTGTATCACCTTCTGCTTGAGTTGAGGGTATGGCACCAGCTCTAGGTAGGTTATCCTCCTGTGTTCCTCCCAATGACGGGCTACCAGTGCCCGAATCGCGGGGTCCAGTCCATCCACCAACATGGAACATCTCTCTTTTGAACGAAGAACATTACCTCATCGGTGAAACGCCTTATTCAAGCGCGTTGAATAAGCCGTCTCGGTTTCATCGAGTCGTTGTTTTGTATCTCTCAGGGCTAGGGTCGCCTGCTGGATTGCATGTCCAGTCGCGTACGACCTTAGGAAGTATTTAACCGCTTCGGGCCAGCTGGTTACACCGCCTT
Source organism: Gracilariopsis chorda (assembly GCA_003194525.1). Taxonomy (NCBI): domain Eukaryota; phylum Rhodophyta; class Florideophyceae; order Gracilariales; family Gracilariaceae; genus Gracilariopsis; species Gracilariopsis chorda. The sequence continues at coordinate 382,550 of NBIV01000010.1, read as the reverse complement.
CCAAGGCTTTCGAGGATCCGCGGACGGAGTTTTACTGATCTTCAGCCATACCCTTGAGGAAATACGGGAGAGCCAAATAGGCCTGTGCCTCATTCATACCGAGCAAACCGGCTTCGTGAACGAACCTAGCAAGGAAGTCAAGCACCAAGATTGGGTCTTCGCCAGTAAACTCGCGTTTACTCATGGTGATTCCGAGTCTTCGGACGTAGTCCCTGACCTTCCCAGTACTTCTGGAGGTGCGCTCCCCAGAAGACTTCTTTAACCGATATTAGCGGTACGATAACAACTTCCGATATAACAGATTCGTCGGCTTTAACTCATTCAGTCCAGGATAGTTCTTACCCTTCTTACGGGTTCGAACAGCACCGTAAGAGGAATGGGTAACCTTGGACCGAGTAGAACGGGAGCGACGCCGACCACCTTCACCCTCCGATGAATCAGATGAAGAGGACGACGTGCTGTTCCGACTACTGTCAGAATCCGAACCGGATGAATCCGAATAATTGCGGAACTCTTTTCTAGACTTGCGACGGCGCTGTTTTTCGGAACGATGATCAGAGCCCCCCGAAGCGGAGTTGTTCCGCTCAGCGGCTTCTGCCTCTGCATCCATACGACTGGTGGCTTCCAGGGTGTCCAGGCGAGCGTGGATTCTATCCGTAACGACTCGGAAATCCTCCACCACACGCTGGTAACCGTCAACGAAAGCCCTTGGGTCACCAAAACTCTCTAAAAAAGAGTTCATTTCCTGTCTCAGGAGTCGAATGTCTCCCGAGACATCCCTAACTTGGGCTTCATCCACCTTACGCCGACGGTCGGTAACCTGTTGTAGGAGTTCCACGTGAGCGACGTTAGCAGCGTTCACGCGTGCGTCCAGAACAGTAAACTCTGCGGAGTCCTTTTTCTGCCGAGGGGCTGCTGACGGGGTTTCCACTATCAGTTGTGGGGCCGTCGGAACAGCAACCTCTTGAGGTCCAGGCTTGACAGAGCGGGCATTCCGGCTATCCGGATTGGTTGAAGTGGCATTCATCTCCTGGGCCGAGGAACGGAACGGGAGAGCGCCGATGATCGGGTACCTTCCGAATTCGCGGAAAGAACCCTCGAAGACTGAGTTGGGAAAGGCATACTGCAGCTAGCCATCAGACACTCGAGAAAGTCAAAACAACTTCACCAACCTTCCGAATTGCGGAGAAACGAGGAGAATCGCCTTTGATCAACCCAACGACTGAGTGAACAACAGAAAAGACCCTCAAAAAAGGAAAACGGGGTAACCCTACTTCCAACCTCAAACGAGGATCAATTGATCTTAATCCATTTCTAGGTCGGGAGACCAAAATGTAGAGCAAAACCCTCTGAAGAGATTTCGCTTACCGGATGTCCGGGGTCCACCCTCTATGGAGGTGAACACAGCGGAAGAGCCCTCTGCCCGTACTCAGTGCGGTGCACGCCCGGTCTAAGACCGGAGATGGTTACTGGATATACCTGCAGAGGTGAGGGACCAAGGGATAGTAAGACCAACAGGGAATTGGGGAAAACCCGGAAAGGAGGGAGAAAATAGATAGGGAAAAGGGATACCGTAGGACGGTGAACGCTCGTGGGAAAGCACAGCCCAGAGCGGAGCCGCGGACCGTGCGACAAGCGGTTACAGGTCCGTAGGCGGAGCGACAACGATAAGGAACAACGAAATAATACCGTATACAGGGGCGGAAACCGAACACAGTCTCAGGACAATCCGTACTTCCGGATGATAAGTAGAACCAATAGATGGAGCTTTCTACATGACCCTGAGGGGTAGACGAACCAAAACCAGCCGTGGTTACCCTCTGCGAGGATTAGTGAACCTACGTAGGTGGATAGGACTATAGCCCTGCCTTCGGGAGGAAGACGCGACTCAGTTACCTTTTACTGGGTCCAACCTGAAAACCCTTTTACCATTTTTGGTGTAGCCAAAAACAGGTTATCATACCCGTTTGGGTACACCCAAACACCCGAAACCCTCTGAAGTCCTCACCCCGTCGCAGACGGAAAAAGGGGCCTCCCAAAAACAAAATTCCGCGCCAAATTCGAGAGGATGGGGGTTTTTCTGCCGCCAAACGCGCGCAACGGATACAGGCAAAACATAAGCGCGCAGCGGCCTCAACTGCAATGGCGGGACGGTCTTCGGCCACAGCGTCATCACTGACCGCTCTCATCCTGCCGCAAACTCGCTAGCAGTCGGACGTTCCCAGTTCCCACACACAATGCCCGAAGTATTTGATGGAACAAACTCCATCTGCAACGCGACCGAAGACACAGAGCACCCGATGCTCGATCGCCAACGAGCCACGCACCGATGCTCATATACACCCATCAAAAGGCAGGATCCGACATCACCGTGTCAAGCGCGCTCAGGTTTTGCCTTTCCTGACAGCTCCGCTTCTGTTTCCCCAGAGACCCCGCTTATCTTTTGTAGAGAAAGCTTCAGCCTTCCCGTGGTTGGTCCCTCAGCTCCGACAGCTCCGACTGCGAATAAACCAGGGTATCGGCTGCCAGCACCCGCTCATCGGCGCCACCACATTACTCCTCCCATGCCTTCTGCTACTCCACCCGACCGAATGACGAACGCCGCCGCATGCAACAGCGCAAGAGAAGATGTGGCCAGGCCTCCGGCCTCTGCATCGAACATGGAAAAGCCAGCCATCGATCCCGCTGCCGCTGGTACGCGTGGCAGCCCCGGATATAGGGGCTCGTATGTCCGTGGACGCTCGTCGTTGCGATGGACTCGCCCCCGTGCGAATGCAGAATCCACCACACAGCGGCCACCAAAAGTATCGAAGGCGGCCTCGAGTTTCTCATACACGCCTCCCCGTTCAGATACGAGAGAATCATGCATACTGCCGGCTGCATTCAAGGCGCATGCGATGATGACTCCACTGGGAGCAAACACCAACACGTTTGTGACGTCATGATCGTGTTTCCAACCATTATAAAAACGGTTTTGAATAAAGCAGTCTCCCGATTCTTCTAGGTGTGGTGCAATCCCGATGTGGGAAAGGCACCCAAGGCAGCTCGAAGCCTTGCTCTCTTGGAGAGGTAGGCCCAGCTGGGCAGAGCCCTCCGTGTCCCGTATGACGGGTGTAACTCCGTCGGGAGCCTGGATGTACCTCGGAGGTTTAGGGGTTAGAACGGGTCGGAACCACGGCTGGTCCGGAAGTAGCCTGCGAACAGGGGAACAAAAGAGGGAAAGGGACCACCCGACGGGGGCGTGCGGAAAGCGGGAACAGACCCCGGAGGGGGGTGCCGATACACACACACGAACACGCACCGCGCGGCGGTTAGGGGATATGAGGGGAAGGGATGGTCTCACGGTCTCACAACACACGTCGGTAATATCAATACCCAAAACTGGGGCGGAGATAGGGCCTGTACGGGCGGTCACACGACAACAATGAATACCACGAGTGGTCACAACCCACTGGGTACGACGAGCACGGTCTCCTCGGCGGTGCGAGTTGGGTGAAACTATCGGGCAAGGGGTGTACCTCCGCGAGGAGTTAGACACTTCGCATGGCGAATAGAGTCAGAGCCGAACTCTTGTTACTTTTCTTGGTGAGCTCGCCGCCGTGCGGCCGACGCTCAAGTACTAGCTCAGTGCAGTACAGTAGGTAGTGCACTAGCCTAAGTAAAATTAACCCCTAAACCATACTAAAACAAGTAGCCGTTTTGGGCCTCCTGGCCGGGGCTGTAGCCACGTGTCCACCACCCTTGCCAGGCAGGTACCACAAAATATGAATGTTCCCATAACCACCCTGGGTAACCCGACCGCCAATTAGCCCGGTAAACGGGGGCTAAAATTCATGCATCCCGCTTCATCGCTCGCACCGAGTACACCTCAGATATGAGTTTCACCATCGCCCGTACGCGGGAATGTATTGCACTACACATCCCCCTCCTTAAGGGCCGAAAACGAACGTGAGTATAGAACGTGAGGAGATGAGGCGCGAGGGTATAAATAGTCCCGACAAGGGAATCGCCGAGATACCGGTCCCCCGTACCAACACGGTTACAACTGATCAACCCTCAGTACCTTCTTCAACAGACTCTGCGCCCCTCTCTACTATGACCAACACTCCGTTTTCGAATAACCCGCCTGCGGGCGCCCCGCAGGGGACTTCCGCGAGCGGACAACCTTCCTTCGCGACGCCGGGGTCGTGGGTTCGTCACCCAACCTCTGGGTTCCTCTCCTTGCCTCTGCCTGGAGGATCGTCTCATGTTCCAACCTTGGATGCCTCGGATGCCGCGAGTATCGCCGCCTGGAATTCCGCCCAAGCGATACCGATCATTGCAACCGCCGCCGGCTGGGTGTCACCATCGACACTTTGGGCCCGCAATCCCCGGGAAGACGCTCTCCTCTTTTCGCGTGCGCCCTGGTTCCACCCCACATGGGTTTCCGACTCGGACCTCATCGACTCCTATGTGGAGGAGGGCGAGCTCCCAGGGGGACTAGTCCGGGATATGGTCGACTCCTTCGACTGGAGGACGCGTATCGCGGTAGAGCCACAGTTCCTCACACGGAAGCGCACCAGATATGGTTTCGAGACGCTGAATGACGCCCGTGCCGGGATGGCCAAGGTCGCCTACGACCGTCTCGCCCGCGCGAGTTATCCGGATGAGCTGGTACCAACGGAATACAGCTTTGACCTCTCGCGGTACCGTACCTACGGTGAAGTCTCATACTGCGAGAACCTTGCTGCCTACCAGCCATCTACACCGTTCCGGTCTACTCCAATAGAAGCCGGGATGCTCCTCTGGAGGCGCCCAATTCTGCGTGCAGAGTTCCGATATCTTCGTCGTCCGAATCATCGCGGATCCTTCTTCGACCGACTCCGGTTTGAGCGAAAGGCGCGCTCCCGCTTCGGGTTCCTGGTACCATACCAAAATCTCGAGGTCGAGAGGCTCCGTCCATCCGCGATGCGCGGCCGGTATGCCCCTCTTCCCCATTGGTGGAGCAGGTTCGAAGTCCCGAGGGGATGCTTTGCGGAGATGCCTCCGTGCCTCAGCTACATCGGTTCACGATTAATTAACAATCCGGATTCCGGTTACTGGACTCTCTTCCTCGCCGAATGGGCTGCTCGCGTTGCCGCATTTCTCCTCTGGGAGGTGTACGACAAGAACCGTCTGTGGTACATTCCTCCTCACCTACGCCAGGTTATCCGCCGATTGGATCTCTATATCCCTCTGGGATCCGAAGCCAATGTGGATGAGCTTCAGTGCCTTCTGAACACCATCGATATGGTTAACTGGGATACAGTCCCAGTCTCCAACCTCCCTGATGGTGAGCCTTCCAGGCATGATCGCTCTCCAGGCCGGAGAAATCCAAACGCTGGCAACTTCGTCTTCTATGACCCTTGGGAGGTATCCGTGACTTCACGGGCTCACGCGCTAGCGTTACGCGATGTACCACGCTCCGTTCCGCGAGGCCACCCGGTTGGGTTCATGTTTTCCGATGACTGGCACGGCTCCTACGAGGATGATCCAATGGTGGATGACGACCCCGATGAGGTGGAGGAGGCCGTAGCCCCGGTAACGGCGATGGTCAACGATCTCGACGGATCCGGCCAGCATGTGGCTGCTCCAGATGGCTGGAATATGGCCGCCAGTGCGGCTGCTTCTCCGTCTACCGCATCTCCGGTCCCCGTGGACCCTCAGGCCGTTGCCCTCAGGGCTCACCTCCAGTCCATTGGAGTGGTTGCGCCTTCCAACCTCACCAGCGTGAGCGAGTTATTGGCTTTCGCGTCTGCGAACTACCAACCGCCAACGAGCGGCTCATCCTAAGTCAGGATCCTGGACCGTGGCACGCACACCTGATATAGGTTAGCGCTTAACGCTCCATAGCTTGTGGTAAACGACTTCCTTCTTCTATATCCGTATGTCCGGACTCTTCTTTTTCTTCTTCATAGCATCTTCATGCTGGACCGCTAGGCGGTATTCTTCATTAAACCGTTACTTCGGTCGGACCGCTAGGCGGTGTGACGTCCAATGACCATTGGTTTCCCTATCCAGTCCATTACTTCGTGTAACCTTCTGTAGCCAGATCTCTTCCTGTGTCCTCCTCTCTTCGGAGACTTCTCTTCCGTCTTCGGAATCTTCTGCATAGTGCAGTGTATCGTCCTACCCAACCTGGGCCATGTCCAAAGTGGATGGGAGTGGGAACCGCGTCCGGCGGTGGTAGGTTATCACCTTGGAACGAGGAAGGTGCTGAATGGGCTCCCATGTGTCCTCTTCCGGGGGGTATCCGTACCATCGGATTTGGTAAAACCACACTCCTTTGGAGTCCAGAACATGATCCACGATGTGTTCAACGACAAACTCCTGGTCGTACGTAGCCGGCTCCTGACCCGTCATGGCAGGGCTTAAGGGGAGAACCCTGTGAGGGGACTTGCCTGAAATTGGCGCGACCCTGCGGGCAAAGTCAGCATTCCTCGACGCTGCGAGTGCTGGGACTTGATACCGCATTGCGGTCTTTCCGCTTCCTAATCCTCTCCTTGTGGGGGGGAGGGCCTTCCGTTCTAACCGGATTCCCCTATTGACGCGCAGCTCGCGAGCTCTTCTCCCACGCGACCCGTGCAACTCTGGTGAGTTTGACCGTTCACGGTGAGGGAGGCGGTTCACTACGGTTCCGACGCCAGGAGGCGGATTGCCATGCATCACACAATGTGTTTGGCTGGCCGCTGGCGGCAAGTGTCGCGCGCGGTCTTTCCACGACGCGGGTCTTGACTGTACTCCTGACGCCGGCCGGCGGTATGTACGTGTACACCTTTCCACGGTTTGGAATTTCGGGCTTCGTCCGCGTGACAGTGGCGTCACAGTGTCCATTTGTAGGGCTCTGCGGTAACGCACGCAGTGTTAACCACACTCTCCGTGTCCGCGGTTGCTTTTCAGCTCACCACGAAACTGGTTATGACCGAGGTTGTATGTGCTCCGTGCTCGGAGATATCATTCGCCACATTAGTGACCACACCGAGTCCGGTTCACTACTTCCTCCTTCGCTACCCAGCGACTCGCTCGACAGGAGCGCATCCGGGTCCGCGGAGACGGCCTTCTCGCTTCGCGATGCGTTCAACTCCTCCCTGCTCCGGGGGTGCTCATCCGACGATGCCGTATGAAACGGGACACCGTCCGACGCCGGAGCTTCCTTCCGCGATGGCGCGATCGATTCCCGTCCCTCCCCCTCCTTAGGTGAGAGGGCGGTGGGTTCAGGATGAAGGACCTCCGCGGGCGGAGTAACGGTTAGGCGTTTGGGGTCAAGCGTGCGTTGCACGATACGCGCGGCGCGCCCAACCGGTTGATCGGCAATTGGAAGATCCGAGAGTCCCCGTTTCGGGTGCGGTAAGACGGGTGGGCGGGACGGAAGCAGAATATCCGTTGGCCGAGTTACGAGGTCATCCTCCGGGATTGTCACGAGCGGTGATGAGCCCTCAGGGGGCGCAGGCGCGTGGGCTACGCGGTCGCGTGAGACGCGTTCGAACTGGTTATCGATGTCCAGTACGACTGTGTCGTCGGCGACGGAAACCACCCGATAGGGTCCATTCACTATCGGTGACAACTTGTGGCGCTTCTCCTTTTCGGGATTATAATATTCCTTTCGCAGGAAGACAGAATCCCCTTCCGAGACCTGGGGTATCGGGGTACGAATCTTCGCGTCGAAGTTCTGTTTGTATGCCTCCTGGGCTTTTCCCATAGCCTTTCGGGCGGTAGGGACCATGTTCTTCAACCATTCCTTCCAGGAATCTCGATATAACCTTGGTGAAGGGTACCCCGAGACGTTCGGTTGCGCTTCAATAGCCATGGGTGGCGGAATCCGAGACAGGACCAGCTCAAATGGAGCGATGGTCGTGACCCGGTGTACCTGGGTGTTATAAGCGTACGTAATAACGTCCGTGTACAAGTCCCATTCCACGGGGTGATCCGCGACATACGCGCGCAGTGCGTTGAGCATAGTACGATTGAATCGTTCCACTTGTCCGTTACACTGCGGGTGGTAGGTGGTAGTAAACATATTCTTGATTCCCAAGATTCTACATACGTCCTGAAAGAACTTTGAGGTAAATTGAGATCCGTTGTCGGAGAGTAGGTGTACTGGCGGGCCGTAAGTAAAGACCCAGTGGGTTACGAACGCACGCGCAACCACGTCCGCGGTAATCCGTTTAAGCGGTACTGTTCTCACCAACTTTGAGAAGCGGTCAGTAATGACGAGAAGATACTTGTAACCACGTTTGGTTTTGACAAGCTCGCCCAAGATATCAATAGCGACATATTCGAGTGGCGCCCGTGCCGGGAATAGTGTTAACTTCTTCGAGTACTTCCGAAGTTTCACATTATTCTTCGCACATTCCACGCACGAGCGGCGAACTGCATAGCAGTCAAATGCCATAGCAGGCCAATAGAAGTCCCTGCGAAGAGTCAGGTATAGTTTCCTCCCGCCGGGATGTGCACCCAACTTCGCGTAATGCGATAGATGCAAGACGCGCTGCTGCAGCGTGTGAGGTACAACGATCTGTGGGGCCCGTGTCAGCAACCTGACTAGGTAGCCTCGATCGTTCACCGCAAAGGGTATCTGTGCGCCCCCGTTAAGACGGGCACGAATCTGGGCACAGAAAGGATCCTGCTGTTGTTCACGGATCATTTCCTCAGGGGATATGGGAACAACCTGGTCATCCGGAGGATCCGTAGGGTTTGCAGCCAGAATATCGTCACAGATGTCATCCCCATTCGCGTCTGGGTCGTCTTCTTCCGTCCCCTCCGGGGATTTTGCCATGAAACATGGTATTTCCAGATCGTCGACCGGTTCGGTTTCCGCTGATGTTCCTAAGCGCGATAGGGCGTCAGCCTGAGCATTCAGGGATCCCTTCTTGTAGAGGACATCAAATGTAAATTCCGAGAGTCGGAGACGCCAACGCATGAGGCGGCCCGACGGTTCTCGAATTTCGAGTAGCCAACGGAGAGCCGAGTGATCGGTGTGAACCTTGAAATGGTTACCCATAAGGTATGGGCGAAGCGTTGCCAACGCCCAAACAACAGCAAGACACTCCTTCTCGGACACCGAGTAGTTGCGCTCGTGAACGTTCAACGAACGTGACCAATATCCGATCGGATGTCTTTCTCCTTCTTCCGTGACTTGAAACAACGCACAACCCACCTGGTGGGCACTTGAGTCAGTATCCACTTCGAAGGGTAAGTCCGGGTGCGGTAAGGCCAGAACTGGCGGGGACGTTACAGCGTCGACAAGAGACGAGAATGCTGACGACTCAGCCTCGTCAAAGACGTCCAGTTCGGTGGGTTGTCCTTTCCGGAGGAGTGCGTTAAGCGGTGCTGACAAGTCGGCGAAGTTCGGGACGAATCGGCGATATACATTGCAAAGTCCTAGGAAGGATCGAAGCTCCGTTTGATTAGTCGGATGTTTCGCCTCTCGAAGTGATTTCACTCTTGCTTCATCGATTGAAAGCTGTCCGGGGCGGATGATGTGCCCCAGATATTTTACCGAATCGGCGCAGAACTCACACTTTCCCAGCTTCAGGGTGATGCCTGCGTTGCGGAGCACTGTCAAGACTTCCCGGACATGGGACTGGTGATCGTCCAAGTTATTGGAGAACACTATAATGTCGTCCAAGTATACCAGACAGCTGGTCCATTTGAACCTCGCCAAGAGGATATCGATTGCCCGTTGGAATGTAGCTGGGGCATTCGTTAGTCCAAACGGCATTCGCTTAAAGCGTTATAGTCCTTGATGGCACACAAACGCGGTCTTATCACGATCTTCTTTCCTAATAGGGACCTGCCAGTATCCCGAATTGGCATCGAGGGTAGTGAACACCGTTGCGCTCCCCAGGGAGTCAATGTACTCGTCCATTCGTGGAATCGGATAGACGTCCTTGACAGTAACCGCATTCAGGCGGCGGTAATCCACACAGAAACGCCATGATCCATCGGCTTTCGGAACAAGGACAACAGGAGAAGCCCAAGGGGATTGTGCTGCTTCGATAACTCCAGCTCGCAGCATCTTCTCCACCTGAGATTTCTCTTCCCCCCTTGCTTTAGGGCCTGCCCGATACGGGTGCTGTGCAATAGGCCGTGTATCCGGCAACAAATCAATCCGATGTTCGGTTACCCCTATCGTCCCCAGGGAACCGTCCCACATGGCGGTAAAGTCCCTGAGCATGTCACGAAACTTCTCACGATGAGATTCATTAATGTGATCCAGGTCCAACTTATCCAAAGCCTGTTCTGGGTCTAACGCAGTATCTGCCGATGCTGAAGTCGTGCTCTTCTGAGCTTCTTCGACAGTCGAATCTGAACTTTCCCGGGCGGGATCCAACGGAACGAACGGGACCTCCTCCCCCTCCTTAGGGTCTTGTATTCCGAGAACGTCGGATATCGGAATCTTTGTAGGAAGGATAGCCAACGGATGCGGAAGCATGTTGCCCAGGACCTGGTTTTTAACCAACCACTGAGTGGTAGTTCCGAGGTTAGCAACGAGAACCTTAAAGGGTTTGTCCGGCTCGACGGATACGATCCCATTTGCTAATGCGAGACGGCGCTGTTCGTAGAGCGAGGGGAGCGGTTGAACAACCTGCAACCCGTGGTGTTTGGATGTTACTGAGACCCACACCTGAGATTCCTTCGGGATCGAAACTGGTTCCGCGACGCGAATCTTCGTAGATGCTCGATCCACATTGGACGCTTCCTGAGCAGCAGGTAAAGGTACCCGTTTACGGGAGGCGTGTCGCAAGGGCTTCCGTACAATCGGGATGGTCGAACCGTTGGCCAATTCCACGGATCTGGAGCGAGGGCGGATGGCTTCCACGAAGCGGTCACAGAAATCACAACCGAGGATGACCGGTGCAGCAAGAGAGTCGCATACGATGAAGTCCAACTTCACCACGTAGGTGCCTAGTCTGAGTACCAGAGGAATTGTTCCAAGAGTCTGGAGCGGGTTGTTATTAGCGTCCGCCAGATCCAGACTTGGACCAATGCGAATGCATTTCCGCATGGCGGGTGGAATAATCCCGATATTGATCAGGTTCGGAGCGGCACCTGTATCCAGGACAGATAACTGACGAACCATGAACTGGTTAGAGAGACCGAGGTCACTATAAACTTTATAGTTCCTCTTGGCCATTACCAAAACTCGATCCGGGATGCGGAGGTTACGGGACCGTATCCACGGACGACGCAGAGCCACTAAGTGGTCCGAGCTCACGTCTTCTTGAGCCAGTTTCCTCGTAAGGATTTTTGGAGGGGAGCAAAGCGGTGGCGCCTCAGGCGTCTCCAACTTCGGCTTGGAAGACACCCCTCCCGTGGGGGAGACTCCCAAGATTAGTTTTTCGGGACCGAATCGACCGCTGGGTGCGGCTGAGCCCGTTCCGAAAGGTTAGGGTTGTTACCGTTCGCGGTTTTCGCGGCTTCTCGAGCTTGAGCATTGTGGACCGCAGCCTTTGCGTCTTCATACGAATTACTCGGGACACGAGCCTTATGCTCCGGTGGGAGATTCTCATAATTTCCCACGATCTTCCACATCTCGCGAATGGGGAGGGTACACTGCGACGCAGTATGACCTTCAAGGTAACAAATGTAGCAAATCAGCGGGGCTGAACGTGTTCCGGTGGCGTGGGACATCATTCCGCGGTGCTGAGGGTGTTGTGGTTGGAATGCTAGTTGCTTCGGGTTGGACCATCCCGGGCGGGAGTGTCTTGTGGCGCTCGACGCGTAGGCTAGCGGGGCTGGGGGAACCCGACCGGGGTTTGCGTAAAAGGCCGGATCTACCACGGGGGGTGTAACCGTGGACGGCAGTTCCGAGGTTGCCAACGACTGTTCAAGACTGCCAAGATACTGGATGTTATCCGCAAATCCGGAATGTGGTCCCGGGTTAGGGAGAGATGCCGAGGAAGCCTCGTTCTCGACGAAGAGAGCCTTCGACGACCGACGCCTCGGGTCTCTCGCTCTGAGGGTGTCACCCTCAGCCTGCGCGTACTGGACCAGTTCCAGATACGTCGCCTTGCGCTTCTCTTCCCTGTAGCGGGACACCAGTGCCCTGATACCAGGATCTAAACCATCCACCAGCATGGAGCAACGCTCAAAAGCGGTAAACACATTTCCACAACGATGAAACGCTTTATTCAAGCGAGTTGAATACGACGTTTCCGTTTCACCAGGCTTCTGTTTCGTATCGCGAACCGCCACGATGGCTTGACTGATTGCAGTTCCCGTCGCGTACGACCTGAGCAGGTAGTGTACAGCCTCGGGCCAGCACGTAACACCTCTTTCTGAGGCCCTGGACGAACCCCTGACCGAGTTGTACTGATCTTCAGCCATTCCTGAAAGAAAGTAGGGCAACGCAACGTATGCCTGCGCCTCACTCATTTCGAGTACGTCTGCTTCCTGCACAAAGCGGGCCAGAAAATCCAACACGAGGATCGGATCTTCACCGGAGAACTTCTGCTTAAGCATCGTCACATTCATACGACGTATGAGATCCTTCACCCGACCGGTACCTCTCGAACTTCGAGTGCCCGAAGAGTCTTCCAATCGGTAATAACGATAGGACAACAGCTTCCTGTAAAGGGGATTCGTCGGTTTCAATTCCTTCAAGCCGAAATGACGGCGACCTTTCTCCCGCGCACGGATTGCTCCATGGGAGGTGTAGGTAGCCCTCGAACTAGGTTCTTCTCCGCGACGGCGGCCTCTCCCTTCACGCGATGATCTCGAAGACGAGCTACTCGAACTTGTTTCCGAGTCGGAACTTGGCGAAACTTCATAACGATGAACTCTCTTTCCAGGGTGACGGGGGAGGTGACTGGAGCGGTGTTGGGTTGAGATGACCTTCACTTCCTCCTGTCTCGGAGCGTTCAGGTCTTCTCTGAGCAACGCTTCCAGCGTGTCCATACGTCCGGTTACCCGCATCATATGGGTTTTAACTTCCTCCACGAACTCCCGATATCCTTCTACGAAGGCAGCCGGAGTACCCAGACACTCCAGAATGGAATTCACATCAGCTCTCAGGAGACGAATATCTCCCGAATAATCCCGAGCCAGGGAGTCACTCCATCGCCGTTCCAACTCGGTAACTTGCTGCGAGAGGGAGGCGTGGGCCACATTGGCAATGTCGATTCTCGACTCGAGGAGATGGTACTTAGGCGACCCGGGTCTCGGGGGGACAGCCGACGGCGTTTCGACCACCGGAGGTGGCGTAGTGGCCACAGCTGTCACGGCTCGAGGCACCGAGGTTGCCGATGGGATTCCTTGGGATTCCAGACCGACGGCATCGGTAAGTAGTTGTTCCGGAACGGACCTTCGTGATCTCGCCGCTGCGGCGTTCCGTTGCGGACCATTCCTGGGGGAACTCGGAGCTGTGGGTAGCATACTGCAGATAGCCGTCCACGGCTTACTTCACCAGTCCCACGGCTTGGGAATCTCAACGAATGAGCAAAAAGGGATAAAAGGGAAAAGGGGAAGCGGACTTCCGACAGGCCGGATTGAAAGCCAAACCCGTTCTAGGTCGGGAGACCACTTGTGGTGCAATCCCGGTGTGGGAAAGGCACCCAAGGCAGCTCGAAGCCTTGCTCTCTTGGAGAGGTAGGCCCAGCTGGGCAGAGCCCTCCGTGTCCCGTATGACGGGTGTAACTCCGTCGGGAGCCTGGATGTACCTCGGAGGTTTAGGGGTTAGAACGGGTCGGAACCACGGCTGGTCCGGAAGTAGCCTGCGAACAGGGGAACAAAAGGGGGAAAGGGACCACCCGACGGGGGCGTGCGGAAAGCGGGAACAGACCCCGGAGGGGGGTGCCGATACACACACACGAACACGCACCGCGCGGCGGTTAGGGGATATGAGGGGAAGGGATGGTCTCACGGTCTCACGACACACGTCGGTAATGTCAATACCCAAAACTGGGGCGGAGATAGGGCCTGTACGGGCGGTCACACGACAACAACGAATACCACGAGTGGTCACAACCCACTGGGTACGACGAGCACGGTCTCCTCGGTGGTGCGAGTCGGGTGAAACTATCGGGCAAGCGGTGTACCTCCGCGAGGAGTTAGACACTTCGCATGGCGAATAGAGTCAGAGCCGAACTCTTGTTACTTTTCTTGGTGAGCTCGCCGCCGTGCGGCCGACGCTCAAGTACTAGCTCAGTGCAGTACAGTAGGTAGTGCACTAGCCTAAGTAAAATTAACCCCTAAACTATACTAAAATAAGTAGCCGTTTTGGGCCTCCTGGCCGGGGCTGTAGCCACGTGTCCACCACCCTTGCCAGGCAAGTACCACAAAATATGAATGTTCCCATAACCACCCTGGGTAACCAGACCGCTAATTAGCCCGGTAAACGGGGGCTAAAATTCATGCATCCCGCTTCATCGCTCGCACCGAGTACACCTCAGATATGAGTTTCACCATCGCCCGTACGCGGGAATGTATTGCACTACACTGACAAAGGGAAGCAGTTCGTGAGCAAGTTCTTCCAGGATGTTTGTCGCATCCTGGATGTCAAGAACTTGTTCACGACTACCTACCACCCCCAGTGTAATGGGCAAGTTGAACGGTTTAACCGGACGTTACTCGTGGCGTTACGTTCCTACGTCGCTGACCACCCAACGAATTGGGGTCTCTACGCTGATGCGGTAACCTACGCGTACAATACGCAGGTACACCGGACTACCGGAGTTTCGCCATTCGAGTTAGTTCTATCTAGAACACCCCCGCCTGTGGCGCTGGAACCCCAAGCTACCTTGGACAATTTCCCATCTGTGGGTATCTACCAGCAGCAATGGAAACAATGGCTTTCCAAGCTGGTCCCCGCTGCGCGGAAGTCTATGGCACGGGCCCAAGCCGCTTACAAGCGGGATTTTGACGCTTGCTTGCGAGGAAAACCGTCCCCGATTCGGGCAAATAACTACGTCTTCATCAGGAAGGAATACTACAACCCGGAACGGGAGAAGCGTCACAAACTCTCGCCTGTGGCGGATGGACCCTTCAAGGTCATCTCTGTTAACACCGACACTGTCGTGGTAGAGATGGGGGACACGCACGAACGGATTTCCCGTGATCGTGTTGTCCTTGCCCCTCCTCCCTCGTCAGAGGTAGTCCTGGATCCAGGCAACCTCGTTTCTACGGACTCTGCAACACCGGAACAATCCGAGAGTACTAGACCTACGGTACTACCACACTCCAGCCGGGGACTCTCAGACCTACCGACCCTGTCGGACTCACCGGCTCAGCTGGGTAATTTGGGCCCCTCAGCGCCCGCCCCTACCACGTCTGCCCCACTGGCACGCATCTATACCCGCCAGGCGGGGAATGTTATCCCTTATCCCGCCGCACCGTCTAAGGAGGGGGAGGAGAACACTCGTTTTCGAGGAACGATATCGCCGTCGCAACGGGAAACACACCGTAACATACGGAACACTGACCGTGGAGCACGGACTATGTCACGCGACACTAATCCCCCGTTCCCGGGCAGTGCTTTGCAACAGGAACCAGACGCGCAGGCCCCGCAAAAGCGGCAAATACACTGTTTGTCACGGGAAAACGAGAAGCCTCACTCCAATACCGCAGCAGCGGAAAGGCAATCTCCCGATGCCTCGAAGCCGCCGTTGGCGGAAGTCCCCGCGGAAGCGGTTCAATCAGGTCGATCAGACCCGCGCCCTGCGGAGAAGGGGCGCCCAGATACGCCGGCCTCACAGGAGAATACCCACACCCCTCTTGGGGAAAAAGGCAGCCAAGCCGCAGTTGAAGCTTTAAGCCCTGGCTCGCAAGCACCGGAAACGCCTCCCGTCGTTGACGGAATCGAAGCCCCCGCTACGGGGAATAATTTGCGCCAACCCCCGCATCGCTGCGGCGAAGAACCGAGGAACTCGGGAATAACGCGCGCCATCGCACGCTCGAAACCGGTCGTACCGGACGTTGCTCCTCCTCACGGAGATGGTGCACTGCGCTTAGCGGCACTTCCCCTGAAAAGGGTGTCATCGGCACCTGCCCGGCACCCTCCAGAGGGGAATTTTGACCAAAATACCGGTGTACCGGAGTTAGCCCCAGGCAACCCGTCAGTAGCCGGGGACACCACGGCATCGCCGGAACGTATGGTGCAAAGCGCTCGTGCGCCTGCCAGGGAGGCGGTTTGCCACCCAATCACCGTGTCGCACGGGACCCCCCAGGGGATTGTGGACATGCCGATCCCGCAGGAGCGGTCATCTTCCCGCAAACTCGCGGTTCGTGAGCTCAACCGCAAAGGCGGAGCCCAAGTCCCCCGCCGACTGGCGGTTGGCCCGGCCTACCGTGAAGACGGGAACAACGACATCCCTCTGGGGAACGACTTGCCGGTGAAAACCGTGACACCACACACCCTCTTGAGGGATATTTTCCCGCATGAGCAGCGGCCACTAGGACAGCGCACGGCAACGTCGGAGCTATCGCCGAACACCCGGCTAAGGGACATTATACCGCACCGCGGGCAACCCTCGCCAGAAACTACAACCACCACCCGGCACGGCCGGCAGGTCTACGAACGAGAGTTCGTAGTAGACCGACTTGTCGGACACACCTGGGACCAGGATGGTATTCTACAATACTGCGTCCGCTGGTACGGGTATGACCCCAGTGGGGATACGTGGGAGCCAATCGAACACCTCCCACGGTCGCAGGTCCTGGGATACCACCGTCAAACGGGAACTGCAGCCCCAGCCACGCTGGTTAATGCCCAAGTCGGGTAACGTTGTCGCGCGAGCGGGGAGCGAAAGGAAAGGATAACAAGGCAAAGTCCGTCGAAGACGGGGAACTCAACCGAGAAGCACCGTTCTAAACGGGAAAGTTTATTCAAGGGAGCAGCTAGCTCCCCACAATACTACACTACACTAACTGGCATAGCCAGGGAAAGAAGAACCAGGAAACTGGACCAGAGGTTTCACTCACCCCCATCGTCCGGGGCGTAACCCCCAGCAAGGCGGTAGGCCAACGCGTCCGCCATGGTGGTGACATCCCCCGATACCTCGGCAGCGCTAAGACCGGCACCCTGGAGGAAACGTGCGATGATTTCGTTTTCATTTGCCGTCACCCCGCTGGGGATAGAAGGTCCGGCACTTGCCGCCGAAGGGTCAGCAGCCGGCTCGGCCGGAGATGCCCCCTCTGGGAAAGCTTCCGCGCTAGCGCCGGTTTCCTCTACGTCCATCTCCCCGGGTTCTTCCGGTTCGTTATCGACCATTGGGTCATCCCCGCCGTATGCGCGGTAGTAGTCGTCGGAATCGACGTACCCCACCGGGTGGTCTTCCGGCACATGCCGGGGCGTATTGCAAAGCTCGCGCGCCTCCTCGGAGGAAATTTCCCGGAACTCCCAGGGGTCGAAGTAGATAAAATCCCCCGCAAGGGCGGTGTTTCTACCGAGTTCCGGACCACCGGTGTTACCGCTACCGCCATCCCGACGACCGCTTTGCTCCAGCGGGACCTCACTCCAGCTAACGCTGTCGATGTACCCAAGTAATTGGAGGACCTCTTCATTGTTGGCCTGGCCCCCAAGGGGGATGCGAAGATCCAGGTTTCGGATCGCTGCCCGCACACGCGGTTGAAGGAACCAGAGACGATACTGGTCGTACGCCTCGTTGAGGGTATAAGCCGCACTGCGGGCCGCCCACTCCGTAACCACTACGGACCACAACCCCGACCGGGGATCCTGCATGAGCAGCGAACCGAGGTACGTAAGTACCGGCGGGAGTTCTATGTAGCACCCCCGGCAGGCTTCATGGAAGCGCCACCACTCGGGGAGTGCTACATACCGACCTAGTCGGTGAGGGGGCGCAATCCGCTCTATCTCCACGTTCTGATACGGGATAAAATACCCGAATCGGGATCGCCAACGCCGCTCGTAGCGGATGAAGTTTTGGAGAAAGTTGGACCGGTATTGCCGGGGAAGGTACCTGAACTCCGCCCGAATAATTGGTCGCTCCCAGCAAAGGGCTTCTTGCCGCGCTGCGGGGAAATTCCTCCAAGCGAGGGTTTCGAGGCGGAACAGGTTCTCACCGTACCCAATCTCCCCGCGAGTGCGGAAGTAGCTAACGTCGAAGCCAAACTCCGGTGGGACCGGTACATCGAATGGAGCCCGGCTCTGCCGTTGATACGCCATGCGCGTCAACGCGGTCTGTGCCGCAGTGACGGTCTCGCCCGAGTTTCTTCGGAGGTGGTGACGCGGAATCGCAATCCGGTGACGCCAATCCCACGATTTGGTGACTGCTCTGGGCAGATCCCACGGAAGGGTGTCTGAACCACCCGCATAAGCGGTGACCAATCCCTCATTTAGGAAAGCGACCGGGTGAAACCACGGGGCAAGGCGCAGGCGCGACGCGTGATTCCGACTCATCGGGTTGAGCCCCACCAGGGTGTTGTAGGTTGGCCGGTTGGACACCGGAGTGGTTCCGGAGGACACCACCGAAGGTGGTAGTGCGAAGGGATGGTCGGCTGCAGCAGCCATATTCCCCGGTTGTACCGGATTTCGATCGCCCTGAGGCAGAGGAAGTGACCGGAAGCCGATGGTGTATTGCCCGAGAAGTCTCGGAGGTTGGCTGTGGTTGTTGATATTGTTGTCGTCGTTCATTTTTCCCTTTTGGAGGGTGGCTGTTGTTGTCGTTTGTGTGCTTGATGACTCTTGTGCAGAGGGATTTACCGGTGAACCGGAGAAAAAGCACGCGCTTTTATCACCCATTTTCGTCTGCGAATCCTCCGCGTCCGCGGTCGTTTTCCCGTCTTAAGGGGGGGGATATGAAGTGCAACGCCCTCAGGGAGGGATTCTGGGTACTTGAACGCTTTCCCGATATTATCGGTTGTGTAGTGTGTATATGAACTACGCCCCACTATGGTGGATATGGACACGTGGGACACGGTTTTGGGTCAATTGGCGGTTGGCCACAGTAGTGGATGTTGCCACGAAATGTGGAGTATTTTAGCTAATATTATTTATTATTTTCACACCCATTTATGGGAAGCTAGTACTTAGTGCGACGGCGCACTGCCGTCGCACCAGTAAACCTTCCCCAAGAAGGGACCCCAACCTGGGGAATTGGCTCTAGTTGTTACCGCTTGCGCGCGTACTCTACTCCTCCTTGGAGGGAAACGCCGTAAACCATGGGACATCTAACCCCCTTGCACATCTAAAGAAACCCATCACTGGGAGTATAATTGTTCCAATCATATTGGTGTTTCGCCCTGTATAGGGAGTCCTGTCCACCGGCATTGCCGTATCTGCTCGTCGCTCTCGCGACCCACTTCGTCCTTCCTCTTTCCCCTTTTTAGGGTAGCACCTCCCGCTATCCGCGGCCCTCGTGTGCGCATCCGCTCACACACCCCCACTTACGTGGAAACATACCTCTACTGAGGATCACACCCCGCTCACGCGGATACCGATTCTTCGCCTTCACCTCCCTGCGCGAGTCGCGACAGGTGTCCCTGGTCTTACAAACCGGCTTCGCCGTGACACCTCTGGGAGGGCTCTACCCAACTGGGTTCACCTCGTGAGAGGAAGATCCCGGACGTCTTTCGGTGTTTTTCCTCTTTGGGGCATTGCACCACAAAACCTACTTAAAAATCCAAAATAACAAACACCTTTATATGACTCATTACTTCGTCATTTCTCCCTTCCTTTCCACCAATTTTATTCAAAGCTCCTGCTGAGAATTGTACCGAGTTTCCAAGTACTCATTGGTCAACTTGGTCCAACCGTCCACAAAAACTTCCAAAAGCGTTCCGACACCCTCACACTGGTGCTGATTAGCGTACACTCGACGTGCCAACAGTCTTCAGAACGGTTCAGTAACGTTTAGGTCGGGATATTTAGCCGGCTAGAGACGAATGTCAACATTGCAGTCCTTTCATCACTTCGTAGTATAAACAAAACGATGTATAGAAGCGCCATCTTGTTGAAAAGTAAAAACTTTTCCCAAATTTTTCGGCCGCAAATGGTAGTATTTCTTCCATTATTAATTTGCAGTACTTCTTAGAATCCATATAACCTTTGCAAACTACTAAATTACTCAAACTATAAAAGTAACATGCATCCCATAACATGACCGAATCTCCACAATTTTGCCTCTTTGAAGAGGACCACTTATTTCTCAAGATTATTAGCCAGTAGTATGCCAACTCATCCGGTCCATCAAGGTCAAACGTTTTCTTATCAAAAAAATAGTTTTGTTCCAATTTTCCATAGAAAAGTTCATTTTATGACAAGCCTAAATTGCTCAGTCTTTTTTATGGCATTCTGTCATCATTGGTACTTTCATCGTCTTCTTTTAAATTAAATTGGGATCATCCTGCAAAATTTGTTGAGCTTTTGTTATAGATACCGGTAGTGAAAGAGCGGCACAAAAATTTCTTGCAGATGAAGTTTTGTTTGAAGCAGCGCAAGTTAAAGCTCGTTTTGCAGTAGATGTCGGTTATTTATCGTTAGATTTTTTAAACTGACTATTGTATTTGTCGGGAGTTTTTAAAAAGTTCCGCAAAACAGTGCGAGAGCGATTCAAAGTCTGAGCTATTTCTCTCTGCGAGCAACAGTGAGCTGAAACTGCAAGAATTATGCTTTTTTCTTGATCAGACAAGGGTTTACCGCGTCCCATCTTGACCGTTGTTGGACTTGGTGAAACTGAGGGAGATGCAGTTGGAACTGTTATGGATTTTGAACTAATTTGTAGTGTGCGCGCTTTTCAATGAGGTGGAATTAAGGTAAGTGAACTTTAATTGAATTACCCAGCTATGGATTGTTATTGGTTAACTGGAGGCATGTAATAGGGCTGGAACGTAATCTGACTTGATAGATAGGTTACAATTGCCATTTTCATCCGTTTGAATGGCCCTGCTACAGAAAAGGAATAGTCGTTCAAGAACAATGGTGGAAGTGGGGGGTGGCTTTATTCTGGTTTCGCGAACTGTCTGTTAGTTTAAAAGTGTTTTTTGAATATGACATCTTCGAATTTACTTGTGCTAAGCACTTTCTAGCTTTTGTTTCCTCTAGGCCTAGGGGACATAGCTTTTCAGGTTAGTCATCATTCAAGCAGCACCGTTTAGGAGACTGCTGTCTGAAATCACTAGTCGTACTGGTGATAGTCTGGGTAATAATGGGGTTGTATTTTATGCAATTGTGCTACAAAAATTGCTCCAATTATACTGAGAATTTCTTAATGAAACGTGCCGTTTTTGCAGACGTTTACTGCATTTTTGTGCCAAATCGGGCGAAATGTTTCCGAAAACGCTCAGCCTCTTAGCTCATTCTTGCTCCCAAGAAGATGAGCCACTAATAAGTAGCACCGAATAACTACTTAACCTGTAGGCTAGCTACTCATCTTTCCGATTCAGATTTTCTTTTTATCTCTCATAGGTTTTCTGCTCCTTCCAGTGATCGTTTACTTCTTGGCTAGAAGGCGCCTGTAAAAACTGTTCAGCCTAGAAAAAGGTTAGAAATCACAGTCTGTAGGGGCCCAAAAGCCTGATTTCAATCCTAACTTCCGCAAGAGAGACAGCATTGCGGTGTTCCGCAGAAGCGATCAAAGACGTATCAGTCACACTTCACACATGTAATGCTACTCGCCAGATGGCTCATCTGCGGCATTTAGATGTGAAGGACCATGCAAAACTGTGGCATGCAGGTTCAGTGCGGTACATAGCGCCGCAAACGTTTGACATCTTAAGAGAAGAGGCAGTGAAGGCGACCTACCCTTTGTGAATATTCCAAGTGTCATTGAAGAGTCCGTAAAGAACATAACTCTTTTTTTTTGTTGCTGGCTTTTTCTTGAGCCATTCAGTTGCAAGGAGGCCTGTTCCCGACTCTAAACAATTGATATGTTCATATCTTTTCCATTTATGCATGAATGCAACAAGCCATGATAACCTGCAGTGTTGTTCTCTAGCTGATGCGTTTAACGCTGACTGATTCAGAGATTCGTGTTAGGAGTATCAAATACAATGTCAAATTTCCCACAGTTCACGAAAGACCGCATCGCTGGCAAAGGCAAGTAACACAGCACCGGCAATTTTCGAGGCATCGAACGTAATGACTGTCTTACGAATGGGTAGAGTTGGCTGCGCGCGGGCAAGAGGTAGAAAAGCTTCACACAGAATGAACTCTCTTTTCATAGATCTGGTGAGCACGACCGGTGCGGGAGGAAGGTGTAAACGGCCGTGTCGAAAAAACGTGTTGCAAGCAGGAGAGAAGAGGGCGTGATAACAGAGATAACGAGACGCAGCTTCGAACAACTGCCTGCAAATCATGTTCTGATATTGTGACACATCGGAGAAGAGTCCTTGTTTGCGTAGAATGGTTTCGTAGCTTAACGGGGCTGGAAGATATCGTGTTTTCTTCCAGGTTCCATTCGCAGCCAGTGAAGCTTATTGTATTGGTTAGAGCGACTTCAGGATTAGAGAATTTGGATTCTTTAATCGGTACCCCCGATGAGGTGAAGAGAGTGCGGATTATTTTGTGAAGAAGACAAGCACATTAGGGAAGCCATTCTTGGAGTATTACGCTTATGTCGTTGATAATGTGGAGTGCCAGCGGAAAAGATGGCAAAAGGCAAAAAGGGGCTTCCTCCTTGATTAATAAAGTCAGCTTTGTTGCTGAATGCGGTGCGATACGAGACTTCAAGAACATGTGAAAAGCTTCCTTCAAGGGGCTGGCGGTAAATGTGTGGCAAATATACACGGACCACTTGCGTTCCATTGACGTTGTGCCTTGGCACGGTCTCAATAATGTGTTCGGGTGAAGTGTTTTAAGTCCGAACATGTTCTTGAGGCACTTGCAAAACTGTTAGGTCATGTTATAAAAGCGCAATTTCTTTCCCGGAAGCAGGAGCGAAAGCCAACGCGGGACCGAAACATTGTGGAACTTATTAGATACATTAAAATGAAATGCTTGCAGCTTGCCTTTGCTGGCCACAACAGAGTTAAGAAGGCCAGTCTCTGGAAGTGACGTGAAGGGAGGATCTGGGAAGGTGTCGTCCTGAATTCGAGACCATAAAGTTAGCCCATCTCCATCCATCGATTTTGATACGGCGAAGAGTGTGAGCTGGGAGACATCCGCGAGTGTGCGATATTGTTGGGGTTTTTCACTCACCAGGGACCAGGTAAGCATGCCAGCAGCATCAGCACGTTGGAAGAGCATTGCGTACCTGGCGTGAGAGGCGTGAATGACTGGTTTGGGTGGGTAGTCGGTTTGAACCGAGTATTGCGGGAGCTTGCGGATCATTGCTTCTTCAGAAGCGCTCGAATCCGCGGAACGGAATAGATTCCCAATAATTGCGGGTAGCCTCCTTATCCAGAGCTCTGCGCGACTGGGGTTAGGAGGGTCTTTGCAGGGCGGTAGAGCGATGCAAAGCGTGGTAATACGCTTGAAGAAACCACTGGTGAAGGCTGCGGTCGGATCCTTGAAATTCTGATAAAGAGAGGTTGACCCGGGATGTCATTAAACTCGCCCAGGCGATCGGCGGACTGGTCGCCTTCGTCGACCTGGGATGTCTCTAAAAGCGACCAGGCAGTCGGCAGACCGACGGCCCCAAGTGACCTGGGTGGCACTGTCCAGAAAAGGCCCCCGCTAAGCTGTGCGAAACGGTAGGCACGACGCACGCGCTTCCCGGAAGATCTTGCCAGCCTTTCCCTGAGTTTTCCCGGAAGGGTCAGGAGTTTCCTACGGAAACTGAGGCGGCAGTCTTACCTCACGCAGCATCTCAGCATCGCGTGGATAATGGAAGAAAACAGGCCCGCCCGTACAAGGATCTGAATGGTTTTACAGGGTTTTTACGGAACTTGCGCCAGGATTGAAGAAAAGCACGTGTGTTAGGTCGGTTCAACTACCCGAAATCGCCAAGGGTAAAGAGGAAAGGGTGGGTAGAACGTCGTTAGTGCTTCTAGACGACGAAAACGAGGTACATTGGAATCCGCCTTGTCGTGGTGTGCCCCTTAGCTGACGTCCTCTGGTGGAAAGGGAAGGAATAGCAGAGAAAAGAATGGAAAAGGCGAGTCGCGTCAGAACGAAATGGATCCGATCTCGGGTCTTCCCGTAGAAGCTTGGTACTAATCTTTCCATGTTCCGAGATAGTAGCTAGTGAGCGCAACACGGCTGCTGCAAGGTGAGAATAAGCAGCAGTCATCGGCTACATTCCGGGGACATGAATAGAGATTGGTACTACGGGACAGAGAAAATCTTTCTTTCCGAGGAGCTTTACGTACATAGAGTTTAGCATGCTAGACGAAGAAAAGCTCCCCTGTAGAGTTAGATTCTACCACAATGCCGTAATCAGGTAATGTGTGCCCATAAAAAAGAAGAAGAAAGAGAGGTTGTGAAGTCAAAAGATGAGCCAAAAGGCTCAAAAGGTGGTGGTGAGGGTACTCTGGTGGCTTTTGAGGCGGCTACAATTCTGCTGCCTGCAATAATCGACCTGTAGGCGTCACGATGGGTTTTACAGAGGATACGCGGTGGAGTGGAATAGCTGTTGGCAGCTCGAGTGACGGTATGCACGTTAGCGCGGCTTTCGGTGATTCGTGAGTCAGCCTTTCTAAGTGTATCATCTTTCCAATAGTGTGTGCTTCCATTTTGGCGGCTTGAAGTTGGCCGAATGCTTCTCGATTCCAGTACCGGAAACCTAGTCTTAAAAACGTGTGTGTGTGTGTATATATGAGCTCGCGTCTCTAATTCCCAGACTACGGTAGGGGTTACATTGATAAGAACCCCTCTCTCTCTAGATATACCAACAGCTTTTCTGGCCATGTCCTTACTATTGATTCGGTGTCAGAGCCCTACCTCTCTCGGAGAGGCGGGAGCTCTCGACCCCGGGATGCCGGAGACCAACAGCTTTTCAGCCATCAAAAAAACGTGGATATATCAGATCCACCTGCGATGAGACAGTTGAGAATTGCAGGGCATAGTAGGCTTTCAAGCATGAGAACCAGAGAGGATGTGCGTTTACTGGGGTAGGCCTTCAGCGTTTGTTCTTCTGCGAAGAGCAGTCCTACTGTATAAGTTGTGGGGTGGATGAGGGTCTTTTGTTTCTACCTGGGCTGCTCATTCTGCTCTTTGTCGGAGAAGTCTGGGTCACCAAGGGGCTCGGTTGGCTGCGGGTTACTTGCAAGAAATCCTGGTAGCGTAAAGGGGGTTCGGCGCTGCGCCCCCTGCCGAGGTTGCACGTTGTGTGCATCGGACTGCCTGTAGGAAAGAAATTGCCATTCAATGGCTACCATGCCTGTTTCGAGGGGATTTTCGGGAATAGCTCTGAGTGATAACGTTGCATCAGCTCTGAGGCCAGAGTTCATTATTGGAGTTCGTTCGGGTCGTCACTTGCAATTTTTTTGGATTCCCTCCTGCGACGTTGATAGCAACTTCTAGAGGTCCTGCATGGGAGCCTGGGGATCACTGGACATTGCTGCCGTGGCTTGTCGTAGGCGAAGTAGGTCAGCGAGAAGCTGAGGTTTTGTCGCCCAGCTCGCAAGGATTGTGCGCAGATGTGGCGGAGCGGACTTGACGATCGTGGGGAGCTGTTGTTCGTTGAGGGTAGTAAGGTAGTAGATGGGATCCTTGGCCATGAGGCAGCCGAATGTAGGAGGAGGCGCTGCACTGCGCTCCAGAGCTTTTTGGTTGGGGACGGAGGTCATCGCAAGAAGTTGGGCAGAATTGAGCACAGGTTTAAGCGGAAACAACGTAGGAGAGGTGTCGAGAAAGGGGGTGGAAGATGTTGGTATTCCAATGTTGCAGCGAGACTGAAGGGCCAGGCCTTTGAGTGGCTGAACCCTTGTGCGTGGCCGAGGATTGGATACTTCTTGCCGCGATCGCCTTACGGGCGACCATGGTGGCCGCAGACAGGTCTGAAGTGTTCTGAAGTGTTACGCGATGCAAAGTCGTGTAGCTTCGTTAGTCCCAAAGGCCGCCAAGCCTGTACGAGCCGACAATAATTCGAACGTAAGTCTATGTGTCGGAAAGGTCGCGAAGGCGACCGACGAGGACTATATGGTCGGCATCAGTAAAGGCAAGGCCTGCACTCGCAGAGAGGCAGAGCCTGAGTGCCCAGTGTCGTGTTGTATTGTTCCCCTCGTTGAGTCTAACTGCGCGTAGAGCTCAACAGAAGTCGGCAGAATGGAAGGAATGGCGGGATCACGCCGTCCGTTTTTGGGAGTGTTATTGATTGATCCTTGGTCCGTGTCCAATTGTTCAAGCTCTCTCGATGAGGTTTAGCAGTTTTGCGGCGTCTGAACGGGTTGATGCTTGAATTGCTTCGCTGGTATTCAAGTTCAGAAGCCAAGAATTACCGTTGTCAAGATATTAGCGGAGCGAGTTCAAAGACTTCCAATGGCCTTTGATATCTACTGGATGCACCAGCATGTTGTTGATGTAGTCCTCCGTCGTCTTTCCACTTCTTGCGGAAAGTGTGGAAAACCCACCGCTTGAAAAACCAAATGAAGAAGAGATGCTTTGCAAAGCTGATAGATACGTCTTGTAGCTAACATGTATGGCAAAAAGATGGCAACCTTGATTTTGCAGTTGATATATTCGTAGGAACATGATGACTTTTTGGTCGGTGACTGGGACGAGCTGCAGGCGGCCAGCTGTTCTTGAAGTCTTGGAGTTTCTGATATTAACGCCGGCCGTCTTAGGACCAAACGCTGTCAGCTGTATATCGAACGGGAAAGCCACATCATTCCAAGATAGACTGAAAGCTTCAAATGCTTGAAGATAGGCGGCATAAGATATTAGAAGCACAGTAGCTGCTTCGAGGTTGACAGAACTAGTGCTTAACATTCGCCATGCGAAGGGGAATATCATTTGCAATGTGATTGATATAGTACATTGTGACGGCTTAAGGTATGTCCAGCCTTGTACATATTTACGAAACATTCCAAGTTGCGACTTCATTGCCGGAAACATGAGAAAATTCATGCAAATTAAGTTCAACCTCTTCTGGCAGTGTTCAGGGCTTTGGTTAAGCATGTAGCAATAGTTTATATACGTAGCCAGTCTCCTACCAAAAGGAATAGAGATGCCTTCAGCTCCAAGGTCTGCGTTCTGGAAATTTTCTAGTGCTACAAAATATTGGGCTTGACTACTACTGTTGATGCTGGACGCAATAAGTTGGAATTCTTCGAAGAACGTGTCTGCGGAAACACTGTAGGATACATATGCAATTTATGTGTTCGATAAAAAGGGAGTGCAATATATTGCTGAAACGCTGCTGGTTGTTTTTATTGTCTTTTTACTAAGGTTATATGTCAAATACGGACTAGATTGCAGGAAAGGTGGCGCACTGAATGTTGGTGATATAGCACATACGCAAGGTTGAGAACCTGCTGTTGAGAGTAATCGGTTTGCGCATGAGCGGCAAAGCGTAAGGTGGAAAAGAAACGTCAGAAAAGTATTAAAAGTGCAGCTTATTTGCATTTGGTGAGTGTCATCATGTACGTTTCTCTTGGACTTTATATCTTTTTCGAAACGAGTGGGTGTGGGCATAGAGACGGGAGAGGCTGTAGAGCTTGAAAAATATTCATGCTGCAGCAAAACACATCTAGCTGAGTATACAGGCAGTAAAAGGGTTAAGATTGCTACCCGTTGGCAGTTTTTCGACCGCTCGCGATGCCAGACATCGCAACGTGTAAGTTGCATTCTCTTCTTTGAAAAGATCCACTATTTCGTCTCTGCAAAACCAATGTTTTTCATCATGTTTCATTTATTTTATAGTTGTGCTTTCTAGTTTCATTTTTTTGGAGTATTTGAGCTACTTCTGGGCACTACACTTTGTCTGCAGCTGCGATGTTTGTCTGTACTGTAAGTGAGAGGCACTGACTGTCTCTTCACTTCGTCGTCCGTCGTCGCCTAGCTTATGTATGGTTGTTCTACTGTAGTGCTGTTTGACATTGCAAAAATGTGACGCAGCAAGATGTGTCGTTGTTTGACAGTCCCCGGTTGATGCGTCTCATTTTTGTGTAGGACGGGGAACTATGCTTATCACGGCGCGAAGAAAAGTGAACCAATCACGATGCGAGGATTTGGTAAAAATATCTGCTTTCATTTCGGTCGTTAAAATGCGGTGGATGCTGATGGTGTTATTCTCGATGTGATGTTGTAGGAAGTGGAGCCACAGATCGATGTACTTGCACTGTTTTGTTGGCGCTTAATTTTAGGCTATAAGCATTGCAGAACAGTTATCCAGACAGTGTGGTGTTGCATGGGTGAGGCGAATTTGGGACTAGTTGAGGAGTTTGTTAAGCCAAGTTGTGTGGCGCGTTGCGTCGGTTGCCGCAATGTATTCCGCTTTGGTTGTAGAGAGGGTTACGATATTTTGTTTTTGGGATGCCCAGGAGACCGGTATAAAGTTGATGCAGTGGGTTTTGCCTGTTATTGACTTGCAGTTCTTTGTGTCCGCGAATTGGGAATCGCTGTATACGATTAATGGTGTTTTCATGTGTATGGTACTGGTTTCTGTTGGGTACAATAGGCCATTTGTACGTGTGCACTTGAGATAGAGAAGCAGACATTGCAGTGCGAGGTTTTCATGATGTTCTGGTCTAGAAATGTGATGCGCGAGGCGGTTAGTGACATGGGCAATGTCGGGGCGGGTACTTTCTGTGATATACCGAGTTGCAGCGAAAACTTGTCGATATTGCGTTGCTTCTTCGATTGGGAGCAGTTTGGTAGAGAGCTGTCGATCGAGAACCGTGAGGTTGTTGTAGGGAGTCTGCGTGGGGTATCAAATTTGCATTCCGGTTTGATGAAGGATTGCGTCAATTGGATCTGGTTGCAAGAGGTGTGTCCCATCCTTGTTCTGCGTGATGGTCCAGTTGAGGAAACGTCTCGGAGGACCGAATCGTTTGATGTTGTGTTTTCGCAGCAGTTGGGTGTGAAGGTTATCTATAAGATATTGATGGGAAGCTAGGACCAGGAAATCGTCGATAGTGGTGCTGATGAGAATGTAACCGGTGGCAGTTTTGTGAATATAGAGGCATGGATCGTGTTCGGAGGCTTTGAAGCCGATGCTTGTAAGGAATTGTTTGAGACCGTGGTTATAGTAGTATGCTGCAGGGGGTGATCCGTACACGTTGGCGATGAGTTCTCCGTATTGACGAGAGTGCTTGTAAGTCCCGTTACACCGCTGCATTTGTTTAACATATATAGGCCGATCGTGTTGATAGCGTTCGTGAAGATAAGCGGACTTAATGTCAAAATGTTCCAGAGGCAGTTGGAGGGAGGCGTGCAAGGCGATTATCATGCGTTGTGTCGTGCGGTCCACGGTAAATGTCGTCGTGTGCTGTGGGTCGTAGTGCAACCCGGGTTTCATTAGACCGCCGCGCAAATTGCAGCGGTTCTTGCATTCTACTATGTGTCGTTCGGCGGCCCGTTTGTACCTGTATAGCATCATGAGCGGTGTGACTGCTTCGAGTGGTGACTGGTGATGAGCTGGCAACCATTTGATGCTGCTATTATTGTCCAGGTTGTCAAGTTCGGCATCATGGGCCTGTTCCTAGGCCTGAGCGTCGGGATACATGCAACCTTGAGCGAGATTGGCTGGTGGTGCGGTGTAGATGCTGATTTCATGAGGGATGGGTTGCTTGTGAGGTGTGCGTGCAATAAATGCCGTAGGTGCTGTGGCGGTGGGGTCTGTAGAGCAAAACCTGGAAGCGGGAAGTATCCTCAAGGTGTTCGAGACCTCGCTTCCTATGGGATGGTGTGTCAGTTGAGAGACCTCTCTGCGCCACGTAAAGGCTGGCTTGTAAGACCAACTTGGTTCTGGCTATACCTGCAGAGGTTCGGGAATGGCCCAGAAAAAGGGTAAACTCCAGGGACGGATGGTACACACGTGAGTGTATAATGACACGATATCCTGTGAACGAAGGCAAAAGGAAAAAGGGAAAACCCAAGAGAACCGTCGACGGGGCGTGCAACACGCGGAAACAGACCGGGCGACGGGGCGTGCAACACGCGGCAACAGACCCGGCGACGGGGCGAGCCAAAATAAAGAACGAGTCCCAAACGGGAATGTGGTAAACACCACGACGAAGAACCCAATACTAGGGCGGAATCCAAGACTTACAGTGGACAAATAACCAATACCGAACACGGTGGTACTGTAGCAGTAGTGACGCCTGAATGTTCCCAAGGGGATGGTAGACGGAATTCACTCGTGGATACTCTCCGCGAGGATTCGTAATCCCTACGAGGGCCTTTCTTACCAGAGCCTTACTCTGCAAAGAGTATATCTCAGAAGAGAACCAAGGTTACCATTTACTGGTGGTGATGACGGCGAAGCCGTGATTACCTAAGTAGGTTTGCCCCACAATAAAATAACTAAATTAACTAATTTGGTGCACACCTCTTGAGGTCCATACACGTGGAGTTCCCACTTTCTGGGCCACAAGTGGCGATAACCATAAAATTAAATATCCAAAATTGGAACCGAAATTACCACACGCGTACAGCGTACCATCTGTCACCAGAATGCCACTAGTAATACCTGTCCAGGTCCCTCAAGTGCCACCTCATCGCTATCCCGCAAGGGATCAACTCATAAATGAGGTATCGAACCAATCCACCTGTGGATACTCCTATGAATAGGAACAACTCCCAACCGAAGGGAAAGCGTTGCTCCACAGGGTCAGTGTGTTTGGTGTAAGGATGGAAGTCGCTGGCTCGTATGGTTTGGTATTGACGTGTTCGGAGATTCAGGGCTACTATTTGTGTTAACGAAGTGGCATACATATATCGGGCAGGATCGGCCTGAGGTTCTAACTTCT
This sequence comes from Gracilariopsis chorda, assembly GCA_003194525.1. Taxonomy (NCBI): domain Eukaryota; phylum Rhodophyta; class Florideophyceae; order Gracilariales; family Gracilariaceae; genus Gracilariopsis; species Gracilariopsis chorda. Next base: position 351,782 of record NBIV01000010.1, on the reverse strand, counting down.
TTTTGGGTCCATACACGGGGATGGTACCTACTTCGCCGAATGTGTATATGTGCTTGAGGGTTGGGGTGTGGTGGTACCACAGGGCGTAGGGTGAGCTGTCGATCGCGTCGTGGTGCATCAAATTGTATTTAAAGACTGTGTCACGTGCTGCATCTTCCCAAAACGTATCATCTAGGCCTGCCGTGTTGAGAAGTGCACGTACCGATTCCATGATGGTTCGATTTAGTCGTTCGGCTATGCCGTTCTCTTGAGGTTGGTTTGGTGTGCGAAGGTGGAGTTGTACTACGTGCTTGTTGTATATTTGGTGCATTGTTGCGGATTGGTATTCTTTCGCGTTGTCGCTGCGAAAGTGCTGAAGGGGATGGCGCATACGATGTCGGATATGGTGCAGAGTTTGGTCTATATTTGGAGGTATTTGCTTTCGTTCCCGCACAAAGTGCGCAAAGGCGAACTTGCTCGCTGCACATAAGATCAGAAGCATGTGGTTGTTGCCGTGTGTCGAGGTGGGTCTCACTGGGCCGCACGTGTCTGAACTGACGTAAACGCCTGGGGGGTAAGCGTGCGGTTTTCTTTTGTGTGGGGAGGGGTAAAGCTTAGCGTGGTTGCACGCGCTGCAGGTGAGTTTGATTTCACTGGGTATTTGCTATGGCATGGTGGGAATTAGCCGTTTGGTGGCAGTGAGGCGTAATTTGCCCGGATGCGCGTGGTTGAGCTTCAGGTGCCATTTGTGTGTTCCCAGTTGGACGATGCTGTTGTGCCATGCTTTGATGGGGTTTGATAGACTGCGAAGGGGAGAGGTGGGAACCTTTTGAGAGTGCGTGGAGGATATGGGTGAAGCTTTCGACTTGCCCGTGGCTGAAGGTGGACGTCGTGTCGTGGAAGGCTGGCGCGTGGGACGAGTGGTGGGTGAGGGAGGTAGTGTTTGTTTACGGTGGGGGCGAGGGAACGTGCGTGCGGTGTGAGCTGAGATGTTGTGCAATATTTTTCCGTTGAGTTGATAGTGATTTCCATTCCAGGGAGCTGTGCCGAGCAGGATGGGCGGTGATTGAGTAGTGTCCCAGATGTTGCATTTGGTTCTCGTGAGGGATACTCTGCCATAGCGACATGCTAAATCATGGACTGAAAGAAGATTGTGTCTGATGTGGTGGTTGGCTATGGAGTGCGTTTGAATCTTCTTATTCCTGTTCGTGTGCAGGTGGATGATTCCATGGTGGGTGCATTGTGTCGGCTGATGCGTGGCGGAATGAGTTAGGAGTTCTGTGGCTGTAGGGTTCATGGTGGGTGTGGGGCTCGTGAGATGCGTGGGATGCGCGCCACTGTCGAGGATGAACTTACCATTGGCCTCGCCGCCAACTTCGGAGGTGACGTCGATTTGGTTGGGTGTCGTTGCCGGTGGCGGCTGAAGTGGTGGGTATGCTATGGGCTGGGCGATGGGTTGGTATGCATACTGGTGCTGTGGTGGATATGCTGAGCCGAAATGTGCTAGATGGGCTTGGGGTTTGCCTGTGCGATTCTTGGCGTGGTTGGGGTCCCTGCATTGGGCGTCGGTGTGGTTGCATTTTCTGCTAAAGGCTTTGTGGTATGATCATAGTTCGTGGTATGGGATTCTTTTTCCCAAATATGGAGGTCGGTTGAAGTATTGCCGTGAGATGAAGTGTGTGGGGATTGGTCCATAGTCCTTGGTGATTTTTTCTGTGCCTGTAGTGATGTTCGGTCCGCTTTGAGTGGTGCAGTAAAGGGTGGCAAGCGATTTGAATACGCGAGTAAAGGTTTTGAGTGTATTCGGTTTGTTGGATAGTATGGGTGCTAGAATGGGGGATAAAGTGGGAGAGGATCTGATTCTAGCGATTATGAAGTCGACAGTTGTTTCTTCATCTCCTATTTCAAGATGTTTCGCCGCAATCATGCTTTGCCTGACTTTGGTGCGTTCTGCTAAGTAGGTTTCGATCGGAGATTCGACGTTTTATGTGATATTTTTGGCTTTTGTTTTCAGGAACTGGTGATCATCTTTGGTGGACTGATTGATGTGCTGAATTATTCGTTCCACTAAATTGTGAGGTGTTGGTCCGTCTTCTGGAACTATAAGTAGACCGAGTATGTCTATGAAAACACTCCCTAATACTGCACTGCAGCTAGCAAGCAGTTTTGCTTGTTGTGGAACTGTGTCTGAGCAGTGGGGTCAGCGGAAAGGGGTGAATTTTCTGGGAGGTGTAGGAGCGCGTCAATGATGGCCGCGTAGGTTTTGAGTGGTAAGTACCACAAGGCATAGTTGGAAGTGTCTTGGTCTGGTATTTTAGGCGCTTTGTCTGATTTCATGGCTGGGATGGAAGGTGTCGTTGGGTGGTGTCGCAGGGTGTGTGATTATCGTTCTGGGTGATTATGGCATTGGTGTACAGTCTTGTATATGAGGATCCTTGCGGAGGTTGCGGCCGAGTTGCCGTGCTGCTCGTGCGGATGGGTGAGCCGTTGTGAACTGGTGTGGTGGGTCAAGAGGGGTGGAAGTTAATGGTGCATGTAGCGTTTGCCCATAACCTGTGGGTGAGAGGCACTGACTGTCTCTTTACTTCGTCGTCCGTCGTGGCCTAGCTTTTGTATGGTTGTTCTACTGTAATGCTGTTTGACATGTACCGCAGCAGCAACTACACGTACAGCAGCTTTTGCACGGCAGCATCCAAGCTGCACCATTCCTTTTTGGCCGCTGATGGTGATGCTTTTGCTTCTTGTAGTGCTGCTAATGCTGCTGCTGTTGAGAAATAAGAGTGACAGGGAGAATTTTACTGCGTATTTGGCATTTACTACCGCAGCCGGTGGCGAGAAGGCCGGTTTTGCGTGGTCAACATTTGTTAAGCATTTCCGACGATACAAACCAGCCCCACGTTTTCTCCGTCGCACCTGTACGGAGTGATTAGTTCTTGACCCATTTCATCATCGTGGGACTGGGAATTCTTTGGAAGCGTTTAACGTTTGGAATTGGTATTGTATTGTTGTGACAAATGCAAATAGAGATGTTCACTCCTTCAATGAATTGACAATGCAATTAAGCTTCCGTAAATCTGCAACCTGTGTAGTGCAAAATTGTATAAGCTCAAATGACCTGAGCATAGGACGCAACACTCTACCAAGTGCTATAACATGATTACCAGCCACTTCTAATGCAATACCTTGGTGAATGTTACGAGCCAAGCATTGCCTGGAACTAATGCAAGACTTCTGCGACAAAGGTTGCAGGCATTAGTGTGCAACATCAACAAGTGGGCGCGAAAGCAAAGCAGAGCCCTATAAAAGGCGTTGATAGACAGAACTTAGAAGATAAAAAGAAAGGCAAAGGACAAGAAAGGGATCATAGTTCTTTGCGAGCCATCGTGCTCAACATCTCGCCTGTAGAGTTACGCCCAACCACCAGTCGCTATCATATCTATCCATATCTCTACGGCTGATCAAGTCACAACTGTTAATGCAGTTGGTCTTTTTCGATTTATTTTGCATTGTTTTATTTTTGCGCGCGCTGCGACGTTGTCTCTTCTTTCCTTTTTGTCTCATTGTTTGTTTTAGCAGTTTTGTTTTAGCTTCACGTGGTTTTTTTCATTTTTTTTGTGTTTTTATACTTTGGTTATGCTTGGGCACCTGCAGAGCTTGTCACTACCTGAGTCATTTACCCACAAATTGACGTCAACTTATCTTTCAGCTATGCCTCATTAGAAAGAAAAGATCTAGAGGAGTCTTCCACGTTTGGCTCATTGTGTGGAATCTGCACAACTCGGTCGCAGTCTCTAGAGGTCTCTTTTGGATGCAACAGTTGTTCATTTTTTTCATGATTATAGCACAAAGTTTTAATTTCTATCTCATGATCTGTGGAAGAGCTCCGAAACCTATGTGTACACATCTTTGTTTGAGAAAAAAATGGGGATGCGAAGATTTTATTCGATATTAATGCTCGAGAAAGGGTGCTCTGTTGAGCAAAATGGTGGTTATTGGACACTTGTTTTAAGAACTCTTCAAAGCAAGACAAATATATTTGGGTGCGAGGGCATGGAAAACCTTTCTGTTTCCATGGTAGGGTAAGTCACAACGATATTGTGCTGTTTGTACTGTTGGATACTCAGATGGTCTGTTTCTTCAGGGTTGGACTTTTACGTGTTTATTCGGAGCAGTGGATGGTGTTGGACGGACGACTTACAAAGGAAGTAATGCTGAGAACTTGACATTACGCTCAGTTCACGAATGGTGGTAGCTTTTGATAAAAAGAGCGGTCGCGTTCATGGCGATGCCCCATTGCTCACTCAACATAGCGCCAGGAGCACGAATTCTGGATACGGTGGATTCGGACTGTATATGATAGTTTGTCTGTTGCAAATGGACATGTCTTTTTTGTTGTTATAACTTGTCGTGTCTGTGTTTACAGAGTTGCAGCTGCATACTTAAACAGTTGTTTGCTGTGAACTATGTAGCAGAATGGCGGGTTTGTGAGTTTTGAATGGTTTGTAGTATTTAGAATATTCGAATGTAACAAAGGAGGCGTGAGGTGTATGTTTGAGCTCGCTATTTCGGGGCTGCAGAGTAGACGGTGAGCACCGAAATAATATGGGTACGGCTGGAAGGACTCGAGTGGGTCGTTATGCCACGGAAGGTCTCGAAAGCGCTCTCGTACGACTCAAGAGCGGGGCGGTGCCGTTTTTGGGCAGAAATAAATCATGAATGAGAAAATGGTGATTGGTTTGGGACGGTGATTTCTGCAGCACGCTTTTGACGTTGCTGGGGATGGTATCGTTGCGAGAGTGGATTGAGGGTTATAGCAATGAGGTGAGTTTGACGGGTTTTCGGTGGGTCTCGTTTGTTCAAGACACGAGATAAGTATGTTGGTGGGTTTGAATGGTGTTTTGGAACACTTGGGACTGAGGATGTACTAGGGCTGAAGCGGAGGTGCCGCACGATGGGGTTTGTCTGCAGATGAGAAGGGGATACGAGATTGCGGAGTTGATCATATGGGCGCTTTTCCGTTAGCATTCGATCAAGAGTGAGAACAAGTTTGCATGATAAACGGTAGGGATGCATGGTGCGAGACGGGAGCACGGGTAGGAAGGTGTGTCCGCGTGGGTTTCGGTTTTGAGTGGTGTAAGAAGTAAGTGACGTGTAGGCTCGAGAAATGGTGTGAAGAAAGACCAGAGATACGACGGTGCGCAACTTAGTGATGGGCAGGGGGTGTGGAGTGGGGATGTGATTGCTCTGTCAGATTGTGAAGCATGGGTGGGCAGGGTTAACCGGGACGGGGTGATACTGGAAGCTGAGTGATATGTTAGTGGCAATGACGGCGGGGTGGGATTGGAAGGCGAAGCGGCTGAGGGGTGCGTTTATGTGATGCGCGTGTGCGCACGAAGAGAATAGAAAGGTTGCGCTCTATTTTTTTTATTTTTAGCGAGGTTCCAAGCTGGTGTGCACTTGCGGCGGTGAGGGGCGGAGACGGGATGGGATGACAGAGTGGGACGGTGGGTGAGTGTTTGAGAGGGGCACGTCAGGCAGCGAAAAGAGCGGGTATGCAGGGGGGAAGAAGCATTAGGGGGAGGGAGCACTGCTGTAGGTCGGCAGGTTGGCAGCGGATGAAACGTTTTGCGTAGTGCGGGGCGGGCGACGGGACGATGACAGCTAGCTTGGGGGGGGGGAAGGGGGGGGGGCGGGAAGGGTGTAAGTACGAATGCATTGTGCACTGCGGTTTGCGAGAGCAGGCGCGAAGGGGAGGCTGGGCGGAAGACGGGGGGGGGGGGGGGGGTGGTGCGGCTCAGAGAGCGATCGGTACTAAGACGAGGAGGAAGAAGGCGATGCAGCAGGCGGGGGGGGGGGCATTGGCGCAGCACAAGGCACGCGCGCTGCAGCCGTTGCACAGCGGCGCTACGTGCGCGTCCAAAGCGGCTATTTATGTGCACACGCCACGCGCGCCATAGCACGTGGCCACGTGGACGGCGTGGGGGGCGACGTTTTAGGGTATGGCGCGCGGCGTGACTTGGTTGGAAACGTGACGGCGGCGGCTACCGGGGTGGTAGCCGCATGGCGCGTGTGGCGCACGCGGCGTACCGTCAGCGGACGCGCAACGCGCACCTTTGCGTTCGCGCGGGAAAAAAGCAAACAACGCCGACGCCGTTGGCGAAGGGCGCCCGCCGCTGGAACGTCACGCACCACCCCCGCCGGTACGCGTCACGCAACGCAGCTCGCACCCCCCGTTACCTCCGTCACCCCGCCACTGCCGCCTCTCATCATCAACTGCTAATGGTAACAGCTTAAGATAAGATATGTGCCACCACCCCCAAATGCCCCCACCCCCAACACCCCTCCCTCCTCCACAACAACCCTCTTCCTCAACCCCGTCCCACCTCCCTCTCCTCCCCCCCGCCTCCTTCTCACCCCTCCCTCCCCAAAACTCCACACACACAACCCACCACCACCACCACCCCCTCCTCCCCCACCCCCCCCCCCACAACACCCCATGACCGCCTCCATCATGCAGCATCCCTCCCCCCATTCGTCGCTGCCCACCGCGTTCTCCGCCCCTCCGCCCTATGCCGACTCCCACCACTCCTCCACCACAAACTCGTTCCCCCCACACTCGCAGCATTCCCATCCGCATCTGGTGTCTCTAGCCTCCAACTCCAACTCCATCCCCCATTCTTCCAAGCTTTCGCCCCACATTCCGCCCAACTCGTCTCCGCCGCTCAACAACTGCAACAACTCGCACATCATCAACAACAGTAACACCATGCTCCCCCACCACTCCCTCCCGCAGCACCTGCACCAACCGCCGCAACAACAACCGCCGCTATCCCGTGCCGACGACGCCCAACTCAAGCCGCCCTCCCATTCGTTCCCGCACCGCCCGTACCAACCGGCCGCGCTGCCGCAGATGTCCAAGCTGCACCAGTCGTCGCTACAGCTCATGAACCCGCCGCCGCACCGCTACCCGCCCGCGTACCCGCGCAAGAGCGACCCGCCGCCGTCCGTGCCACTGCCGCTTCACCCCGACCCGGTGCAGTCGTTCCCGCCCTCGCACGACGCCGAGCCCGAGCGCTTCCCGTTCGGACGGCACCCCTTTTTCGACGAGATGGCGCACGACGACGGCGCGCACCCGCCGCTGCACGCGCACAGCACGGCCGACTCCAACGACGCCACAGCCGCCCTGAGCGGCGTGGACTCGCTTCACGCGCCGCTGGCCATTTCGTCCGTGCCGGCAATACCAAACCTGTCGCTGCCGAACATGGCGCACACGGCGCCGGCGCCAATGGCGGCCGTCGTCATGACGCCGGCCACCATGGGCAACGCCGCGATCGTGGGCGGCGCGTCGGAGATTGTGGAGGCTCTCTCGGTGGAGCGCAAGTGCGTGCCGCGCCGACTGCGGCCCATGTCGAGGTCGCGCGCGCAGCAGATGACCGAATCGCAGCGCAAGCAGCGTCACAACGAGCATACACGTGCAAGTCGCTCGCGGATTGACCGCGGATTGGAACGGCTGAAGAGCGTGATCAAGAAGGTGCGCCCGCATCAGAAGGTGACCAAGAAGGCGGATGTGCTGCAGGAAGCGGTGAAACTGCTCAAGGAGGGCTTCCGATTGCCGCCGACCGAGTCGGATGAAGAGCGGGATGACGCGCCAGGGAGTACGCTCACCGTGTAGCATGTACTGTATGATGACAGGGGGGGAGCGGAGGTTTGCGGTGTATTGCGGTCGGAAGGTATTTTTTTTTTTTTTTTTTGTGCTGTAGTAGACGTTTTTTTAATATGTTTTTTTGTTTTTTTGGAGGAGCTAAAGAGTGAAGGCGACAAGCTTTTTGTACTTACAACTTTTTTCTGATGGTGTACCAAAGGTACCTTTGTACCAGCGGTACCGTTGGTACCTTAGTCCGGGCGCGTCGCACCGCCGAGGCAGCGAGCGCGGTAGAGTCGACAACGTGAAACGTGCGTGAGCGCCGGCGGCGGAGCCAATGGCGCCGACGCCGACTCGCGTCCCATCTCCTCGCGGAGTATACCACCCTTGTACTACCGTCCGTACAACGGCGGTGGCACGCCACCTGTAGTCGCTGTTGCCTTCTGTGCACCCCGCCGCGCAAACGCCGCCACTACCCACCCGTTGTTTGTGCTGTACCAAGCGCGCGATGCATTCCATGTCGCGCGCCCGTCCACCGCCGCGCAACTGCCGCACCGTTTGAAACGGTTCCACCTTGTTTCATTGCGCCCTTTTTTTTCCCCCCCGCCCATGACAGCGGCGCACGGCGACACGCGTTGCGCCCGAAGTGGGCGCCCCATTATTCCGTTCCTGCGCGCTTTGCGCCCGGCGCGATGGAATTGGCTTGGGTGCGTCTCATTTGCACGGCGCTGTGGGTGGGTGTTGTGCACCTGCAGCATGCGGCCCCCGGCGTGCGCCCTGTTCTGTGTTTTGCTGTGTGGTGTAAACGAGAGTGACTGCTCCCTAAGCTGAGTTTGTATCAGAAATGCGCCACACAAACTTGTATTCAACGAATGAACACTCAGAACGTTGCTTCATGCGTGCATGGCAGCTTATACGGCGGGTGCAGCTGTGTCAGGCGCTCTGGAAGCAGCCACCGTCACTCGCTCCATCACGAACAGAGCGCGCACACAACTTTTCCTTCCCCGCCCCCCCCCCCCCCCGGCCACAGCCCGTGCTCACTACGTCTATCGGAAGAGCGCGTTTCTGTAGCGTGCGCGCGCGCCGCGCACTGAACTGACGGTTGCGCAAGCTCGCGTCCTTGCATGCGCCGCACTGGCGGATAGCGCTTCCGTTTTGGTGTACTGTTTGAGAGGGGTGGAGGTTGCGAGAGTGGCATGATGGGTGCGGGTGTGCGGCATTTCTCTTTTTCTTGTTGGGACAATGGGCATGTGTGTGTGTGAGACTCCTTACAGCTGGAGGCTGTTTTGCTCTGGAGAGAGGGCGACGAAGAGCTCACGCACGGGTGTGGCGGATCAGAAGCAACACTAAAGTTTACTCAACACGCTCACATGGACGTCGGGCGTACAACGATGCGCGTTGCAGAAGAAGAGAAGGTAGTAAGCAAACGGCACATTTCGTTGTTGGTGGCGGCTGAGGAGCTTTTCTGTTGGTGGTGGCTTTTCTACACGCGGTGCTGCGAAGGGAGCGATGGTGAGAACGAGCACCCTTGCTTTCGGTGCGCGCTGGAGGGTGGGGGTGGGGGTGAGTTGCGGAGGTGAGGAGCTGTTCATGTTTGTGTGGTGAGGACAACGCGAGCAGTGTGAAAGGACGACGCAAATGCCGGTGCTGTGGCAGCGGTATGGCGGAGGAGGCAGGTGGGGGGGGTTTATGGCGCAGCGCCAGTGCCAGCCGTTAAATTTGCGTTTATACAGGGCGCGGGTAAAAATAGGAAGGCGATTATTATTACAGCGCGTCGACGGGTGCAGCTGCCAGACGCGCAGTTTGTCGGCGGCGCGCGTTGAGAAAGTACGATGGGCGTGATGATACTGCGCGTTCTGCTCGGTGCTCGGCGTTGTTGCGCGCGAAGGCGCGCAACTGACAGCGGCGTGCGCATGGGACAGCTGGTGCTCCTCGACGGGGGCGCATTTCTATTTATACGGCGCGCCGCGCGGAGAGCGCCTCGCGAGCGCAACTTGTTGTGCAAGCGGCGGAGCGCCTCAAGCAGCGCTGTGATGAACGGGCGGTGGCGGTGCGGGCGGTCGCGAGTGCGGCGTCAACAACGCGCTTGAGCGCGGCGGAGCGACGGCGGTGGGACACGGCGCGGCGCCTGCTCATGTAACATATGAGCAGTAGTTTGTTCCTCGCGGCGCGCTCAAAGCGTCGCCGCGTCACGCGCGCGCCGCGCCGCCGCCGGTAGCCGCGCGCCGCGCCACAACGCGTCACGCGTTCCACCGCGCCCCCCGTCACGCCGCGCCGCTTTGATTCACCTTGCGCGCATCCGTCGCCTTCCACTTGTCCAGCCGCGTGCGCCTTTCGCCGCCTGCCGCGCGCCTTCCCGACAAACTTCCTCCTCCACGTGGTGTACACGCGTGGCCGCGTGTACACCACGACGCGTGTCGTCGCTGGCCACGCCACGCGTACAGCAATGCGCAACAAAATGCTTACATTTTCTTGCCGCTGACGTCGTCGGAAGTTCCGACTCGGAACGCTGCACTGGCCGCGTCCGGGTCGCCCAGCAGCCGCCCCGTCCTCGGTCAGCACTCCTGACGTCACACTTCAAGTCTCCACGCCTCCTGTTTACACCAATCACAGTGCTTCAATGGGCATTCGCTCCCCCTGGTGAGCCCGACCACCTGCACAAAATAAAATACAACTGCGCTTGTTGTTCTTCTTCCTTCTCCCTTTTCTGCTGTCGTGTTCATCAGCCTTTATATACCCCATAGCGCAATCTCATCCAATCGCATCCAATCGCATCCAATCATATCCGAACATTTTCAATTTACACACTCTTCACTCCGTCAACGAAAAAGGCTTGTGTGCCCCCAATGCCACGCAACACTCCTCCTTGTTGGCCATACTGGTGACACTGTACCTCCAGTTAACCGCATCAACCACCCCTCCCACGTAACTTAATTCCATTTGCCGACCCCGTTCTTCACCTTTTTTTCACCCGTTTTGCGCACTTCCGCTTCTTGTATGTTGTTCATGACAGCGTGCCCACCATGCATCCTGTCCTGCGCCCTGCGCTGCCTTTGCCGACGTGCCTTCAAATGTCGCACCAACAACACACCTTCTTTACACAAAATTCCATGCACCACTCGGCCCAAACAGCCTTTTCTCTTTAATTCTCTCTCCGAATCAGCTGCACTTGCTTTTCGTACCTGCTTCGATAAAAACAAACATCCCATATCACATCGTTTCGTTTCTTGCTTTTTTATCATACCCCCGAGGGAGCACGCAATTACAATCTCACCACCACTCATTCAAATGGCGCTTTGTTTCAATTCACAGTAGCGCTTGTACATACAAAAATATAATAAGACCGCGCTGAACACTCAGTATTGTAGACACACTAGGCTTCGTAATGTATAATAATATTAAAAAACAAAAAAAAAGAGACAAGTGAGCAGAGACAACAACTGACAACTCTTTTTTGGAACCCCCCCCCCAGTTGTAAACCCAACTCTTTCTCTCTCTCTCCCCATAGAAAAAGGTGCAGCACATAGAAACAACTTGGTGGGCGTACACACATACGCGTCGAAAAAAATCAAACCCTCACAAAAAGAAGAAGCCTCTCACCCACCCACCCACACATACACACACTCCTCTCTCAGTTCCATACAAGCATCCATGTAAGCTGCTCATGCAAATCCAGGGGGGCTGTTTCACGGCGAGCCGCCTGTTTGAATTGGCGTATTGTCAGAGTGTTGCTTTTCTGCCGGCGACATGGCACAACAAACACATGCGATTTGGCCGATCATGCTTCCATCTGGAACGACGGCTTGTCAGGCAAGCATGCCACATCAGTCCCCCTCTAAGGTGTGCTCCCTTGCTTATTTCAGAAGTACATCCATCAGGCACTACATCCATCTCGAATGGGTGGTGATGATTTGGTTGACGAGGTTTCCTAGTAGATCCGGGTCCAGATTGTAGTTTGGCTGAGCCGATTGGGGCAGCGCTTGAAACTGGTGCTGTTGTTGCTGTTGCTGTTGTTGTGCTTGTTGCTGCTGCTGTTCTCCAGAGTGCACAGATTCGGTTTCACTCTCGTGATGCGCTTTCTGCGGCGTGGTTTGGGAGAGAGAAAGGGGGGAAGCTAGAATGGGTTGCGCTTGCGCTTGATGCGCATGTGCTTCCAACGGTTGCAAATGGTGTATCTGCTGCTGCTCCGACAAGATGGCAAGCGGAAGCGGGACGGCATACTTGGCGCAAAGCACCCTGACAACGCCCTCCAGTTGCCTGACACGCACGTCTCTCAGACGCAGCTCGTGTTTGAGCTGGGCAACCTGTCTGCGCTGACGCATGCGCGAGCGCACGGCGGCGCCACGGTTGGTAACGGTGCGAACGACCCTTCTTTCAAAGACGGAGAGCTGGCCGCGGCGAATTCTGGCGGTGTCATCCGCGTGGAGCTGCTCGGTTGCGAGCGCCTCGATGACGACGTGGCGCACCTTGGCGGGATCGTCGTAGGTGCTGAGTTTGGACGGGCCGCCGACTTTGCGATGAATCTTGCGGACGAGCTCTTCCTCTGCGGGGGTGGGCTTGGCGATGGGCGCTCTGGAGTAGGAGGAGCGGGTGGAACGGGGCTTGGTTACTGGGGGGGCAATTGGGGTTTTGTGCTCGACGGGGAGGAGGGAGGGGCCGTTGGAGATGGGTGAACCCATGGTGTGGTGAATGTGTTGGGACAGATTGAAGTGCATGTCTTCAAGCGAATGGGAGGGGGAGAGAGAGCAGAGCGGGGGGGTGGAAGTGGGGTGAGTGGAAGCGGCGGTCGTCATGGGAAATGGATGGGTATTGGGGGGGGGGGGGTGTGGTGGTGGTGGTAGGCAAGCGTGGGCGGGGAGGGGGACCAAAAGTTGCAGGTGGTGGGAGAGAGAAGTGGTGGAGCAGGGCACACACTTTTATAGAGGAGGTTGGTTGGGCGTGGGCGAAAGCGCTGAGCGAGTGCGGGGTGGGGGGGGGGGGGGGGTACTGGTCGTACGGGGAAGAGAACACGCGCGGGGCACGTGTTTGAGTGCGCGTGTTGTTTCGGGAGCGGGTGCTTTAAACGGTGGGCGGGGTGTATTTTTGGGGATTTGGTGGGCGCGTGGCGGGCGCGGCTGACACGCTGGGCGAATTGGGGGGGCAGAAGGGATGTTTATTTGGATGCGGTGCTGGATCGGGAAGCGATGCGCGGCGGCGGGGGACGTGGTGTGCCGGATTTGTGCGGCGCGGAGTGGGCCAGCTTTCGTGACGGGGAACTGGCGGAGTGGAGGCGGGGGGGGGAGGGGTCTGTACGCGGGGAAGGGGGTGGTGTTGTTTTTTTGGGGGGGGGGGGTGTGTTTATTCTTGTGAGTGGCGTGCGTGCGCGGCGGCGGATTGGGGTGCGGTGGCGATTATTCTGTTTGGGCGCGATGGCGAGGGCGACGCGGTGGCGGTGGGGGGGGGGGAGACGGGACGCGAGAGTTGGTGTGAGCTGTTCATTATGTCGGACGCAGTAGTGTAAATGGGATGGGCGGATGGGCGAAGAACGGCGGTCGCTGAACGAGGGCCGGGCGTCGCGGAGACGGCGGGGCGCGCAGAGGTTGGGACGACGGGGGCGTGGCTAAAGATAGGTGCACTCGTTATTAACTTGTGTGCGCGGGTGGTGCGGCGTTGGCGAGGGACGGAAGTGAAGAAGAGCTGTGGGGGGTGGGGCGCGTCGAAAGCGGCGAAAACGGGCGGGAGCGGTGTGCGGAGGGGTGGGGGACGGCGCTGTATCAAAGGCGCGCGCGCGTATGAAAGGGCGCGCGGTCTGTACGCAGCGCGGAGCAGATGTCTGCGCGACGAGCGGCGCAGCGTACGGACCTTTCGCGGCATGTCTCATAAACGCGGGGGGGCGGGAGCTTCCACCGGCGCGGGAGCGCCATGGCGCGCAGGCGACGTGTCTGTCTGCGCGCGCGGCGCGGGTGGCGATGCGCCCGCCGCTGCGGCGCGCGGAGCGCTTGGCGCCGCTTGCGCTGCGCGCCGTCCCGGGCGCGCCGCGTTTGATTCAGTTTTCCGCGCGCTTGCGCGCCAAGCCGCGCTCATACGGCGCGCGCGGAGATTCGCGCCGCGCCGGTCACGAGAGCGCGCCCCGCCTTTAAACCATTCTCACCGCCACCGCGTCGCCGCATCGCCTCAAACAGCCGCCGATGCGCTCGGCGCCTCGCTGCGCCCTCCCCAAGCGCTTAAAGACACCCCCCCGCTCGTACCGTTTCAGCCTTTCCCCCCCCCTTTCATACATCTCGCCGCAGTGCCACCCTTCGCCGCCGCCAATCTCCAAACAACACGCCGCACACACGCTTTTCTCCCCCCCCGCACTTGTCGATACAGCCCCCCACTGTCAACTCCACAATACTCCATGAAAAAAACTCTTTCGCCGTGCAACTTACTACCCCTGCGCCATACCGCCCCGTCCTCCCCACGCACCGTCAACAACAAATCACGCAGCCGAGGAAGAAAAAAAAAAAACTTGTTGTGCTTGTCGTTTGGCCAACAACTCATCCGCCCCCCCAACCGCCGCACTCTCATACACCGCGCCGTCGCCAATCGCACTTCTCCCATCCCTGCATACCACAAAACACACACACACACACACACACAACTGCCCGTCGATCCCTGTCTCACTCTCTCACTCTCCACTGCCCCGCCGCTCTCTCACCCCCCGTCCCGCCCCCCCCCCGCGCCAAATCACTCAATCAACACCCCCAAACAACTCTCCCAAACGCCGCGCCCCCTTACACAATCTCCAACCCCCCTTATAAATATAGATTCGCCACGCCCCACGAGATCACCTACACCCCCGAAAGGCACTCCCCGCCAAACCCTCGAGTTTCCCATCAGCTGACAAAAAGACCCGCCCCCACCCCCCCCCCAACCTCAAACTTTTCTTGAGACAACTTTGCACGCGATACATTAATGAGCACGTCTCCATACAAACAACCTCAATTCACATTTCATACGCGTGCCGTCTCACAACACCGCCTGTCGAGAACACCACATCATGTCCCGCCCGAATCCACCCTCAACCCATTTTATCCCGCACTCATACTACCTGCAAAAACGTACATACACCTTGCCAACCGCCCAGTGCGCCCCCGCTGTCTCCCAGTGCCCCAAACGTAACTCACACACCACGCTGCTTGCTGCCACAACAACAATTGCCTCCGCACTGCTCCTACCGTTACTCATACCATCAAAGTAACGCAATAGCCCCCACCACCGCCCGCCGTTATCCTTGGCCCGTCCCATCCGCCTGCTATTAAAAAGCGTACCCACACGCTCCAAACTACCGCCTACCAGCTCTCATGCACTGATCATTAATGTATATAAGAAACATTTATAAGCAATAATATATGTGCGCGCCGATACACGCATAACACACAAAATTGCGCAACTCCATTGCGTGTGCTGCATCGCACATGCTTTTCATTTCTCGCCTTCTCCCATCTTCTTCACACCCGCCGTTCAACCGTGTGTGCCACCGCACACCCCTTACATGAAAAAAACACACTCCGCTCTCCATCAAACCAAAAACCATTCTCTGCTGCCTTGTCAAGTGTCATGCACTCAACTTGAGTGCACTCGCAATTCACACTCACGTACCTCTCATATCGTCATCCCAAAAGAGGTACTAACCAACCGCCACAAACAAAATCACATGTTAAAGAAACGTTCCACTCAACCCCGCTCCATCACATCATCATCATCATCATCACCCCAATAAAAAAAAACAGAAAAGGCGTAATCCCGTGCGGATGGCGCACTGGAAGTATCGTTGCTACCCAAAACAAACGGAGTGGAATGTTCCCATGAGCAGCACTGCAGCAAAACAATCTTGTCCATTTGCACCAAACAAATCGCTAAACGCAACCACGCTCCCTCAACAACCAAGCCCACAAGAAACCACTTCTTCCATGCTTTGTTCCATACATACTCCGCTTCCAGCTTCCAGTTCCCGGTATGTCATCATGCCTTTCTAGCGTCACGAGACTAGCAAATCCATAAACAGTTTGGCAAAGGTGGCAAAAGCTGTGTAATGCAATCCGGAGTCAAAGGCGGGAATATTATACACGATCCCCCCACCTCCCCCCGCGCTCAACGAGATTGGTTCTCCCCCTCGTTACGTTCATTATAGAGGTGCGTGGCGGATTGGTGGTGCGGGCAACGGAGATGACTGCGCCCAAGTGACAGCACCCCGCGCAAGACGATGGGACGCTTTCGATCGACGCCGTACTGTATGTGTGTTTTAAAACATTGGTGATAGTTGGCGCCCTTTTTGTGCCCATTAGCTGGCACGAGATTATGCGCATATGAACGCATTGCATACGATATGGCGGTGCGTTTGAGGTATGATGGCTCACCGGCTGGCGTATACCCTCAACGTGTTTTGCGGTGTGCTGCCGTGGAGCGAATACAGGCTTGCGGACAGCGCATTGTCCCAATCTACGGCAATTTGATATTGCACAGAATGATATTGACCCCACACTTGAACTCCGTGGTGAAAGTGTGAGCGCAAACAGACGCCTATGAAGCGGGCAAATTATGCGCTTGGCAGATATTCGCGGAGGGTGCCGAGAGAAAAGACTTGGGAAGGGCGGGCGCGTTTTTAGAGAGGTCTCCGAAAATAGACAGGGTGCGCGCGTTGATAGGTGCTGCCAACAAATAAGGTTTACATGACCGAGACGTGATGCCATGACGGAACGGCGGGCATTACGGATTCGATCAAGTAGGCGGGGAAAGTGCAAGCAATTCCAGCGAGGATGAAAGCGCGTTGAGAGTGGTGGCAAGAGCCAAGAGCATTGCAGCAAAGCAAGTTTGTAAACATTAGCACAGCTGAGGTGCTTTCGTAAGCATCTCGCGTGCTGCTGGGCATGAAAGCGCGGCGGCGGCAACGGGGGATATGCGCGTGAAGGAGCAACTCAGCTGTCGCCGATTGGCGCTCCGCCCGAGGAGATGTGCGACTGACGAGGCGTCGAACGCGAGATCGGTGGAACGCCCAGCGCGTCCCCGACAACTGCACCAGCAGAACGAGCTCGGCCATTATGGAATGCTCGTTGGAAGTCGTGTACGCGTATTCCACTTGTACAAGGGTAGGAGTGAACTGATGTTCCTGAAGTCGCAGTCGAAGTCGGCCCTTGCATCTGCTCTTTGTGGTGGAGGGCTACCCTTAGGTACAAACTTCACAACTGCAGGAAAGAGTGATGCGGCCGAAGCCCCTTTTTCATCTTCTGCCTCAACTAAAATTATTTCTAAAATTAAGCTCTTCTGACCGCTATCTTGTGATTAGAAACAAGCACTAGCATTTATCACTAACTTAAGTGTGAGGGAATGAAAGCTGTTTGAAAGCTTTAGTACAAGCTTGTGTTTCCGGTAGGATAGAGTGGGTCTCCACTTGTGTCGATCGTAATGTAGCAGTACAATACAAGAAAGGAGATGGAGCTGGGCTTCTTCTACAATGAGCCTGCCGAAATATCTATCTTATCGCTCTCTCAGCTTCAGTATTACACCTACACCGCATCCGTAATGCAGAGTCTTTTGCAAAGTGCTGAATAAATAGATTTCTTTGCATTGATTTGTATCTTGACACGGCAAGTTTGACAAAGAAGCTGCTCAAAGTTGATAGGGGGATAGAATGCGGCGACTTTGGAACAAGTTTGTGTTGCTTGGAGGGAGTCCCGTCTTTGCAAGATAATGAAAGCTGGCGTAGAATGGTACTGAACATCTTTACCAGAACCAGGACTGACGCATGGTCAATGACTGGAACCAATGAGAACCTCACTCTGACAATAACCCACTGAAAGTGTTTCAGGGCAAAAGCGCTCCCACCACTAGAGGTATTGACAATAGAATACTGTCATTGTCCTACTCTGCTCAAAGTTTTAGATATACCAAGAAAACTGCTCAATCAGGGGGTCAAACTCTTTGTTATGAGTCATCCATCATGAGACTAGTAAGATGTGGTGTTGTATGTAGTCGGCTTCGAAACCGCGACACCCTCTCTCTGTCGGCGTGCGCAGTCCGTAGAGTGCTTGAAAGAAAGGTTTTATGGAGACCGTTTGATGAGCAGTTTTGACCGTATCTGAAAATCGTTGAGTCGAAGAAAGTCGATAGTACCCTGGTCTGCATGCACCGTGAAGCATGAACACCTTTTGCGTTGAGATTTGCAAAATGCATGTTTATAAGTGATACTTTATTACTGAAGCGACGTGAGTACGACGGTGCCGTTGGTGCTTGCTGTAAAAAAAGCCCTCGAAGCTGACGACGTGGCAAGCGTTATAGGCTGGGCGGAGAGTTTGCATTTCGCAAAGAGAAGATCTCTGATGGATGTCACCACGCCCGGAAGGTCCACTAAAGCGGGAGATAGTGCCACTGCTGAAGAAGCAGAATTTTCGGCAGCACTTGCGCAGGTGTATGTTGGTTGTACCAGCATTGTAAGCGTTTGTGCAAAAAGTCCTTCGAACACTCGGGCGTATAAGAGGGAGATGGACAGGGTACTTTTTCCCTTTCTTAAAACAGGATAAAAATCCCTGCGAACAAGTCGTTTTGCGCCTCAACTATACAAACAATAAAAAACCTCACTGCGATACATTAGCGAACAGTGTAAGACAAATCGAGGCAGTCTTGTTCAGAAATGGTTTAAAGGGAAGAAAGAACGCAGAAAATGTTTTGTACCTGCGGCGTTTAGTATCGGCAGCTCTCCACGTATCGAAGGATTGAGCTGGGAACACGGAATAACTTCCCTAGGAGTAGATACTCGAAGAACAGGATGCCGACAGTGAACTCTACTGCTGATATCTCCACACGTATCGAGTGTTGGAGGATCGAGTGTCCACAGTACTTCTCACGAAGAGTACATAAGAAGGCTCTGGTGCCGACGGTGGACTCTGCTGTTGTGCGAGCCACGTATCGAGCGATGAAAGGTCCAGCACTTGTAACTACCCTTCCAGACCAGGGTAAATTTGAACACAGGGAAATGTGGAACACGAAGCAGGAGGGGTTTCTCGGGCAGATCTCTGCTGACAGTATCAGATTTAAGAACTGTAGATCCCTTTCACATAGGCTGTGGGAGGCCGCCTCTTTACGTATGCCTCCGTAAATTATTTTCCTGCACTCTGACCTCACTTCTTACCACATAACCAAACATTTTAATCTCAAAAGCCCCACGCACTATAATGACTTGCTGAAGGAAAATTGGGAGGGGCCTTCGGCCGCAGGCGGCGCTGTGCGCCGCTAAGCACGGGTGACTGTGGGGGATCTGCAGCCCGTTTCAGCTCGCTATTGCTTGCAAACGGTCTGTGGACCAATGAGAGCCGCCGCGCCGACAGTGTTATTGAGACGTCAGAAAAGCTATAGATGGTACTCAACTGAAACTGGTCATGGATTGTGCAGCTCCTCTAACATTTCAATTATTGCTTAAGCCATGTGGCACAACCTATTTTTTTTGAGTTGCAGGCACGTTCAAAAAACTTCAGTCATTTTTGCAGTGGCCAACTCTCATTATCGACCAGTGAAAATGCAGCACCAGTATCTATTGCAGTGTTTGCTTAGTTGCTACTGGTACTGTTCATTTCCTTAAATGGAAGGAAGGCTTTGCGCCAAATGGGAATTCTTGCATGCGTCTAAAGAAGAATGCAGGATTTATTGGCGCACTACCTTCATTGAATCAAGATCATTTCTCTCACACATCACATAATGCTTAAGAGTAGAAAGCAAAATATTTCTTGATATCTAGGTTCGGCGATATGCAGCAAATTAGTTTTCGCATGCTCCCCCAGAGTCCAACTTTGGTTGATATATTCAATGAGCTAGTAACGACATAAATCTAACTTTTGTTTATTAATTTACTCACACGTGTTGGTTCCAGTGCATCTGATTGCAATTTATTGACAGTGCAGCCATTTACTGTAGTGTTAGCTATTGAGGATCAGCAACAGTCAATATATAGCAGCAGAAAAGCAGCCCATAAGCTTGACGCTTTGCTGCTTCGGCTGCTGAATTTTTTAACTGGCGGGGAGGAGTTGCGCCAAAGTGGAAATTGCATGCACTGACCTGGGCATGCCAGGTGATGTTTCGCCACAATTCCTTCTGTCAGTCAATGAATTGCAACGCCCTCAGGGAGGGATTCCTGGTACTTGATCGTTTTCCCGATATTATCGGTTGTGTAGTGTGTATATGAACTACGCCCCACAATGGTGGGTATGGACACGTGGGACACGGTTTTGGGTCAATTAACGGTTGGCCACAGTAGTGGATGTTGCCACGAAATGTGGAGTATTTTAGTTGATTTTATTTATTATTTTCACACCCATTTCTGTGAAGCTAGTATTTAGTGCGACGGCACACTGCCGTCGCACCAGTAAACCTTCACCAACAAGGGACCCCAACCTGGGGAATTGGGTCTAATTGTTACCGCTTGCGCGCGTGCTCTACTCCTCCTTGGAGGGAAACGCCGTGAACCACGGGACATCTAATCCCCTTGCATATCTAAAGGGAGCCATTACTGGGAGTCATATTATTCCAATAGCATTGGTGTTTCGCCCTGTATAGGGATATTGTGACCAGCATCGTCGTTCGCCCCCGTCGCTCTCGCAACTGACTTATTCCTCTCTTCCTCCTCTTCACCCTTCCTTTTTCCTCTTTTTAGGGTAGCACCTCCCGCTATCCGCGGCCCTCGTGTGCACATCCGTCCACACACTTACGTGGGAACATCCCTCTACTAAGGATCACACTCCGCTCACGCGGATACCGATTCTTCGCCTTCACCTCCCTGCGCAAGTCGCGACAGGTGTCCCTGGTCTTACAAACCAGCTTTTCCGTGACACCTCTGGGAGGGCTCTACCCAACTGGGTTCACCTCGGGAGAGGAAGATCCCGAACGTCTTTCGGTGTTTTTCCCCTTTGGGGCATTGCACCACAATCAACAACACCATATCATACTTCAGCAAAAACTTGTAGTACGGGGAAGTGTAGAAATGAGGGGTTTGTTGTGGATTGACAAGAGGGGTTGCGCCAAACCTTCTCGTTGCACATTCTCTTCATTGCATGAAATTTCCAGTTTGGGGCAACGCTTCCCCGCCCATTGAAAAATTCAGCAGCAGCAGCAAACTCCAAGGCTTACTAGCTGCTGCTCCATGTTGACTATTTTTGCTGCTGAGTGGCCGGCACTACATGAAAGAACTGGAGCTCCAGCCAATGGCAATAAATTTAAGAATTAAACTCTCATGTAGCCAAAAATAACAAAATTTAAAAGTGGCACTAAGTAGTTACCACATTCAGTTTGGAAAAATGAGCACATTTCATGCTTGCTTTTGAGTGACTGATGCTACAGAAACAACTGCAAAGCCAGGCACTGATAACTGCATGTATAGTTGTAAACTCTATTCCAGAGTCACTCTCGGCGCCGCGACCCTCATTGGTTTGCAGACCATTTTCGAGCGATGAAGATCATAAAAGGCCTGCAAATCTCCCAAATTCACCCTCATTCAGTGGTGCAGAGCTCCGCTGGGGGCCAAAGACCACTTATATGTTTTGTCTCTCCACGTTTAAGCTTTTTCTGATGTATTAGGGTTTTTTTAATTGATTGAAGGCGTTGCGCCAGTAAACCACCTTGCATGCCCCTGTACGCGAATTCAAAACTTCCATTTGGAGGAAGGCCTCCATACCATACAAGTAAACAACAGCAGCAGCAGTACCTAAGCATACAGTGCATTGGCTGCTGTTGCGTGTTGATTGGATTGTTGATGCTGAGTGGCTGGCCCTCCAAGAATACCTGCAGTGCCTGCTACTCAGATACAGGCAGGTTCCACCACATGGTTTATGAAATCATTCAAAATTGTGGAGTTGCACATTGCACGACATATCTCAGTCGAGTAGCGTCTATAGCTCTTCACGTCTCAAAGTGACTCTCGGCGCAGTGGCCCTCAGTGGACTGTTTGCGAGAGTTAGAAAGCATAAGCGGACGGCAGATTACCAAAAGTCACCGCTGCTCAGTGGCGGGCAGCTTTGCCCGCTCCTGAAGGCCGCTTTTACTTTTCCAAATCTGTATTCTAATAATAGTGCCAGTTCAAACGCAATGTGGCGCCAAAACCCGCTTCCATCTCTTGTTTACATTATTTATCGCTACATCCCCTTTTTGCGCTCTAAACAAACGATAAAGCATCAACATACAGCTAAACCAAATAAGACCAGCATAGTGACATATTCAATGCGTACGAAATCTTCTGCAATTTCCAAACGCAACCACCATGAGAAGTAACTAACAAACAGCACCAAGAAGCTATCAACTTAATATAAATCCCAATGAACCTTATACTATTTTCCTACGTGCACAAGGCTCTCGATCTGTACCGTTCCCCTCCTGCGAACTGCAATCCATACCCCCAAAGAAGCTTGTAGTCGGTTCTGTGATAGTAGAAAGTACTACGCGCGTGGGTTGCCTGAATGCACTTACGGAGCACGAGCGCATCTTATTGTATATAGGTTTGCATTAGTAGCAGCCAGAAATTTTGCTATGACTACAGAAACTTTGAATAAGATGGCGAGCCAACTCGCCAAAGACCAGCGTAAAGGATTCGTAATGGCTATCCGTCCGATGAATGGCTTCTTACCTTCCGCGCGAGGCACCACGACATAACGCTTTGAAAATCAGAATATAAAAAGTATCAAAGGTTGCAGCACAGCTCCTGGTGCATTCCCTAAGCTTTTTGAATGCTTTGAAGTAGTACGATCGAACTGGAGAATACTCTTGCACCCTGTTCGTATATAAAGTATGGATAAAACAAATGGCACAGAAGAATAAAGGAAGCAAAGAAAGGCGTTTGTGTCATTTTCCACACATTGTGCAGGTTATCACATATTCCTAGCCGACCTGGGTGCGCACCTAACAGCTTGTTTGATTCTGTGTGCCCTGGGAGAAAGCGTCCACTATTTTTTGTATTTCTTGGTAGTAAAAACATGATTTAGTGATACGATCCGTTGCCAACAGAAATATTTAGGGATACTACCGTATGTCAACATTGGTTAAGGCTTGAAGACTGGTGCCGGAAATGTACTTTGTTTAGGGTACTGAGAACAGATCTATGACTGCGGAAACAATCGGGTATGTGATGAGCTATATAAAGCCAAAATACAAGTTGCTGCTTCTGCTGGATGTTTAAAGGTCATGCAATGTACTTGCATAACTAGAAAAGGCAAAACTGTTCAATATTGTGTGGTACAACCAATTAAGTGTCGAATACCCGCCGGAACGCCCGTCTAGATAAGTTTTATTGGGA
Organism: Gracilariopsis chorda; assembly: GCA_003194525.1. Taxonomy (NCBI): domain Eukaryota; phylum Rhodophyta; class Florideophyceae; order Gracilariales; family Gracilariaceae; genus Gracilariopsis; species Gracilariopsis chorda. The sequence goes on along the minus strand of NBIV01000010.1, from coordinate 328,872 downwards.
GCGCAGCGAGAGCTCAACCTAAAGGGTAGAATTTGAGTAACCAAAATGGGTGACAGCATCAAACCACTAGGGGCACGAGATAATCAGGTGGGCTAACCGTCACCAACTAATGATGTTAGTCGAACAACGCACAAGGTCTAGTTGAGCCTAAAAAGTCTTTGCTAAAGCAGAAGGTGAACTGTAAAAATCAAATGTTATCACATGTTGCCAAGAGGTGCTTACCTTTACCACTCTTGGAGAGGGAGTGTTGCACACAACTCAAAGGGGAGCGAGGCTCAACTTCAAGTACTCTCTGCTACGTGGCCTTCGTCTGGGCCGGCACGAGTGGCATGACCCCACGCCACAGTAGCGGAGTGTCACTACCTATCTAAAATAATTAAATAAACTAGTACTCTGATTAGTAAACCACTGTAACCCACGTTACATACAAACCTGTTGGTACGGCGCACTTTGCACTGCTCACTTGGTCAGACCTCACTTTTTTTAATAGTGAAGTGATACAGAATCCCGCAAATACTTTACATTTCTTACAGGTATGTGACAGTTTCATCAACATTACGTTCCAAACCACCATCTGCCAAACACAAGATTATCTGAATACATTTTCTTTCTGTGACTTCTTTGATACAGGACTGTGCTTTAAACTCGAGATTGTCACGTACAAGGGCTTGCCGAAGTCGATTTTCACGAGATCTTTCGTGGTTTGAGGCTCTTCTCAATGTACTTCCAATTCTTGCAGTAGGAAAGGAAGAAACCTGACAATAACCAAGTTATGAAGGCGGGAAAATGAATGAATGGAGGCCTAGAGGACAACAGGTCATGTTAAAGCCGCAGAAGTCGTACCCAAAGACACTTTGCGGCCTGCCCTATCCTGTAAGTCTCTCTCCACCAACATGAACGAGGGCAGCAGAGCACATCACATTATTGACCTGTGCACAACGACGAATAAGAGTGTTTTAAACTATCACATTGAAGGTTCTTCGTTTGACCCCTCAACTGGCGCTTCTGTTCCATATCTTACGCACAGAGATGTCATACCAGACCGACCGAATTATGTCAAGAAAGAACAAGGCTAAGCGGAAATGAAAGTAAAACTTGGCATAGAACGTGCAGAGAAACGAAAGAAATCGGTACTGCAACGGGAGGAGTGCCAGACCCATGCTGCCGCGTAACGTAAACAGAGAGCATAGGCTGCTTTGTGTACGCATTTAACGAAAAACAACGCACCAGACCCATTCAAATCAGTCATCGCTGATGAAGCGTAGCAATCCGAAAGTCAAATGCGATGTCTCGTTAGTATTTGCGAAGGAATGGATAACCGTGCAAGTCGAAAGTTTGACGGGAGATAGGGGGCAGGGCAATCACAAGCTTGCAGAGGTTGTACGTTCTGGAAAGACGTTTACAGAAACATTCGGATTCATGGAGTCGGATGCCAAAACAATGAGCGAAGGAGATCATGAGAAGGAGAAGAATGCCCAAGAGGCGGCACGGGCGCTGTCAGAGACGCGAAGAGGGAACCCTGGGCTTGCAGAAGCCCACAACATAGTGTTTAAAGACTTCTTTGGTGATCAGAAATGCCTTGAGAACGCGAGCTGTACGTCATTTAGTATGGAATCAAAGAGACAAGGTGTTCTAAGTTATCCTGGAACCCAGGATGATCAGGGCGTAGGAACCAACAGCGAAAAAGAACGTAGCGTTGGCTTGTTCTCTGCAAGTTGTCAGAGAGTTGATGTGATTGATGTACGGAGCGTGATGACTCTTTTGACTAAAACTGTGATTACAATGGGTAGCTGTCTGTCGCAAGAGCACGTTGTTCTAGAAAAGGTTTCTAACTTACCCTGGTCTAAAATGGTATCTTGCCTGCAGGAAAGAGTGGATGAGCTGAGACGTCAATTGAAAGGACCTGCGATGGTGAAGTACCACAGCATTTAGAGTGCTCGATTGATTTACGCCATTACTTGGCACTGGCCAGGCCTTGATACTTCAAGCCACAATACGCTATGTTCCCAAAGCAGTAGTAATCAAAAGTTTTGGTTCCCCAAAGCATTTGATAACCATTGGTTCAAAGCTTCGGCAGCCCAAGACATACTTAATAGATATGTGCAAGACACGAATCTGCGGGCTTGCTTTTTAATTTCAAACCCATATTCTATGATTTCTTTATATAGTTCAGAACGAGAATAAACTTTTGGTTCTATGCTTTGCTTTGCGCAGAAATGAAAATCATGAATGCATGCTGCTTTACCGCCAAAATGTGATGGTTGTATCCAAAATGGTATTGTTGATACTAATTTTTAATTGGTTGGCGTTGCATTTGTTTTTGTAGCGCCAATTTCTGAGCAACAGGCACGCTGTCAGCATGTATCAGCAACCATTAGGCTCTAAAAACTGCCGTTGGTGCTGTTGTCGCTGCTGCCGAAGTTTTCTTAAGTCGCAACAAAGCGTTATGCCAAAACGTAGTCTGCAATGGGCTGAAAAAGCGTGCAACGCATTCTAATGGTGCCAGGTCTCCTCTAAATTAACAAAATAGCGTCCTTTATAATTCAATCATTGTCACGATGCGATAATTATATTCCGTTGGATCTATCGTGAACATCGTGCAGTAACCGAGATTCCGTAGGCTAAGTGAGATCTTAAAAGTGATGAATTGTTCCGTAATAGTTCTGTTGAGATTTGAGAAACTGTGGTTAATTCTGCATGTTGCGACGTGAAATTTCACAGCAAATAAAAAACAGCAGTATGAGCATTGTCTTCATTGCGTAGCTCAACACTGCTACATTGGAAAGTTTGAAGATTCTACCTATCCATTAGAATGTGCACTGTGTATAATAGCGCATTACAAAGCAAGTATTTGGCAACAATAGAACATTCCACAGCAGCAGCCAGGCAGAGGCACGCTTTGCTGTTGCTGCTGCTGAAAAACTGCAATTGCCAGTATTGCCTCTCCTGTTCCGCATTTATTAGAAGGCACGGGGATAGTGACGACGACGCCCTACCACGGCACCCCTAAGCGTTCCTCGCGGTATGATCCTGACCCCTTCTTCTGTCCTTACGTTTGGAAGTCTTTAAGCGTATGGACACAAGGGAAAGTTTTCATATTTATATTTAGCTAGGCATCGTAAAGGAGGTTTTGAATCCTGCGTCAGAGCCAGAATGTGATAGCTGGATCCGAAATGGTCTTGGTGGCATTCAGATTCCAACCAACAACTGGGGCCACCTGCAATCTATAGACTGGCTGACAAAAGAAAGCGGGCTTCAGTCACGGGCGGCGCTGCGCGCCACTGAATTAGGAGCAGTTGGGGGGATCTGCAGGCCGTTTTTGATCCCTATCGCTCACAACTGGCCTGCAAACCAATGAGCGCCACGGCGCCGAGATTGATTATGGAATAGAGTTGCAATTGAGTGCCCACGCATTGGTGAGTGGCTTTCACTGCAGTTGTGGAAGGAGAGTACAGTGGATTGTAATGGTCTGGCACTGCCAAAATGACGGCACTGCAAACCACTGTGCATTGGGATGAATAGCAGTGCTGTAGTGCCAGCCACTGGGCAGCAGCCGCAGTCCACATACAGCAGCAGCCAATTAGCTTTGAGCTTTGCTGCTGCTGCTACTGCTAAATTTTTTAATTTTCGTGGAGGCGTTGCGCCAAAGTTGAAATTTGATATACCGAAGGGGGCATGCAAGGATATTTTTTGGCGCAACGCGTCCCGTCAATGACCAACATCCCGCTCATACATGAAGATCTCATTATAGTACGGGTGGTTTTGAGGCAAGTAGAAGCGGCATTCGGCCGCGGGCGGCATGGCGACCCGCTGAACTGAGGTAAAATTCGGGGATCTGCAGGCCGCTTTTGCTCGCAAATGCTCGCAAACGGCATGCAGATTAATAAAGGCCACGCCACCAAGAATGATTTAAGACTGAGAAACTATAGAGCGCTCTTTTTGAACATATCCAGTGTAATGTTGAGCTTCACTAAACGGCAGCTTATTGCTTAGAACATGTAGCAGAACCTGCCTGCTGCTGAGTGGCTGGCACTTCAGTCATTGTTGGAGTGCCAGCAGCTAATCAGCAAGCATTCATTCAACATGCAGCAGCAGGCAGTGTACTGCAAGCTTTGCTGCTGCTGCTGCAAAACGTTTTTAGTGGTAGGTAGGCGTTGCCCCAAATGGGAGTTTTATATGGGCGTAGAGGGGCATACAAAGCGATATTGTGGCGCAACGCCTTCTATTAGCCAATAACACCCCCCTCATACGCATTTAATTGCTTACAGGTGGAGGGTGGAGACAAGAGGAAGCAGCCTTTGGCGGCGGGCAGTGCTGTGCACCGCTGAATAGGGGTGACTTTGGGGTATCTGCAGGCCGTTTCTGCTCGCTATCGCTCTCAAACGCTGCAAACCAATGAGGGCCGCGGCGCCGAACTTTTATATGAAATAGAGTGGAAATTGAGTGCCTGCGCTTTGGTGATTGGCTGGCTCTATAGTTATCTTTGTAGAGTACCGTAGAGTGTAATGGGCTGGCACTGCCAAAATGACTGCAGTGCCAGCCACTGTGCAGTGGGATGGCTGGCACTGCCAAAATGACTGCAGTGCCAGCCACTGTGCAGTGGGATGGCTGGCACTGCTGCAGTCCCAGACATCTAGCAGCTGTGGCAGGCACGATGCAGCAGCAGCCAATGAGCTGTAGGCTTTTCTGCTGCTGTTGCTGCCACTGCTGGTGAATATAGTGAATGGAAAGGAGGCGTTGCGCCAAGAGAGGTTTTTGCACACGCGTACGGGCGTGTGCGCGAGTTTATTGGCGCAAGGCCTCCCTTCAATCAACAACACCCTCCTCAGACATGAACGAATCATTAAAGTACGGGGGGTGTTGAGATGTAGGATTTGCCCTTTAGCGATTCTCGTTCAATTATAGTAAACCCTCAAAACAAGTTACACATCTATGATTTCGGAATATTTGTTGCAGGAGCTTTGAAAAAGCATTCTCCTGGGGATGCTGCATCATACAAGCCGTCCATAGTATACCTCACGTAATCAGAATAAGTTTTCATGCAGTCATTCACTTCTCTTTTGCTCACCATGATCATTACTCAACATTTTGTCAGCAAAATGAACCAGAGGCGTCAAATGCAGAACGAGAATTCTGAACAGCTACAACAACCATCACAATTTGAACCGCTTCAGCCTATTATACGCAGAAAAATATCAAAATTTGAAGGTTAATGGACTTCGGTTTTACGAAATGTAGGAAATCTTTCTTCTCAGATCCGCCCTCCAAGCAAACCGAAATATTTTTGACCAGGACCAGATTGATTTTCTTTTAAAAAGCTTCTATGAGCATGTTCAAACCTTTTCCCTTAACCCGTTTCTACAACCATGAATTATTTTTATCCAAAAATCCCTTTCCATCGATTCTATTGGATTATCGCATTCTGACGTGAGGAAGGAAAACATGAGTGTCTGTTTTAGGTATTGCTGAAGAACTGGGAGAAAAAGAAGAACTCATGGAAGATATTATTCTAGAAATTAATGATAGGACTGAGAACATTAGAGTTCAGCGAGAAGCGCGTAGCTTCAAGAAAATAGTATAACTGCCCATGGTTAAATGATAAGAGAGCAGACGCTCGAGCAGGAAAACATTGGGAATCCTCATATGAAAGACAGCAGTGTTCTGGACTTTCTAAAAAAGTGAAAAAGTCGCTCAGAAGCCTCTGATACTTATAAAAGTAAAGAGTAAAGGTTTCTTCAAACAATAAAGGACACCCCAAAATGCCGAACGAAAGCGTCTCCAATCTAACAGAAGCAAGTAGTGGTTGAGAAGGAACGGAATGGGAAGGAATATAAAAGAAATTAAGTAGTTAAGTTAGAAGCGAGTCGTAGAATATGAATGGAGATACAAAGTCCTTTGATACAGCACATAAAGAGAGATCGTTGGCGTTAGCTCAGAAAAAGCAGATGATTGGACTGAATGATACCTTATCACAGAATTTTCAATGATCGAAGTAAAGATATGTATTGGTACTGATACTGTGCTAAGCTTAAGTCTTACATTTGATCGATATTTAAGTTTTCTTGCGGACGTTTGCTAACAATCAAAGGTAAATCCGTCGATTTTGTCGATTTTGTAGTTTGCCTTGCAGGACACCAAGCTGATTATTCTGGATCTCAACACCCCCCGTACTATAATGATTTTCCCATGTATGAGGGGGTGTTATTGAATGACGGGAGGCGTTCCGCCAAAACATCTCCTTTCACGCCTTCTTCAGCGTAGCTAAAAAAGGGGTTTGGCGCAACGCCTCCCTGCCATTCAAAATATTCACCAGTAGCAGCGGCAGCAGGAGCAAAGCTCACACCTTACTGGCTGCTGCTGCACGTTGACTGCCGCAGCTGCTAAGTGGCTAGCACTGCAACAGTACAGGCCACCCCGCTGCACAGTGGCTGGCACTGGAGTCACTTTGGCGGTGCCAGCCAATTACAATCTATTGTACTCTGCCCACAAAATTGCGATGCCAGCCAATTACAAACGCGCGGGCGCTCACTTCTAACTCTATTCCATATTCACTCTCGGGGCCGCGTCCCTCACTGGTTTGCAGCGGTTTGAGCGATAGCGAGCAGAAACGGTCCGCAGATGCCCGAAGGTAACCCCTGTTCAGCGGCGCGTAGCGCTACCCACGGCCGAAGGCCGCTTCAACTTGTTTCTTTTTTAAAGATTAACCACAGAACATGAAAGGAATGCAGATTCGTGGAGATTGAACTTCTTGTCATGGATTGTTATCGGGAAACAACGGAAGCATTTGAAGGATATTTTACAGTGGTTTTCTGCTTATGCTCTTGAAATTTTGAGATCTAGCGGCATCAATTATTACAACCTCCTTGGAGATTTGTAATGCTTGCTTTTGCTCTCTAGTGACAGAAAGAGGGCTGGTGTATTTTTGTTCATTATTAGCGTACTTTACCGAAAATCTCACCAATCTTGGTCTGCACCGCTGAGCAAGTTGTACATGGAGATTGCAGGTAGCTATGGTAAGGAAGAGATGAAGATAACGAGAGAGAAATGTTGTTAGTCGGTCTGTAACGCTCGGATGAGCTTGTGCTTTGGATACTCGCAGGAAATGTGACCTGTGTTTGTTGCCTAGGCGTTCATGTTTATTTGGCTCTATCGAACTCGCCAGTCGCGATACCATCATGGACATAGAACGTCAACAAAATCTACATTGAGTTTTGTTGGTATGAGAGGCAAAACGTGTGGCAAAGCAGGCATCAAGACAATGGAGCTAACGTAACCTTCCTGTTTCGGGTCGGTTTTGTTCAGCAATGCAAACGGGCCGAATTAAAATGGTATTGGCTTTGAATAAAACGATCGCACCAAACGTATGAAGACCTGGCCCAGCCACTCAACATGGAACGACCACATATTTTCTTAGGATTTTCCTCTGTACCTGGAAAAGGTTTATTTACTATTGAAGCCCTTTCATGGATCAAAGCATGAAAGAAAGATCTAGGGCTCAATGATTTGCTCGGAGTATATACGACTAGAAACTGGTTAATCAGAAAAAGACAATTGGTTGCATTTATCGATCAAGAACCAGTGTTCTAATTCTGGTAATATTGGATGAAGGAATATTAATTTTATCAAACGCCATACAACTCTTGGAATATTTCAAAGAAGAGATGTACCCACTTTTCAAAGTAAGGGTTCTGGGTGAATCCATTCCATTTATCGGCTTGGACATTCAACGGGCCAGATATAGCATTAGAGTTAAACAACGAAGGTACGTCACTAAGTCTAAGAAAAAATAAGATCAACGCCAAGCCGATGTCACAAAGACGCCATCGTCATACACCTGCGACCTATCTGGTGGGGACGATAATGAAAAAAATCTTTTGCTGACACTTCACCATCGCTATCCGATACTGATAGGATAATTGATGTATTTGGAAATAGCATCTCAGCCTAAAATCATGTCTGCAGCATCGGTGCTTTCGCATCAAACACATGACTCATAAATCAGGCACATGGCTCTTGGTACAAGGGACTTGCAGTACTTGAAACGTACCACGAATATCCCTTCGTTTGTTTTCTTTAACACTGTAGCTCCAATGGACATATTCTGCGATGCATAATAGACTGGATGACAGCAAGCTAGAATATCTAATACAGGTCTCTTGGTGAAATTGACTAGAGCACAAATAATGCGGAAGACGAGTAATCAGACGCTTGTGACTCTATATTCTAGAAAAGCAGAGTACATGGTACTGCGGCATTCCGGAAACAATCTTATATGGCTGCGATGAATCTTCTGAGAAATAAGCAATGAACAGGTGCTTGATACCAAAAAAGGAATTATAAGATCCGATCTATGTCTTCACTGATAATTCTACTGTTACATCAGCTGTCAAAACTTCAGAACAGCTGAATTAAACAATCACAGATTATCGAAATCCTATTACGTTAAGGAACTGGTGAGTTTGTTGTTGTGAATATACAACAGATAGGGAGTGAAGTGAAAACTGCTGATGTGTTTATCAAAACAATAAAACTAAGTTTGTTGGATAAGCTACTTGTTATAAGTCACATGCGCTCAATTTAGTTATTGAAAAGATGGTACTCCTTCTATTGGCATAATTTCTTTCTATACTTTGTAATTTTGTATTCTTTTTAAATAGACCGTTTGGCCGAGCATTTGAGTCCGGCTATCTATTTGTTTCTATTGTGATTTACAGAACACCACGGGAAGTACTTGGGTGTGCGTTCGATGGGCATGCACACATCGGAGTGATTCTGAGCGCAGGACATCACCCGCGCTATCCTACGTATACTAACCTTCTCTCATCGCATTATCATATTTATTTCCATATACACCCTTGATATCCAAATACTGTGGAAAGTATGAGAGAATTGCTTGCACGTCTACTTCCTTGATTGTTTGGAGTAATTTGGACGTCAAGCATCCAAATTATTCCAAACAATCCCAAAAAGGATACAACAGAGGTTTGCGAACTTTTCTTGAATGCGTTCTATGGTACGGACTACCAAAGTTGCAGTATGTTCGTGTCATAGAAAAAAGAGGTAACATCTCATTCATTACAACATGTTTGGTAAACCTTGCTGTAATTATAAAATCATTTTCTGTGCCATGGGCTAGAATTACCTCCCACAGTGTCGGTTGGTGGCTTAAGTTAGGATGTAGACGACCATGGTGGGTGCGCTGAGAAGAGTTTTGTGATTGGTTTTTATGGTCGCATCGTTTGAATAAAAGGTGTGAGCACGCAAGGTTAGTTGAAAACAACCCGACACAAGCCGCTACCGCCGCTTTCTGAGACCCTGAGTGCATCCTCGGTTGCGTTTCGTTCGGAGGTGGTTTGGAGTACGGTTTGGCGATCAGAATGGACCGTCAGAGGGTCCATTCTGACCGTCAAATCTGAAATACAGGCAGCCAAATTTGAGCGACTTGGCCTATATTCATTGGCTCATAATTTATCAGAAGGCCAAATGGTAGTTTCTGCATGCACCCGCTAGGTTCACTGGCTCTGCAAGCGTCTCCGACACTAAGGCAAACCAGCCATGATCCGTAAGTCTAAAACTTTGCTGTAATATCCTGTTCATCACAGCTGCGCGGTTGCTGAAAGCGCTACCCAAATATGCAACGAAAATCGAATCAGATTAATTTATATTACGTTCTTGGCACATTTCTCTGACATCCACTGCATGGGCGCCAAAGCGATTATGCAAACCGTTTCTTCTGTATTTTACCAGCCCACACATCTCACCTAAGGTGATAACCAAGTACACCAGCTGCACTTGTATAGAGCTGGGCTCAGTGCAGTACAACATGTGCAACGCGTACTAGAGATTTCTGGGTAGCACTGAAGATGTTGAATATGAAAATTGGGTCGTGTAAGGGCATAAAAGTATACACAAAGAAAACGGCGAAGTAGAAAACATGCGACTCAACAGCATAACAGAAGGGTGTTAAACACGGTACCGTGTTATCTTTGATCAGTATCGCCAACTGAACATCAACCAATAGCAGTAACGCATCTGTGAACGATATTTGTAGTGATTATTTTAATGGTATAAAACACTGAACGGTAATAGTTGTGAAACAGACTTGACCACAGCGAATTACATCCAGTCTATAATTCGCGTTGACGTATCTGGACGAAGGTGGTCTGAGGCTCGAATGAAACGTAGGACTGAGCCTATAAACGGCCGGCATAGCAGATGTATTGAGAACATGGGTACACACGTACCTCAGTATTGTAAAGAGCTCCAATTTAGTGTGATCATTGCGGTAGTTGCTCACAGTCTCAGGCTCACTGATGAGGATGTTGCAGCCCAAGACTTAATTGTTGAAGAAATATCTTTTTTCGATACTTCACACTTCATGCGCCTGAATCTAGGATTGCGGATCTAAAACGAACCACCATAATACATCCGAAACTATGAACACTCGGATGCCAACTGGAATCCCATAAAGACATATGGGTGCTGGTTGGGCAAACGAACTTATTGCTGCTATAACGTGGCTATGCACAATAGTGGTGGATTCCAGTATTCAGGCGGCAACCGATATTCTATGTCTGAGCCTACGAAAAAATGCATAGATTCTCGATCATCAATAAAAATACTGCATTAGATCCCAGCGTGGCCACGCGTGTTACTTTTCTAGGAGATCGTTTCCAAACAGTGGCTTCCGGGGCGTTCCAGCTGATTGCAGAACCAACTTTTATCGGTAATAGCAGCAAGGAATGCTTGCAATTATCAGCTCCCAACGTTATCCCAATGCTCTGCACCAAACATTATGGTAAACAGATTCTCCTGACAGGTTCCAAACCGCCAATACACAGCTCACGCTACGAGAGAATTCTGCAAATGTGCCCTAGAGTTCTGTATCATTGCTGGCAGAATTCTTTTGCTGAATACTTTGTGAATTGTTGGCTCAAAAGTGTTACGGAATTGCAGGCAAAATGAAGCATGAGCATTAGTATCCGCTGCATCGTAGCACTGCACTGCAGTGAGCCACACTTCGACGTGGCTCGCTGTCAACAGAACGATCACTCTCCAACTGTTGTGAACACGAGAGCACTTTCGAACCGCACCATTTTGCAGACACTTATACGTCGGTGGTCTCGTTATGCTAGTTTGGCATTCAAAAGGCAAAGAATTAAAATGAACGAATAACGACTCTTCAAACCCAATTTTGAATGAATCAAATTTCTCAAAATAATTCCATACATAGCACAGAGCTAGTTTGCTTGGTACAAAAGACTAGCAGTATACTAGACATTTCCCAGTTTCTTCGGAGGTAAAACTAGCGCCAGACTCCACTAATACCTACCCTCTCAGGTGCACGTGGAATCCATATCTTACTGGTCCTGAGCGAGTGCCCCTTCAAATAGCAAAATAGAAAACATAGAATATATAGAATAGATACTTAGCGTTTACATAACCAAATAGCTTTAGCTTTCTTTCACCCGTTGCCCGACCTGCTCCCTGCATCGCATGCTCTACCACACGCCCTACGAAAAGACGCTCTGCATCACGTGAACCACCTCATCTACGTGCGCCATAATATTACGCTCCCCGATATCCCACTCCGCCACCACGCTCCCTTCTCTGTTTCCAAGCATCCCGTTTTCTGTTCTCCTTCCCCCGCTATGATACCCTGTTGCCATCCCCGTTGCACCTTCTATGGCCGCACCTCGTTCTCTCTCCAGAGTCAGCAACGCAGGTGCGCTCATAGACTCACACCCGACAAACGCCCTTCATCCTCCACCAACGCTCCCGTCCAGTTCCTTCCAAGGAGTAAGCGACGAAAATCCATTCCAAACCTCTCCACCATTCCTCCTCCCACTCCCTCACACCGCCCCTCAGACAACGTCCCCCTCGCCAACGATGAACCCTATCACATCCAACAGGCCTCCCTTTCCCTCCAAACACAAGATGCACACCATATGGCAAGTCACGCCTTCTGTTCATTCTCCTCCTCAAACCCACCTCCCCATACCTCGTCCCAATCCCCCTCCCCTCTCCTCAACAACCCCCATCTCGAGCAGCTCGTCCTCTGCAGCTGCTCCATCGCTTCCTCCTTCAGCGCACGCAAAGCCGACGAACTCATCTCCCTTCTCAACCACCCGGCCTTCTCCAAGTCAGCCTTCCAGAAATCCATCTCCTCCCCAAAGCAGTGCCTCGCACTCCAAGAACACCTCCTCAAGGAATGCATCAGCTCCACCGGCTTCCTCCCACTCAAAATCACCGATGAGCACAATTCCTTCTCCGCAACCCTCTTCCAAAAACGTGCAACAGACGTCCTGAAGCAACAACTCACTCTCGCACACTTCAACAACACCTTCTTCCAACCTGTGTCCCAATCTTCCCCTTCCTCGTCTTCCAGCCCCGCCTTCGCCCATCCTATGGCCGCAGCCTTTGGAAACAAAGTCGTTTCTGCCTTCAAACAAGCCATCATGCAGTGCCACATCAATGACATCGTCTGGCACACCCCCGAAACAACCAGTATGGAATCTTTTGTCGGTCTCGTCCAGTTATACTCCGATAAGTCCGCCTCCTCACTCAAGAGCTCCTCCATCAACTAATATCCCCTTCACATCACCCTTCTCAACTTCTCAGACGCATTCCGCCGAAAGTGAATCTCCGAAAACCTCACCCTCCTCGGATACCTCCCAACCTCCTTCTCCCCCTCTTCCTCCCCCGACCACGCAGACTTCATCCCACATTCGTCCTCCAGCATCCCACGCGAAACAAGAATGGACCTCATTCAGCGTGCCATCTCTGCAATCCTCAACCCACTCCTCTCTTCCGCCCTCCTCGGTTTCTCATTCCGTGACGCCCACGGTGTTCTCCGCCACTGCCACCCCATCTTCTCCAGCTACTGCGCAGACCTCCCAGAGGCAAAGGATATCCTCGCCATTTCGCACGGAACATGACCACATCACCCCTGCCCCAGATGTACCGTCCCCCGCGATCACATCTCCCTCAACACAAACCCCATCCACTTCCGCACACAATCCCAGACTCGAAACAAACGCAGAGAACACGCCGCTCTCCTTTGCCAGTCCGACGAAGCCCTACTCCCCCGCAAGCCAAAATTCGCTCGCACCAAAAAGGTACAAGCAACCAGAGTCCTCCATTCCCTCTCCCTCGCAAAGTATCCCTCTCTCTTCGAATCGTACGCCATTTTCAACATCACTCCCCTTCTCTCCTCTCACAACATCTTCGCCTTCAAACCCCCTCACAACTTCCACCTCGGCGTCTCAAAGCTCATCAAAGCCACCGCCATCGAACGACTCCGCTCCGAATCACTCTTGACCACAGTCGGCCCCAACAACACCAAACGTTCCTTCCACTACATCCGCACCTCAATCCTCAAACACTCCAACTCCATCCTCGCCGCCATCGAAAAGGACTCCCCCGCACCCGGCCTCCACATCCACTTCTCCACAAATGACAACTCGCAAGCCCTCACCGGCTTGTTCACCACAGAAGGCTTACGAGGAATGCTGGAAGCAAAGGATTACCGCACCCTCGACATGGTCTTCCCCTTCATCGGCGCCTTCTTCGACAGATGGTGCAAAGAAATCGACTCCTCCCCCATCACTTCTGTCTTCACCAAGTACAGAGACCTCCTTCTCTCCGCTATGCGATACAACTCCTCCCCCGAATGGACAGACACCTCCCTCCTATCTCTCGGAAAACACATCAGATCCTTCAAAGTCACAGCCCCATCCATTCTCGGACCCTACCACTCCTCCCACCTCGGCACCCTCAAGTTCCATCTCCTCGACCACATCGTCAAAGAGATAGGCCAATACGGGGGTCTCCACTTCAACGACGCAGGCATCTTCGAGCACGCCCACGTCCTTTTCAAATCACATTACTCCAAAACTTCCAAGCGAAGAGCCACCGCCCATACAGAATCCATCCGTGCTATAGACCGCTTCAATCTCTTCAAAAGACTGGAATCCACTTTCCGCAGACCCTTCCCTATCCTCCCATGCTCGACCTCAAACTCAACCACAACCACGCAAACCCTCCTTCGTACGTGACGGAAAACATCTTTCCTTCTACGGAATCTTCACAGCCGCAAAGTACCTTGCATGCACCCCCAACGCAAGTCCAAAATTTCTTCAAGAACTCTTCTCCTCAGACACGCTCTCCATCATCTCACAACTAGGTCCCACCACACTTCATTCCTTCGTCTCTCTTTCTATCGAATATCTCAAGCCAAATCCCTCACCCAACAACCTCCGTCAAACTCGTCTCACATTCGTCAACTCCGCATACGTCGTCGGCGGCTACATCTCAACACTACACAATTACAACCAAGAACGAAACGAACTCGTCCTCCAAGAACCCTCCGTCCCTCTCCTCCAGTGCCTCTACGCCGTTCCATCATTCGGACCTTCCAGATCACCAAAGTTCTCCCATATCCTTGTCGCAGAAACCAACTCCTCCTCTCCATCCACACCCACTGTATGGGTCTCTAAGCTCATTGCCCTAGTTCGCTTCAAACTACCTTCCCCCTCTTCAAGCTCTTCCACCCCCATTACAAAGGAATTCGCTTTCGTACAATTCCTTGAACTCGTACCACCCCGCGACAATGTCGATATCACCCTCAACTGCGTCTGCCTTCGGTGTTCAACCGATGAAGAGCGGGACCACACCACCGATCCAGTTCCCATCTCCAAACCTTCCACCGACGACAACGTATCTCCTTGGTTCGGCCTCATTCCTTCCACCTCTATTCTAGGTGCAGTCCACGTCATTCGAGAAAACTACCTCGCCCCTCCATTCACTGCTCGTCTTTACTGGCGCTTCCATCGTTTCTACATCAACCGATTCTATCGTGACACGTCTTCAAAGCCTTACGCCTCAAAATCTACAACACATCAGTAAACCACCCGTTCCACCAGTAACACTGTTCTTCTTCAATTTGTTCTTCATAACCTCCCAGACCTTCCTCCCACTGCGCCTTGACATGATCCGTCGCCTCACCTCTCCCAACATATCGACTCTCTTTAACCAACATCTTCATCCACACATCTTCTGGCCGACATGCACAACATAACAGTCCAGCACCCCTCCCAGCCGTTTCGTCATATGTTCCAAAAAGTATTCATCCTTCACGGCCAAGTATATCTTCCGCTTCGAAGGTATCATTAGCGCTACCGTCGCTTCTCTATCCCCATTGCCAGCTATACAACGCGGGTCACCCTCATCGCAACCTTCATTCTCCAATTCTTCATGATGTAGCTCTCTCACCCTCTCCCACGCCACACGAAGTATATTCTCTACCGCGAGCGGAAGATACTCACCGTACAATGTAGAAAGTAACACCTGCCGTCTTCCTCCACGCCCCACATCTGTGTCCATTGCCGTCAAAACACATCCGATCCACGCATCCAAACGAGCCAAATGCATCACTGTCCCATCAACGTACTTCATCTTTCCCTCCCTTTCCGTTCCCACCTCATATCCTATAAATTCTTCCAACACTTCCACAGCAGCCCCGTTCTCGAAGTACATTTCCCCTTCACTAAACTATCTCAGCCGCCCAGCAACCTGAAATTCAGAATACGTAAGATCTTCGATTGTTTTCATCCTCCAAGAACATAAATTACCGCTCTTCGCCTCCCCATCCCCCTTCAACTTCGTCTTTGCTGCCTCTAACTGCTTCCTCAACTCAATGTCTAGCTCCGTCCCCTCTCGCAGTCTCACATGTCTGGCTATCAAGTCATACCCAAGCAACGAAAACATTTTGTCCCGTGCCGCATGCTTCCAAACCGCAATCACATCACTCAACTTCTGCTTCATACGTTCTCTCAAACACCTGTCCGCAATAACTTCCCGCACGCATTGATCCTTCCTACCCACTTCACGACTTGACTCCGATCTCGCCCCCTCAATCTCGACGCCAACCAAGTACTTCAATAGTTCATTACTTCCTCCTCGCGACGTAGGCGTGTACGACCTCATCTCAGAAGCAATCTCAAACGAACATCGAGGTACAATCTCCTTTCCGCCCACAACAAACACACTGCCCTCTTTTCCCTTCCCCAATACTTCGCATCGACTCTTCCGGTTTTTTCCACACCCTCCGAAGTAAAACAACGCTCCGATACGTCCACCTTCGCATAGTACATCAACCTATCATATAGTACCCTGACAAACCCATAAAAACCCTCTTGCACATCAACCACATACTTCCTACGCCCTCGCAATTCCTTTTCACCTGCAGATCCCTTTCTCTCCCCTCGTCTCACCTTCATCCCTTCCCGTAAGCTATCTATCAGCAAATTCTCCTCGCTCATCTCTTCTCTCATCCTCTTCAGTTCCTCTTGCGTCAGCTTCAGTGACATCTTTAGGCTGCAGTGGTTCCCTTTGATCTGCCCAAGTTCTGCCTTCAACCTATTGAACCTCTCAACTAACGAAGATCGAGACATCACACCGATGTCGTCATTCCCTGCATCTCCCAAAATGTTGACAGGCAGCCGTCGCTCCTGAGCAGGCTCACTGGGCGACCGATGAACACTTCGTTTCCTCTCTCGCATTCCTTCCGGGGCCAACGGCGTTAGGCTTCCTTTATCACTTTCCAAGTATTGAGCCATTTGCACCTTTCGCTCCCATACCGGGGTGCTCGTGCGTTCCCCACTTTTCGATGCTTCCTGTATTCCATCCGTCGCTCTGACCACTTCTTCCACTTCTCGCGTTTCCTTTAAATCAGAGGGCCGTTCCACTTCTTCCTGAATTCTCTCTCTCGTCCATCTCCCCTTCACAGTGTGATCCTCTTCGTCCCCATCACTCTCTACCAAAGGGACATTTACCTCTCCTCCATATTGATTTCCCCTTGGGGCTCCACCTCTCTTCAGCGCAACTGCCCTTTCCATTTGTTTCCTTTCCGGCCTTTCTTCATCTTTATTTCGGTCTTCGACCCGCGCATTTGCTTTCAACCCTCCCTGATCTGGTACCGCTTCCCTTCTCCTAGCAACCGACCCTTTATTACCCTCCACCCCACCACCAAACCCACGCATAGATCGCTGTCCCCGAACCGAATCTCTCCCGCGTGCTACATGGGCATGGGCATCAGCCTTCAAATTCTCACTCGTCGTGCGCTCACTCGTCGTGCGCTCGGATCCGACGTTCTTTGCCCCACCTCTTCCCCCTCTCTTCGAAGCACGTTCTCCTGACCTCTTCCCCGATAATCCGCTCCTGGCAACACATGATTGCGCTTTCGTTCAACTCGCGGTTCGCTCCTCAATAGCCTTTCGCCGCGTCTTAGCCGCACTCGCCGAACTATCCTTTCTTGGGCCTCGCTTCCTTCCCTTCGGCGCGATTCTTGGAGTCAAAACTCTTGCAAAAGTGGCTGGTGACGCTCTGGGCTGGCGCATGCCGTGTGTTTTCCGGGAAAATCTCGCCACCCAATGCGCACAATAATCTTTGCTTTTTGTGAAATCTTGAAAATACAATCCACGGTGGTACCGAAAATGGACGTTTCTGTGTCACATGTATATCGCTTTGTATCTTCCTTCCCTACTGAAAAGTAATATTGTCGTAAGTTAGTACTAGACATCTGTTCACATAATAAACGACATCCTTTAGCCAAGCTGTGGAGAAAGGTTTATAACAACAAACTAATCAATGACTATCGTTCCATCCTCCACATTCAAATGGATTTGCCAGTCATAAACATCACCGTATCTGGAGAAGAGTTCTTCTCCTTGCTCTATGTCGGCTGTCGCCTCCATCTTAATAAGTTTGTAGTCCGTTATTCCCCCTGGTGTTCGTCCCACTCCCTGTGTCCGTTTCATTTGCACATTAGCCTGCCCTTTTTTCAAGAGGCCATCCACTATGGCATCTAACTGTTTATTCCCTTCCATGTACTTTGAATCGTTGATATACCCCGCAGTACAAAAAGGGGCAGGAACCCCCCAAAATGGGGTTTGCTTGTTTTCCATGCCAATTCGTCAGCTTTTTTCGATACCAAAGTGATTAGAACTGTTGACCGTAGACTTCTATCTCCACGGCATACTTCCGGAAGCGATCCTTCGTCACACCCAGGACTCCCTCCCCGTAGGTCTTGTGCACTTCTTTCCGATTCGAAAGGTCGTGATAAACCAAGGTCCCGTAGAAATAGCACACTACCTCGCCTGCAGCAATTCGACGAGTTGCAAACATTCCAACACCAGCCTTTTCGTGACCAATAGTACACTTGCCCACTCGCAACCCATATTGCACAGCCTCCATTGCCAATAGAGACTTCATGTTCTCCAGATTCATTCTTCACTGCAGCTCCCCCGTCCATCCATCCATAGCTTTCTTCCTTCCCAACTTCCCTAGAATTTCACTTTGCCACAAAGTGGAGAGAAAGTTGACAAGGTGTGTGGGAAGAATTTGGTACGGTGGAAATCGGTCGACAGCCCTCCACAACACGGTGAGCCTGTTTCTTCCCATTGGGAATGCAGAGGAAACACAATGGGGCATCTTTCGAAGCTCCTGGCTCTTCTCAATATCCGTGTGTCCTTCCCGTATTATGGAAGCGAAGTGAACAATAGCGGCATGCCTGGCGTGTTCAAAGTAGCCTTTGTCCGGTTCACACCCCACAAACTTCCGATGCTTGGGCAGTTCCATGTACGCCATCGCTGTCCAGAACGTTCCGGCAAACATGCCGACCACGAGGTCCCCTGGCTGACTGAACCTGCGAATCAGGTCTTTCAACAGTGCCCTACACTCCTGTTCCGGTCGCACCCTCTTCCTCGTATACTTCCCATCCTGGTTTTTCACAGACCATATGAGCATCTCACTATTTGACATAGCTGGCACCTGATCCATGATTGCATGATACGCTTGGTATTGTGAAGCAACATAATTGATGTTCTCGTAGTTGAACATCCGGTGCTGTTGTGTATAAGGAACTCCAGAACGAAAAGCAGGTACAGCTTATTCTGCCGTCTGGTGCAACTGGCAACTTCTTCTCCCAACGTTACCCGTCGTATTACCTAACGACCGTACGAAATGGAGGGGCTGTTCGTCGACGACAAAGGAGTAACGCATCGTATCAGATTCATCCATGTAGGTAACTTTCCGAAGCACATCCCGCCACAACGGTACCTGATCCCATGGGCAGAACTGTATAATATGTCCACCAGGACGTAGAAGCTTTGACGACCTCCTCGCTGACCTGCTCATGCCCTTCTCTGTCAGAATATCGTGTTTGCTGTTCTCCAAACGACGCTCAGAACGAGTCCCATATGGCGGATCAGAAAGCAGGAACTGTACCCTTCCTTCAATAGATACCTCGCTTTTGCCAGACTTGTTGTCGTCAACTTCGATGATATTTTCGAACTTGCAGTTGTGGAGACGGAAGTCGCAGGACATCTCCTTCTCACAATACTTGTAAGCTATTACATCATCCGAAGTCGTAGGGTACGGTGGTGCACGAATCCCCGTGCCTTCGACATCATACGATAAGATCTGCGACAAAGCTGTTGTCTGCAGTCCTTCAGTGGCCTTTGGTGCAGTACTACGTTCCGCATCCTCTACCATCTCTATCTCTTCCACTTCTTCCAACTCACCCTGATCACCACCTTCCACACGCTCAGCATGTTCGCTCCCACCACCAGCCGTACCAGTTTCTACCGGCTCCATAATGATGTCAACGTCTTCTGGGGGCTCTGGTTTCACAGCTTGATGTACTTTGACATTGCTTCCATGCAATGCAATGAGCTTCAGAGGCTTTATGGCCTCTTGAACCGTAGTGACAGGAGATTCACTAAAGTTCTCAAACTGCAGAGGGAAAAGTCTTGTTCTCGTGATGATGAACCTTTTGAGGGCATCCCATTTGCTGGGAGCAGAGATGTCGAACAGTTTCTGTTGTACCACCACATTAGAAAGGTCACCAAGGTATTCTTTGGCACAAAGGCGAAGCGCTGTATCCATTGGGTCCGGCAGATTCCATGCCCATTTGGTAACGTTTTCTTCTACGGTGGTGACGTTCTTCTCCTCCACAAACTGTTTGGAACAATCTTTATGTTGGAAGCCCATGGAGCGTTGTGCGATATCGGTGAAGACTACACTGATATAGTCGAGTCGAATTTAAGGCAAGATCATAACCTCAACGTTGGGAAACCCGAGGAATTGGGGGAAACCATCCCAAGCCCTGGTCACCAGCTGCACACCATACCCGACTCTCTGACTCTGGTTCATGTCCGACAAACGCACTTTCGAGAACTTCTTAGCTGCAATGCCCCTTTTCCTCTTCCTACTACTTCCTTTCTTATCCACGGCAATCTGTTGCAACATAGACAACCCAATGACTATTTCAAAGTCGGTGCAAGGATCCGTGTGGAAAGCAGAAGAATTCTTGGTTGCTCTCAGAACACGGAACTTGCAAAATACAGATAGCAACACGTTACGGGGAATTCCTTAAAGCCCTTCCCTTTTAAAACAAACCTTCCAAAAGTCCCTTACACGCCTGTCTTCATCACGGCTTTTTACTTCCACTACTCTTGCCATAAGATAGAGTTGACGTCGAGGGCCTCTGAGAGACATGTTACGGAGCTCGGAGTCCGAATAAGAGATGTAATCCGGTCCATTGAGAGTGAGAAACATTTTCTTGGCGAGTCATGAACGTTGCAACTTTGTACTGCGAACTCCACAAAGTCGGTGTGCTTCAAACTTCTCGGCTCATCCACATTTTGCCTCGTCGCTGCGTAGTCATCACGAACTGCAAGATAAGCATCAATAAGCTCTTCTCCAGTTCTGTGCATCTTGAATGAACCCGTTTCCCTCGGATTATGTTTCTCTTCGTTTTGGGTCGAGGACCATGTACTCTCCAGGAACGATCTTAATCCGGAGGACAGGTTTTTATATGATGACGGTGATGCTGTTCCTTCGGAAGAGGTGGATAACAGTTTGGGGGTCTTATACATCAATCGAGATGATTATGACCAGCACAATTGCGTAATCGATATCCAAAACATTCGATTTCCGAAGAACATGGTTCGTTCGAAGAATGACAAACATCTTCGAGATACGTCGAACAAACTGAGGAAATTCGGATGGCTCCTTTCTTTTGGGTCGATTGCGGTGGCCCTGTTGGAGGATGTGCCGGTTCGTGACGCTATTGATGCAAGTGGGCGTTTGATTGTTCCTGTGGTTTTGGTGGACGGCTTCCATCGAGTGATTGTTCTACTGGACGTCGAGCAGGATGGTGTGAGATGGGCACGGATTACTGCTGGTTTGAACTTCACGCTTTGGGAACGGAACGACGGCCTGAGAATAACATTGAATGAGGTGTTGTGGCTGGGGAAGACGTTGAATGATTTGGGCTCCAATGTTCTGGTGATGTCCTTCGCAGATAGGATTCACACTGCTGTTTCGTTTATTCGTAATGGCGTAGAGCAGGATGGGTATGAGTTGTCGAAGCTTAAACCCAGCCAAATCACAGGGCTGTTGGTGAGCAGTGACACGAAGGAGAAAGAAGGGAAGATACGTCATTTCAATCGCCATTCTGCTCTTGCTCTGAAGTTTGCGCTTAATCCCGGTCTGTTAGACTTCTTCGATGTTATGTGGCAGGAGACGCCTCAAATTGGAATCAATCATGTGTCTAGTGATAATCTGCTTGGAATGCCAGGGGATGAGTTTCGTTTTACTATCCAATGTCTACAGGCGCATGTTCGAGTGAGGTTTGCGGCCACTATGAAGATGGGATCGTTTGAGGATTTCCGAAAGTACTTCTTCGACTGCGCTTCTAGAACGTATGACATTTGCAGTGAGCTGGGGAGTTCCATGAAGGAGAAAAAGAATGTACAGGAAGTGATGAATACCACGGTTACCATCGGGGATTCTGACCAGACTGTGTCAAAGTATATCATATCTCGTCTGAGGAAGTGGTACACGAAATGGAAACGCAGTTCACTGGAGTCCAGAGTGAGTAATAAGGTGAAAGAGGTTCGTAAGACGTTGTCCAGCGCTTTGTCGGGCATGCAGGGACAGGATGCTACTGCTGCTGCTCCCTCTGCGGCCGATGTGGACGTGATCAAGTTGCTTGGTCTGAATGAAGAAGCTGCTCAAGAGCCTCCAAACGCTGACCAGGAGGCTCAAAGAAGTAAGCGAATATCAAAGAAGCGTAAAGTGGAGGTCCTGGACGAAGATGAAGATGAAGAGTCAGTTGATTTTGAGTCACCGGTGAAGAGGCAGAGACGATCGAATCGTAAGCCGACTGCACCTGGTGTGAAGGGACCTGACTTTGGTATCTCGCAGGAGGTGCTGGGGGTGCTGCGTAATATGGAAAGGAGAGATTTTAAGAGGTGGTTGACAGCACAGGAGATCATTGTGCTCGAGTCATGCGAGGATGAAGCTCAGGAGGACTTTGTGGATGATGAGGAAGACGAGGCAGAGGAGCAGCAAACCGCAGGCAGCTTTGACGATAAGAATCCTGACAAGCTTCCAGCTGGCTTAAGTACGCCAAGAGAGCTGGCTATGGGAGCAGACAGGTCTTGGGTGGACCAGGTATACTCGTTGCCGAGTGAGTGGTCTGCAAGTGGAAATGCAGTGAAGCATTCCCATCCATGGATGCAGAGGATAAATCTGAGGAAGCACCATCGGGCGGAGTGCCTATCACCTGATGACTTCCGAATGGTTCATCATGCTTTGTACTGGCATGCGTCGCGCAACATGCACAAATAGATGGGTACTGCGACACGTCCAGTGCTGGGTGTGAAGATGCCGTCATCAGGAACGGCATCGAATGAAGAGGAAGCGCTATGGATGGCCGCTTTTGAGAGAGAGGACTTGGCTCGTGTTTAATTTGCGAAGAAGAGAGTGGAGCTGTCGGAAAGAGGGTTTTGTGTGCTGGAGAATTCCGGGACAGATGAAGCCATGGAGAGTGAGGCTTCGAAGAGGGGACTGAACATGGACGAAGATGTGATAGGAGAACTGATGGACTTCTTCGAACGCGACTTTTTTAGGCAACCGGATCTCACGAACGAAGCGAATCGTGTTTTCTGGAATATGATCATCAATGAAGGAGGGGTAAAGGATGTTAAGAATGGTATCAAGGCGTTGGGGCGTTTCATCACAACCAAACGAGGGATTGCGGACAGAATTGAAGAGCTTGAAAACGGTGCAGTTCTTGCTCGAAAAAGAGCCATGTTGGATGCAAGGCTCGGTCAGACTGCAGCGGCTCTCGGGTTGTCTGAAGGTAGAACAATGTATGCCCCTCACACGGGTGGCCGTATCCTTTGTACTGGAGAGGATTGTCCGACCAGGTGCTACACACGGATTTCAGGGGTTTGACGGAGAATGACAGGATGAGAAATGTGAACCCGGGGTATTTTGCAATGGAATGGGGACCGGATGCGTTCATGATTTGGGTTTGTGAACGGTCACATACTCTAACAATGACACGGGGTAACTTGAAAGAGCAATCGGCTTCTATGATGGTTCGGAAGTTCAGAGTTTTACCGTTTTCTGTGTTCATTGGAAGAGGGGATGTATTTCATGCTGGGGCTGGGTACAATGATGCAATAGCGAAATTCTATTGCATGCGATACCATATATACTTTGTACCTGAGGGATACAATCTCCCGGATGCGATGCATAGGCAAAGCGGTTTTCGCCCTCCCTTTTTTAATGATAAAGAGGACCGTGGCGATTTATGTGAGGTGAGAGGAGGGGAAGAGGAGCGGGGAGATGAAGCTGACGATAGAGATGTAGTTATACAAGAAGCCGAAGGTGGGAACCCGTCGGATGAGGAGGGCGATGAGAATATACTGAAACCAGCGGAAATGAACACTGATGGAGATTATGAACAGGAGGATGACGATGAGGGTGAAATGGTTCCTAAAGAAGCAGAGGGTCTGATAGGTGAGGACGATGAAAGGGATTGATAATGATAAGTAAACTAGTGATATACGTTTGTTAAATCTGATGATTGCTTTTTGATCTTTATAATGAATGTTTATAGTGAATGTTTATAGTGAATGGGAGAGGTTTTCTACGATCGGGATTACTTTTTACGCGGCTTCATTCGAATGATGCGTAATAATGAAGGGATGATGTCTACAAAGATTTCGCTTTGTTATATTCCATAAATAAATGTCTACAAGTATGAGAAGAAACTTGGGATAGGTGTATTGGCGGGGCGAATGAAGGGGCAGCTCATATGAAACACGAATGGATGTAAAATTGAGTATGGGATTATGTATGAGAATTGAAGGTGATTGTACGGATGTGAAGGATCCCGTTGTTATAGCCAAATAACGTGATTGTCTATTCTGTTGATATAGAAAGTACTGGTTCTTTTCATACATGAATGCATTGTGGCGTGCTTGATGTATGAAGAAGAGTGAAGAGGGTGAAGGTATTATCGTGTAGAGGTTCAAAATATTGTTTTGTGTGTTCGGAAGGACAAGGGGTGAGCAAATGAGAAGATGATAAGCTGTGAATTTAAGCAGTGACAAAGTTGGTTCAAGTGAAGAGGTGAGACATTCATTATCGACTTTTGAAAATTCATTCACGACTCTTGAAGATTCATGTCATTTGAGAACATCCACACGCACCATGACTACTATTTGCAATTTTCGGTCAGTGAGCTTGGGGTTGGGACGATGATGGGAGGGAATGGTGGGGAGGGAGGTGCAGGCGAGGGTGGTCGAGGAGGAGGGGTAGGGGGAGGTGGAGCGAGACCAATGGATGGGTTCTACCGCGATGTGAAGGAACTATTGAGGAGCGCTGGGGGAGGGCTTAAGAAGCGTTTGGATGAGTGTATTGAGGAGGTTGTCGTGGAGTTGGGAGGGATGGTTGCGTCGGAGGAAGGATTGCCGATGGGTGCTGTCGCTGAGTTGCGCCGGAGGGTGAGGGAGGCTGGGGTGTGGGCAGAGCAGCACGTCGATGGGGTTGTGGCGTGTGTGGGAGAGGAGCTGGGGAGGCTGTGGAAGGAGAATGAGGAGTTGCGAGGACGGATTATGGAGTTGGAGAAGCGGCTTTTACTGGTGGACAGGGCTGTGCATCTAGTCGAGGATATGCGGAACAAGATGTATGGAGGTGAAGGGGAGTGTGGGGTGGGAGGTGCTGTCGGGAGTGGGTCTCCGGTTACTCCTGGAGGTAGAGGGGGCTTGAAAAGGAGGTTAGAGGAGAAGGACGAAGAAGAATTGGAGGTTAAGAGTCGGTTGAAGAGGAGGCATGGAAAGAGGGAAGAGGGAGAAGAAGGCTAGTGATGTTTAGTAGTGTCGTTGAGGCTGTTAGGACGACGGAATGGGTGGTATTGAAATCTGATGGGCGGTGCGTCGTGTGTGTGGGTACGGAGAGAGGTATCCAGATGAGTTCCTGAGGATGAGTTGGAAGTCAAACTAGGGCAGTAGGGAGTTTGAAATTCAAAAGATGGAAATAAAAATGTTAGTTTTGGTTGGGTGCTCGAAATGGCGCTGGCCGCGCAGCGGCCAGTGCCATTTCGATACCTGTATCTAGCTTTTAGTGGAGAATGAACTTGCTCCAAACTTGAAACTAGCGATGCACAGTGCAGGTGAGGCAAGGCTCTGTAAGATATGGAAGTGTGAATTCCAAAAAAAAATTTTTTTACTTGGCAAACGACAGAAACTAGCAGAATCTATCATCTTCGTAGTATTTTTGAGCTTTCGCCTAAGAAACTTGCGATCTAGCACCTCTATCTAGCATTCCGAGAACACTGACATCCAACAGCTTCAGGAGTCGTCTGCCTTCTCTTCTAACACATGTTTCTTTTGGATTGCGCGAAAGTACGTGCAACAGAGAAACGAACTTTCTGATCACTTGATTCGTACAAACTGCATCTCTACCACGCACTTCACGGTCAACTTCAACGCATTTAGCGAAGCTGATTGCTTGCTACACTTTCCGTTCCGAAAGCATCATTGGCTGCAACTAATGCAAGTAACGGGTTGGCCTTATAATAAAATGCATGCAAACCGCATTTGCCACGGAGTAACACCTATTTTCGTTTGCTTTGTTGTACTGTGGGGGCTTGCAGCACTGGCATGCTGGAGAAACTTGGAAGAGATGTTCGGTGAGCACGCGAAACAGTAGATGAGATGTGCAGTTGTAGCCTTATGTAGAAAAGCACAGAATCAATTCCCGAGATAGCAGTCTCAAGACTGTACCGATCGCATTCAGCATATTATGGCGCTAAAATAAGGCGACGTAACCGCAGCATTAGCACTCCTGACGGACGAAGCTGCAGAGTGGGCACAAGAAATTGAAAAATACGCAGATGATACTGATAAAAGTAGCACCGACAACGAATCGGACTCTCAAAGTCCCGTTTTTGACTCCTTCTACGACAACAGGGGAAACCAGAGTATACCCTTCATGAGAAATTTTACAAGTGTTGACTTTGAAAAGCTGAACAGATTTCTAATTGGACACGTTATTACTCGATGGAATTTGGGACGCGGAAAACAATGCAAATATGGACCATAGGATGTGCTGTTTATGAATCTTTGGCTTTTAAAACATGCTGAGCAGTCGGAATACATTACTAAGATGTTCAATTTGAAAGGGCCCACATTTGAGAAGATGATCATGTTCTTTGTCAAAATTGTGTCTGAGTACGCTTATGAACGGTTTGTTGAGGACTTGACGGAGAGAGAAAATGTGGAGCTACTGAACGAAAAGAAGAAAAATTTCAAACACTACCCGTTTGCCTTGTATGCTACGGATGTAACCTTTTAGGAGAGCAACCGACCATCTGGGAATATTGAGGAAGGGAAGCTCTACTACAGTGGTAAGCATAAGCTGTATGGGTATAGCTGTATGGGTATAAGGTAGAGGTGACTGTTTTGCCTCTCGGGCTTGCGCGCCACTGCTCTACCCATGTGCCTGGTTCTATTTCGGACTTGGATATTTTCTACAAGAACCTAGAGTACCACAAGAACAGTCTGTTAGAAAAGAAGGACGAAAAGATTAGTATAGATGAAGAAGTACATTCTGATCTATATGAGGATATGTGGGCGGTGATTGTGGACAAATGGTATCAAGGACTGCTAGATTTGATTCGCTCAATTCATGTAAAGAATACACCACGAAACGGGAGCCTTACAGTTGCTGAACGAAATGTGAATCGCAATATATCGAGCGATAGATTAATAGCCGAGAACTACTTTGGGCGTTTGTGTTCCTTATGCCAAATTTGTGGTTCTAATTATCGCTGGAAGGAGGCCTACTATGATCAATTCTTCTTTCTCGTCGTTGCTTTAGCAAACATGCACGTCAAATGGAATCCACTTCGTGCAGAAGATGGAGAGTTTTATCCGAAGTACAAACGAAGACTCTATTCTATTGGTGAAGAACTTGTGACCAAGAGAAACGATTGTTAAAGGCTGTAACGGGAGCGCAAGAAACGCCATATGGATGTTGAGTTTCGATCGTTGGCTGTGGCCCGTGAGCAACATAGCTCACATCCTGATGCTGATATTGACCGTGCTTGAATAGACTTCCATTCATATTGTCAATGTTGAGTGTCTACAGTATATGTAAACAAAATGGAGTTGAGTCCACATACCCGGGTGATGCAAAGTTGCCAATCTCACCTACAGCCAAGAAAAGGCACCCAGCCCCCACCTAGAGTTGCTTAGAAAGTGTTGCTCGGAGGTGCTCAAACCAAACTGCTCTTGTCGTCCATGTGTTCTCTCATTTTCTTGTTGATGGCCATAGCCGCCCCAATTACTGGCCTTGCCGGTTTGGCTGGGTTCTGCGAAGCGGGAGCTCTGGAACCGGGCGGCTCCAATGGCAGCAGTTTTGGAAGCATGGACGCTGGACGCAACGACATCGATGTCAAAAACGGGAGTGGTGGCGGCGCTCCGCCTTTGGACATTGCACCCGATAGCGTTGGCGGTGGTGGAGTTGGCGGTTAGGGAGCAGATGAGCCTGACTTGCTCGCCGGCGGTGGTGGTGTTGGAGGGAGAGGGCCTCCGCTGCCTGAGGTTCTGCTAAAGGGCACTGGTGGAGGAGCTGGCGGAGCTGGCAGACCTGACGGCGCGGAGCAGAACGGTGGCAGGGGTTGGACGGGAGCTGCCGGAAGGGCAAAAATCGGGCAGAACGGGATGGTGTTGGCGATGCTGCGGAGCAGTTGGATGAGAAGAGAGATAGAGAGGAGCGGCTATTCTGCCAGGCAGCAACACCGGTGGCAGCGAAGTGAACGCGCAAGGAGGACGGATGGCGGCAGCTGCGGTCAAAGGAAGGGAAGTCCAGGGTCGGGTAAAAGCAACAAATTTGTCTGACGGAAGTGGTGTGAAATTAAGGGGGCTTTTGCGCGCAGCTTTGTGTTTCGTTTGCGAGAAGATCGGCGGGACAATTGGCTTCTACAGCAACAAGCGTACCAAAATCGAAGGCAAGAAAGAAACAGTAGCTTCAACAAACTTGTGCTGTGCACTTCATGGAGGCGGGGGACGAGCGCGTATTGCGGCTGCCGCTGCAGGAGACCAAGGAGGCGCGCGCGCAGCGGCTCGAGCTGTAGGAGGTGGCGAAGGTGTGCACGCTACGGCAGCTGCTGCAGGAGACGACGGAGGCGCGCGTGCTGCAGCTGCCGTCGTCAGAGATGGCCGACGTGCGCACGGTGCGGCTGCTGTTGCACGTGGCGCTGCAAACGGTCGCTCTGGCGCCGTTGTGCGCGCGGTGGTTGTCTGCCCGTTGGCATGGCGCGCTATAAAGGTATTCGTGAAAAGGTGCCCGCTATCGTTCGGCTGTTTGTTTGTCATGCGCCACCAGTTCGCGCCGGGAAGTGACACAGGAGGCCACGTGGCCTAGAATGTGTCCGCGGCGACGAGCAGCGAGTACAGAAAGAGGCGAGTAAGCCATGAAAGACGTGGCTGACTGAAATTACAGTTTGGTATTTTCTCTATAGCTAGTGGCTCGTTGGTTTAAGACATGTAGGGATATTTAAAGATGAGTGCAATTCGTAGAAAACTATTTGTATTTCAAAATACAGCCGTGAAAAAATTTTCAAGGAATGGCAGAACAACAACGATCTGACTTTCGAAAAGTGTAACTAAATGAATGAATACGTGGTTTTAGGTAGTTACTCTCTATGTGGTTTAGAGACCTAATGGCAGCGGTTTAGCATTTGAACGTCGTCGTTTTGAATGTTCATGTTTTGTGTAAGCACTTAAAGCAAGTATGAATGTTTGAAGCATATCGGAGATTTCAAGCATGTTTTTCTTTTCACACCAAGAGAACGGTCCTATTTTGAGGCGCCTTTCATACAACAGCTGAAAAAATCCGCTTGAGACCAAGAAAAGCCGTTGGATCTCCAATTCGCTCGTATTTGTCAATAGAATCAGCCAAACACCCACATGGACCATTAGCATTGCAACTGTACACTTTTGAAGTATAGTGAGACCCCGTTGGCCTGTACAGTCACGTTGTTGAAGAAATAAGTGTTGCTTGCGCACAATTTGCATTGAGCTATGAGATATGCTTGGGGCTCCTCGAAAGCGGCGTGTGAGTACTTTCTTGGGTGTTGGCGGTTTGCCGCATAGTAATCATCAAACATCAGTCTTACGAGTCGTTAGTGATCGCGATATATTATTGCTGCTGGCGCTTGAAGGGGGCTTCGGTATTGTTAACGCTTGGTTTCAAATTCATCTGCAATGCCGCTGAGAACGTCAGAAAGAACTTGCTCGAGATCTTCGTTTTGAACTTTGTCACAGATCATTTCATCTTTAATGTTGTATCAGGGACGAGAAATGCGTGATCGAAGTACGGAGAATGGTTATATGTCGAAAGGGATAGCAGCAGTGGGACCGTACTGCGGATTTTCTGCTCAAATGACCAAATCTGGCCGACCCAATCAACGTTTTACATGTTCGTGGATAATAGGAGATTTGGTCCGAGTCCATTGGATACGGTCCATCTTCTTCCTCGAATAACTGTAAAATGCCTTGGCGTTTATAGACGCATACTAGAAGTCTGTCTTGCCCAAGGTGACCAAGTTTATAGTGCCAGTTTTATGCAGTGTTCACAAGAGCAGAAAGTGCCACTTGTGCTTCTGTCAACGGAATAGGGCTCCAATATGTGGAGTCGGTTCTTCTGCTTCCGAGTATAGAGTATGTGCTTTGAAGATCTATCTTTGATCGAGAATCGTACAGAGGTAGAGTAACCAGCGACCAAGTACTTACTCAGGACATGAAGGGATACAAAATTGGAGTCGAATGACGATGTGTCATTTGCAGGGAGTAAAACACCCTTACCGAATGGGAGCACTATTGCACCGTACGTCACAATTTTCGTTTGCTCGTTGCATGCACGCAAGGATTCTTTCTGTACTTTATGGTATTTTCGGAACAAAATCTTGTCCTCAGCGAAGATGTGCGTTGCTCCGTAGTCTAAGTACGTTGGTAGATTACTGCAGTTCAAAGAGAAAGCATTTGACCTTGCAATCAATCCTCAAGGTGCGGGACTATCTTTTTAGTCTTTGGATTTTGGCTAGGTTCTAGAGACATTGTTCTAGCTGCCATTGCGGAATTCTTGATTGTTACTGCAGTTTTGTCTTCCTCTCTATATTTGGATTCTTTTGGAGCAGTCTTTTTGTTCTTCATCTCGTTCTACTTCCAACATTAAGCTCGAATATGGCCAATTTTATCATATTTTCAGCATTGAACACCTTTCTTATTCCACAGATATCAGTTTGTAAACCTGCACATGAAAGCATTTTGTGCAAAAGACTATGGATGTTTGGTGTCTTTTTTGTCTTCTTTTCCTTTGATATGGATGGATATATGCGTTGTTTTCTGCAGTCTATCTCAGAACGAACTAAAGAAACAACTTGGTTATGTTCCGTATTGTTTGCGTCCGCGAGTAACGTGATTGCCATAAGGAAGTCAGATACTGTGCGTAGTAATGTCGTGGTATGTTCCATTTCTCAAAGTAGGGCTTGAGGATGCGCGAAGTCGAGGAAAACTGTTTCTAAATGTACCAGATGTGGTTCTATACCATCGTCGTCCATGAATGCAACAGACGTCCGCTTTTGTCCAAGATTCATTTTGACTGTGTGTTGTCCTTCTTGTATGCAAACTCTCGCTTTATCCAAACTTCCAGAGGTGAACAGATTTCTTGTTCCACCAGCTCCTATACAGCCAAAATGGCTTCTGTGACTAGTTTTTTACACTTTGGCAGATGGTACCTTGTGGTCATCATTATCCCACCGTCTAAAAGATTGAATGATGTCCTGCACCAGTCAATGCTTCTAGTGGGCGTGGCTCGGTGAATATGAACAGGAATTGGTGAACGTGAACCAAGTCCCTGGCATATATTCGCTATGTGTATAATGGAGGTAGCTCAACGCAACATTGGTAACGAAAGCTGGTTAATGTTTTGGTATGCTTCGATTAAATCGTCTTCTTGTTCTTCTTTAGGCGAAGCCACTGGCAGGATATGCTATCCCCGAGCCCCTCGAGGTGAGACCTCCAACTGATTATAGTATTCTCTTGAGGCAAGTTTCTGCTGCCTACCTGGCTTTGCTTGAACCAAAGCAAACTGCTGTTTGTCCATATGGAATTTGCAAGGGATTATACTAACTGAAGATAAGTGTTCACCAGTTGAATCCTTTTGGTTCCTTGCAAGACGGGAACGCGGCTGTGTTGGTACATTGCGCTGGCTATATGGTCTGCTCTGGCCGAACGACGGCACACCGTGTCACCAAAGGCAGACAAAGTTCAGGCAGTAGAGGAAGTCATATGGTGATATGTCGAATCCAAAGGATTACGTCAAATGCCCAATCGATTCCTGTCACGGTACACGGCTTTCGAGGTGTCCATCATTTCCATTGCAACAAAGTTACCTACTTAGCATAAGTAGCTGATATTTGAACTGCAGGTATCTGCGGCATTCTTCGTAACTAAGCACAAAGGTGCTGCCTGTTGATGATGCAAACAACTGAGACAGTGACCCCAGGCCAGCAGCTTCTTCTTGGGGTCTGTTGATGTGATATTCCGTGTTTTTGTCTCAATCAAGTCAAGCCAAGGCCCGAAGAAAGTAGTAGGCATGGGTGGCCTCACTTGTGGCGCTGCACAAATGATGTTAATCAGGTCTTGCGTCATCTAGATGTTCTTGATAAGTGAGTTACAAGGAAAGGGCGACGGCAGGGTGGCCTATGGCTCAGATTTTGATGTTTATTGAGACACGGACTCGGTTTGTGGTCGAGGCGTGGCAGCTGGTGTACTAGAGCATGCCAACAGGTACTAGACCAAGCAGGCTACAGTGACAGAGATTGACCGAGGTTGCCACAGCAGAGTATGATGCAGACACGTTAGAGGTGTGATACAGGGGCAAGGAAGCGATATTTGACAGCGGGGTGAAGTGTTGACACGAGAGCGGGATGAAATAGAGGCAAAGCAGTGGCGTGCAACAGCGGAGTATAGTGCGGGCATGAGAGAATTATTATCTACAGACGCTGCAGCAGAGTAGGATGAAAGCTCGGCTATGGGATAGGGTAGAGGCAAGTCATTGGTGTGTGGTTATAGCTTAGCTTATTGCTACAATTCGAAGTAGGGGACTCGGTCTGGAAGAGATAATGCGATAAAATGGTGTCAGCATGTGCGCCCTGGCGGTTGTCGTGGGGTGTGGCGTCAGCGTGTGACGCACCGAATGTGGGCAAGAAGGAAAAGGAAGCCGACCTGTCCGGCGGAGGGTGTATAGGCGAAGAGAATCAGTCCGGAAGGTAAGGAAAGGGCATGCGCTAAAAGGAAGTTTTATGAATATTGAGGAATAATACGATGAGAATACCGTGTGATCCCCCTCCCTCCCTTCCCCAACACAGACGGAGGAGAATCCATTTTCTTGTATATATATAGTAGTTAGTGTGTGGAATCCGTGGCCCAGTCTAATGGATGGCCGTAAACTGTCCGTTCTGCTTGCCCTGCTTGGCTGGCTCTCTGAGAGCGGTGCTATAATGTTTTACCTGCTGCACCACCTCAAGGATGCCAGAACACTCAAAATTTGTTTGAATATTTTGTGTAAACTATTGCTAACATAAAAGGCCAGAATATCACAAAGAGTGTTTGTGAGTTTTTGGGAAGTATATTCACGACGAAGACCATGATTAAGGGTCCAATTCGTCCAAACCAAAGCAATGAGTTACAAGGAGTGCAGAGTTCTGTAACACGAAGAAGAAACAAACATATTAGAGAACCTGGTTGAATATGCTTTCAGATTTTGTTTGGTATTGTCCGTTAAATTTAGCTTCATTATCCAACAGCGATCATTTGTCAAATAATGAAGCAAAGATGACAGATAATTCCATTTTCAAATCATAGCTATGCATAACACACTCTTACTGGCAGGTATTCATGAAGAGTTCTTCCAATGCGGACAGAATGAGTGGCTATCCGACTACTGCTGAGTCCTAAAGCCTGACAGGTATCTTAGATTTGCTTGTGATATTTAACATAAAACAACGTAAAAAGCTGTTGTAATTCATCAACAATTATAACCTTTAGACTCTCCATGTAGGATATCAGAATACATATCATAACTTTCCATGTAAGTGAGACAAATTGGAATAGACCAATTTTAGTCTCTCAGATGTACACTCTTGCAGATTGCGTGGGAGAAGTCGAAAAGTGCGGATCACCGGATCACGACACCAGGTCCCACGACAAGCTCGAAGCTTTGCTTGCTCTTACGTTTGCAGTCCATGTGATAACAAGCACGCCTGCAGATTGTGTGGTTTTATAGAATAACTCTTGAGAGACCATATATGAAGTTCAATGTCAACGGTGTGGAAACTGTTGAGGATTAAGGGACCTCCAATCCTTTCAGAGGTCTCAGGGACCGTGAGAGCTGTTTTCTTGATGAACATACCAGTAGGTGGACGATGCATACCGTATTCTGCATTTTCTGCCGTTACCCACGAGCATCTCACTCGCAGTAAGAGTCCTCGATGAACTCCAGCAATACTGCACCAAGCTCGTCGATAGTTCGTGGTAGCAACTTACAATATGCTGGGAAAAGAGCAACTTCCCCTCCATATTTTTTCACTGTGACGGGTTTGATTGATTTAATTAGCAGGGAAAGGCTGTCTAAGAATAGGCTCAACGGGATCATCTACCTGGACAGGAATATGAGGCTCCAAGGGCATGGCACTGTATGATGTTTTTGTAATGGTCTCAAGAGTGCTTTTTGTGGTCGTTTGGTTTGGGCGTTGTGCCTTGCTGTATGTTGCTTGACGAACGGGCTTCAAAGAACTAATTCGTGTTCCTGTGGAAGAGGAGCGGTCTTTTTCTTGCTTTTTCTTGCTTTTTCTTGTTAGTCTCTATTACAGTATGAGTAGGTAGATTTGCAATGCTTTGCATATCCATGGTGCCAAGACCTTCGGGGTCATTGGTGTTGGATGGGAGGTCAAATGTACAGCATGGGGTGAAACCGGCTTTATTTAGGCGACTAGGAGAGCCCGCTGAGTTCAACTCGGTTGATACATGGAAGACCAGAAAAGTGCCATCGTGAGGGGCGGCAATAGCGGCGACAGTAAGGGCACATTTTGACTTGGAAGATCGTCCCATTAGCACGGCATGTATGGTTACAAAGGAGGCGAAAAAATGTGGACCTTTTTGTGTGATTGCTTTTCGGATGCTTACCAATCGAGGCTTTCATAAGCTGTGGTCACTCCGAGTACATTGATATGTTCTTCTCGATGCCATTAGTCGAAAAATGCTATTGTACATTGCCTAGAGGTGATAAATGTCTTACAGGTTTGCTGTAGGCATGTGTTCCAATTGACTGTGTGGGTGCCAAAAGCACCAGCGAGCAGTGAAAGTCAATTTTTTTGGTAGATCAACAAGCCAGCATGAGATGAGGCGTCAAAACAGAGGAACATTCTGGACACCTGCTTTCGCATATCAAGAATGAAAAGCAGTAAAACATTCAACCACCTTTGAAGCTTTTCCAAGAATCGAGTGCGAAGTATTCGAAGTGGTTTTCCGCCTCTGGCGTGGTTGATGAATACGTTAATCTCGAGCAACACAGAAGGAAGTGGCCCGTCTTCCAAATCGCACCATACTAACTTTCATGTGATAGACTCTGCCAGTATTTGGTATGAATCTACGTCGTTTGTTTTTCAACATGCTTTCTCGACTTCCTGTAGAGTCTTAACTGCGTCCGGGAAAGGGATTCGGTTCACTAAACCAGTTCTCCATCCCAATGAATGGAGTTATACTCTGTAATCGGAATCCCATCTCGCACGACTTCATGGGTTTGACCGGTAAACCATTGTATTCGAATTTATTGTCGCACAGCCTCTGTAATATGGTAGCTGCTGTCGTGGACCATTTGCTAAATATGAAGCTTATGTCGTCAACTAAACGGAGACACACCACGTTCCCAGACTTTTAATGTATTGTTGTTGTGTAGTTTGACAAGAAGAAAAGCTTGCTGTGGTGGAAGCTTGCAGCAGTGTGGGTATCTTTGAAACATTCGAAACGTTTTCTTAATCAATTTTGGTGCTTCCGTGTGAGCAACATGTACTGAAAACTTGTATTCCATGGGTACTGTGCGTTGAAGCGGTCAAAGCAGAAGTTCGTGGTTGAAAGAAAGGTGAACGTGGCATGAAAGAAGATTGACGAGCTCTTTTGGCAGAATAGAAGCTGGTGAGCCCTCTATAGGGCATATTTTTGCCATATCTGGGGGGTGTGCGATGTTGTGAAACGCATTGCCAATATCGAAGAAGAAAGATGGGAGAGTATTACATCCTTGATTGTATTTTGGAAAAGCATCTGCGCAGGGAGCGTATAGGTGCTGAGTATAGAGAAGAAGGTCGTTATGCGGTTGGGCCAACTTTTCAAATGATCACGGTTGGCGTCCTTAAAGACAGCGAAGGCCAACATAGTTGTTAGTTGGTGATACTGCGGTACGTATCATCCTTATCTTCTACTACTGACCAAGAAAACATTGTCGCTTTGTGTGCTTAAAGTAGGAGTTCTGCATACTATGCTTTAGATCCGTATAGCTTTGAATGTTGCATAGGATTGGTGGATGCGTTTGGTGGTATGCTTATGTTCTCAAAACTTTTTGGGGGAAAGCCACTTCGGAGGATTTTGATAGTAATTCGGTCAAGAGAAAGCTGGACTTATTTGGTTGAACTTTTGGCAAGTCTATTCTGCTAGGGTCGGAAGCTTTGAAAATTCCTCGTTGGAGTGCTGGGTTGCAATTTTGCTCCATGAACTCAGCAAAGACCATGTTTCGTAATGAAACGTGGGAGGGGTGGTCTGTTTAGTTTCAGTCCAGCAGTGGTAGCATAGTAACTTCGCTCCATTGCAAGATTTTTGAGCCATGTTTGCTAAGCTAGAGGTTTTGACAATATTGGGGAGATTACATAGCTTACGCTAGGAGATAATTCTGCAAATTTGCCATAGAATTCTGTATCATTGCTGGCAGAATTCTTTTGCTGAAAAATTTGTGAAGTGTTTGCCCAAACGTGCTGCGCAACTGCAGGCAAATGAAGCTTGACTATTAGTATCCGCTACATCGTAGCACTGCAATGCAGTGAGCCACACTTCGACATGGCTCGCTGTCAACAGAAGGACCACTCTCCAACTGTTGTGAAGGCAAGAGCACTTTCGACCCGCACCATTTTGAAGTCACGTATCCAAAAGGGTCACGAGTCGTCTGCCTTCTCTTCTAACGTATGCGTCTTTTGGATTCCGCGAAACTACGTGCAGCACAGAAACGATCTTTCTAATCACTTGCTTCGTACAAACAGCATCTCTACCATGGACTTCACGTTCAACATCTACGCATTTGCTAGGCTGCTTGCTTGCTAAGCTTTCGATTCCGAAAGCACCATTGGCTGCAACTAATGCAAGCAATGGTTTGGCCGCCCATTAAAATGCATACAAAACGCAATCTCTACGTAACACCTATTTTGGCTTGCTGTGTTGTACTTCGGCGGCTTGCAGCACCGGCATGCTGGAGAGACTTGGAAAAGATGTTCTGTAAGCACGCCCTTCAACTAAGCAAAATATTTTGGGAAGCTGTTGAGCACTTCGTTCATGAACGCCAGCATCTTATCACCGATAAGATTAGTGGACATTTTGTTTCACCGAAGGTAGAGAATTATGCACAAGCTATCTACGATAAATCCAACGCACTTTCCAACTGCATAGGATTTATTGACGGCACTGTTATTGGCATCGCGAGGCCAAAGGGAAGTCTAGCTCAACATGTAGTGTATAACGGACACAAGAGAAAGTATGCTCTGAATTGTCAAGCTGTTATCAGGCCGGATGGTTCAATTCAACACTTCTATGGACCTCTTGACGGTCGTCGCCATGACTGTACCCTTTACGTCAAGAGTAAACTCGAGGGTATACTACCGGCAGTTTGGGAAGTAGATGGTGTTCGATACTGCATTTATAAGGACTCGGGATTAATGGCAAATGGTTCTTGGGGTTCCTGTTCTGAGAGCTACGCTGTCAACGGGGTAGGCTGCGTTTAACAAAGCTCTATCTTCCATTCGCATCAGCGTTGAATGGGTGCTCAAAAATATTAGGATGCATTTTGTGACTGTGGAATTTAAGAGAAAGATGAATATTTTTGAGTCTCCGATCGGGAGGTTGTACATTGCATCTGTGTTTTTTTCTAACTTCCGCAATTGTCTTTACCGGAACCAAATATCAAAGTACTTTGATGTAGAAACTCCGAGCCTGGACGAATATGTTTATCACGAGTAGTCGAGCGGGGGATCCGTGCAGTGAGGGCAAAGTCCACATCCCGAAGGTACCCAGGGCGCAAAGCGAGCAGATTTAGTCCGCGAGGAGAAACCACGCAAGTTTCGAGACGTTTCTCTAAAAACCATTGACTATGCTGTATTTAAAGGTGGTGATTTGTACCCATTTACTTGTTGCGATTGAAAGACTTAGTCATCGCTTTGAACTTCTCAAGCTTGAGCTTTTGATGCCCACTGAGTTCATCTCAGCGTTCCTGGCGTTCTGCTTCCATTTCCAAGCGTCTTTCGTCATGCTTCTTTTCGCGTTCGATGCAGTCTGCAACACGTCGCTCTTGCCTGAAGGCAAGCCATTCTCTTTCGAGAGCTATGTTTGCCAGGTCGGCCTCGTTCATGTGCAATCCAAAACGATCCATCTCGTCGCCATGCAGGTTATTCGACAACGCCTCTTTCGGTTCTTCCTAGCGGTAGAAGGAGTAAAGCCCTCATCATCCGTATCTTTGGCACTGCCCCCCTCTGAGTTGTTCTCAACCTTCCCTAGTTTTGTCGCAGCATCAATCAATGCTTGACCCATCCTCTCCTTCTCTTCTTCTTTTTTTCGCTCATCCGTCTTCGTAGCCTTCCTTTGCGCCTCCCAGTCTTCCTGAACTTCACGCATCGTCATAAGGAGATCAGCCAGCTCGCCCATCTCTCCACCACCTACACCTGACAAGCGCACATTGGCATCGTCTTGCATGCCGTAGTGCTCCTGCATCCGATTTTACCTATCCTGTGCTAATTCCCATGTAACAGGATCGTTTTCAAAGGCTGGATTTGCGTTAATCTTTGCGGCAACGCTTTCAAACCTTTTTCTGGTTTTGCCATAATTAGGCGTATGTGCCTTTGCAGCTGCCACTTCCCTCGCAATGATCAGATCCTGGGCTGCCGTACACCGCGAATGACGCCCCGCCTTGCCTTTTGTAGGCGTGGCCTCCATCAACACCTCTGCCATCTTTGCTTTGGCTTTGTCAGTAGTTTACTCAGTAGCCACGCTGTCGCATACTATTATTTGTGTCTGGAATGCTGTCGCGAAGACTTGCATACGTTGCACTAGTGTTTGCTCACAGCTGCGCTCACAGGCCTTCACTAAAAATTCACTTTTCCGATTCTTTCCTTGCATGTGTGGAATAGAATTCTGCAATCTGCATTTCAGTGTGATGACAGTTGGAGACTTCTGCAAAAGAAATTGCTGAAATGTCGTGGCGTAAGCTCAATATTGAAAGGATTGCCTTGATTGTGATGTGAAGTTTGTTGCTTTTGCTCTCTGTGAACTGGAACCATGGTACAGGTGGTGCAGAGTTATCAAGAGGCTGTTCATTATTGAGCTTTTGCCGACATGAGGGAGGGTAAAGAGTGGGAAACTTCTTGTTCTGTTTGTTACGAGCCCCTTTGTTGATTGAGATGAGGTTGCTGGTTTTGCTTGGCTTGTGTTGATTGATTTCCTTGCAATTGCTGGCTCCGTCGGTTTTTTGTGTTCTTATTGCTGCGGTGGTTCGTCTGAGTTCTTATGGTTTAGAAAGCTTTGATTGTCTTCAAACCTAATGCAAACTAGCGTTTCAGCAGGCTCTCCAGTTGTGGAAGAAAGATTTGTTTTGATAGGTACACTTCCAAGAAGGGTATTGCGACCCTCCATGCTTGGCCCCTGGGTGCGTTCCCTAGCCGAATGGAGCATTCTACGAAATTCGTGCCTACAAGCGCCTGAATGCTACCTCCATCCAATCGGAGGATTCAAGGGCTGCTTGCATGGAGTCGTATTTGAGAAGAGCAAAGCGCAGAATTATTGCTAAAGGTGACGTTTCCGCTTTGAATTACATTATTTTTCGGTTCAAAACGCGTTTCCACTCGATTCCCTCTACAGGCTGTTTCAAAATTACGCCTTTTTGAACCAGGCGTTGAAGAATTTTCCCCCCAAGAGCTTGCTAAGAGCTTGCTGACGGTAATTGTTGGGAGGGAAATGCGCTTTTGCGGGTATGTGACGAAGTACACCGGTTCTTTTTAACAGTGTCCTTTTTAGTGGAATATTGGCTTACCTCCGATCGTGATGCGTTGCTTTTTGCACGCCTGTTTTGGCCTTGGTCAGGTTGAGGAAGAATATTTCGAGTGATAGGAGAGCTTTGAGTGGGCTTGAACGCTGTATGTTTCGCGTCAAGGGTGCAGGCAAAAGATTCTCAGCTAGAATTTGAGAGATGCTGTGTGCTGCGGAGGCGCTTCCCACATCGTATAGTTTC
Source organism: Gracilariopsis chorda (assembly GCA_003194525.1). Taxonomy (NCBI): domain Eukaryota; phylum Rhodophyta; class Florideophyceae; order Gracilariales; family Gracilariaceae; genus Gracilariopsis; species Gracilariopsis chorda. Next base: position 288,906 of record NBIV01000010.1, on the reverse strand, counting down.
CATTGCATCCCTTTCAGCATGAGGTTTTTAGGATCACTAATGTTGAGGTGCAGCGCCCTCAGGGAGATATGTTTGGTAGTTGGTTCATTTCCCTAGTGTTTCGGTAGTGTAGTAATTGCATGAACTATGGCCTAATAAAAGTTGGACATGTGGAACGCGGAAGATTGAATTGGTGGTCGGCCACAGAAGTTGGCATGAACGACCAATGTGTGGTAATTTTAGTTAATTTTTCTTAATATTTTACCCCCCTTCCTGGAATGGTTAGTACGTAGTGCGACGGCAAATTGCCGCTGCACCAGTAAACTTTCACCAAAAAAGGACCACAACCTGGGGAATTAGCTGTAGACCTGGCTGCTTTTGCATGCTCTGTACTACTACTTGGAGAGAAGGACCGTAATCGTCGGAACGTTTACCCCCCTTAACAGGCTAATATAACCCAGTATTGGGACTATTCTCCCAATTACCTTGGTGTTCGCCTTTGCAGAACGTGTATGTACCGGCAGTGCCCTTTGTTCTAGTCACCCTCCTGACTCACCCTCCTCTCGCTCGTTCGGTACTTCTCCTCTCTTCCTCTTCCCCTTATAGGGTTGCTTTCCCACCATCGGCGGCCCGTGTCCACACGAGCCACTTACATGGAACCAAAAACGCTCCCCAGTACACTCACTGATACATACGGCTTCCGTGGATACCCGATTCTTGCCTCACCCTCCGTGCACAATTCGCAACAGGTAGCCTCGACCTCACAGCTGGACATAATCGTGCCTCTTCTGGACAGGCTCTATCCAACTGGGTTCACCTCTAACGAGCAAAAATGCCGAACTTCTTTCTGTGTTCTCCCACTCACGGGCATTGCAACATAAGTACCAATTGGTTACTATGCTACCTAGGTTAATGTGGCTAGCTTATTACAGTACTAATTTATTGTATTGCTTTATACAGGTAGTGACACTTCACTACCGTGGCGTGGGGCCACCTCTCACAAGATGAACCTAGTAGAACAGCCCTGCGCACGGATGGCAAGACAGAATTGGGTGTAAGACAGACGCCAGACCCGCGCGACTTGCACAGAAAGTTGAAGAGATCAGATGGCCAACGTAAGGGAGGGATACGTGTGTGTATGTTTCGGTGAGGTGTGCGTCCAAGGGGTGGCAAGTATGACTGGTCGTCAGTACAAGCCATGGATACCAAGACGTACCTATAGTGTAGAAAAAGGGAAAACGAAGTAAGGAAAATAGAGGGGACGTAATGGAACGACAACTATTCAGACAATTGGCTCGGGGGAGATCGGCACTGCCAGGTAATAAACCGTACATATAGGCGGAACCACAGTAAACGGAAATAATGCTACAGATGTTTTACTCGGACTCGTAAGGGATGAGCAATCCTTGGGCGACTGGGTTTCGCTACGTGATGATGTCGAGTACCGTCGAGCGCGTGAAAGCTCAGAGCTAAGAACCTTGAGTAAAGAACGCTTGTTGGAGAAGATTTACTGGTGCCGCAGTCGCGAGGGCGTCACGCTAAGTAGTGTAGCTCTCCTATTGTAATAACTACATAAGGGAATAAATACCATCTTTTGTCTATCCATCCTCACCGACAAGTGCCACCACTACTCCGTGTCCCACGTTTATAACCTGTTTGCGGGGATAGCCACTACTTATACACGGTACCACCCTTTTAAGGGAAAGTTATGTTTGAACATATATGAGTCATCGATGCAACCGGGAACAGTACAAAGTTCCAAAACAACACTCTGAAAGGGCATGCTTTTTACATAGTGCCCCTGAGGTTGAGCCTCACTCACACCCAAAGTGGGTGCAGCGCACTTTCTCGAAGAATGGTAACGATAAGAACCTCTTGGCTTAGCGTGATATCATGTGGCTTCTACATTAAATCCTCTAGTTTAGCTAAGACTATTCAGGCTCTACTAGCTCATTTGCACCGCATGACCAACCCGTAGAATTGGTTCTCCTTAGCTCCGCTAGCTCTCTTGCACTGCTAGTGGTTTGGTGCTGCCACCCCCATTTGGTTACCCAAATTCGACACTTCGGGTTATGCCCTCGCCACATTCCTACTATAGCTTATCCAAATGGCCTACCCAGATGGTACTGAAAACAAAATTGGTTTCACCACACCAGCTGGGTTTAGCTCTAACGAGGAAAAATCGCGAAGGATTTTTGGTGCTCTACCACTCACGGGCATTACTTCATCAAGTGTAATCATATTTCTGGAGTTTACGTTTGTCATATTCCTTCCCGAAGCCAATTGCCGAAGTTTGGATAGATTGTACGTCTCGAAAGAGTTTAGCCCTTCTAAAGAGAAAGCAATCAAGGCCGCAAGATATTACTGGCCACTCATGACCCCAGAGCTTTGCTGAAGCGCACCTTCAATTATTTGAAAGGTACAGTGTTTTCGGTACAGGTCACAGTTGGGCCACTATTTGCACTCGCCAATTGCAGGGCATTGCTGATTAAAGTTTGAAGGTCGTTTTCACTGAGTTTGAGAATCGCAGCAAGCGGGAGAGGAGGGAGGTCCTCAATGGCTATGCCAGGAGTCTGAATTTAATGTATAGGGGTCTGTGTTAGAGTAATTAAAGAGCAAGAAAGAAAGAGGCACTAGTAAAGTCCGGTAATTCACGAGCAACACGTGCCGGATGAGAGTGACAAAAACGATCGTTAAAAAACTGCTCGTAATGGTAGATGATAGCGAGTAAAGAGCAATGCTAGCGTATGTGGGGCACCAAGAAGTTTTTTGAAGAAGTATACTATTGATCAAGTCTGATGAGGAGCATGGAAACTTATGCAATAAAAGCAGTGATGTAGTACTTCAGGAAGTTCAAGGACAAAAAGACGTTGAGCATATCAGTTCTGAAGTGAGACTTGGATGAAGCAGTTAAACTTTTTGTACGCAGTTGGGTTGGCACAGAGATAGACAAGTTTGCTGGTTTTGAGTGATGGGCAATTTCAATGCAGTTGTTGTACTACCCTGAGTACAGAATAGTTGTAGTAATGTTTTTATTACCGATTGAAAACGTAGGTAATGCTATTTCTGAGTGAAGTATCTTTTGACGCTTTGACTACTGCCGACGTCCCACCCTCCTCCCCAGGTTCCAGATTCCTTACTCCTTAACTCTGCGTTAAGTTTTTGAAAGGGCAGGAGGATCTTCAAGTCTCGTCATGAGTCCACGATGGAACTGGAATTTGGAAGAAGTCGCGCTTAGAAGAATCTGAAAGTGGTAGTAGTAGTAGATCAACGGTCGAGGCCCGTCCGTGTGTAGAATTTTTGCCATAGATAGGGCCGGGAGTATGGATGTGTGAGGGAGGTGCATGGGTTCGGGGAGGGGCAGGGAAAATGGTTGAGGTTCATTGATGGATAGAGGCGCTTGATGATGCTTCGCGCGGTTTCTTGGGGAGCACACGCAGAGCAAAGCCGCGCTGCTTAATGCTTTACGGAAGGAGGTTGACGGAATCCTCGGAGGGGACGACGTTGAAGCTATCCCGCTACAAGTCAAGGACGGGACCTATCCTTTAGTAGGTAAGGATACGACCCCTGAAAAAGAAAAGACTGCGGAGGGAACTTAAGAGGAATCCTCTTCGGAGAGCAGTAGCGATGATGAAAGCGATGCGGAATCGTCCAGTACGTCACGCCGTCGTGAAGAAACTGACTTGGCGTCAGTCGTGCAGGCTCTAGCGAAGATGCACCGCGACCGTAAAAAGAACCGTGATGAACTACGCAAAGAGCATGCTTCTCTTCGAAAAGATCTTCAAAGCTTGAAATCCAAAAAGCCTAGCAAAGTAAAGGATTTGTTAGAACCTATGAATCTAGCCAGGTGCAGAGAGGTTGAAATGAACGACGAATTTGAAGTAAGTGGAACTTCGGACTCCAAAGAGGACTTTTTGAACGCGAAACCTTCTACGTCGACTTCCAAAAAGTCTAGTAAACGATTCTTTAGGGGTCTGGCGCGCCGGCCTCTCCTGGATCAGGCGGTTCTCGTGGACTCTGTAGAAGGAGAGAGATGGTTGAGAAAAACTTTGAACAATTACCCGACAGTCTCCGCGTGGACTGAAGCTCGGCTTTTGAGTGGAAATCGAAATAAGCGCGAAGCGGCCACAGTGGCGAAAACCATCAACTTCATCATTAGTTCTCTGGGTTTTATGCACACGAAAGACAAACCTGCGGTTGAGCTTCCCATCCGGCGTCTGACATCTGTAGTAATGGTGGACAGAACCGGGACCTGGTCTGCGGTGCATGAATTGGAGGAAGAGCAGAATGACTTGGTGAGCGAAACTCACCGACGACGATTGCTTACGTCGGCTAAATTGAGAACAGAACTCTCGGCTTCGACAAAAAAGGACGGGTCTGCCCTGTCGTAAGACAGGGAGACGGCTTGAGGCGACTTTAGGAAAAACACAACTACTTATAGCGCACTGAGGTACGATGGACGAGCGGGATATGCGTCCCCTACAGTGGGTAGTTTATGATGCGACTAGACACCCAGAGTGTGCAAGTAAGAGACGAAATCAACGTCTTAAGAACAGAGACTGCTTGAAGGCATCGTGCACAAGCTAGTATGTGGGCTGGATGGCCTGGATGATGGGCATGGCTTCTCATATCATCTGACGTCAGGAGAGAGAAACGCTTTTCAATGGCTGGCAACCAACTTCGTGCAAGACATCGGAGCGGAATCCTTCCGCCGACGCTATTTCGATGCGTGGTTTTCTGTAGAGGTAGAGGAAATTAATTTTGGATATGACCCCATACATAAGTAGTTGTGGTTAGACCAAGAGCGAGTAGCTCCTCACAAGCTTTACATGAACTTGAATGCCCTCATCCTACAACAACGCAATCGACTTGAGGCGCTATTTACCAATGCACTATCGCTTGGCAGCGTGCTGTTGCCAAATTGGGCTGGGGGTTTGGGGGAGCTTCAAGTCTTGTCATGAGTCCACGATGGAACTGGAATTTGGAAGAATTCGTGCTTAGGGGAATCTGGAAGTAGTAGTAGTAGTAGTAGTAGATGAACGTTGGAGACCCGTCCGTGTGTAGAATTTTTGCCATGGATAGGGCCGGTAGTATGGATGTGTGAACGAGGTGCATGGGTTCGCGGAAGGGCAGGGAAAATGGTTCAAGTTCATCGATGGATGGAGGCGCTTGCCGATGATTTGCATGGTTTTCTGAATATTTTCACTTCGTACTAAAGTGAAATGTTGTTGTCAAAAATCATTATTTGCAAAACGTGCCTTTAGTTGCCTCAGAAACCAGCTTGCAGCCTAGATCCTGAAGAAACGTATTGAGCTGGCGAAGGTCTTCAAGTAAAAAATGGTGATGATGATGTTAATGAGAGTAAAGTTGGTAAGAAAAGATAGTGAAAATGGTCTCGCACGAGATAGTTGAAGCCGTTTAGTCCTCACCTTTTATACTAGAGTAGATTAAGAAATGTTCACAGAAGCTATTCCTCTGCGAACCTGAAACGGACTCTTGCCGTGATCTGCACCTACACAATACTACATAATTTGCATATTTGACGGAAAGTTGCGTGGGTGCCCTATATTTTACCCACGCAAGCTTATCAATCGCTATTTTTCTTCACGCAAATTATCTTTATTGTTAGATTCTATTACTTCTTGTTCCAGTCTCGAAGTATCCATTGCTCAATTTTGTGATCTAACTTATTCTTCGTTGCAATTGTGTACACTTCGTTAGAAATGTTCTTTGTAAAAATATCAGCTAGATTGTTTTCCGATTTAACAAACGACATTGGATATTTCTTGGGCATCGTATGCGTCACAAATGGACGTAACATCTATTAACAATCTTTCCTCGGCGGTCGCAGACGATTTATTTATCACATCAAACAGGCTTTTGGAATCGGTAAGAATTCTTTGCGGAATGGAAAGCTCCAGCGTTTGTTCCAGATCATGTTTCAATGTATAATCGTAGTCAAAAGCGTCAGTAAACGCATGTACGTCGAGTCCTAGTACTGATCTCACAACTTGACGACTCTTGTAACTCTGATAATGAATATTGTTGCACTTGTTGTAAATGTCCGCGAGTAGCACTAGATATTTCAGATGAGAAGTCATATCGTCCTTGTTAAAGAAAGAAGCGTCTGAATAAACCCATAAATAAATTGATGTGTTATTTAATTCAAGGTAACGGAGTCTTGAGTTTTCTGATTTCAGTTGCTTAATGATCCTATTCATCCTGTTGACGATCTTCGAATTGAAATTCTCCTTCAAAACTTGTGCTTTTTTGGTTAAAGAAGTATGAAATATGTGGATTAGAGTAAACATTCCAAGTCAGTTGGGCGGCTTCGAATGGAATTCTTCAAATGAATCTTGGGTATTCATTGGTTCAAGCTCCTGCAAATAGTCGTCCTGGTCTATCTCGTACTTTCCTGTGCCGCATACTATTTTCATGCCTGAAATTTTGAATTTATCATGAATTTTATCCCAAGATTCAAATATCTCCAGGGTTTTTTTGGTCAATGTCATGAAGTATTTCCTTACTGTAATATCAATTCATCAACGTACGAACCAAGAAGTCAGGTGAGTGTCCCCTCAGATCTTTTGAAGAAAGCTGAAATATCTACTTTGATGGGGCTCATCTTAAAAATCGTCCTTGACGTAGGACATGATCGTTATGTTCCAATAGTCACTGGAATCAGGTAATCTGTAAAGCGGTATTATAAGAAGAAGCACGTAATCAGTTGAAATATATATATCTGGTGGCGGTTTGATGTAAAAGGTACGTGCAAGATTCTGGTTAGTTTGTATGTACGCCTGGGATACATGATGGCTCCATCTGATCCAATTGTGCATTGCATCAATTGACATAATGAGTCTGATCGTACCATAACTCACAGTTGTCGCATTGTGAATAACATAGTTTTGGTCTTTATCAGAAAACTCTTTGAGCTACTAATCTTTCTTTGTGAACCTCCTCTTTGGTGTCTGGGTTTTTAACTGCCAGTACGAAACGAGATCCTATGACATTTGCTTCATTGGGAAGATCGGATTTCGAAACCACTTTCCACGTTCCATTCTTAATGAGTCCTTCTATTTCCTTCTTCTTGGCATCTGAAAACTTCTCGGAGTGTCTTGGGGGGCCTCTATGGTCCAATACTTCGGTTATATGTAAGTGGCTAGATCCCCCTACATAAAACCGGTTAGCTTCATGAACTTCGACGTTATCTGAGTTGAGCTGATTTTCCTTCAAATTGGAAAGCATGTAGTTGAACAAGTGCTCAAGTTTGTTAAGTATGTTGCGTTTTCCAGGCTTTTGGGGGATCGCTGTGCTGATGAGAAATAAATGGTATCGTTTGAGAAACGCAGTATTGCACTTCGCCCTTCTTCCTTTCTACGATAATTTGTTTGCCCGATATCCCGGTGACCGTTAAGGGACTAGTCCATAGGGGCTGCTCTTTCTCTAGAAAGATCTAGACTTGCTGTCCGGGGGTGAATTCTTAGCGAACTGCATCTAGTAGCTGTGACTCGAGGGCTCGCTTCAGTCGAATTTCGTTGGCGATGATTTCAATTTCAGACTGCACTCTCTGAAGAGCTTGCATAAGATCATCTTGATCCAGAAGCTTCGTATATATTCCAAGAAATCTGGGCAACACTGCAAAGACGAGAAGAGAGAGAACAAGGCCTTCCCGATTCGTAGTGTCGTTTATAGCTTTCACTGCTGTACCAAGTATCAGTTCATCGTCCTTACTGTTCGCGTCAAACTGAGTTTTGTGAAAGATGTGACGAAGAGAGTCAAGGTATCGTTCTCCTGTTCCTATAGAGTTGTGCCTTTCCACTCCGGATAGATTGAAATCAATTACAAATTCAGTCATTAGATCTTCCCATGTCGAGGAAGTGAATACTGAACCATGGTCACAACTAATTGAGTTTGGATAGACTGTATAGACTGTAGACCAGTACTCTACAATCTCGCTCTAAACTGCATCCAACGATTGTCCTTTGGGAAAACGAGCAGCTCTGAAATGTGTCTGTAAATCGACAACATGTAAAACTGGTTTCTTGTTAATGAAAAACATATCAATGGTTAGATTATGATTGAAAACGACTCCTTGTGGGAAAGAAACTCGAAATCTTTGGGGATTTGGCGTAAATCGTTGATTCTTCTCACATGCCTTTGTTATTTACCGTAGGAAATCATTTTTTTCCTTGTTCGCATCACCAGGTTTCGCACGCTTGAGTAAGTTGGAAAGTTCTTCAACGGTTGGTTGGTAGACGTGGAGGTGCATTGCACGCAGCTCTGCATTCGTGAAGTAATTGGTATAAATATTCCACTCGACATAAAGATTAACTAGTTTGCCAGTTATTGCCATGCTCCAGCCGTTCGTACGTACCAGTTTGTATTCAGTGTTGTCGACGTAGAGATGTTCACGATCCAAGAAATCCGTACCAAGCAAAAGAGGTACAACACTGTCTATGATGTCGACGCATAGCTTGAGAACTCATCCATCTGGGGCACAAATGCGTATTGGAAGTTGAGCAATGCTTTGAAATTTTGAGTTTCCTAGTCGGTAGCGAATGCGAGGTTTTCTTTTTTGCGGTGGTATTTTGTGTTGTCTGCAATACGCTTTAGCTTGAGCTTTACCAATAACAGATCTTTCGCTTCTAATGTCAAGACATCCCACGTTGAAAGTATTAGAATTGTCAGCTTTGATGTCATTTTCGGATACTTGAAAACACTTGAAGCGTCGTCTGAACGGTTTCTGGAGTTTATGCGCTGAGCATTTTCGAACATCTCTGATTCTATTCAAAACTCTACGCATGCGAGAGTTCCGCTCTAAAAATCCAGTCTAAATGACGATGAGTCAGCGTAAAGGTCATTGAAAAATATTTCTTCTTCGTCATTTGCTTCGAATTTGTTATCTTAGGCATCTGCATTGATTGCGTTCGTCTCCTCGCCAGCTAAGTTGAAGAAAGTCTCAGTATCTTCCGTATCAAATGTATCTAATTGTTCACAGATTTCGAACAAGACCTGTTTCCGAGCAAGGTTCTGATTAGGTACTTAGCCTTCTGGTACATCTGGACTTTGCGAGCTGCAATAGTTGTAACATCTTTGGGATGGCGACAATGCCTGAGGATATGTCCTTTTTCACCCCAATTGAAACATCCGCCCGCATTGAGATGTGGTTTTACATTGTTTGTGTGTCTACCGTAGCATGCTGGTGGAAACTGTTCTTGGTTTGGTAGAGTAACTGTGATTTGTTTGACTTATGGGACAATTCGTATATGCGTGTCGTCTTACGAAAATTGGATTCTTCTTTCTTACACTGGATCGAGCTTTCGAGCTGCGTATGAAACCTTTGATAGGAGAGATGCTCCCTATCAAGTCGCATGATGGGGTTAGTGGCTCATGAATTCCCGATTACTGCGTTTTGAAGATACGTTATTTTGTTTTCTTCCGAGCGGCAGTGAGATGGACTTTGCAGGGCAAGTTTGGATATTTCTGTTTATAGTTTCTCCAAAGTAGCAGTTTCGGACGCGGAGCCAGGAGCGAATGATTCAAAACGAATATTAGAGAGAATATTATCGAATTTATTCTGTTTCTCGAAGGAGTTGAACTGGTTCTCCATCATGTCGTTGGCTGATTCTACTGAGCTTGCTGTCAAAATGACATTACTTGTAAAATAGCACTTCGCACTATCCAGGAGACTGTAGTGAAGAAAAGGAAGGTGCCTTTGCTCTGGTACCAGGTAATCTTATAAAGCTCACTTGTACTAGATGAACTAGTCGTTCCAGGATTCTCCCAAAGCTCCTGAGAGCTTTGTCTCTTTATCCTTAAACCTCATTGAAATATTATGGGCTGCTTTTTGGGATATCGATGAATTTTTGAGGCCTTGAAGGATCAACGATTGTCAAATGTGCACTAGGATCTTCATGCCTGTAAGTGATCGGAGGATTCCTGTGATGCTCCTGATTAGAATTCGTGGCTGAGTTAGACGAAGCCATTGAAATAGAAGATCGCTGAACATTAACGATACACCTTTCCGCTATTTACCTTTCCTCAGGTGTAGAGTAAATGGTTTGTGCAAGTTTTAGCAATGTCCTTTGCAAAGTATGCGCTAATGGATTGTCACCAAGGCTAAACATTAGTCGTGCAAGAGACCTAAATAATGCCACATTGGATGCCAATTGTGTACTAAAGAGTACATCGGGAGGATAATCTCCAAGAATAAATTCGATGACTTGATCACTGGTAAGATCAACCACATCGTTCTGGTAAGACCGGTTGGAGTCTAGCATTGACTTTTGGATGCTCCTCGAAATTATCAAGGCTTGGCTGAAAGGTCTTCTTGTATTTCTGGATGCAGGTGGAGGAGATGCATTGATTTTGGGCATATTCATATTTGTGCCTAGAGAGGGGAAAGGTAAATGAGTATTCACTGGTGGGGTACGGACTGCAGTTTCCTTTGCCTGGTTTCTGTCTTTAGCGTGGCTTTAAGAACGGGTTACTAGAGGTGTCAAAATTTCTATTGTAATCTAATCAAGATAAATCTAAATGCATTTTTTTCTTTTCCTTTTCCTTTTTCCTATTTCTTCTGTGTCTTCTATTCTTTTATTTGTTCTTCTCTTTGCCATTTTTTTGCTTTTTATTCTTTTTCTTTTAGTTTATATTTGTGTTCTTGGCTTTTTTTTCTTATTTGGTTTTAGTCTATGAGTGCTTTGAACTTTCCAAATGAATATTTACTATAAATGAAACTATTTTACTGCTAAGGTGGTTTTTCTGGGTTGGGTGACGGCGGCTTCTGTAACTTTCTCGCGAGCAGTGTGCTTCTGTGAAGTTGATGTCACACAGGTTACGCATGGTGTCACTTTCAGTGTAGTCGGCAAGGCTTTAGTCCTTTTTTTGCTTGACCGGTCTTACATGTACTTCAAAGTAGCATTGGCTGACCAGTAAAATATTACAAGTTTTGCAATTTATGAAACGCTGCTTTTTAGTTTTATTATTGCGTCGCCTTTCGATTTTGTGTGCCACGCATGCGATGTGTATGAGATGTCGCTCAGTTAGCTGGTCCCAATCTGGCTCACCGCTACGTGTAAGGTCTAGAGTTGTGTCGGCAGCAGCCTTCTCACGATGTATGACGGGTAGGTTCCGGATACCGTGCTCGTGAGATGTTGAGTTTTCCGAAAAAGATTCTTCTCACTTAACCCCCGCCTCAAAATCTACAGTATCTGGCACAACCACTGAGTCTATTGAGTGGGCAGATCCAACTGACGAATATTCCAAAGAAGCTTGGCTTCAAAGCACTAGATAGAGTATAGCTAAGTTACATATTGTACGTAGTGTCTTAAAAAAGGCATTTTATACTTAATTTTGCACTTTTAATTTTTAGCAAGAACAAAAAAATGTTCTTTTGTATTACACCTTTCAATAAGCGACCACATGCGCAGTATTGAAGAATGTAACGGAAAGTTAAGTAATTTCTCCACCAATACCAGTAGTTAGTTGAATCTTGAAGTACTGAATTCGCAAATATTGTAGTACAATAAGAAAAAAATAGTTGTAGTAATGATGATGATGATGTTGATGAGAGTAAAACTTGGTAAAAGAATATATTGAAGATGGTACCGGAATAGATGGTTGAAGCTATCTAGTACTTGTAGTTTATACTAGACTAGACTAAGAAAAATTTACAGAGGCTATTTTCCTGTGAACCTAGAACGGAGTCTTGCCGTAGTTGGCAAATATGCAGTACTACATAACTTGCGTAGTTGAATTAAAGTTGCCTACGTGCCCTTTATGTTATCCACGCAAGCTTATCAGCAGTAGTGGTGGACGCGCGTGTGTGATCCGAGTAAAAGCGCAAGGCTTTAAAAGTGTTATAGGTTTTGGCTCCAAAACAAACAATGAGATGTATGATCTGCGGCGGTGTAAGCGCTGGGATTGCAATCAGTCTTGCAAAGAACCAGTTCAAGTACAGAAAGACGGCCAGCGCGACGAAGACAGGATAATGAAAACGGAGGAACCCCGAAGCAGCTTACATATGATTTTGCCAGTCCACTTGCCGTTAAGGCCCGCAATAATTACATTCTCGTTCCTTTAATTGCTATTGTTATTTCTAAATCGCGTTTCTAAGACTCAAAAAACTGGTAGGCTTGCTCTATAATCGCACGCCGAGGCGATTGGCGGTAATTTTTGGGGTCATATTTTGATGGTTTGTGAGGTACAATAAATTCTTCAAAAAAATATCCAACTCTAGCCTTCTTTGGACGGTACAGGTGCTCATTGTGATGAGTGTGGGTAAGATTATACTGTAGACACCAATATTTGTGTAATCCACACTAATAAATGTGCAAGAAGCAAGAGTCCTCACCCTAATAGTGTGGAAACGAAGCACAACAACAACATCTTTGCGCAGTAAATACAAACTGGCACACAAGTCGTCTTTACCGTTTCCGACGCTGCATTGTGTCTAGTAATACTCACAAGACCAGAAGATGTCGCTCCAAGCCTCACCCATTCTGAGCGCTTTTGCACGCATGTCTTCCCAAACCACCGGCACCCGAAACACGCAAGAATATACAAATACAGAAACACTCAGTGACACAAACTCATCCCTGCAAAACACAACTTCAGCAACTAGCTCCACAAATCAAAAGCCAAGGCGCCAGGCCAAAATTGTCCTTACAAACACACATAAAGCCACAATTGCTAAGTGGATGATTGAAAATGCAGCACACGAAGGTGAAAAGCACGTAAAGTCGCGAGCAGTAAAGCAAAGCAGTTTCTAAGCTTCTTCGTCATAAATATAAAGCAACAATTCAACGAGCCAGTCGCTACTGGACAAACCGTGAGAATTTAGTAGTGGGTCACCACCGAACTTCAAAGAACAGCAAATTTTCATTCGTTAAACATACAAAGGCAGGTTTAAAGAGGCACTGCTGCAAAGAAAAGAATGTAAGAGGCCGCAAAGTAAGGCCATGGGTAACAGCTTTGCAAAAAGATCTGCTGCAAGAGTTCAATAGGATGCAAAAAGCGGGTGTAAAGTTCAATGGACGGTTGCTGCAGCAACTTGCACTGAGTCTGATAGCCACTAAATCGGATGGTGCCTATCACGCCAAAATGATTGATAGACGCAGTGGAAACCCCATTAAAGATATTATAACTCCTAGATAGGTGCAGACGTTCGTAGAGAGATCCAACATTGTCAGCCATTCGCAATGTGGGAAACTGATGGTGTCCCTTGCCAAACAAGAACAGATAAAAAGGGAAATTGTATACCACCTCGGAGAGCTGGTTCGAGATTTTCACTCCAATTTGCTGCGCGAGGAAGATGTGTTCAACGCCGATGAAACCCACTTCTGTATTAACACAGATAACCACAAAACTTTGTCGTTTATAGGAGATGGAAGCATTTGGTACGCAGATGTTGTGTCAGCGGATGATGGGATCGCAATGATGGTTCTCATTTCAGGTGGATCTCACGCCGCCCTGGGTGTCCCGACGTGGATTATCAAAAATGTTTACAAAAACTATCCAACTTCAGGATTTGGCTGCCAATGTTCTCAGCTTTGTTTATAGAACCGGCTTAAAAGCCTGAATTGATCGACGTGTGTTTTTGGAGTGGGTGCAAGAGAAAAGAGTGTTAGCACCTCTGCCGGATGGACGCAAGCGCATTTTGTATTTTGACAATGTAAAAACGCACCAGTTGACTGAGGATGTTAAAGCTGGCCTCGTGGAAAGCAAAACGGAAGTTAGATTTTTTCCATGCAACGCCACTCATCTTGTTCAGCCTGCGGACAGAGATGTCATACAGAAACTGAAGACCTACTGGCGCCATCAGTGGGAAGATTATAAGATGCATTTAGTGGAGAATCAGATTTGGACTGATGGACCAAAGTCGTCTGGAAAACTCTCAAACTTCGGCAAGAAACATTTTATGAAGCTTGTTGCAAAGTCGTTGCGTGCAGTGAGTGCGCAAAAAGACGTGGATGGGATTAGCTATGCGGGAAAAGCCATGATCCGGTGTGGTATGGCGTTGAATCTCAACAGTCAGTGGGAGGAAAGGCAACTTTTCCCAGAGTTGCAGGCGATAATCTTGAAGTATCGCGCTAATTTTGACCGGGAGGGGTGGGTGTCTGTTCTTGAATCGTACGTTTTGGTCCACACTATTTCTGTGACAATGAATTAGTGTGGTCCACACTAATTAAACCGCCTCCTAATTAGCGTAGACACCGAAATAGTGTGGACCACATTAATTACTGTGCCTCTCGTGAGATTAGAGGCTTCAGAATTAGTGTGGTCCACACTAATCACAGTGTTCACCTGTACCGTTGGTACCGGTACCGCTGTACCTGTATTAAGGTACGGATAGCTAGCTTACCACCCGTGCACTATTTTGTGCACTTCCACCCGTGCTAAGACTTTGCTAACGTCAAGCGAAAGCAGAGCCCTGCCTCACCAAGATTGTTACCATTTTGTGTAGGTCATCTCATTTTCCATTTCTTGGATTTGTGGGAGGTTGTCGCGGACGTTGATGCCCTTCAACGTTATATCCTTCGCCATCGCTTGGTATCTTTTTGATCCACTGCCTGTTTCATTTGCAGCAACTGGTGTCAATTCGATTTTCCTCCCAAATGAGTACAAATAACGTCATTGATGACCCTCTTCTCGCTGGCTTAAGTCGGCTCTCGACATCACGAAACAGGCCTCAAGTCAACATCCAAATAGATCGTAAAACCCAAACAGTTTCTTCACAGCAGCCGCCACCCAAATCAAGTGCTCCGTCAAGCGCATCCCCTGCAGCTTCGGCCGAACACCCTCAAAGGGAACAAGTCGATCCCGCCAGACGTGCAACAAATGCTGGTGGACTGTCTGCTTTCTCTTCAAATGCAGAGCATTCATCCAGCAGTCCCCGCCATTTCCGCCGCAGTACAAGCGATGCGTCGTCACAACAAGCGTCGGACAGCTTTTCGAAGCATGGCAGTACTCAGTTTGAGCAACCATCTCAACATTTGCGGCCCACTGTTAAGCCCCTAATACCTTTGCATCGCTCAGACACTTGCGAACTGATAGAACGTACCACAGGGCTTGGGCGCCCCTCGGACGGTGACCCCAGTGGAGCAGAAAGGCTGCTGCAACTCATAAGGAACGGCTCTTTACCGCCCCACACGGTACTGGAATACATTGTGGCAGGCTCCGGCCCTAATGAGGTCAAGGTTAATGCTCGCGTCCTTTGGTTGATGCATTACTTAATGGTTCATGGTGGACCGGATATGGTCCCAGAAGCTGTGCAACCCTTTAGGAAGCGCAACGCTCCAGCCTTGCACTTAGTGCTAGCTGTCTTGCGCAGCTTCGGATACATAGAAGAAACAGACGCTTTGGACGTGCTTCAGGACGACGAGAAGGTGCGCGCAATGACGTTAAGTACTGATCGCAACAATGTTCCGACTGATAGCCTCCAAAGATCTTGGGGGAAAAGACTTTGGAGGCAGCTGCAGTGGAGACATATGCTATCGCCTTGGGGCGAAAAGTGTGGTTTCATTATCGATACAAGGTGGTAGAGGTGAACTACTCCTTGGACAGGTTTTACCGCGCTTGGCATGTTGAAAATGACTGCGATCCAGCGATACATACCAAGAATGAGGAGGTTGTAAAGATGACCATATCAAGAGGGGCGTTGCAAGACATGTGTATGTTGGTACGCGTCATGACCGCCGCAGCTTGGCGCCTACAACGCGGGAGAGTTCCTTATGATATTAGCCTGCTCGCGCTTGCAGACGCATGCAATGCGTACAGTTATGCCCTTTACCTTCGGAAAAAAGTGGAACCAGGAGAGGATGAGCATTTTACATTAGAGTTGCAGCGAGGAAAGCTAGCTGTCTTGTTGCGGAAATGGGAACAGCGCGAGGGCATGGGATTGGAGCTCCTGCGCAGTCATCTGGATCAACGTGTGTACAATATGATTTTGAACGCCAACGCAGCTATTGTACGGCCGGAAAGTCGACATCGCAGAGAGATTGAGATTGAGGTCACGTCGTTTGAAGCGCTTCATGAGACATTTGCGTACTTAAGACATCGTGGTACATCGGCCGTGGGCTAGACATATTATGACTATAAAGATTGTGCGTTTGGTTGGGACTTTGAATTAGCGGGAGTGTGTCGAATCACAGAGGTGAACATCGTGAGACAAAATAAGAGCAGGTATCACTTGGCTAAATTGCATTGTGGATGTAGCGTGAGCGCATTATCTTTTCGGAATGGATTGAATGCTTGATGGGCTACTCACGCCTGCCTCAACACCGGAGGTCTTGACGACAAGCTCTTTCTCGTCGTCAATACTGAGCTTGTCCTTGATGGCGGTGGAACCGTCCCTTGATTGCAAGGACTTTGTCTGTACGAAAACGATTCCGGCGAGCACACCGAGCGTGACACCGGCCCATCCGGCAGGTGAGATACTCATATCGAACAGAAATAGCGAAAACAAGATAATCGGAACTTTGTTAAAGCCGCCAATAAAGGAAAGAGTACTGCCATTTGTGACGGATATAGTCCAGAAGGCGGAGGCACACACGGCAGTGGTGAGCACTCCTGACAACATGTAAGACATTTGAAACATGGGTGAACGGTTGAGCAAGGCTTTGAAAACGGAGGGCACTTCACCGGAAAGAACTGCCATGGGTATGATTGGAATGATGGAAAGCAGATTAGAGTGGAAGGTCTTGTCAAGCGCGGAAACATCCGGGTCACGAAGGTAGATTCGCAAGGAGGCAAGATAGGCGACGTTGGAAAGAACGTTGAGTGCGGCCCATGCATAGCCTATCGTAGAGTACTCCAGGTCGTTGATAGCTGTTACGAATGCGGAAAGAACAATGAGTAACATTGAGAGATACACCTTTAGCGAGAAGCGATCGCCAAAGTAAAAACGCTCGAAGAGAGTGACAAACATGGGACCCAGGGACTTCCAGACAGTGAGGACGGGAAGATTGACGTATCTTAAAGACTGAGCGTTTGTGAAAATGAAGAAGACGAAGTACATTATGGGAATGGGCATGGATCGCACGAGAGAACGCGACAAAGTTCCGGCGGAAGTGTAACCCATACGACGCGAGCACAGTATCACAACGATGGAAATAAGGTTCTGAAAGGCGAGAGTGAACCACGGAAAGTGGAAATGAGAGTGGGAAAAAACGATCTTGTTCATGATGGTCACCAGAGTGGAGGCGACTGCATAGTATAAACAGGCCTTTACGGCGCGCGGGTGCCACGCGGAGGTGGACGCCGAGCGCGAGCGCACCGTCATGGGGGAAGAGAGATTGGGGGAGGAAGGCGGCTTCGAGGGCGGACCGGTGGATACGGCACGGACTTGGAGCCTGGGCGTGAGGGCCGAAGAGAAGAGCGGGCGTTGTCCGGGAAGGGTGGGTGCGCTTTGAGGGAGCGGGCACCAGCGAGGCTCGCCAGAGGGCAACATCTGTGCGCTGAATGGCGCGCGTGTCTGTAGCAATGCGCTGTGCTGTTCAAATTACTGTGGCTCTATCACACGTGGGCATCTGCGTCGTGCTGTTTGGCATCGCCCAACGGCTCGCAATCAGTGGTGATCTGCTGCGCCGCACATTCCCGACTGTTCATTTCGGAAGGGCTTCCTGTGCGGAGGTAAACGGCCGGGTGCCTTCCTCATGCTCGGCTGTGGACTTCACACTGTGAAGTTCACAGTGTGGAGGGTGGGGGAACCCTCATGACGTGCTGCTCGTGTTGTTCGTCGACTTGCAAGGTTGGCGTAGGGTTTTACGCTATGCGGGGAGACAGGATGTGTTACACTGGAGGAGATGATGTTCCGAACGTGGCGTATCGAATACAGCGTGGATTGATTCAACTATTTAACAGCTGTCAGCTCGATTCGTGGAGAAGAGCGATACCAAAGAGAGGGTTCAGCCAATTCGATCTTCATCGTCATCACCCTGCTGACCAGCCACAGCAAGTACGCACGCGCCGACCCAAGCAACAACGCCGGCTTCAAACTGAGTTTGAACAACATGAAGTGTGATACCGTTTAACCCAAACTGGTCTCTGCAGCGCTCAAACTCCTGGCCACACATGGTGGGTCCGAAACACGGCAACGGTCAGTGACGGATGAAAACGACGGAAGAAAAGGAAGGGGGTGCTTGGCAATTACCTTTTGTAAACGACGCGATATTCCGGGGAGCGCGCCGCTTCCTACGCAGAATATGTATCGGTTTCGATCGCGTTCATAAACATCGTGTGAAGATTGCAAGAATCGTGCAACGCAACATGCCAGATTGGTTTCGACTAGCATTACGGGCGGGTGGGATCAGTGAATGAATACATAACAAGAGCGCAGTGATGAACAAAGGCAAAGCGATGAAAGCACATACCATCTTCGGTGAAGAAGGCGTCACCGGCGTTCTTTCGTACCTCGCCGCTAACAGTATAAGAATCGGCGGTGACTTCACCAAGCTCAGAGTGGGTCGAAGGTGGTACGACGGCTGCATTTGCAGTGAGATGATCCAGTTGTTGTTGTGGTAATGATTGAAGATTTGATTTGAATTGGTGTTGGACTTGGTGAAGCGCTGTTTTCACCACGTGCAGTCTGTGTTGGTTGAAGATGGCGGTGTGGGTCAGTGCGATATCAAGGATTGTACAAGGGCGGGCAGCAACAGCTGTAAAGCATCGGTAGGCGGGGTAAAAGCGGATTTGCATATTGAGAAGACGAGCTGCATGTCGCAGTGAGGCCTTGGTGCGAGGGGTCATGGTTGTGGAGGGCGTGGCAATGACTAGGTGGTGTGAGGCTAACTGCGACTTGGTGAGGGAGAGATGTTTGGCGCATGCCAGGATGAAGGCGGTTGCGAAGGATAGGGGCGGGTTGAGGGGAAGTTGTTTGGATGGGATTGTTGCATGTGGGTAGGGCTTTGCTACACCGAGGTGGACTGCGTGCTGGTGCGGGGCGATGACGACGAAGCACATAGTGTTGTCGGATGGGGAGCGACGGGGGAGGTGGACAAGCGTAGGGGGGGGGGGGGGGGGGGGGGGGGTTGGAGGATTTGAAAATGCAAATGGGGGAATGGGGGATGGATATGCTTACAGCGGGGTTGGAGGGGATTTATTCAACATGACGAGTTACAGACTAGGTAGAAGTACAGAAGAGAAGACGAAAAGGGCGGCATTACGAGGAGGCGGTGTGCGGTTGGTAATAGAGGTTTAGCAGGTCGACGAACCATTGCAGCCAGCTCTGATGAACGGAGAGGTCGATGAGCTGAACGGTCGGCCAGGCGGTGGGTGAGGCGGGCAGGTCTGGGACGCAGGGAAGCGAGACGGTGGCGTTACAAACCGGGCAAAGCGGCTTCCTGAGGGGCGGTTGCAGCGGCTGCAACCAGGCGTCAATGCAATTTTGGTGGAAGCAGTGGTTGCACGGCTCCAGCATGCGCAGACGATCGCCGGGGAGGTAGTCCTCCAAGCAGACGGCGCAAGTGCGCATGGACGAGCCGTACACCAGCGAGCGCGGCGGCGGCGGCGGCGGCGGCGCGTCGGGGAGCACGGTGAGGTCGGGCGCGGAGGAGGCGGCGGCCATGCCCATGGTGGCGAGCGGCAGCAGCGCGGACAGAGTTGGCGGCGCCGTCTGCGGCAGCAATCGCGTCCACAGCGCGCGCTGCCGTCGCTGCGTCGACGCTGCGCCTCCGGCACTTGGGCTGCTCATCGTCCCATGCGTCCCCCCCCCCCCCCCAATGCACGTCCCCCCGTCTTCCATCCCATAACACAAAATCTCTCTTATCTGCAAACATATCTTCTGTCAGCACCCCCCCCTGTAATGCGCCCGTTACGTGGCCACTGTTCGCGTTCAGTGTGAGTCAAACGTCCTACCTCTTCTTCACTTCGTTCTGCTACTGCCTTGGACTATATATCTAATCTCTACTGTAATGCTGTTTGACTGTCAAACTTTGACATTGAGCTCACGATCCCCTCCCACATCCGCGCCTGCAGATATTGCGCATCCCCTCCTCCCAGCGCTCGTTCCTTCCCTCCTACTGCACCATCCGCCCCCACCCGTCCCACACCCCCATCTTCTTCTCCTCCCTCCCCCCAACCCCCCCTCCCCCCCCCCATGGCCGCCTTCGCCACCCCCGCCGCGCTCGCCGCGTCGCTGCGACCCGCGTTCCCCGCCCCGCGCCTAACCGCCACGCGACCATACCGCGTCGCCCGAAACCTCCCACGCATGCACACCGCCCACCCCGGCCCAGCCCCGTCCGCCTCCACGCGCCGTCGCCGTCCGGGCGAGCACAAAGGTTTTGTCGAGGAGATGCGTTTCGTCGCCATGCGCCTTCACACAAAGGACCAGGCTCCCCGCGAGGGCCAACAAGAGGCCTCCGCCCTTCCCATCGACGCCTGGTACCCTTCCAAGAGCCATTTCATGCAGTTTCTAGTCGACAGTCTCGCCGTATACCACTACTTTGAAACAGAGCTTGTCACCCCTGATTCCCCGCATCGCATCTTCTCCCGCTTCGTTAATAACGGACTGGAGAGGATACCCGCTCTGCAACACGACATTGCCTACCTCAACACTCTGGGCGTTGAAACGCCGCAACCCACCGTGGCTGCAACTCGCTACGTGCAGTACTTGCGCGATTTGTTGGAGGACAAGCCGGAGAGCGTTTTGTGTCATTGGTATAATTATTACTTTGCCCACTCGGCGGGCGGGAGGATGATTGGTCGTCTCATGCAGGACCGTTTGTTTTGGCGGCCACGAATTCGAGTTTTACAAGTGGGAAACCGACGTCAAGCAGATCCTCAACAAGGTGCGCGCCATCATTGACGACGTCGCCAGTTCCTGGTCCAGAGAAGTCAAGGACGAATGTTTGAAGGAGACCAGTCTCGCCTTCGGATACTCCGGTACCGTTCTGCAGAACTTGGCCAAGGCCGCATAGTTCTGCCCTCATATGCTCTTGACCGCTACTCTAATAGTTGGTAAACGCTCGCACTTTATGTCCCCCCACTCATGTTGATTTCTCTTTTTTATTACTTTACGCTAGATGCTCCATCGTTCTTGTGCATTCAATCTGCCCACCTTTGTCGACCGCCCCGACCCCGACCACGGGGCGAATCAAAGCCATCTTGCCCGCCTCTGCCTCGATACTCCTCCCGATCACGATGGTACCCGAAATCTCCTCTTCCCCGACCTCTATACGCGCCCGGCAGTGGCCCGTGTCTTTCATCGTGCCGTCTGCGTGGTCCATCTCGATCGTCGAATGGGTGCGCTGGTGGCGGTCCACCCCGGTCGTAAAACGGAAGAGGTAGTGGCGCTCTATCCCGATCGTCAAATCCGCGAGGCGGTCCCCCTCGGAAATCGTCCGGAGGAAAGTCTGGTCGTCCATACCCACGTTCCCTGCCCCTGCTGTGATCAAAGTCGTCTGGTGGGGGGCGTCCACGCCCGCCCATGTCACGATCATCAAACCCACTTGGAGGAGGCGGTGCTCCCATTCTCATTCGATCGCCATAGTCATCATCGGGAGGCCCTCTCGACCGGGGCGGTGAGCCGCTGTACCGCCGGTCAGGAGGGGGGTGGAACCGGCCAGGCGGATGTGGCGGCGGTCCGTCTGGAGGGAGCGGTCTTCTGTCGTAGCCGTCATCCATCGGACGACCCCTACCGTCACGCCATGGTTCACCACCATCTCGCCCAGGCGACCACCTTCCGCCACCCGGCGGGCCTGGTCTGTGTAGTGGTTCATGCATTCTTGGTGGGAATTCCCCGGAGGACGGATCGCGTCCTGGAGAGCGTCGGAACCCGTCAAGCCCGGGAGGGGGGTCTGAACCTCGTCGCGGCGAATCTGACATCCTTCGTGACCGCGGCGGTATCAACGGCCCGGAGGCTTCGGTGCGCGCGTCGGGAGGCGGCATTGGTGGCCGGGGTGGCGAAGCTGAGCCAGTAGCGTCACGATACTCTGGCGGGAGGTAATCGAAGATGTAGACGTGCGCAGAATTCCCAAAGCGGATGCTGTCCTTGAGTTGAAGCAGGGTAGGCTGCATGTGCGATATCGTGCGACCGTTGATAGAGGTGCCGTGCTCAGATTCCATGTCTTGGATCATGCAAAAGCCGGATGACAAGTCCCAGTAGGCGAAGGCGTGCTGCGTTGCGACTGAGGGATGGCCAACAAAAACGTGACAGGCGCCAAGGTCTCGACCGAATACTAGGAATGGAACCTTGTCTATGAACTTTATCCAGCCGATTGTCTCTTTGCTCTTGATTCGCATCTCAAGGAAGCCGTGGATCTGAGAGGGTTTTCCACATGACTCTGGATTCACTTTAATCTTCGGCACGGATGGGACGAGGCAGTTGGGCAGACCCATCTGCGCCGGAACATAGGCGGTCATTGCTAGCAACTACGTGTTGTCGGGCTGGGGCTGCTGTTCATGAGTGTAACTGCCACGTCGAAGCGAAGGCTCGTTCCTTGTATGCAGTGAATAAAGGTGAGAACGCTATTCACAAGCCACTAGTAGGCGAGGCTAGATCGCTAACTGCTATCCCATGAACCTTCGGAAGCTCTTCTAGCTGGTGGCTACATGTCTTTGGTACAAGCCGAGAGCCCAACTTTTAGAGCTCAAGCCACAGAACCGGGCGAGCTCCTAGATCCAAAATTTTAGCACACAAGATCAGCATTATTTTGGGAAAAGAGGGCGAAAAGTTGTCGTATTCCCGAAACTTTTAAAGCTAAATTGCAATTTGTGCGGTTTAATGGGAGGGAAAAGCCACACAATGCCGCAGCACGGCGGCAACTGCAATTTTGGTTTTAAGTTCAAAAGTTTGAAAACGGGTCTACGAGAAGTGCGAAGAACGGTGCAGGTGCCAAGCTATACGTCTTCTCATGATGCAGTGCGGTTGCCAGTAGGGCGTTGAGGTTGTAAACGTTAGCGCAAGTTGGGCACGAGAGAGACGCGGGAACAAGTTGGACTCCAGCGCGTTTCAACACAGGCGATGAAGAGCGCGGAGCAGTACAGCGGTCTCAGGTGGGGAAACATAGCATTTTATAATGAGTGGCATGTTTCGAAATGTGTGTCACGTGAGAGCGACTCTCAAGAACGGGCGATTCACTTCGCTCCACTGACGAGAGCGATAATGTTTAGCGGCGGAGGGGGTGCGAAGACGTTTTGGGTGATGCGTGATAGTATGCACTGAATGAAGTACGCTGCGCGGTGGTCAACGCTGATACGTTGAGTAGGTTGGACATAGCGCCTCTCGAGAATGGCAAGTGCGTAGCAGCCCGGTCGCGATTAATTCGCGCCATGCGTGATGATCCAGCACAGACTGAACAGGCATTTCTGCACAATGGGGCTATAACGCGAGGCGTGGAGTTGAGAGTACACTGCTCGCGACAGCGGAAAACAGCGGTCGTGAATGCACGCGAGCGGCAACGAAAGCGCGGGCGACGGTTTGGACGATATGCGAACGTGACAGCTCTTTGCACGCTGCAGCATCACAATGATAAGAAGGAAGCGGCACTTGGCACGACACGCGATTTTCATGGCAGACTCGGAGTGGCGCGTCGAATTGCACGTTAACGATACGGATGTTGATATGTCGGGTACGAGGAGTTCAGAAAGGAATATGCATGGCGGAGCTAGGAAAAACAAGGACAAGAGCGGAATGCTGCATCGCATGAGCGTGGAGTTTCTGCTGAACGACGAACCGGGTAGAAGCGCGAGCGTGGAAAGTAGTAGCAGTGGGGGGACGGGGCGGAGTATGGGGGGGGCAAAGGGTATCAGGAAGTCTAAGAGTTTGTGGAGCGGCGGAAAGGAGAAGGAGAGAAGGTTTGTTTGTGAACAGTGCGGATGTGCGTTCGGGATGCGATCTAACTTGAAACGTCACATCTCGACGGTGCACGAGCAACGACGAATTTTCCGGTGCGAGCTGTGCGGCGCGGCGTTCGGATTGAAACAAAACCTGTGCACACACGTGCGGGTGAAGCACCTCAAGGTACGGGCGTTTGAATGCGAGGTGTGTCGCTACTGCTTTGGGTACAAACAGGTGTTGCAGAACCACCGCCGCAGCATCCACGGGCTTATGTGACCTGGTAGAGTTGATAAAGAGTGCGATGGTATCATAGCTAGCTATGCTCTGCTAAGGAGGGGACATTGGCGGCGGCGACGTAGGAAGGGGTGCGCTGGTTGGCGCCACTTGTTGTGTTGCTGCAAACGCACAGCCGTGGCAGCGCAACTGCTCGCTCGCATCCAATGGCAGCGGCGGAGCCATGGGCACGCACAAAAAATCCACCCGCCGATGGCTACCTCCACTTTACAGTCTACAGCCCCTCAACTGCGCCCATGCGCCACACCTCCATCTGTGGCCGCTGTCTGTGCCCGCTGCCCGCCCCCATTCGCGCTCCAAACAAACGCTCCCTCACGCCCCACCCCCACCACTCTCTTCCCCCTCAACTTCCCCCTACACTACCGCTTCGGGTAAAGGTCCACCTTACTCCGCCAAACCCCCTCCAGCTCCACACCCAACGCCAGACTACCACCACTATCTCCTTCACGCAACTCAACACAACCCCCCTTCCCCCAAACCCACCCCCCCCCCCCCCCTCCTCCAAACCTTCCAAATACTCCTCCCCCCCATCATGTTCCGCCGCATCCGTGAGCGTACCCGTGCCCGAAGAGCAAAGCACCCCTCCCCCACCCGCACCCCCGACGCCCCCGTTCCCGCTCACCAGCTCCTGCTCAATCCCCACCAGCCTCCCATCACCCCCACCCCAGCCATCGAGCTTCCCCGTCGCTCACGTACTCCCTCTGACTCCACCCCCCTCATCACCCGTTCCCCCTCCCTCCCCCACTCCGCCTCCCAGGCCGAAGTCCACGCCGTTCGCGCTCGCACTGACATGGGAACCGCAAACGACACCTCCGCCCGCCCGCTCTATCCAGAGACCATTCACCGACCCGCCCCCGTCCACCCGCCCGACGTCCTCTCCGTTCCCGACCGAAACCGCCGTCTCTCCCTGGACGGCGAGCTTCCGCCCAACGCCATACGCCCCGACGACCCCCACCACGGCCTCGAGGAAGACGTTCTTCAGGAGGGCTTGATCGACTTTCTTCCCGACGCTTTCAACAAGCCTATCGACGTCTCCGCCTGTTCAAAGGCCGGCTGGGAGCCCCTGCGTGATTCAAACATGCCCGTCGCCCCCATGCACACCGTCGAGGTCCGCAAGGAGAATCAGGATGCTTTCTGTGCTCTTGCGCCTTTCGTAATCGTCCCCACCTCCTCGCAAGACCCCAAGGGACAACGTCAGATCTTTCTCGGCGTCTTCGACGGCCACGGAGCCGAGGGGCGCCCCATTGCTCATTACGCCCGAGACTACATCGTTGCAACCGCCCGAGAGGCAGCACCCTCGCTCGCCTATTCCCTTACCCACAAGCAACACCCCGTGTCGCCGCAGTTGCATCGCGACCGCCTCAACGTGCTCAAGGCTGCCTTTTCGCGCGCTGAGCGAGCGCTCACCGATTCGCAACCAGAGATTGACCACGTCTTTTCCGGAACAACGGCTGTTGTATCTTGGTTTTTCGGACGCGATGTGTACACCGCGTGGACCGGCGACTCCAGGTGTGTCATTGGACGGGTATGGTCAGCGGAAAATGGAAGAGTTCGTTTCAAGGCTATCGATCTTAGTCACGACCAAAAACCCACCCGCGCGGACGAGAAACGTCGTGTGCGTGCTGCGGGTGGCCGAATTGCCAGGTGGCATAGGAATTCCGGTCCGTTTCGTGTGTGGTTACCGCGTGATTGGACGCCGGGACTCGCCATGACTCGCAGTATTGGCGATACCGTTCTCAGTGAGTATGGTGTGAGTCCGGTTCCGGAGGTATCGTACATGCATGTTGGAAGCAATGACAGCTTCATTGTTCTGGCTAGTGATGGAGTGTGGGAATTTATGACCAGTCAGGAAGTGGTGGACTTTATTGGGCGCATGCGGCGAGAAGGGCGGAGTGCCAATGATGCCGCGGAGGCGCTCGTGCGGGAGGCTGTACGGAGGTGGCGGCGCAATGAGATCGTTGTGGATGACACAACAGCTGTGGTGGTGTGGCTGGCCCTGGATGAAGATGACGACGACAAGAAGTCTAGCGAGTCATCGATCCCGAGACCTAGAAGAGTTTTCTCCATGGCAAGAGCGAAGGTGGGCAGACATCATTCGCAGGGTGTGCACATGGTGTGCGACGATGGTCATCTGGCGGAGTTGCATTGCAGGAACGATCTGTTGCAGGGAATTTAACAGAACCGCCTCTCGGATCGCTTGCTTTACTTTTGTTGTTTTTGTTGTACTACGCGTGGGTGTCTTTTGTATGCAGAGTAAAAGTTCGCAACTCACACACACACAGATACGGCTACTTCTCTTTAACTTGAGCGAGGATGCTTGAATGCCGAGCCGAAAACAGGGGCACACAGATACTCTTGTGGCACTCATTGGTTTGGTTGTGTTCTGCAATATTGAATTAGTTCTCTCAAGTTCAATAACGAGGGACGATCAAGTGTTTCGAAAGTGGGATGCTTATTGGCATTATGCGAAACTCGTCATACAAGGGGCGGTGTATTGAGACGGGGGCACGCGAGCACGCTCGCATGCCCCCGTCTCTCAAGGGTGAATTCGGTTGCAGCGGAGTCGTGCAGTGCTGCTGCTTGGGCATTTTTCAACAATTGAAGGCGATTAGTAACCCCTAGTAGTGTGTAGCTAGGGTTTGGAAGGGGAGTTGGTTCCTCGTTGCGGTTTTGTGTGCCAAGTTGTTTTGTGTTTGTGTGGGTGAAGAAGCGTTTATCTAGATATTGCGGGCAACACAGGGCAGTACGGGGCCAATACCTGGTACCAAGGGTATCTATCTGCGAGTTAATTTTTGGTTTTTTTGGGGTAGCAATACTATCAATAGGGGTAATGAGATCTGAAATGGTTATATTAGCAAAAGTTCATGCGTTTTATTGACGGCAGCGATTTGGCTACTTAGGTTGCAGGTTATGTTGTTCTATGAGTACAAGGGTGGGCACAACGAACATTGCCGTCTCTAGACTCGAGTCTCGAGACGGTGAGATCGATTTTGCTGGAGGTGCCATCGAAGGAAGGTGTGATTTATGACAAAAAAAACAGTGTCATGACGCACGCCCATTAATGGCGACGAACGCTTACAAAGTGATCGTGTTTGAAGTTGAAAACGCTGGGGTGAGTTGAAGAATTGGTAAGGACAGTGCCACGCAAAGCAGCTGTGTGCTTGGTTTCTCGTAGAAGGCGACTCTGCGAACACTTGTGGCTACAAAGTCATGGTGTAGAGCTAGTGGAAGTGATTAGTGAGCAATAGTTGAAAAGTCTCAAGAAATATTACGCAATTATGTAACATTACGTCAAGAGACCTTCGAAGAAGGCCAGCGCGTGTGTGGTGAATCCTCAAGAACTGGTTGCGAAGGCGGTGTAGATTGTTAACAAATCACCGCAAATTCAGATGGGAGCGGGCTGGTTTGTGGAGGTTGTGTGTTGTTGAGGATACCGTGGATGAGTTGTCACGGTAACTTGGTGGTGACGCTGGTGGCTGCGAGGAGAACTGGTGGTGAGTTGAGACCAAAAAACGGTCGGCGGTGGTGCATGGTGCGGAGCAGTACTACACAAAGCGAGACAGACGCAGGTGTAATGGGTGCAGTATCAGAAACGGCTACAGGAACAGTGCTGAGCAGGTGGTTAGCTAAATAGAAGCGCGGCCATATCGCGATGGCTTCTTCGTATCTGCGAGTGGAAGATGAAGCTTGGCAGGAGATGGGCGGGCTGGAAAGAGCACGCCGAGAAGATCGCTCGCTCGGTGACGGTAGACCCTACCTTCGGCAAAAACGGTGCACGGGGGCACTAATCATGCGGCTCAGCGCTGCGGATGGTGAGATTTCGGCTTGCGCGATGTACAGGCTTCCACTTGGCGCCGGCTCGACGTGCTGCTTGCAGTCGCTGCACGTCTATTGGCGCCCGTTTCTAGATACTCGCACATGGTATGTACCACATACCTTGTGCTGTTAGGGTAGACTACACAGGTAACTTCAAATGAAAAGGTGATTCAGTGTGTTGATCCAATTTGTTTCGCTCTCTCCAACTTCGGCAAGGTCCAACGGTTCAAGTCATGAGAATCGGCTTCTCTTGCGTATGTGTCCATCTCAAGATCTCGCACATGCGGCAACCGCAAGTGACGACGTCAATCTGATCTCAACGACACCCACAAAATGGCACCAACGTCCCCTGCCAAGGTGGACTCGCACCCAACATCTGCAACAACCACTGCAACCACAACATCCCTCACAGCAT
The DNA here is from genome assembly GCA_003194525.1 of Gracilariopsis chorda. Classification (NCBI taxonomy): domain Eukaryota; phylum Rhodophyta; class Florideophyceae; order Gracilariales; family Gracilariaceae; genus Gracilariopsis; species Gracilariopsis chorda. The sequence continues at coordinate 260,623 of NBIV01000010.1, read as the reverse complement.
CGCACACAATAACACTACACGCCGAGAAGCCCAACAAGCTGGAGCACACCCACACAATAACTGCACCGCGCCAACAAAGCTACCAAGCCATCATGGACGCCGTGCAAGCTCTGAAAACCGATGCCGCCAAGTATCTCACATCCCGTCTAGACTAGTTGTCATTCTTGCACCACCCGCTTTCTAGGGTCCACCAGCTCCGCCATCGTCGGCGTGTTCCTCCCCTCAAACATTTCCGCCACGCGTACCGTCACAATTTGCATCATCTCGCTTTCTTCATTCTCCGCCGCATTCGAGTATTGATAAACAGCACCGGGAAACCAAAACGGTGCAATCGCAGTATTTACTTTCAGTACACCATCACGCATCTTGTTGTCTCCCTGCGGAAATGTCTCCACAACCAACATATCTACCGTCCCACTTCTCTTCACGTTTTTCAAGAATTTCATCCCGCTTATAAGTGTTTCACTCTGCATCAGTTTGTACGCCACCAGCAAATCTGTATCATTTGGAAACGCATCATCATACACATTCATTGCCACAAACTTCACGTCAAGTCCATCAAATCCAGAGGTCCGATCCCCGATGCAAGTCAGCTGAACCATTCGAAACTCCTCTCGTAGTTTCCTCACAATGTGTGGAAGCCATGCTACATCTCGTTCGCACCCGATGTTGGCCACGTTGATTGCATTCGTTGCCTTGATTGCGCGATACACTCCTTTACACACCAGATGAAAAGGCCGTTCACACCCGATCCAACCGCCGCTTCGCAGCGCTTTGAAGATTGAAACACCGCCTCTTTCAACTGTTTTCGGAGCGCTTTCAATAATCCAATGCGACGGTAAAGAGTTCATTACGTTGCTTGCAAACGATGGGATCCATGACGACCCGGCATGTGCGTATGTTGACGACGCCTTGGTAGCGTCATCTTCGTCACGCAGTACGGGAAAGGCCAGTGGTCCGTCGGGAATTGCAATGTCTTCTATCAGTTGGTTCGACATGTCTACAACGCTCACGGGTTGAGCGAACCATGCAACGGGTTGACTTGATCTCCTTGAAGCTTCCAATACTGAAGAACGCCGTCGCATTGATGCCTGTTTGAGCGAGCGAAGGAACACACTCACACTTACGGCGAACACCAAGCCGGGGAACACCGCTGTGAATGATAGACACACCGGACGTCTTCTTCGGCGACGATTTTTTTTTTTTCCGAGCCATTAGTTCGAATACTCGCACCTCAACGAGAACGTTTTGCACCCAGTCATGCGCGCCAGAGCCGCGATGCGCCTTGTTAGGCGTCTGACGCTACGTACAAGTTGTAACAAGTAATGATGCATTTGTGAAGTACGTTGTGGTTTGCATACCTCGTTTCAAATGCAAGTAGGAGAGGCCGCTTTGCTTGTTTGCACTCACACGTGGTGTGAAATGTTTCGCGTACCTGATGTGCGTCACGTACAGGGTTTCAAGTTATGATGTTTACTACTGTTCAGAAGTTTGTGCGTTTGGAGAGGGGATGTAAGGAAGAAGAACTATGAAGGAAGAAAGGATTGCGGATATCAAAACGGAAGCACTTGTTGGTGTTGTGTTTGATTTTGGTCCGTATCATTCTCCACGGCGCCAACAACCATGAGTGCGGCTTGGTTGAGCTTCTTTCGTCTTCTGGACGAGAAGAGTCCCCTGAAGAAAGAACGGAAGCCGGGAGCGCGGAAATCATAGACGTTTGCGGTATGTTTCATGTCCGAAGCGTGGATGTTGACGGGGCTCTGTCGCGAGGACGTTGGTGGAATGACAGCTATGTCCGTGTCGGGAGTTCGAGCAAAGAGAAATGCATCAAGTACCAGACGCGCTGAAACCTTGTCGAGTTCAGCAGTCCTGATTTTGATATAGCCCTTGGAGGCGGATTGGTTGAGTAGAGCGATTTCGGTGTCCGGTTCCAGAAGCTGGTCTAATGTAAGCTCTACGGAGGCTGCAAAAGTAATCCGGGAATTGTGCAGTCGGAAGGCATCAACCCGTACGTGAGTGTGTGTACCTTGTTCCGGACCATAGGAAAGTAGCTCGCCGCCGGCTTGACGCTCGTTGGGGCTTGCGGAGCGATAGAAGGGGATCCAGACTCCAGCGCAGCGATAGCTGAGAGTGACGATACAGTCGCCCGTTGTGGAGACTCGAGGCGCATTGAGAATGCCTCTCGAGGCGATGCGAAGTTGTGCTCGAAGGGTTGCGAGTTCTGGAGCGTGTGGGGCGGCGTATACTACGATAGCTCCGTGGGTTGTGGTGAAGCGGTGTTTTAGGGAGGATAGAAGCTCGGCGTAGGTGACAGCGACGGTGGACAGAATGTGATGCTTGTGTAGAAGGCGCAGGGTTACGGGTGTGGATGGGGCACAAATGGGGAGTGGGAGGGTGGTGACGAAGGTGTTGAAGACTGTTTGTTCGGTGTCGAGGGAGATGTGGTGGGAAGGTACGGAGAGGTGTATGGAGTAGGGACGACGTTTTGCATTTTGGAGACTGAAACAAAGGCGGAGACAAGAGGTGTTGTGGAGGGGAAGGCGGTGGTCTGCGGCGGAAGCCTGGGACTGCATGATGGATGTATGGACAACGTCCGCACGCGCAGGAAGCAGTGGGGTCGGGGGAGCATGCATGGGGAAGGGGCGTGACTTATGAATGGGGAGGGAGGGGGGGAGAGAAAGAGGCGTTGGGTTCTGGCGCGGGGAGCGGAGGAGGTCGTCAGCGGCGATCGAGTTGACGGGTAGCGTACGCGGAGACTCGTGACGTGGCGGCGCGCATCGCGAGACGGCAGCGGCTGTAATAGCAACGCGCGCGAGGAGCGTGCCCCACAGCCGCGTCCGCTGTGCGGCCGCACGCTGCCCAGCGGCCGTGCAGCGCATGCGCAGCGTTGCGACTCCAGCCGCGCTGACAAAATGCGCCGCACGCCAAAGCGCAGCTCCTCCTTCCCGCTCACCTTCTTCGAGTGCAGCTTGCGCCTACGGACACCGCCATTTCTCCTTGGTAACTCTAGCGATACAGGTCTCCTGGCTACAGGAACGCGCGCTAATACAACGTCCTGTCTGTTTTGCGTCTGTTTCGCTCGTCTTGATGGCGGTGCTGTGCTGACTCCAAACGTATCATACTCTGAACGATGCGTGGCTCATGCGTTTGTTTTGCGCCGCTTCCGCTACCGCGCTGAATATCGTGGCGGACGTGTTCGTGTGCCGATACCAGCTGCATCTGCTCTAGCGGAGACAAATGCCGTCCTTTTCCAACACAGAGCTTCGTCCTCGTCAGGTCTCTGTTTCTCGTACATCTCCTATCCTTTCTCCGCACCTCTCATGCTAAGCGCTTGTCCGGTCCACGTTGCTCATTGCTGACATTAACCACCCAAAAAAAGGCGGCCCAATTCACAGTCGTCTATTGTAACTTCTGTGGTGGTGTAGTAACCCTTACCCTTATACCGACGGTACTACACATCCTGCTTACTGTACCGGCCCAATGCTTTTCTTCCACATTTTCTCCGCACTCTCCCCCACTCCCTTTCCTTCTCTTCGTCATCAAACGCCGCTCTTGAGACTATGTGGAGGCTTCCTCCGCTTGTACAACACCACAACGGGGAGCATTTTGCAGCCCTCAAACAAGTTCTCCGTTACTCCATCTGGTGCTACTGTATGAATGGCTCGTTTTTTCCCGTGCCACAGTTCGCGCCCGAATCGGTCCTTTCGCATATCAACTCACACCTCATGCGTGGTTTCCTTCAGCGCCGCTAGATATAGAGTATCGAGAGCCCCCACCTCCTTTTACAAACACACTGTGAGCAAACTCGTTTTAATTCGTCTTTCTTCGCAAATCTATTACGACCATGTTTCAAGACGTGTTAGCGAATGCCACATTGAGTCTTCGTCTGCAAATTACTTCCCAAACATTCCGCGCTCTCGAGACTTTTCTGCCACTCATGCCCGCGGCCCTATTCCACATGATTGCATTTGACCGCTAGCCCTAGCTTAGGTACCAACGGTGTCCTTCGGTACCGTCAGTTCACAGCTCAATCGTTTTACCTGCCTTTGTGTGTGTGTGTGTGTGTGTGTGTGTGTGTGTGTTTATGGGCCGTGCCTAATTCCAAGTCAACGGTAGGGGTTGATCCAGGAAAGCCCCTCCCCTTCGGATAGGGCTCGCTGAAACGCTGCTACAGGAGCAGAACCCTATCCCGGCCGCTACCAATCCAGTTGCTCCGTTCCTCATGCCGCCAGAAATGACTGGAACTCCACGGAATGGCATATATTACCTACCCTTTACTTGTGCTGTAGTACAGTACCTATTTTACCTATTTTCGTAGATGAGCACTAGTAGCCACCATCACCTGCACTGCTGCAGCATAGCTTCACCTGTCCCTTTTGTAGTTAGGGTTATACATTCAGAGCACAACCGTGATATCGTACTTTGCTGAACATTTCTACGACTGTTTCGCGCAACAATTTATCCCTTTATCACCTCTTGCCTTTCGCGTCTTCTTTTTCCTTTTAATCAGTAACTGTTGTCCATCAGCTCTTCCTGTTTTCTATCTCTCGTTGTTTAGGGTTAAAGTGTTTTAAGGATAATCTTTTGCAACCACAGACAATCCATGCAAACCGACCTTCGTGACATTGTTCACTCTTCGCAGGAGACATAATATGTCTTACCTTAACACGCCCTTCCTCCTTTGAATTGTCACAAACTCGCTTCCAGAAAATCTTTAAACTATGTCGGCAAACGGTTACATTACGATGCTCTTGGTGAAGATGCCCTTACTACTCCATACAAAGCCACTGGTCTATATTGCTAAAACAGATCATCTCATGTTTGCAGCTCCCAATTAGAGGGCAAGCACGGGTAGGCGCAGCTCGAAAAGCTGTGCTGTGTTGTATCCCAAGTCTTTGTTTCCGTCTACGTTGTGAGCCGGAGTGAACTCGAAATACGAGTTTGGTGTTCAATCACAAAAGCTGTAATCTCTGCGTCGAAGTTAAAGTTCTTCTGCTTATTCTTTATGGGCACACATTACCTGATTACGGCATTGTGGTATTAGAATCTAACACTGCAAGGGAGCTTTTTTTCATCTAGCACGCTAAACTCTATGTATTACGTAAAGCTCCTCGGAGCAGAAAGATTTCCTCTGTCCCGTAGTACCAATCTCTATTCATGTCGCTGGAATGTAGTCGATGACTGCTGCTCGCTTTCACCTTGCAGCAGCCGTGTTGTGCTCACTAGCTACTCTCTCGGAACAGTGAAAGATCAGCACTAAGCTTCTACGAGAAGACCCGAGATCTTGAAGTTAAAGTTCCCAACACAGACCAACATGCGGATCCATTCGCTTTCCTCTAATTCTCGCATTAGTAGGAAAGTAGACTTACCACGACGGCTAGAAATTGTAATGTGCTCTAACTGGTTTCGCACGGGATTACCGGGTGATCTTCTTCTCAATACTAGTAGCCTAGCACAAAGGCAGTCATCATATCACATGCAGTTCCGCCCGTCGAGGTGTGCCGACCTTCCGAAAAGGCTACAAAAGAATACGAGTTACGTGGGATGAGGAAGCCAAATGGATATGCGATTGGGTCTATTAGGGGAATTTAGCTGTCGAATAGATGATTAGCCTCCTACTTCTTCTAGAAAGTTAATACCGCTGCCTCGGAATTAGAGGCACGTGCCCGTAACCACACACACACGCATATCACTTCGAGATGAGCTGCAATAACTTTCACGCTCCCCAGTTCAATTGCCGGACCCCACCATTTTCCTGAATCTGAGTATAGCAGAGGTAATACGAAACCCAACCTGCGGTTCAAAGCATTTCTACCATTTTGAATGTTTTCCGGAATCTGACTAGAGCAGAGGTGGTAGCGATCGCTAACCCTGTACGAAACCCAACCACAGCGTACACGATACCGAGGGTATGATTGCTAGCTCCGGCACGTTATAGAACTGTCTGCATTCTCTCTTAGGGAATACACAGGCAAGCAAACTTGGGATTCTACAAGACAAAGAAACAAGCTTGTCCTCTTTGCTTCAATTGACTTGTGGTATCATACAGGCATTGCCAACAAGATCTTGAGTACAATTATAAAGGCTGTTCGATCCCGAAAATCACACAATACAGTCAGGACATGATTTATTCTGGCCATGGAAAGCTCTCATCCTCTCTTTTCTCGAACCAATTGGTTTAAACCTTGCCACCGGCTATATATTCTTGAAACGGAGCAAGAGCTAATCTATTCCGTAGAGCGTAGGAACACGCTAGTCTGCCATTTTGATGTGTGCCCGTTGTCCCCACACCGATCGGAGAGCGGAAAGGAGGCGATTGGGACTAGCTTGTTGCAGAAGATTTTCATTCTAGCCCTCGCGTACTGCCATTCTCACTTCTTGATGTTACACTTATCCAAGGAGAAAGCATCGTGACAATCGAGTTTCCTGCCTCTCTTCAATCTTTCTCCTGACACGTCTTTACTCCCAAGAATCTCGTGAGCGCAAAGTGTGCTGCAGCTTAAGTTACGAAGGGTAACTTAACTTATTTGTTTTTCATTGCTGTACGCAGCTTTGACAAAATTTTCACGCTTTGGATATAGTTTCCACTGTGGTGGTGTTAGAGAAACTTTGCGATGGACTTATCATTTGTATTCTGGAAGGGGCGGCCTTCTGTTCTGCTTTTATTCAGTACGGATCTGATTCACAAAAAGGCAAGCTTTCCTTCCCTTGCACCCCTTTCCCTTAGTGGCGATACATGGCCCCAACTGAAGTATAGAAAGACACTCACTTGGAAAGGCGATCTATTCACGGAACACGACTCGGGATGTAGTTAATCTCGTCCAGGCGAAAAGGGTCGAAGTTGAAGCTTTCGTAGCTCATCACTGGAGTCGCGGCACCAAGTCGCTTTTTGCTGGATTGATACAGCGCTGAGGGATCACATGGGAACCGCCAGTGGCCCTCACTTTGGGCACCATGCATTAACCCGCACTCCGTGGTGTGCCGACCTTCCTGCTGATGCGAACCAGGAGCGAGCGCAATGGATCCGCAACTGGGTCTGCCTCGAGAACTTGGCCGTCGCGACAGAGCCTGCTTCTTAGAGAGCTGGTACGTCGAAAACGGAATTAGGCTTCGTCCGCTCATAACCAATTGCAAAAACAATTCGTGAAACGAATAACTTGCCTTCCACATATGCATGTTTATCTGGGTTAGAGTAATACGTGAATACGGAGATCTTTTTTTTAATCGAAAGATTGCCTCTCTTTGACTCAGAATAGGCTTGAAGACGTCGATAAATCTACCCTGTTCCCTTCTTCATTTGAAAGCTGTTTGGATCCGGCAAATTGGCCTTGACGACGTAGCTTACAGTGCTTTGCTTTGATAAAGGCATAAATGCAGAACTCGAACTTGCTTAGTTCTTCGCAGTATTTTTGCATTTATGATGTGCTGTCATGAGTTGTGTGTAGACCTCATCGCTCCCTGGTATACGAGGAAATCTAGAAATAAAGCGTGCTGTTGATGATCTTAGGATTACTTATGCAAAGAAGTTTGTTCTTTTTATACATACAGAAAACTCTCGCCAATCACATAAATTGCACTCTGCCCTTTTTGCCGTTGTATCCTTCACTTCATTCCCGTTCTCAAGTAAAAGGGTAAGTGAATGGTTACAGTCATTTCTAGTAACTCGTGACTAACACTCACGTACCAACGCAGGATCTTTAGACTATTATTACATGTTCAAAGATAGTTGAAAGTCATGAGTTTGCAGTCTGAACTCAAAAGTCGTTCTCTCGGGCTGAGTAATTTCGAAGCTTCTTTACGCTTCGTCAAGAGCTATTCACTCCCCCAAGTGTAGCCTTCTCTCACAAGAGAAACCTTCACAAACTTAGATTCTGTAATCCTCGTAAGAATGGGATTTCGTCAGCCTATACATTCTGGACCACGCTCAACTCTAATGCCTTTGATAGCGGAAAATTAAAACGAAGAACACATGTTTTAAGTGTGCGTGAATGATATCTTTATCCATAACCGACGTGCAATGTGTGTCAGTTCCAGATTAAGAGGGTCTTTTCAACGTGTTTGTCTGAATGCACCCTACAAAGTCCTGATGAGTTTGATGCAAAAAGATTTATTCTGCTTCGAGCTTATCGCATCGCATGTAGCACAGAGGCTCTGCGATTTAGTGTTTCCATGCAAAAATGATTCAAATCGATTGTTCACCATGGGTTCTGGGGGCACCTTGACTAGGCTACTATTGCAGAGTATGCAGTGCAGAAAGATGTCTTCGTTTTGAAACCCGTCTGCGTGCACTTTCTCCGCGCATCTTTGTCAAAATCAAAAGGCTCATTTCATAGAAGATCACCTGTAATCGTATTTCCAAGACTTTACAGTTGTTGTCTCAAGAGGTAGAAGAACGAATCTCCGCAAAACCTTGCTACTAACGGTAACTGCTAACGTTGCACCGCAGGAAGGCGGATTAGCATGCATCTATCTATGGTGCAATGGGTCGAACCTGAAATCTTTTTCTGAGCTTGTCTCAAAAAGGAAACTTGTGCCTTTTTTCCAATTTTGTACACTACGCAGGGCACTGAAATCATGGTACCTAAAAAAGCTATGCAGTCCCAAAAATCTCGCACCGGTCGAGTAAATATATCGGGCGGGTAATTTTGGTCAAGGCGATTTGGTAGAGGTACCGGTACCAAATCCTCTGCGAGGGGCCTCAACCGAAAACACCTTTTTGGTCGCACTCAAATCGACCAAAATGCTATTTTGCAGTGTCGCATTTTGCGATTCGGGTTTTTAGGATCGACCCAATAGTATTGCATAGTCTTTCTGAGACCTCCGACACGCCTGTCGCTTATCTTCGTCTGCAATCTTTGTTAGTCTTCCGCTTGCTCACGTTGTGTGCAGGTTCCAAGGACATCTCTGTGACAAGACTGGCTCGAAAGTGATATCCAAGTCGTGGCCTATGCTTCCGCACGCAAACTTCTCGTCCACTGAGACAAGCAGCGCATTTATTCTGGTGGTATACGTTTACCTACAGCACTACTAGTATACGGCTAAGCACGATTACACGGATCGTCTTCCTGAGCTATCACCTAGCCCCGAAAGCAAATGAGATCGTGGTGATATGAGAAAAAAATCCAGCGTGGCTCGTTGAACTTTGGTAGTCCACGCAGGATGTGCATAGCTGCAAGCCCCACATTCCCACATTTAACAGCTCTACTTTGCTTTATGACCATTTCTTTACTCTGCATCAACAAATCCACGTCCTTTACGGGACGTGCTCTACTCCGAATATGCCGGGAAATCTAATGATGAAAATTAAGACCGTTAACGACGTAGCCTGTATGTTTGAATATGGTTGGCGCAAGCCTTGTCTTTGTCGTGTTTCGCACCCATATAGCCTTCTGCATGTCGCACAACCGTGATCTAGGTCGATCAGGTTCCAGGAATGACCTCTTGCCCACATATTCATGATTTGATTAGATTGAGCTTAACCTTGCAGATGACGAACAGATTACAACTGGGATGATCCTTCATATCGATAACCTTTGGGGCGGCTTTTCACACGTTCTACTTGTGCTTGTACTACCAAATCCGTCTTCAAGGCCTCCGTTGGGACCCATTCAAAAGAGAACGGAGGACTCTGTTATAATACTTGTCTTTGATGGTAGGTGGTCGTGCCGATTCAACCCTGCTTTGTTAACACCCTACACCCACGTTCCCCTGACCAAGACTTTTCGGTCGGTCTGAATCCTACTGAGGCATTACCAACCCGCAGTAAAGTGACAACGTCGCTATGCCGTCGACAGAATTGTCTTGGGAGGATGAAGCTCGTGCGTATGAGGAAGCCATCAAGAATGGCAATGACGAATACGCCCTTGTGGACCTAGCTGTGCTTCTCCTAACGGACAAAGATGACGAACCTGCCCCTGATCGTTCTCGCGGGATCCAGCTCCTGGAACGCGCGATAAAGCAGTTCGCCTCTCAGGGTGCGTTAGTGGAGCTTTCTTATCAATATCGCTTCTCCGACAGCCGTAGCGACCGCCATCGGGCCATTCCCTTGCTAGAACAAGCCGTACAACAAGAGCCAAACATGGTCTCCCTCGTCGGACTCGCTAAAGCCCTTGCAGACCCCGAGCTTCCGATGTATGATCTCGAAAGAGCTGTGCAGATATTCAAGCGTTGCTCACGAAACGGTCGCGCATCGCTTGTTATGGCTGACTTGGCCGAGCTCCAGCTCCGTCAGCCTAGTTTGCGGGTCGACAGGCGTAGTGCACTACGGCTCTTCAAGGATGCCATAAAGGTCTCCAACAGCCCTAGTCTAATGACCAAACTTGGTCATTTGTACTCCACGGGCACCGCGTTGCTACCACGTTCTTACGATGACATGATCAAATGGTACCAACGCGCTATTGATGATGGTAAATACAGCCCGGCCAAGTATTATCTCGCGTGTGCTCTCACCAGCACGGAATGGGACCAACCGAGGAAACCTTTTCGAGCATCCCAACTCTTCGAGGAAGCCCTCGATCAAAACCCTTGCGAGGGCTACGCTCTAGCTCTTGCAGATCTGTACGTCGATTATCTAGAGCTTCAGAAAACTGAACGCGGAATTTTGCTGTATGAAGCCACTGCTAAGAAGTATAATTCACGCAAGGCAAAGTGTGCTTTGATCTACATCCTAGCCCATGGGCTATTTGACATACCAATTGACTGTAAACGGGTCCTCACAATCCTAAAGCCGTATCGCTCTTCGAGTGCTCGTTGTCGGTTGATAACGGAAACGGTTGCCAGCGTTCTTTGGAGCGGTGCGATTGGCATCAAACCACGCCGCAAGTTTGCTGTGGATATCGCAAGGACAACACGTTGGCCCAACGACTACACTCTGTCACTCATGCTGAGGTACGGAGCTCCTGGCCTTCCTGTGAATCGTCACGCTGCTAAAAAACGTTATCGCCAAGTCAAGAATAAGGCAGCTTATGATATTGCGCACTCGCTATTCATCAGTGAGCCAAGTGATCCTGAGTATGACCCAGGGCGAGCTATAAGAATAATTCCTTCAATTGTGACTCTTGACTCGGAGTATGTAACGGCTTTTGGGTGGCTTCCTCTTTATCTTCGAATGAGCAAGATCCGTTTTCCATACCACGGGCATGAGCAATGTTTTACATATTCAGTCAAGAGGTTTGCGGGACTCCATGATATACTCATCCTCAATATGGCCAGCTTACTCCTGGAAGAGCCCAGTTCATCAGAAACAAGCAACACAATCATTTGTATGTTTGAAGATCTGATGGGCACAGAATTGCATGACGTTGCGACGTTGAATCTGAGCTATGTCTTATGGAAAGGTGTGGGGGTAGTTCCACAAGATAAGGCGCGAGCTATAGGTTTGCTCGAGGGGCTTGTAGAGGAGAGGAACGACATTTCCGCCCGTGTTCTGCTGACAAGTATATTGGCCGAGGAGACGAATGAGAATAACATCCAAAGATGTCTATCGCTGTGGCGAACTGTAGAGGAAGAAACAGATGAAGACGAGGAACTCAAAAAGCTCTCTAGGCTTCTATCAGCAAAGGCAAACACGGTTCTCGGATTTCATCAAGAAACTGGCCTGTAGCACTATCAGAGTTATCCAAAGTTGTCACTCTTCGTGTTAGGCGAAGGATCAAAGGACACATGCTCCGCTTCACGTGGTCTGTGTGTCCTTGTGAACGAGATATGGATTTTTAGCAACTATGGACGATTAAAATGTAGCATGGCTTCGCTTCGCACCAGAGCATCTCTGGTCTCCATCGTCGTCGGGTTCTGTCGTTCTGACACGTCTTCTTACTGACCTTTCTATTTTTGTTTCCCATCCCAATTCTCTCCTCTTTTTGCAGCGCTCGCCTTTGCAGGGATATGACTTGTGCTGCAAGTCAGCGTATGGGACAGGCTGTTGGCATTTACAAAGATCTGAACACGCAATAAAGAGATCACATAATCCATTTAATGGGTGTTCTGCCCCACGATGTAGGCGTGTAATCAAGACTACAAAGCGTGAAGGAGGTTAAGCATTAAGAGGGGTTCAAGAAAAGCGGCCTTGGGCCCCAGGCGGCGCTTTGTGCGGCGGCTAAGGGTTTGCATATAATATCCGCACAAATTTTGGTTTACGCATAAACTGAACTTTGTCAAATTAATGACGTACCTCTACAAAGTCTACAACTCCTTGTAAAGCAAGGTTCTTGACGTTTACTGGCATTAGATAAAACTCTTGCTCACTACGGGGCGTGTATGCTTCAATTTGAAGCAGTATTACATCATCAGGTGATTTCAAACGAAAAAGTCTAACATAGATCTTGATCCGGCAAAGAAGTTTGTTCGACAGTGAATTATCAAATTATTCAGTGTGTGTCCTTGCACTCTGTGCATAGTTGCTCCTAATGCCAATCGGATGGAAAAATGTCGATCTTTGATTCTCATATCTGTACACAAAAAGAAGAAGTCCACGCATTGAATTAAAAAGCTTTGCTGAGTTTCCACATGTTCATCAAAGCCCAACAGCTCAATCATTCTGCGAGAGGTGCTGATAACGATAAAAATCTTTCCATTCAACAATTGGCGATGAAGTACATTTCTAATCAACATAACAGGATCATCATCACTTTAGTTTCATTTGATGGTGCAGAACTTCAGCTAAAGCGTAATTATACGCAATTTCAGGTCCAATGATACATATTTTGTGAACTTTTTCAGCGTTAGAACCGCAACTGGGAACGACTGCCACTTCAGACTTCAATTGAAACGTTTTTATTAGGAAATAATCCAATGCGTTATGGTTACATTCCTCCACTAATTGTTTTGTTGATGCAAAAATGAATCGGTTGAGCTTGAAATATTTCTTCTTCCTTGTTTTAAACAATTTCTACCGTAACTTTTAAGCTTCGTTTGAATCTGATTTAGACAAGTTTGGAAGCATTGCAGATGCTGGAAACGTCCCAGGACCAAACATGAGCAAATGTTTGGCAAAATATGGATCATCTTGTTGATGATTCTGTTCTGAAAGGCGTAAAACTTTGACTCTTCTGTCCCAAAGCTCGCAAGAATACCTTGGAAGGTCCCGTAGATGACTTAATAGAATAATACGAATGGGTACATCATTTTCGGAGACTCTTCTATTTATTGGAACCACTGGAAGCAGTGGCATATATTCGCCGGCTATATATATGACTATTCCTACAAAATCTTTGATAGAGTTACGTAATTCCTTCATTACGCTCTTAGACATCGCAAAGAGCATTTATGGGCACATTGAAGCTTCATCAATTACCAGCAAAACAGTCTTCCGGAGTAGACCTGCTCTTTGTGATCTTGGTTCGTACTTGGAAAGCGTCCGACCCTCTCTACTCAACTCTACACATCTTCGTTTTCATCAAATCCAAATCCAAGCAAAATAAGCAAAGTTCTTCCGCCCACCTTTATAGAGTGCAGCAGCAATACCTGTCGTGGCTGCTATCTGCACCTATAACCCTTCATGCTCAGCAATATCTCTCAGCAAAGATAGGAGATAGATCTTCCCCGTTCCCGCCCTTCCTTGTAAGAAGAAAACGCTTCCGTGTTCATTGATTCTTTCCGACTCTCTCATGCTCTCTCGCTAGGTATTGCACTCCTCTCATTACTTTGTCAAAAAAGTGCTTCTGGCCTTCTTTCAGAACATCATATTGCTCTTTTAACCTTCGCCTGGACCTCGAAAAAGAGCAGTGACGTATTTCAGCTTTTTGCTCTGCTAGTTGGAGTTCACTCTCTCTGAGATGAAGTTCTGATACAGTATGATGAATAAAGGATCATTTCTGATACGCCGACCACGATGTTTGTCCGAAATCTCAATGATTCTTCGAAGTAATTCAAGTCTTCTTTGTCCTGTGTTTCCCTCGATTATATCTGCAGTTATAGCTCGTTCGTGCTTTTCAATCACAGTTTTTAAGTCTAACCCCTATTGAAAGGAAGGGATCACCAAAAAGCACAGCTCAGCGGGAGTAGAATGATATCTTACAGCCTCATCAAAAGACGTTTCGTACTCGTCCCCAAGGATATATAGTCCACGGGCTAGGCTACTGCCACTTCTCTTTAAGTTGAGTAAGATTCGCTCCCAACACGTTTCAGATCATCAAAGGAGCTGAATGCAGAGTTCATGAGCAGTATTAGAAGAGCAAAGAGTTCGAGATTTGCGGGAGAAGCAAATCTAGTTGGAGTCACAGTTCAATCGTTTTCGGATCGTTGCACGACGTACATTCGTGGACTTCCCCCATCCCAAGTACAGTCAGACTCGGGTACAGACCGGAGTAGCGTATCGTATACACGTACTGTCTCGTAGTATGTCACGTAGTCCAAGTCTATCTACCGGGAGGGTCGTTTGAAATATCTTTCCAGCAGGGAAGACTTCAGACGTCTAGGCAGTCTTACGTTTTGAATCAAAACTTGTTGCTCTCCACAAAGATGTTTATCAAGTGTCTTTACAGTTGGATTGATGAGAACATGCCTGAACTCAAAGAGTTTCCATGCAGCTTCAACCTTGCCCACCACTCTCGCTGTCATGTACGCCCTGATATCATTTTTAAGCATGTCGCTCTGTGCACTTGATTGGCTTTCCGTTCAACTTGATACAACCAAATCCTGTTCTTTGGCAATCTTTAAAGCATAATTCATCAGGTATGCTACAGCGCTGCCACCCTGTATTCTTTCAACATTGATGTGAGCCTTGTACTTCATTGTGAGATCTGGATTGTACGGAACCACTTTCAAATCTTCTGTTCTTCTTCTTCGATTGGTCACTTGGTTTATGTACTCATTTATCGTTGTTTCAGCAAAAAGTTCTTGTCGATCATACCCAAATCAGCACTTCCCGTCAGAGGTACGACCACGGGAATATGGAGAGTATTGAAGTGCAATGCCCTCCGGGAGGGATTCTTGGTATTTGGTTGATTTCCCGAATGTGTTTCGGTAATGTACTCATTGCATGAACTACGAACACTAATAGTGGATTTGACACGTGGGACATGGAAGAGTCAATTGGTGGCTGGCCACCGTAGTGGGCATGAACCACTAAAGTGGATTAATTTAGTTAATTCTATTTGTTATTTTTACACCCATTTCTGGGATGGTTAGTACTTAGTGCGCCGGCGAGTTGCCATCGCAACAGTAAATCTTCCCCGACAAGGGAGCCCAACCTGGAGAACTGGCTCTAGACCTCACCGCCTTCGTGTGTTCTCTACACCTCCTTGAATGAAAGCACCGTAGCTTACGGAAAGTCTAACCCCCTTGCCTATCTAAAGGACCCGAGTATCCGGATTGTTATTCCAACTGTCTTGGTGTTCGCCTTGTATAAGGTTTATTCGCTGGCACCGCCATTAGTCTTCGTCACGACATTCGTGACCCAGCTCCCCATTTCTTTTTCCCTTTACAGGGTGGCTATCCTGCTACCCACGGCTCGTGTCCGCACATGCCACCAATGTGGAAACCTCACCTCTCTAGAGAACGACCACCCCCATACACCTCTCCTGCGGATACCCGATTCTTGCCTCAACCTCCCTGCGCAAGTCGCGACGGGCGGCCTCGGCCCTACAACCCGACATAACCGTGCCACTCCTGGGAGGGCTCTATCCAACTGGGCTCACCTCTAACGAGGAAAGATCCCGAAAATCTTTCGGTGCACTCCCGCCTCCAAGCATTGCACTACAAGTATCTGTGCATATTGAATTTCTTCACCAATTTTCGTAGTTCCTGGTCTTTAGGCGAGTCACCCCGAGGCAGCTTGGCTTTGATCAAAGTGTCAATGATCTCAGGTCTTCAATTGCGCCTCCTCCAATCAAAGAATAATATGATGATGTGGAGTATTTCTCTCCTGGAACGCAAGTTTGGTGGCAATCCCATTGCATTTCATGCCAAAGAACTCTTCTGAATTATTCTGTAGGTCCTTTACGATTGAATTTGCATACTGGTTGTAAACTCTTGCAATAAAATGTGGCCTATCAGAAGGACGCCTTCTGTCTCCCTGTGGAGAAGATCTTCCCGTGTTTTCGTTTTCCACATTAAGCCTTTTCATCTCTTCCCAGCATAGGTTCATCGTGACTGTGACGAGAAGTATTGGAGAGCCCAGTCGAGCGATCATTGCTTGCATATGCAGTTTTTTTATTCTCCAGTACGCCGAAGAGTTTTTGTGATTAACTGCAAGGAAGAGTTACCGGGAGTGCCGAGTTCATCTGTTCCGGTATGGGTTCCAGCCCGCAGCTCACGTTCTTCAACCATTCTCATTGGTTCTGTGTCCAAGTAACGAAGACTCAAATCTTCAATATTTGTGCCAGAACAAAGCAACCATTACTGAATAGGAGTGCCAGAGTTCAGCAGCACATTATCGGTATACAGTCTTCGCTTAGAGTGTTCTGCCCAAGTTAGGCTCCTTTTGTCTCGGTGGTTCGCTTCCATGGACTACATGTATGTTGCTGTATCATAAGATGCATGAATCTCACCGTAAGGGTAGAGCGGTGGAAAGCCCCTTTCTCAGCGTCCATTGAATCAGGCTTCAAACGCTTGTAATTGACAACTCGACTTGGAAGGTTTCCAGTACACATATGATGGTATTCTCTTCCCCCTGGCAGCTGGGCAAGTGGGACTTCCAACCTGAACAGTCCTCTTGGATCTAAGAAAGCTCTCATTGCAAGAGGTCTGCTTCGGCTATCTTCTGGTAGAAGTCCTGCACCAGAGCTCACCTCGATTCCGGTTTCATGGGCACCATGATAATTCCGGACAGCTGTTCATTCCTTAACAGCCTCAGCAGAGATATCCGGAGTAGACTCGTCCACTTTTGATCTCCTCCGAACACTTTCGTCAGGTCTGAACAAATTTCTATACCTCTGTCGGGCAATGTCTGGTCTTGGTTGCAAGAGATCGCAGAGCTTCCGAAACAAGTATCGAAAATTCGGGTTAGCGACCATTCTTCCAGTGAAAGAAGAACAATAGTCCCCTAAATTAAGACTGGGAGGTCCTCCCGATCACAAATATGTGTAGTGCACGTCGTGGCCTGGAACAGAAAGAGTAAAACTGCCTTGAAGTCGAAGAAATTACGGACCCCCACCTCGAACCTAATTCATATCCATGAATGTGACATTCGTTGCAAAAAAACATATGTGTTGATAGCGTTTGAAAGGAACGTAAGCGATATATGTCTTCAAGTTGCAGATTGGTATGCAATCGTCTGAAACAAACTCTAAACGATCTGCAGCTTTCATATCCATAGCATGTTCCTTTCGTCTCCGCACCAAGCAGAAATGTGCCACAATATTTGAAAGTACGAATACGAAGCACCTACCCCAGATCGTTGAGAGGACATCAAGCTGCTCGATGAACATTTGCACCGCACGTCCCAAAACCCGATCGAAGTGTGCCAGTGACTGGTTGGTACTCTGGATGTGAGGAACTGGGATCTGCGAGGCTTTGACGAACATTGTTTGCCATTGCATCCCAGACATATTTTGCTCTATAGTAAATGCCTTAAAGAGGTCTCCCAGCAAACTGCATAACCGTCCTATCTCGTTCCTGTTGAATTCTGAGAGAATGAGAGGAGTTCAGGTGCATCTCTTGAGAGTTATGAGGTGTAGTGCAATTGCCTGCAAGCGGGGAACACCACGAAGACGTTTGGGGTATTCCTCTACAGAGGTTACCCCAGCGAGAGAGCTCTGTCGGGTATCAGCTCGACTATGTCGGTTTGTAAGGCCGAGGCCGAACCCTTCCGCACTTGGCATGAGAAGTTACGAAGAAAGATCCCCACAGTGTTAGAGCTTGTGCCTATCCTCCTAGGAGGGAAAAGGGAACCACGGGCCGTGAGGCTCGTGCAATCCACGTAAGTGATGGATGTACTACTCAGTGGGCGAAAATAAGGGAGTGAGAAATGGGGCACAAAATATGTCGATCGGTATGGCAAAGCCAGGAAAGGAACCTTATACAAGGGCGAGCACAGGAAGAACTGTTAGTAGCTTTCCCAAATATGGATGCTCCTGTCGAACGAGTCGGATGAGCAGCCATGGGCTACGGGGAGTCCCTCGAAGAGGAAGGAATACCGTCGTAGGCGGAAGGTTCAGAGCCGGGACTCGGTTGGCCGTTTACTCGGGGTGGCGTCGCCGACGCTTGCGCCCTTAACTACTGTAAGCAGTTACTAAAATAAATAAATAAAGGCTCTGCTATCCTTGTCATACCTCTGCTGTGCACTGCGCACCCTATCCATCCACTGGCCCCTGCCGCGACGCACACGTGTAGCGCGGGCACTCACAGGCGGTAGCTGTTGCACTTACTCATAAGTGAGTCCGATCCGGTAGTCTGGAGAACACAAGTCCCAGCGCAAGCCACCCGTGCACGGGCGTGCACTTCATGGGGTTCAATAACATTTTGAGGAAGCTCCGTTCTAGTTCCTAAGTCCACCTGCGCAAGCTCATCTGCTATGTGTGGATGATGCAAGGGCTGTATATTCTCTCTTTGATGACGGCCTGCTCCTGTTTTCACCCCGTCGTGATGGTGGTCGATGCGAAGAAGAACTCATGTCGGATTGCAGGAACCAGAGAGAGATTGACAGATTTGGTGATCACCTTTCGATGATACATGTACCTTCTTTGCCGCTTAAGTAGAGAACTCGTGTTACAAAATAGTTTCCTGCATGATATATACGTATAAATATTTTCCTCATGGTCTCAAGGTGTTCCTGACACCAGCACTACATTGACAGTTTACATATGTAGTACTTTACTAAGTATATATGAATTGCATTCTTATTTAGTATTGGTTTCAGACGTTAGTACATATCGAGGTCGTTTTTACCTTCGTATTAAGCGTATAGTTAATTCCTGTTCTTCATAGCGCGTTCTACGCTTCTACCACTGTGTGGCCCAAGTACGCACTACATAGATTAAAACTATTTTTGTTAGAAGGGTATACGTTTGCAGTACTCCGCAGCGTACGTATGCACTACAGAAAATATAACTATTTCTGTTCGAAGGGTATACGTTTGCAGTACTGTGCATCATACGTAGGCACTAAGTAAACTATAACAAGTTCTGTTAGAATGGTATGTGGCGTCAGGAGTATTTGGCGTTCCGATGCACACTTTCTGCCTAAGTCACAGACGACGATTCATACCAGGACGGTAATTCCGGGTAACCGGGGGTACCCATTTGGGCTATTGGTGGGAGCAATGGGTGATGCCGCTCATATTTGGATTGTACCACTAATTTGGTTGTCACACAGTAGGTGCTTGCCACGTTGCACACGCCTATAATATCTAGATATTTTATGATTAGCAGTAGCTAGGAGCGGCCGTCCGTGCGGTACTTAGTCGCTGGCGCTGGGACCTTCTAAGGAAACGGGATCAAGGAGGGCATGAACCCAAGTCCGTAGTGTTGGATGCTTACTCGGATTTCCGAAACTACTTCATGAATTGTGGCTTCCTGCGCCCTTCCTAGCATTTCACTCGCCAACCGCTTACCCACCCGTGATTACACGTTCCGCGTCGCGCACCGCTGTTCGGGATATCTATAGGACAATCATGGCCGCAAGTGGCACCCCTTCGTATATAGTTATTTGTGTGGATCCCCGCGAGCTACCGAATCCCTCTAGGTAAGTATTGCTGATACCACAGGGTATACGTAGACGGTACCGTACTTAATTTATATTGTTGTTCGAATAGGATACGTTTCAATTTTACCTATTGTCTAATGTGATGACAACTCTCTATTTAACCTATAATGTACTATAAAGTTGTAGAAAACTTTTCCTCAAGCAGCAACCTACAACCTAGTTCACTTTACTTGCTTCTTAATTACAAATATCAACTAACACTATGGCTGATATGGCCGATATTTCCCATATAGATGTTCGCTACTTACAACTATGCCATTGGCGCGACCGTAAGTATTCTATACTACCGTGCTTGTCCACATTATTGAAAAAATTATGTATAATACTGGCTGCATTGGAGCAAAATTGATGTGCACTGTGGCACTTTAAATTGGTTGGTGTGGAAGAGATTTTGTGCACCGTTGGCTCGAAGATTGACACCGTTTACACGGTACTAGAAGACTACCGCATGATTGAACGCAGCAAGGAGTTGCCTGTTCGTTGGCCTTCAGAGATATCCACGTGTGAGACGCGTTCGACGGGGCTGATAGAAGTCGATGCTCTCGAGAGTTACCGATCTTACACGTGCTAGACCGATTCGCGACAGTAAGGCAAATCGTTTGATTACCATTGACTAATCGTTTCGAGGGATATAAATGTGGGTTTATTCGTGTATTCTAAGGGACCAACTAGCTCATTGTCAGAGAAACGCTTAGTTAGGTTATAAATAAATCGCTTGCCCTCTAACCCCTTGGCCTTCTGTCCTGGTCAAGTCCTCAAGTTTGTGTGGTGGGTTTCATGCATGGATTGAGATCTGTAATTGGTCATTAATAAGGGCAAAGATGTAGCCCACCCAAGGCATTAAAGTTCTCTAAAGATTACCGATCTTCCTCTTGGAGATGTAAAGGAAGACTACGAAAGATTACAAAGGGTTTCCAAAGGTTAGCCATGGAAATAAACTTTGTTCGCAAAAGGCTTGAATTGGGCACTTTTGTCAAACTTTTACGTTATCTCAAAACCTGCTTCACTTCAACCATTTGAATCAAGTTCAATCGCTTGAGCGTGCTCGGTTTCATCAATATCCGTGCCTGCGTGCTTTCACGACCTTATCGCCTCCAGCTATCCCTTAAACACTGCTGCAGAACAGGTCATCCCTTTCAGAGGCTTGCAGGGTAAACTTTGAAACTCAAAGCAAGCCATCAACACTACAAACTACACTTGCAACGAAATCTGGTACCACATCTATAGCGTACAACGCACTAGCTCTGTCTTGTTGCGTTATTCGTGTCAATCTTTCTCGTGGTTTTTGCCTGGCACAACGCAATCCCGCTTTGGAGTTTGAGTGGCTGGAAATTTGGCCGTGGAACTTTAACATATCTCTGTTTGCCCGATGTTCTGTTCGTTTGGGATGCTGTGCTGCTTTCTCCTATTCAGCTTTTGATTCTCTGCATCTCTTTCTTTTTCAGCGCTTTCTTCGCTTCTGCCTTAAGCCATTATTCTTTTCGCTCTTGTTCGGCAAATTCTTCTCTTTTACATTCTGCGAGAATTTGGTCTACAGTGACGTGCTCGGCCTGGGCTCCGCAGACAAGCGGTGCTAGCTTCGGCATGCGGCGTGCAATTACGAGTCTGTTCTTCACGGTTTGGATGAGAGAGATGGCATTCATGATGATATTGCTGGCTATATCTGCGTTCTTAAACAGCTGGGAGAGTTTATGGCTCATAAGCATATCCTTTCTTTCCTTTGCAATTATGTGACACGTCTTATGACTAATTTCAAAATCCATCATTCTTTTCCGAACTTGCAGGACTCTCTCTGGCACAGAATAGATTACAACAGACGCCATAGAGATTTTATCAAGTTGCTCTCTGTTGTAACCTTTAGCAAGCTCAGGGTTAAAAGGGAAAGGGTGATGTTTTCAAATGAAGTTATTATTGTTGGTGGCATGATATTTTGGTGTGCGTATACTGCACAGGCATGGTTAAAGCGCAATTTTTGGGTTTTGGGGACAACTTGATGGGCAAAACGGTCACTTAGGTAGCCTAGAGACTCTTTAAAAGTCTTGTTAAGTCAAGATAACATTGCTGGAGTATATGAGATGTGTATGCAGGCTCCATTACGGGCAAAAAACCGATTATTTTTCGCACTCCATTACGTATCTTATGCCCTTGCGGGAACAATGACCGTCCAGTCTAAGGAAGAATAACTTGCATTGAGGTACGTGTTTCAGAACAAAAGCGTGGACGTGCTTCATGAACCCCTCCAGAATCTGATTCTTCGTTGAACCATTGTCGGCACATTCTACAACAGCGTCTTTAAGCATCCAGTTGGTTTCTGAAACTGGTTACATACCGCGGCACATTTCTTATATATGCCAGGACGCAGGTCCACCCAATGCTACATTACCTTTTTGCCAGCCACGATTGTAGAGCAATGTGAATGTGCATACCGTCTATGCGAGGTGGATCATGATGGTTCTGTACCGAAGTGGCATCAGTTCATCTCAGGTATGAGTGAAACCTTGGAAATTTCTTGTGAAATCGATTTGAATTTTATGAGTCATTTTTGGAACTTTCATGGGTGATTTCTATGGTATATGGAATAGATGCACACGTACTAATCGTAGGGACGTTATTCATGGCTGGCATGATTTACACCTTTCGTGTTGCGCCGAGGCCGACCATGCCACTCACTGACACAAACGTGTGTACCACACCTGTAGCACACTACATTAGTAGTATTCTTATTTTTATTATCACCTCATAGTATTTAGGAAAGGAAGGCCCTGCCATTTCACCCTGAAGTGAAGTTAAGCTGTAATTTAGCTCTGAGTTTATCGCCTGCTCGAATTGACTAACTCTCTCTTGGATATTCACCGCGTTTGGTATTGTTATACTCACCCGCACAGTATCAATCAGAACTGCTGATCTGTCTTACCCCGTGGGTTTGCCCAGTGCTTACTGTTTTTACCGTATCGCGTACGCGCTATTGTGTTAACAGGTGTCGTTCGACTCAGTATTTACTTCTGCTGTGCTGGCTGAATAAGCAACACTCCTATCGCATGGTTTCTATCGGCTTTCCGCACGACCCGCCGGGTTGTACAATTTCTTTGGTCATTTCCCTCTTCTTCCTCTTCTCTCTTTAGACTCTCCGTAGATTAGAACACAACCTACATGGACCTTTGCGCTATATGGATCAGCTGCTAGCCCAATTTTCGGTGATACTTTCGTCCGTATAGCCGGAGGCGACCTCGGTTTTCTAACCAAACACCATTTGGTATGAATGAACCTGTCGCTGTGCGTACCTTACAATAGAAAAAGGTCCCGAACACCTTGAGAGGATCTCTGGCCTTGAGGTAGTGCTCAGCAAGGATGAAGAACGGAGGAGCTTTTAAAACCTCAGCGAAACTATCACTTTCGGCGTAGATGTGCTTGTTTACGTCATGCATGTCTTGTGAAACCTTATAACCCCAGTAAGTAGATGATACAGACCTGTACGCTTTTCTAGCTTCGCACCAAGTCGCGTCAACTGTAGTATAATCCATATTCTTCAAAAGATTTGGATCTACAAGCATGGCCGGATCCTCTGCTCCTATCTTAGCAACAAAGTTGAAGAACTTTTTGATTTTTCTGTATGTCTTTCCTTTTAACATAGAGTTATCTTTTGGGGATTGTTGTTTGTAGGTAAGATCTGTATGTTATGCTTGGAATGATCAAACAGCATCATCAAAAGGTATTCCGTTCAACCACTCAGTTCGTCGATCGGCAGCAAGGCGTTCAATGAAATACTTCGTGGTTTCATTATCAACCGCGAAGCCGCATTTTGCAGTTTCTTTCAGTTCGTCCACAATTTACCTCTCTTTTATCTTATTCAAAACTGTCTGCGCTCCTTTTCGAAAATGAGAAAGGTTAGTGAGTTTTTGTTGCAGCTTTTTTTTTTTTTGTCAGTGTCAACATATTTTTGAGGATGTACACGGGGCTTTTGAAAAGCTGAGGAGCTCGTGCAGTATTACTTATCATATATGAAAAATGTTTGCTTTGTAACATTTTGATCGTTTTCATCTTTATTTTGCGTTTATGTTTAGCTCGTCTGAGGCTTTTTTGAAGACTATTTGCTTGTTTGCGTATGGATAGAGCCATCGCAGTGTTGTGATAGACCGGTAGGGTCTCAGGAGTAAATGGTAATATTCAGAGCGAAATCAAAGAATGCGCATTCACGATAAAAATGAGAACTTCAACAAGGTTTTTATTGATATCGCGCATTTGCAGTTTGAAACTACCGCGTTTTGGTATTGGCAGGGTTTTATCATTGAGAGAAATCTAATGGATTTATCAGATTAGGAATTAGAGATTCTGGCTCAAAGATACGGGGCCTACAGTACAGAGTTTCAGCAAATCAACTGTGGGTGCAATCGTGGGTAAAATATGGGTTGCACTTACCGGAAAAACAATTGAACGAAAATTGTCCTGAACAGTTTCAGCACTGAAATTCTTCGTTCAATGCGTTGTAGGCCGCGGCACAGCCACCGCTGCGACACGGAACGGCCACCGGGAGACCACCTCAACCCACGCGCAGTCTTCGTGGCGGGCCGCAGCGCCTGCTACATCTGTTGTCTCTTGGCGGCTGGTGGCACAGCAGCAATGGTGGCAATCAAGAACTACAACTTGATGCAGCTGTGCCACATGCGGCGGCGCCTGGGTCGTGAGCTGCTGGCGCGAAACTTATCCGGGGCGAGTCTCGTGGAGCTTGGACCAGTACTGGGCCGTTTTCTGCTCGTCCAGCGTGATCTGAGAGCTCTGCTCCCCCGCAAGATGGCGGTTTATAGCGTATCTTTTAATGTAACGTGTTTTCCACTGAAGACGCCTTGTCTCTTTTCCGGTTCAAGCCCGTAGACCTGGGTCGCGTTGCTGGTTTACTGCAGCTCGCGGAAGGGTCCTTCAGGCGTCGGCATAGGGTACTTTCTGTGGAGCGCCTGTGCATTGTGATGCGCCGGCTATCCTCGCCTGCGCGCTGGCGTGACCTCGAAAAACTGTTTGGACGGACCAGCTCAGCATTGTGCGACATCTTCTACGAGACCATGGAGCTGATGATGGAGCGTTGGAGTGGTGCTCTGTGCCAGTGGAGGGGGATTTGATGCAAGAGCGGGCGGCCATGTATGCAAAAGCTGTCCTTGAAAAGGGCGGGGCGCTTGACAACTGCGTCGGCTTTATTGATGGCACAGGGATCTTTATTGCGCGACCTGGGCATGCAATGCAGCGGAGCGTGTACAGCGGTCACAAGCCCAAGGACATGCTGAAGTTTCAGTCCGTGGGGACGCCAGATGGGCTCCTTTTTCACCTGGCCGGACCCCATGGAGGGAAGGCGGCACGAAATCACGCTCTACCGAGAATCGGGAATGGACGACATGTTGTATCTGGCCCTGATGGTAGGAGGTGTACAGTATTGTCTCTTTGGCGACAAGGCCTACCTGGTTCGAACGTGGATGCAAGTAGCGTTTCCAGCCAACGCAGCTGGGGTTCTGAACGAGGAAGAAGAGTCTTTTAACACGGAAATGGCAAGCGTCCGAGTGTCAGTCGAATGGGGGTACAGTACAAGGAAGGGAACCAGGTCTTCTCCATTCTCGACTTTGCGCGGAAACTCAAGATCAACGACGGCCCTGTTGGTACTGTCTACACGGCTGCTGTGTTCCTGTGGAACGTTGGTTGTTGCATGTAAGATGGCCAGACAGCGACCTTTTTTGACTGCACGTTCCCCACTCTCGAGAGCTACCTGTCTATCAGCGCATAGTAAAGAAGATTCCGAAGAGACGCAAACGTGGCCAAGTCACGACGACTCTGAGGGAGCTTGCAAGAGAATGTCATTCGGCAGCAGCGGCGCCAGGTGCTGCGGCAAGTGACGGCGTGCACGCTCACCGAGCGGCGGCTTTCTCGCCTCGGTCAGCAAACGCAGCGGTAGGCACTCATAACTTCGCCATATCTTCCAACCCACCCACTCTTCTTCAGTTCTTCCTGACACTACGCACGAGCTCCCCGATCAGCGCAAGGGTCTGCGTGCGCTCCTCTCGATCGGCCATGGACGCAGCTGCAGCATCGGCGGAACTCTTGGCACGAGCAACTTCTGCGGCCGCGTCTCGCTG
Source organism: Gracilariopsis chorda (assembly GCA_003194525.1). Lineage (NCBI taxonomy): Eukaryota > Rhodophyta > Florideophyceae > Gracilariales > Gracilariaceae > Gracilariopsis > Gracilariopsis chorda. The sequence continues at coordinate 234,869 of NBIV01000010.1, read as the reverse complement.
GCGTCGTGGCGCATCTATGTCCAACTCGTGCTGGAAGCGGCGCTGGTCCAGGTCCAGAAGCTTCTCCGCAGTGGCGCATTTCCGCCGCTCCACTTCACGGCGCTCGGCGACGTCGCCCTTGATGAGGTCGATAAGAGCGTTTTGCTTTTCCTCCTCTGCATCATCACGACGTCGTCAACGCTTTGCCGACGCTGAAATTCCGTCGCCCTCCGACTCGTCTTCTACGTCAAGGCCGCCCATATTCTTATCGAGTGCTCTCTTGTTCCGACGAGTGCGGCGCATGAGCGACAGATCTCGAGCGGCCGCCCCAGCACGAGAGAGCTCATCTTCGACCGTACTCTTCTTGTCCTTTGCTTTAGTTGCTGCCAAGCGTGCGTCACTCATGGCCGCGGCGGCATCCTCTAGGAGGTTCGACAGCTCGTCCTGCGCCTCCTTCGTGCCCGACTGCTTGGACAGGGCTGCGTCTTTCTTTTTGAAGCGCTCCGTCAGCAGCAAAAACCGGTCCTTGATGTGTTTGCTGTTTTTGTCGAACGGCTTGCTCGGTTGCGCGTTGAAAAGTTCAGCCGCTTTTGTATACATTCTCTCGCCTTCTCCCCACTTGTCGAGGTGCGCTCCTGCACTTGTCAAAACACGCGCACAAAGCATGTCTGCACCTGCCCCGTCACACTTCACCCGGCGCTTTTTGGCCGTAGCGGGCGATGGGTTGACGGTTGTGCTTGACGTATTGGCGCCAGATTCTTTGGAAGACTCCTCTGCAACCGAGCTAGATGCGCCCGCTGGCAGTGAATGTCCATGGGGACGGGGGGAGGGAGGGGAAAGAGCCTAGCCGGCTGCCATCTTTCTGCTGGCTGGAAAACGGAAAGGGGGAGGACGGGGGGTGTCGCGTAACAGTACACTCGCAGGAACGGACAACCAAGAGCGCTCGGTATCATCGATGCAGGTAAATCGGGGACAGTGTGGTAATTAGGGACGGAGTTTTGGTTACAATTGAAGGCATTTACAGCAAACTGTCGACGAAGAGAGAAAGCTTATCTTGTAGCCAGCAAACGGCTCATATGATTCACATTCTGGCGCCAGATTCGAACTCAGCATCCTCCTTTACTGCCAGATACCCCCCACAAACGAATCCGGACACCATTTTCATATCCATATCCCTGTCTGAAGACTGAATTTCCACCGTATTATCTTTCATCATCCGAGGCTAATTCTCATGGTTTCCAAACGTGTTTTGGCCCAGAACAGCAATCGGGGCTACACGCAGAAGCTCCAGAACACCATCGACTTTCATAGACAAGGTCACACTTCACTGCGAAAAAGCGCCGATCGCTTCCAGGTCGCTAAGTCTCATCTCCACCGCTCACTATGCCACAAAGTGATCAAACAAACCAGGGGAAGACCACCATCCCTTACACCCTCAGAAGAACAAACAATATGTGAAGCAGGTCTCCACTTCTCCAACAGAGGAACACCACTCTCAAGAGAATGCTTCAAGGACATGGTTCAGTGCTACGTGACAGGTCTCCCACAATCCAGACGTCTGCAAATCCCATTCAAAAACTACCGCCCCGGTGAGTACTTTGTTCGCAGCTTCTTAAGACCCCATCAAGAAATATCCCTCAAGCGGCGTAGCAACCTAGAAAAATTGAGAGCGATCGCGATGTCTCCGGAAAATCTTGCCTCCCACTTCGCTCGCATTGTGCAAGTGTACAAGGAGTACAAAATAAACAGCCCCTAACAAGTCTTTAACATCGACGAAAGTGGCTTTTCTGTACGTACAGCAACAAGAGCTCGCTCGAAGGCCTTATTCAATAGCAAAGGCCGAAGCAACTCCGTTGAATTGAAGTGGTCCGGAAATGCGCAGCATGTTACGATAATGCCCGTCGTATCTGGAGATGGAGGCGCATGGTCTCCCCTTGTCGTACTTCAAGGTGCCCGCGCAAAATATCGACTCCGTGCCGATGGAACCAGAGAAACACCCTCTTGCTATCTACCAGCTAATGCCATTACCTGTTACAGGGACCCGGCAGGCGTCGATACAGCCGTCTTCTTCGAATGGGTTGAGCACTTTGTACAGGAAACAACGGAAATAAGAAGGAAGCATCGCCACATTGTCTTGACGTTCGACGGTTACGGGGCGCACTGCTCGTACAAAGCCTTAAAACTTCTTAATGATAATGGCATAATAGCTCTCTGTTTGCCTGCACACACAAGTCACAGAACTCAAGTTCTTGACTAATCCGTTTTCTCTCCCTTCAAGAATTACTTCCGTAACTATCTCAACGAGCGAGCCCTTTGCGCGCAAGACGATTCGCGAAACGATGTGTACACCATAAGCGATCTGTTAACCAAAGCCTACATTTGAGCTGTAACTTACAACAATATTGTGACGGGTTTTGAGGCTTGCGGGTTGTGGGATCCGCACAAGCAAACGGCAAATCCGGACGTTATCAAGAAGACGGATATAACAAACATTGGAACAGCGTCTTGTCAAGAGGTTGCGCATGAAAACTATCTTGCTCTGGTGAAAGATTATGTGGAAAATCGGAACATGTTGAGGTCAGATGGTGAAGTAGTTGAGAACGGAACGTTGGTTACGACGGCAGGTGCATTACTTACTACAAGGGTTGTATTGGATAGGCTGGAGGGCGAAGGAATTAGAAAAGAGGGCTACAATTGTAAAACGTGCGGCCAGGGTGGCAAAGGCCGAAGCTCGACGAGAGCAAAGGGAGCAAGAAAGTGTTCGCAGAGCAGAAGAGCGGGCTCAGGCTCAGAGAGAAAAAGAGCTGTTTGCGCTTTGGCTGTCAACTCGTGGATTGCGATGGGAGCAACTTAGCCGTTCACGGGCCGATCGGCGTCAGTAAGCGAGGTTACGGGCGGCGCAGCGTCAGGGAGCTACTGAAGTTTGAAGCTGTTTTTGTGCGCCAATGGCGCTCGACAGTGCTTGACAGTGTCCCTTTTTTACCTCAAAAGGTGTACTTTAAGGGGATACTTTGTCGTAGCAAAAATCTCATTCAACAATGGTTGTTTGACACTGTCTGACCCCAAATCTTGGCTATCCCGTAGGATATCCTCCAAGCTTACATGTCACAAAAAACCAGATGCAATGGAGTTCAAGAAGTTATATTCATTTTAAATTTGTTGAAACTGTCCCTTATTTACCTACGTGCTGATACGGAGCCTCTCTGAACGATTGACCGGTAGGAATTGTCGGTCAGATTGGCCCAGATCGGCCACATGTCATACATGCCATGCCACGCTACCCACAATCTACCCACAGTTGAGTTGCTGAAACTCTCTAATGAGAGTTTCCAACTTTGACCTTTTTCCAAATTTAGGTTCTGAACGGTACCAACGGTACATGGTACACTTAATACAAGATTATTCTAATCGGTTCAAGCTTTGGCAAGATAGGCTTTCTTGCATTGCTGGCATGGACGCGATGGCATGGAGCTTTTCCTTGCCGTCCTCAGGAGCTGCAGAGCTCCATGATATCCCAAATTCCCGAAGGTGTGTGTCTTCCTATACACAGCTGCGATAGGGTTCGGTTGTTTGAACCATATTGGAACTGTACTGCTTGATTTTGGCAGTTTGTTGGTCCGTTATATTCATTTTCATGAGCCATGCTCGGCCGGTTGTCAAAGAATGTCGCAACGACGTGAGCGAGTTCCACCTGCCTTTCAATGCGATATCCTCTGCCTTTCTACCACGCATGAAGCCATGCAGTGCTTCGTCTATTCGGGCAGAGTGTGTAGTAAAATTCAAATGTGTCACGTTAAAAAAAGACGTAACTTTCTTCAGCTGTGCTGCGTAAGTAGAGTATTTGATGGTAAAGAGTGTGTCTCCGATATTGCTTAGCTTCTTCATATAACATGTCAGAAGAGTAATACAATTCCTGTCCTTAATAGAAACAAATTGCAGAGGCCCAGTCTTTGCATCCAAGATAGCGATTCCAGCAACTTCGTTTCCATATGCAGCAACGCGAGGATCTCCAGGTAACGGAACGTTCTCCGCGCGACGCGCAAGAGCTTCACTTACTCTGAGGTAGCCGGCCCATGATATTGCCAAACATACGGCCGCTTCGGCTCTGCGGTCAAGAAGGAGCTTCATTACGAAGGCGTGCAAGATTTCTGGGGTAAATGGTGTGGATGGCTGGGCATTATGTGATTTTTCCCAGCCCTTGATACTTCTGTGGGACAGAGGAAGGCCAGTTTTCGTACGAGCATCCACGATGTAGAGCGCACAGAGCAGGTTTGTCATCTCTTGTTTGCGGGTGGCCATCGGGTCCTCTTCGAAGGTTTTGTTAATGTACATGTCGATTAGGTGATTGAGGTGGTGCAGGTCGCGACAGCTTGTCGTGAGTGTTGCTGTAAATTTTTCTAGCGCTTTGCAGTATGATTGCAAGGTCTTGGGTTTGATCGTGCGTGCGATTAGGGGGTGCATTGAGAAGAAACTGCTGGCTTGGAGGGGTATTCTTGGGGGCGCCTCCGCGAGGAACAGCCTGGTAGTCGGTAGTCTATTTACGACAACTGCTTCATTTGGGTTGGGTCTATTGTCTTGTTCGTGTATCATGCGTTCCAGGAGGGCTGCTGCGGGTGATAGTGCCAATGACGTCCTTCGCTTCAATTGGAGGTATGGGTTTACTGTCTGGTTGGTTCGTCGGCCGGGTTTGTTGACGTGTGAATGTAGGCCAGCGTTGCGTGCAGATCTGCGGCTAGACATGCTGCACCAAAGTTTCGAGCGATGCGGTTCAGTTGCGGGCTTGATGACCGGCCTTTGTTAAGCACTCCAACGACGGCGGCAGAGTCAGAAAGGAAAATCACTCGCTTTTCAGTAATTTGGCGGGATACTGCCCATCTGGCTGCGAGAACGGCGGTTGTTCCTTTCAATATGTTAATGTGTTCAGTGCGTTGCCATTCGCGCACGAAAGCCGTTTTCCAATGCAGCGACTGGACGACGTTCTCGAGGGCCGGGCTTCTAAGAGGGGTGGAGGGCGGTTGCATTTGCTCCTGAGACGTGCCGCTGTCGGCGGGCGGGGCTTAGTTTCCGGTTGAGGAGCCGTTGGCGGTGAGTGCGCCTGAGCTCCACAGTCCTTCAACTAATTCTGGATCCACTAAGGTGTAGACGACTGCGCCTTTCTGCATGGAGGCGTCGAAGTCAATTAGGAGGGATGACCAGGTCGTAAGAGTAGCGAATCAGGATAGGGGCAGGAGGTTTGCCAGGTGGTCGAGCTCGGAGGCTGTGCTGGCAAGCAGGCTGTTTGGGGTTGAGTCGTGCGAGAGGAGGTGGAAAGTGTTGAAAAGAATAGAGAGCAGAGGCCGATTGGCGAGCGTAAGCCAGGTTGATTTTCCAACGATGCGTTGGAGGGATTGGGAGGCATGAGCCTGAAGAGGGAGGTTGCTTGCGTTCCGGAGGGCGGCGGATGCGAGCTTCAGACGGCTTATGGTATTGGAGAGCTTGAGTACCGGGGGGGGGCAATGCAGCCGAGAAGGAAGTTCCATGTCCAGCCAATGAATTTGATTTGCGTGCGCTCTGGTTTCGCGAGGGCAGAGGGCTTTGACCATTTGACGGGTAGACTGCGGCGATCCAGTGCTGAGAGCAATTTCGAGTGAAAGGTATCTATAGCGGCGTCGTCCCATGCGTCGAAGACGACGTTTATGTCATCGATTATGTGGAGCAACAGCGCGTATCGCTCTGACAGTATGTGTCCTGTGTGTGACCTGAAAAGGGTGGGGAGATGCTCCGGATAAATGGTCGGTTCTGGTTGACGTAGTTGACAGGGCGCGTAGGATTCTCGGATGGCAGATGCAACGAGGTGATGTGCAATGTGCACGGCCAATTGAAGCCCATTGGGAGCGTACGCTGGAGAGGGCGGACAATGTCTTTCTGCTTGGGTCGATGCGAGAGCGTGGCTTGGATGCGTCTTTGGAGAGGGCCCGGTAGGTTTCCGAATTGGATGGTTGGGAGTGGGAAGAGGTTAGCGAGCCAGTCTGGGAGACAGATTGTATGGAACATATTGGCGATGTCGAGGTAGATGGATGCAAGTGTAGTGCAACGCCCTCAGGGAGGGATTCCTGGTACTTGATCGTTTTCCCGATATTATCGGTTGTGTAGTGTGCATATGAACTACGCCCCACAATGGTGGGTGTAGACACGTGGGACACGGTTTTGGGTCAATTGGCGGTTGGCCACAGTAGTGGATGTTGCCACGAAATGTGGAGTATTTTAGTTGATTTTATTTATTATTTTCATACCCATTTCTGGGAAGCTAGTACTTAGTGCGACGGCGCACTGTCGTCGCACCAGTAAACCTTTCCCAACAAGGGACCCCAACCTGCGGAATTGGCTCTAGTTGTGACCGCTTGCGTGCATGCTCTACTCTTCCTTGGAGGGAAACGCCGTAAACCACGGGACATCTAACCCCCTTGCACATCTAAAGAGGCCCATCCTTGGGAGTATATTTGTTCCAATAACATTAGTGTTTCGCCCTGTATAGGGAGTCCTGTCCACAGGCATTGCCATATTCGTTCGTCGCTCTCGCGACTCAGCCTCACCCACTCTTCCTCCTTTCCCTTCAATCTCCTCCTTTCCCCCTTTCAGGGTAGTACATCCCGCTATCCGTGGCCCTCCTGTGTGCACCCGCTCACACGCCCCCACTTACGTGGAAACATACCTCTACTGAGGATCACACCCCTCTCACGCGGATACCGATTCTTCGCCTTCACCTCCCTGCGCAAGTCGCGACAGGTGTCCCTGGTCTTACAAACCGGCTTCGCCGTGACACTTCTGGGAGGGCTCTACCCAACTGGGTTCACCTCGTGAGAGGAAGATCCCGAACGTCTTTCGGTGTTTTTCCCCTTTGGGGCATTGCACCACAGCAAGCGGAACAGATGTCTGACGTATAGTCTTGAATAGATCTGGCGTTGGTAGCGGGGTATGCGGGGGGCTGGGCAGGAATTGGTTGTGTACGCGCGGCCAGCTGATGAGGCGTTGCCGGGACTGGTTTTTGGGTACGGCGAAGAGAGTCATAGTGAGGAAGTCTGAGAGCTGCTTCGAGTGCGCCGTTTCATTTGACGCAAGCGACCAGGACAGGAGACCACATTTTTCCATGCGATGGAGGAGTAGGGGGTAGGATTTCTGCTTGCAGCATAGGCGGGGTTTGGCATGTTGGTTTGATACTAGTGCTTTCTTGAGCGGGAGAACAAGGGACTTGTTAAATAGGGATGCAAAAAGCTCTCTTGATTCATCGGGAAGGTCTCGTTCGCAAGGGTATCGTTGGGCAGGAACAGATTGGTCTGGAAGATCAAGGAGGTTGGGCTGGATGTAGGCAAATTCGCCGCGCTCGTTCGGGGGAAGAAGGTTGTCCGAGTCGAAAGATGCGTTGATTTGGTCAAAGTCGTGGTTTCCGGAGAGAGGTGGCATGCTTCTGGGTAGGTCTGATTGAGGGGAGGGTGCTGCAATGAGGAGAGGGCTTGTTCGCTTTTGAATTGAGGTGAGACAGGATTTCTGAAAGGAATGGATGAATGGCGTTGCGATAGTCTGTGTGGATCCTTCTTTGATGGCAAAGTGGCTCTTATTCTCTGATGGGTTGAACATCCAATTTAGGGAGGGGATGGTGGCGGCAAAAAGGGGAAGGGTGGATTGGGGTTTTGGCAGCGGAAGGGGAAAAAGGTTAGAACTTCGGCCGTCGTAACTACCACTGAGGCGGATGAGGCTGGAAGTAAAGTGTTATGTTTTGGTTTCCGTTACTGGCTTGGGCGGTCCCTTAAAGCCTCTGGAAGGTCGCGACGGTTTCGGTTGTGCTGCTTGCCTTGGATTGTTTTCATGAACCTAAACGCATTCTGGACCTTTGCGTTCATTGCAAGAGTTCGTGCAAGTGTGCTGTCTGAAGTGCAACGCCCTCAGGGAGGGATTCTTGGTACTTGATCATTTTCCAGATATTATCGGTTGTGTAGTGTGTATATGAACTATGCCCCACAATGGTGGGTATAGACACGTGGGACACGGTTTTGGGTGAATTGGCGGTTACCCACAGTAGTGGATGTTGCCACGAAATGTGGAGTATTTTAGTTGATTTTATTTATTATTTTCACACCCATTTCTAGGAAGCTAGTACTTAGTGCGACGGCGCACTGCCGTCGCACCAGTAAACCTTTCCCAACAAGGGACCCCAACCTGAGGAATTGGCTCTAGTTGTTACCGCTTGCGCGCGTGCTCTACTCCTCCTTGGAGGGAAACGCCGTAAACCACGGGACATCTAACCCCCTTGCACATCTAAAGAGGCCCATCCTTGGGAGTATATTTGTTCCAATAACATTAGTGTTTCGCCCTGTATAGGGAGTCCTGTCCACCGGCATTGCCATATTCGTTCGTCGCTCTCGCGACTCAGCCTCGCCCACCCTTCCTCCTTTCCCTTCACTCTCCTCCTTTCCCCCTTTCAGGGTAGTACATCCCGCTATCCGTGGCCCTCCTGTGTGCACCCGCTCACACGCCCCCACTTACGTGGAAACATACCTCTACTGAGGATCACACCCCGCTCACGCGGATACCGATTCTTCGCCTTCACCCCCCTGCGCAAGTCGCGACAGGTGTCCCTGGTCTTACAAACCGGCTTCGCTGTGACACTTCTGGGAGGGCTCTACCCAACTGGGTTCACCTCGTGAGAGGAAGATCCCGAACGTCTTTCGATGTTTTTCCCCTTGGGGGCATTGCACCACACTGTCGAGCTCCGGCAGCAGTGCAGGGGTTCCTGGGTTGGATTCCAGTGTGGGGGTTGCCGCAGTCCATGCTGTGGCTCTGGATGCGTTCATGGTTCGCATTGCGTTCTCGACGTATATTAAGGCGTACAGCCTCCTTGTGGCCACTTCCATCCATGAGCACGTTTCGAGTGCCTCTCCATGCGGTCGAAGTCTTGGAGGCCGAGGTGTAGGATGCGGGCGAGGAAGTGTGCCTCGGCCTCGGCTGCCATGAGTTCCCTCTTTTGGCCTCGAAACCATTGTACGTCTGCCACTGTAGACTCCAGACAGCATCCTTTCTGAAGAAGGCCTCGCAAGAGCTTGAACGCCACGAGTTCAGTGACATAAAGCAGAGGTTTCTGTGTCGAGTTGCGTGGGTATGGACCAAGACGTGGAGGGCGGTTTGGGGTACTTTTACCGTTCTCATCGATGATAAGGATACCACCGACAGATATAAATTTTTTGGCCTTCTTGTGCGGAGGAGAGTGGTCTACGTTTGATGAGGTGGTATTTGCTTGATTTTCCTCGGTCTTCTTGGTTCCCAGAAGAGCATCTAAATTTAGTGGTTCTGAAAGTGGGGGCGGAACGTCCAGCAACAGGACTGCGCCTGGCAAGGAGGAGTTTTGCGCGTTGTTCATCGTCTAGAGTGATTTAAGTTTCCATGATATCGCTATTGATGCCAGCTGTGGTGCCGATGGCTGGACAGGTGGGTTTGGAAGTTGTGTCGTACGAGTGAGCACGGCGTAAGAGATCTTGGAGTCCAGCAGGGTCGGAATGTGCCTTTGACGTGATCTAGTCTACTGTCATAGCCAGGACGCGTTTCATGGCAGTTTCCGGAGTCTTCAGGTCAAAGTTTTGATTAGTCGCATCTCGGCACTGAATCGCGGCCAAAAGCAGCTCTTTGCGAGACGGAGAGTCTTGCGGTGGCACATCATTGCGTTCCAATAGCGAAGATTTGATTGACTCATCGGTAGCATTGATGAGTTCGATGAGCGAACAGTGTACCACATCAAAGCTCATAGTGTGTCCCTCTGAAGTTGCCATGTGGACGGTATTTGCGGCAAAAAGCTTACTGAATTTATATGTGCTTGACGCAGTGAGGCTGTCGGTTGATGCGGGCTCAGATTCTGAACTGTGCGACAGGTGCGGATCGTGGTAAGGCGTCGGTGGCTGCCTTATAAGGGCACAAAGGCATTCTAGGGAAAGCGATGGGGTGTGATAGCGTTCTTTGCCCGACCGAACCTTTAGCTTGTGCTTCATAATTGATCGGATGTAGCCATGTGTCGTTTCGTCGGTGCTTTGTGTAACAAGACAATCATTGTTTCATTACAGTCATATGTAGAAAGAGCGGGCAAAGGATGCGAACGGAGCACATAAGACGGGCCCAGTCTACTATCGATATTGGTTTGCCGCAACGGTCATTTGAATGACTTTTGGTGTATGCGATGATGTTTGGTCTTGATGTTTGCCTGGTTGAAAATGGTGGGAGTGCTGGAGACGGCGGCGGCATCAACGCCGGAAGTTTGAGCAGAAGGTGAACGAAGCTCAGCAAGGATCGCAGGCAGGACGTTAGTGAGAGAGATGGCGCCGGCAATGAGTGGAGGGTGCTGCTGTCGGGTCATGGCGACGAAACCGGTGGTGGGCAAACTCGTGTACCGAAGCACAGGTTTGAGGCTTTGGGCGATGACGTATAGGTGTTGCGTCTACCGTAGCAAATGGGGTGGGGATGAAGGGCGCGTCGGCTGCTGCTGCGTACGGAGGAGGCCATGCTGATCGAGAGCGCGGACGGCGAGAAGGAACGCCGCGGGCGCAGAGCGTCGAGGAGCTAGTCCAAGCGCGCTCTTCGCCTCGCCTCCGACGGTGGCGGTCGTCCGCAACGGACGACGGAAAAAGAAAGCCGCGGGCGCCGAGCGTCGAGGAAGCTAGTCCAAGCGCACCCTTTGCCGCGCTGCCCGACGGTTGCGGTCGTCCGCGACGGAGACTGGGCAGCGCGGCCGAGTTGCGCTTGAACCTGGAAATAAATTCTTTTCCGCGTTCCTCGAAATCCAAGTATCGATAACCCTTTCAACCCAATCACTTTTTTACTCCGGCAAATTTTTGTAATGCGACAACTGCGACCTCATGTTCTCATTGCTTATCCCATATCCCACCTTCTCTTCAAGCGATGACAACTCCCCCACAGCATCTTGCCTTCTTTTCTGACGTGAAAGGAAAGAATCCGGACTTCCAACCGAATGTTACTCGCTCTGGTCTCAATCAAAACACTGATCTCCTAGTCGATAACTCCCCGTTCAGTCGTTTCTATCACGTCGTTGTAAACGACGCTTCTCGGCAACCGCGTTATGACCTTGTCGCCATCGCAGAGCCAACTGGCGCGATCACTTTGCCCGTAGATGACCAAAACCGAATCGCTCTCATTCGTCATTGGCGAGCTATACCTTCAACTGTTCCCGGATCAGTACCGTTTAACAATCCTTTGAAATCGTCACATGGCTTTTACTCCATCGAGCTACCACGAGGTTTTCCAGAGCGTGACGAAACTCACTGTGACGCCGCAGCACGGGAAGTGCGGGAAGAACTTGGCATAGGTACCAGAAAAGTTTGCCAACTGGGCTGGTGCAACTTCAATACGGCAATTGCGATGACTGATATACCAGTGTTTGCGGTTTTAGTAGATCCCCAAGAAAAAGTCACAGATTCGAAAGATGAAGCCGAAGTGATCGACAGTATAGAATGGGTTTCCATGGAACAGCTTGGTGATTACGTCTTGAGCGGTGCAATAAGATGTGCCCTCACTCTAGCAGCTATATCCTACGCGTTTGCAGCACGTGGGCAAATTGCAGAATTTGTTAGAAAGCGCTGATGCAATCTCTCCTATTGCTTTCAGCTCCGTTCGTACAAAGCAGTCCTTTCTCTTCTCTTTGTACGCGGCTTCGTGGATCTGCTTGGTTTTTTTTTTCATGCCAGTGATGGTGTCTGATGAACTAACAGACCGTACGAACTTCACAGATATATGTGTATCATAAGTTTGAAAAAGGAACATCTACTATGAACTTATGGCATAAATATCTTCGCGCGGTATGTCATCACATAATGAAAGTAGATAGAGAATCTCCTTTCGGCGCGAATAGGTACTCCGATCTTGCTATATTTAACTCGAATCATGTTTCGACACTGAAAGAGAACGAATGTGTGTGTATGCATGCGGACAATGTCCCTAATCCCAAGGCAATGAGATTAAATTCTAGAAGGTAAACCTAATCGCATTTCCATTTGACTTCCTCGTCCGGCCTTTTCTTTCATCATCTCCTGCAACCTTTTCGGAGGTCGTACATCGCCGTATTAGTGGCTTACTGAAAAGTCGCAGTGATATCTCGCTTTGTTGAGCTAGTTAAACATGAGCGCCGTATCTGTCGTACATCAACCGACGCTTTAACGAATGGAACTGCGACCGGGTCTCCCTCGGAGGCCAGCAACCACTTGGGTAGTCACGACCGAAGCGCGCGTTGGCTTAGCTTGAGGGAGATGGCTTCTTTTCGTCAGAAGCCCTACCGTCTCTTCGGAATTAGGAATACGAGTCATACATACACACTTACGAAAACCAGCACTCGCTCCTGCCGTTTTTGAATCACATCGTACTCCTGCACCTCTCAAGGTGCTGGCACCTCAAATTTTCACGACGGCGCTCGCACGCGACATCGAAGCAACTGGTGACGGTGTGACTCGGCAGCATACAATGTCTGCATTTCTTCTTTCTTCTTCTTCTTTATTGTGGTCAACAGATTTCTATTACGAAGCTGAAGGAAAGCTTTCAGTAAAAGCTCTCTCTCTTCAGGAAGGTCAAGAATCTGTGGTTCATTTCGAATTAACTCTTTTATACTTTCCTTACTTTTCTTTGGGGCACGTGCATCTCGCTTTTACGTGGTGTGCCTGACTCCGATCCCTTTTCACCAGGGCGGAGCGAAATGAGAACGCAGACGGATGTCCAAAGGAGGGCAAAGACGGATGTGGTAAGTAGATAGAAGTAGATAGAAACACAAGGAGCCTGCACCACGTTCTGAAGTTACATCAACTGAGGCTGAAACTGGTAGCGCATCTACTCTTCCGGAAAAGATAAGCAAACTGCTACGTGGGATTTTGTAGAAAGAAGAACAAAATGTTTTGTACGCTTGCTTTGAAATTCGTTGAAGGCGGCGGCACAGAAACAGCATCAAGTATAGCTGCAGCCTTATAGAAATCCGTTTCCTACAGCCGAACAACAACAATAATAACACAGGCACCAACAGTAACAGCCTGTTGTTACTAACAGGTAAGGGTTACGAAGGGGACACAGAACAATAAGGATAATCCTTTACCTTCAGTGCCGTTCAAGTCACAGAAACGTTCTTTCTGGCAGCCGTGTGTACTGACACCCGTTTCAGTTCTTTTAAAGGGGCAGTGAGCTATCAATATAGACACGGTGCGGCCAATGCTGAGGAAGATGGCAATATTTTTTGGTTGGTAAGCGGAATGGACCGAAAAAAGGCCGTAATGAAAGCATCTGTCTTGATCATGGCTCACGAAGGTTGTTGAGTACAGCATGATGGATGTCAGCTGTTCGTCGAAACAGTATACTCGATCAAATTGGGACTCTGTACGATGTCCGGAACAGAAACCCCGCCTCCAGAAAGAAAAACAAAAGCGATGCCATGAGCAGAAGGTGGTTCTCGTTGTCTCTGGTTCTTTTCTTGGGGAGCATTTCTTTGGGAGTTTGCTACCATGGTCGAAAATGTGATCCCTCAGTAGCATCCTTCGCCAACCCAGGAGGCGATTTCCATTCGTTGACATTGCTTGGGAAGTCATATACTGAGCTCGACAGCCTAGGTCTTGAACGAAGAGATAACATGGAATTCTGCACAACACTTCTCGCGACAGAAAAGAAGTCGGTTGCCGTTTCCTTTCCAAATGCTTTTCTTTGTGTCAAGTACATCTGTCAGGACAGTCTTATTGAAAACGTTCAAGAAGGCCCTGGTGATGTAACAACCGTTGTAAATCGAGAAATGTTATGGAGTTTGTGCGGTGGATTCTGTTCCGTCGATGTCCGCCATGGAAAGGCCGTCGTAACGGGTCACGGTAAATCTTGGGAGCTATCGCAGGGAAACTTTCTCTTCCAACGAACGAAAAGTACAAAGAATAACAACTGGGACTACCTTCCCCTGTTGGCTGCGCTTTGTAGTGTACCGCTCATGAGGCGTCGCGGAACTCCGTTAGTATTTTTCTCTCTGGTTGTGTTATCAGTCTGGCTATTCACGAGATCCACAAAGACAGACACGAGATACGCTCTTGATGTCGAAGAGATAGGCCAAGGTGCTACCACGAGAGTAGCTGGATTCGCATTGCATAACTTTTCAAGAGCCTTTGAACGCCGAGGTAGTAGCCAGTGTGTCATTTACACATGCAACCGCTTCAAAAAAGTGAGAAACATTCGCTTTCGCACAACATGTGACATCGTGAATTTCCGAGTTCCATTCGTCAGCAGAGAAAGTAGATCTGTTAGGCTCAATTGGCTGAAAGTGCTAACTGGAATCTGGTTGTTGAAGAACACCAAGTATGAGAAACTTATATATATTGATCGAGATCTGATTTTGGACAAGGATCCCTCGTTTTCATTCAGGAACAGAAATGTGATTTTCTCAGACTTGGGTGGTTTGAAACCAGACTCTGCTATGTTCATGTTTCGAGGGTCGCAGAGTGTGAATCATACAAGTACTCTGTACGAGTGGCTTAAAAAGGAGACTGGCGAAACAAGCCGAAGGGATGGTGGAGAAGAACAGGCAGCCCTTTTCGATATGCAGGAGAACTCGATTCATGTTTCGCGACAACCACTTTATACGTTTCAGTGTGGCAGAAACTCCATGAACAGGGCGGAATGCCTCCGTCGACACAGGTCTCTCAGCATTGATGCGAATGTACTCTTTTCGAAGATTGCGTTTGAGGTTCTAAGACTAGTGATATTCCCTTTTTTTCCTTATCGGTTCCCTAAACCCGAAACATTGCTCTCAAATTGGAAGTATGGTGGTATCAGCTGGACCGCGCCAGTGCTTTTACCAGTCTTGGAGATAATTCTCTATCAGCATTTTGTGGCGGACCCAGGTCCTAGAGAAGTTCGGTGTCCGCCGCTCAGTTCGAAAGCAATTTCGTACGGTTCTTTTGATAATCCGTACACTAAAACGTTCACAAGTTTCTCGGCGTCTGGCAGCGTCAGTCGTACTCCCTTGGGGTGGAGATGTACCGACCTTAGTCGTGGAGGAAATGATTGGGATTTTCCCCGCCTTTCTGTGGTAGAGTCCTTCGCCGTCGCTCAGTTCTTGGCGGTTGCACTCCGCTTATCTTTGAAGGCCATGCGTATGCCTGAGAAGTCGGGCAACGCTCGGAATTTGAAGCGGGATAAGGCAAAGTCCTGAAAGTACATTTGAAAGGGTGGAAACTATCCAGCGATTGGGCAGTGAAGAAATGAAAATTGAACACTCTAATCAATGCCTCTGCCGCAGGACCATAACTTTGACTCTTCTTTCGAGGAGGGTGAAACGGGATACCATGGTCGTCGTGCTCCGCCGGCTCATGAACCTACAGCACGAAACACTGTACCCAACGACTAAGCATGTAATGCTATTATGTGTTAGATGCCAGCTCAGGGATTACTGTTACACATGTCGATGATGATCGTCCTATGAGTGTCGCGGGCAAATTGGCAAACGTTTATCGAAACGACCTTAAAGCAGGGTTTCGAGGCATAGATGTGCTCACATGTGCAATGGTATCACAGCACTTCGTCCGCGGCATGACGGTCCCAAGACATACGGGCACAACATGGACTGGCTTGCGAACCACGCGTTCGATTCTAGAATAAACATAACATGATGGACTCGTGATTGTCACTCAAGTACAACAAGCGCATCCTTTTGGCGACAGACCATTTTACGGCTCATAATGTATGTCTTGAATATAAAAGAGTTGAAGCAGGGCACAGTCTTCGATGAAACCAATCTTACGATGTCTTGTTTGGTTACCAAACGGAACAAATGCACCTGTCGTCCACGATACCTTTCTTGCTAAAGGACACAACGATGATTCTTCGCACAGCTTCCGATCATGCCAAATTTGTTCCGCTAGAATTCAGAACGTTCAGAAGCAAGCCATCGAATGTCGGGCACACGTCACCGCACAGACAAGGAATTAACTGCCGCGCATTATGGAATGGGAGTTACTACCGTAGTGATGCAAGAATTAGTCCTCACAGCCAGCCCCTGAAAACGAAATTGGTCACTTCTTTGATGTTGACAGCAGAAAGTATCAGGTGTCAGCAGAGGAACTGCAGAGGTCGTATGGATTACACTTGAGTTGGGAATGGTATTGATTCTGTTTCAGAAAAGACTGAGCTCGCAGCTATACAGATGTTAGTGTCTTCGCAAGAAGGAAAAGGATCAGACTGTCCTTGTTCCATAAGCCTGTAAGAGTCGCACGAGCAGATCCATTTGGTTATCATCGCCAGACATGGAATCTCTGACAGTCTTTGCGTGGTAGTTGGCGCTTTCCTGCTCAGTACGGCTGACTTCCTTTCGAGCTTGGAGGACGTCTTTCAGCGTCAAGGGGCGCAATTTCTTTTGCCCTGTGCTGCCACCAAAAGATGCTCTCTCTCTGGCAGCTCCTCTAACACCCTCTCGAATTGGATGCATCATGGCTGCGCGGCAAAGCTCTTTCAAGTCCGAACCAGAATAGCCATCTGTGACACGCGCTACGCAATGAAAGTCAAAGTCATCTTCGAGGGCAACTCCGTTGAGAACTTTGGAGAGAATCTCTACTCTCTCCCCCTCATTCGGCAAGGCGACCTCAAATGGACGAGGCATTCGACGTAGAATGGCGGGGTCGACATCGTAAGGTCTGTTAGTTGCGCCAAGTACGACAACCTGGTTTAGTCTATCGTCCGTAGTAAGTCCATCCCACAGTTGCATAAACTCAGCTTTGAGATTTTTATGGGCTTCGTGCTCATTACTCGATCTCTCCCGGAAAAGGCCGTCAATCTCATCAATGAATATTATTGTAGGCTGAACGCGACGAGCCAGTGAAAAGACTGCGCGTGCCAGTTGCTCTGTGTCACCTAACCACTTGGATAGTAAGGAGCTCGGTGAAAGAGCCAAGAAATTGGCGCCTGATTCCTTGGCCAAGGCTTTCGCAAGCATGGTTTTGCCGGTTCCAGGTGGACCGTAAAGCAAGATTCCCTTTGGCGGTTGTAGAAGTGAGCTTTGGCCACTCTGATACACGTCGGGATACAATAACGGATAGACGATAAGCTCCTTGAGAGTTTCCTTCGTATAATTCAAGCCACCAACTGAGCCAAAGGTGGCGGAAATATCTTCGGGAAAGACGAGATCGTGGAGCAAAAGCTCCTCGGCCGGAGACATGTAGCGCAGCGCTTCGTTGGGAACACCGGTTCTCAGCAGGCGAGTGAGAACTGCTTCCCGTCGCTGGCGTGTGCGCTCTCTGGATTCCGCATTAGGGTCCATGACGCGCTTTATGACTCGTGCAGACACGTAAACTCCCAAAACTGCGAATGCGGCTGAGAGAAGTTCACGAGAAAGCAGCGCCCAGAAAGACGGTGCAGATTCTGCGAAGTCAGTTGTCGGTTCCTCAGACGGCATGACGGAAGTAGAAGGGCGTGCTACAGGAAAAGTGAGAATGGAAGAAGGGCGAATTGGGCCGAGGCGAAGGCAGCTCCAGACTTGGAAGACTTGAGTGAAAAAGGTCGTCGAGAACAAACGTTACTGTAGATAGATGCATTCAGCGGAACCTTTTGGGGCACGCCGTGCGGGTGCAGCTGAGCGCACGTGGTGACCACTTGGGCTTCATTGATTGGCTGCTTTGGTTCAATGATGGAATGACGTTCACGGGCGCTGACCTTGCGTCTTTACGAATTGGATGCTGTACAGTCCCGCTTGACAAGTCAGCAGTACTCCACACTTCCCACGCATCCGTAAGATACTTGCCCTGCGCATCAGCAAGTGCTCTGCGGAACCGTGTCGAGCAGACGCCGAAGGTTCTTCCTCAGATTTTCGTCGTAGCCGCTTTCGTCATGTTCTCACAGTTGTGGCAGAACATCTTAGAATGGCTTCAAAAGTACGTTGTACGCGCCGCTCGCCTCGGCCTACCTACCGTTACTCCGATTCGCTAACGTCATCCGTTTTCCCGTTCCCAGTCTCTTCTTTCAGCAAGAAATGGAGCTGACCATCCTTGGCTTGCAAAATGCTGGAAAGACAACACTTGTCAATCTCATTTCTACTGGAGACTTCACTGACGATCGAATTCCTACCGTTGGGTTTAACATGCGTCGTGTTCAAAAAGGGGGGGTCACCTTGAAAATGTGGGACTTAGGTGGACAAGCGCGCTTCCGAACCATGTGGGAACGCTATTGCCGTGGCGTATCCGCGGTCGTGTTTGTCATTGATGCCGCAGATTACGATCGCTTCGACACCGCTCGACTAGAACTTCAGGATATTTTATCACGACGCGCACTTGACGGCATCCCAGTCCTCGTGCTTGCGAACAAGAGTGACCTTCCTGGCGCCGTCAAGGACATCGATGAAATCATCAACACATTTGGACTTACAGAGATTAACAATCATGAAGTTTCAGTCTACTCAATCTCAGCGAAGAATCGCGTCAACATTGACGTTACCTTACAATGGCTCATCGACCACGGAAGCAAGAAGACCTCGGCTTCTACCGCTGCTGCCGTGGTGAACCCAGCACTCCACAATTCCCAACAATCAACACCAGCCCAAAGTGCCAGTGCTGCCCCCACCACGTCAACAGAGACCCCTCCGTCAACGTCATAACTGAAGAGAATCCCCGAATAGCATACACACTCCTTATGACATCTGGCCACATACAGTTTTACCCTATCTGATCGGTGCTGAGAATAGCCCTTTCCTTCTGCTTTCCCACGATCATCAAGGTACACTCGCAGCTGTTTGGATCACAATGTCCTCCCTCTGAACAACTCTCTCGTTGCATCTCCATGCCGTCTTATCGCGTTCTTTCGTTGCGCAAATTATATTCACTTTGCTTCCATTGCCGCAGAGATCATGAGAGCTGGGCAATCGGTCCAGGTCGTCTGCGCTTCGTATACGGAATACCATAGAGAAAAGATCTAACTTCCTCAGAACGTATGTTACTAAACGCAACTTGTTCGAATAATCGGAGCAGAAACTGCTGTAAGTTCCACATAGCTTAAGCTTCTCGAAGATTAATCGAACGTCCACCTTCGAGGCATGTCTTTCGCCATAACCTTCATTGGCACTTGCGATGTACAAACGAAGACCCGTTCTCATCATACTCAACTTTCGAAAACCACATTTTCTGGAACTCTGAAAACGTAGCAAGGATGCTTCCACCAGTCCACGCACAATACTTCCGTTCGTGACTCCCAGTAGCTGCGAGCACTCGCACTTTGTGGTACGTTTCTTGCAAACCATAACTAAGCCGTTCAAATAAACCGTGCATGTCCGAAGTACCGCCCGTAAGACAAACACCCGCGTACATGTCACGGTGTATTGTTTCCGGACACCTTCTTATAGCGTCAACTACGAGTCCATGTAGCCCAATCGATTCATCAGACTTTTCATTTCCAGTGCTCTGTCTTGAACCGTTTACGAATTGATTAACATAGGACAACCGTGCATCTGTATTAGTCTCCATAATTACGTGTGGTAACCTTCCAAATATGGTTTGTTCTGCAACCGAAAACCGTTCCACGTTCATCTCAATTGTGTTTCCATCAGGAAGTTCATATGAATCATGCACTACGGGCAAGGATTTCAGATCTACGGAGGGATTTTCATGAACGACACAGATGGAGGCCTTCACCTCCTCCAACAACTGCGTTCGAGAGAATTCCCAGAAGGAGCGTGTAGTTTTCGGAAATGGCAGTTCTTCAACTTGAGATTGTCGCATGAGATTGTCCTCATCAACGCCATCAATTCGTGTTATAGTTCGCTTGTACGACCAAATTGGACGAAGCGCTTTGTTGGCACTGGCCAGAAGAGTATCGAGAGCGGCATTAAGTGTACGACCACCAATTGCGGTTCGAATTGCTTTTCCCTTAACAACAGCACCGTCTTCTACGGGAACGGCGCTGGTACCAGAGTGCCCTACGTCAAGAACAAGGCCCGTTGTCTTACCATTCGCATATGCAGAGAGCACGGCTGAACGAGCTAAATACAACGCGGGCACTTCGAACTTCTCGAAAATCAGTTCGACTATTCTTTCTCGCGCCTTTCTCCCATTATGGTTTGGTTCACCGAAGAGCAACGCGTTTTCACGCGTGGGAGCTTGAAGCTCGTTGTATAGCGTATGGGACAATAGAGTTTCAAAGAGGTTCCAATTCTCTATCAGTCCGTCAGGACTGAAAGCGCTTTGGATTTCCACATTGTCGCGGCGTATCGCTAATGCATTATGTCCTGCGCGTGGCGATTTGATTGCCTTCTTGAGGGCTTCGTTCTCTAGTGGCTCGGACTCGTGCTCACACGCAAGTGCAGATGGAATAAGAACATGAGGGAGGTCTTCGCCGGCAGTGCCGGCCTTGACGGTGTGGGAGCCAACATCGACGACGAGGCTAGGAACCGTTCCTTCGACCTGATACATTCCGAAAGGGGATGTGATGTAGGTGATACGGAAGACACTCAAAGGCGGAATGCGACCTTGCGTGCTGTCGTGGGTGCTTTGATCCCTAGCTTCAACGCTGCGATGCAAGACCCTTCACTGTTACGGCTGGTAGCCGTATTGAGTATCCGTGCAGTATCCGAAGTAGCCGTCAAAGGGATACTGCATCTCTCGAAGTAGCTGGATGGGTCACCCATCTTAGGTGTCTTGCTGCGATCTTGAAAGGTTGATCCGCACCAAGTGTGAATCGCTTAATGACGACCGACAGATGTACGATTAGTAGGACGGGTTGCCGCAGTGATTCTTGATTCATCTTCGTGTAGATAGATTGGACTTTTTGGAGAATTACCTTCCGGCGTGAACTTTTGTTATCTACAAGTTTTAGGAAAGGGAGGAGGAATCCGAAAACGACTGCTTCACTATCCAACGCTGACGCATCATGCTATTTACTCGCACTGTCAACCATTTAAGGTCATCGATTCACCGATCATTGCATTCCTCAGCTCCAAAGAGATGTTCGCCAGAATTCCTCGACATCGCGGAAGAACAAAGCAATCCCCCTCCCATGCGAGTTCCGCAGCCTAAATGGCCACTAGATCCGCGCGGCGAAGAGATTCGTACAGCGAAAGCACGCCGTCTTGGGATCAATACCTCTCCGCACAAGCTTAATCTTGTGGCCAAGTTGGTGAGAAATCTCAGAATAGAGGAGGCCCGTCGCCAACTTGCAGGCTGTAAGAAGAAGACTGCACCGTATGTAATGGCCACTATAGAAGCCGCAGTGAAGAATGCCCGAGCCTTTAATTTACGAGAGGATCGGCTAGTGGTGGACGAAGCGTTCGTTGGGAAGGGCCGTTACCTTCCCCGTATTAGACCATGGCATGGCAAGGGGCGCTATGGTGTGGAGCACAAGAAGTATGCGCACCTTACTGTTAAGCTGAGAGAGTTGGATGAAGAACTCTGGGAAGCACGGGTGATGACGAAGTACTTTCATATGAGACGGGGAAAAGGGCTTCGTGATGATGAGAATCATCCCATTCACTCTAGCAAACTGGTCAGTTGGGTGAGCGATTTGGACGACAGCTACAAGAAGACAAGAGAACGCATCACTGGTCTTAAGGCCTTGTTGAATTCTGACGACCATGGTGCTGACCCATCCAAAGACGCCAGTAGTCCAACTAGTCAACACAAATAAGAGTAGAGGTCTACCAACGTCGTGTATGAGTATGGAAGGAAATGAAAATGGAAATGACCGAGAAGTATAGACAACCTAAGAACTACGAACCCTGTGATGCAGCCTGAGGTATACCTGTGACTGAACGCAATTCTGTAAGTTTTGGCACACTTTGAAGATGTTCTGCTTCCATGCACAGATGGGCTATTCCTTTCACAAGAGCGCAACCACGTTAACTGGGGAGTGAATGAAGCAATGAAAGAAGATCTTCAACAAGTTGTAGGAGCAGGACCACGGAAGATGTCATAGGTCCTGAATTGAAGAGAAAGCATGAGGCTGCGAGCATCCTTCGTTACTGCAGAAGACGGGGGGGTTGAGCAAAGTGGACGATTGCTACACATCAGAGGGTCTGAATCAGAGCGTTTCACGTCTTCTGGTCCACCGCCGTCGCGCTTTGTCGAGTTCGAGTCAGGCTTTTTTGCTGACTACGTTGCTATTGTTTCCTTCCCAATTCCATCCTCATTATTAGTGCTCGCGTTTGCACGATTGCGACTTGTGCTGCAAGTCAGAGTATGATATGGCCCATAGCCGTCTATACCGTTGGCAATGCCAGCGCAATGATCTGAAGAAGCAGTAAAGATCTAATCACAAGGTCCATGTAAGGGTCAGTAGCATTCAGCATGTTCTGACACACAATACGTATGCATTATCACCCGGCTGCGAGGGCGATTACGCTGCCCGAGATATTCGATAATACTGTATTCTGGCCTTCCGGAAGGGCAGATTTTGTGTGTAATCACAGATAGCTGTATATTTGCATCACTTTCGAGAGAATAGATAGTCTAGTGTCTATCGGACCGCTGACCTCATATGAGGTCAAAACAATCAACTTTACGTTTAATTTTAGTTATTTTGATCGGAATTTTTTGCCTTTTGTAGTCCGTATAAGTTATGCAACATGTTTTTGTATAGCAAAAATTCTAAGCTTCTGTTGTTTATGCTAGGTGAGAAGCAGAAACTTAAGACAACCAAATGGGTTGATAGAGATGTGCTTGTGAAATATGGCTAATTTACTACAGAGCTTCAGAAAACCGGCTTTTTTGATATCAAAAACGTACTTTTGATTCAAAAACACCGTTTCTGACGCGTGTATGAAAGGTTCAAAACCTTCAAAAAATAATCATTTGGCAACATTACATCCGGGCGGATAGACACTAGGATTGCTAACCCTTCTGAAAAACGGTAATCCTTTAACCCTGAGGGTTGGAGTTCATGATTCATACTGCTCGAATCTTCTGATTTGGGCTTACGAGACAGCTTGCAGAACGAACAAACACAGAACAAACAAAAATACGGAACAGGGCTTTAAAAAACATTCTCACTTCAGTGAAGGCTTAGTGGGGAAGTTCACCCCAGGGTTGCATTTACGCGCATTGCTGCCTCGGCTTGTACTGTATCTATAAAAGGGTTCTTGAGGTAGTGATGACGATGCCCAGCTCATATTTCACAAAAAACACTATTACCATGTTGGACTCCCATGCACCGGACCACGATGCTCTCTCTCTCTCTCTGCTGCAGACTCGCATGTCACTTGGAGTCCTGTCGTATGCCGGTACACACGCTTGAGAGCCTTCTACTGCTTCAAGCATCTGCAGCTCTGGTTCATCAAGCGACCTCCAAGCCATTATGAAGCGCGCCTCCCGCCGCCCTTCGGTAAGTGTCATCCTTAGACGTTTGCCCGTTTTTCTTCTTGCATTTGTGTTCTTTCCGTTCCTCGTTCGCGTCCGAATACGCCATGCCCGTTCGGCCCCAGTATATTTCGATTTTGAGCGTGTCACCGTCAACTCGGTCGCTTCTGGAAAACCCAACCCTGAAGTATACAAGCAACACATGAACCAGTTACTGCGTGCCATAACAAGCGACTACATCGACTGGCATAGACAACAGCTTCATATCTGTGAAGAGAACGCCACACATGCGCAAACAATTCCAAAGCTGGTGTACAGGAGCATGAGGAGAAACTACGGAGTTGGAGATGTCATTCGAGGTCTACTCCATAGTTACCTAATTGCCGTGATCTCGAAGAGAATGTTTTTCATCGATGTAGAGCGCCCATTTCCGCTTTCTATGGTGCTAACAAGTCCAAACGGGTACAACTTCACTTATGATCGTTACCTCTTCCCTGAGTTGTCCAGTTATGAACATATTCAGTGGCTCCGCAAGAGCATTTATTTTGACAAGCTAGACACGGCTCTTAGTGATACTCCGACTCTCGTGGATGAAAGCCAAACCGTTCTAGATTGGGAACTGTTTCTCATAATACCTCGCCTTTATCCTCAGCTAGAAATTTCTAAGAAGCTGCCTCAGAGCTCAGGCTTCAGTCCAACTCGGGAGGAGGTGATACCTTTCATTTTAAAAGCCCTATTCTGTCCGTCCCCAGAGCTTCGCTCCTTGCTGCCCGGTCAGGAAAACACAGATAACCTAGTATGGCCGTTGAGCACACTCTTCAGTCCTGATCAAAACTTGCTTTGGAGGAACGAGATGCCAGCATATATATCCGTACATGCTCGTGTTGGGTACGGCTTTAACGAAACAGAGGCTCGCTTCAATTTGAAAAACCAAGGCCTCACTCCTGAGTCATTGGCGACATGCATGGCCCAAATGGCAGTCAGGATGGCTGATCAACGCAGAATGCTGCACCCGCACCACTTCTTCATCTCGTCGGATACGGACCACTTCAGGACGCTATTTAAGACGGAGGTGAACCGCCTTAGACCAAGTGCAAAAGTGTATCAGAGTAATTGGCAAGCTGTTCATATGAATAGGGTCGGACGAAGTCAATCGCCAAGCAAGGTGAGTGACTTCATGAATACTTACGTTGACGTATACCTTTTGTCGAAGGGTAAATCCATGTTGTTTATTAGGTCTGGGTTTTCCCATGTAGCTCTTTGGATGGGAGCTATAACGGATTTTGTTGGGATTCGATTGAAGTACTGCACACGCGTAATGAATGGAAGCTCCAGTTTAGAGAAGTCAATGAATGACGCTGAGCAAGAGAGGGCCGGATACCAAACAGAACGTTATCGCAGTATCAATTCTAGTGCTGGTGTTGCGTGAGAAAAAATGCACATTGCTGCCTAACTGGTAACTATACCATGTACAGGAAGTGTTGGATATGAATCGAGATCCCGTGTATTGAACTCCTAAACAAGAAGAGCCACGGAGGCTATTCTACACGCGGGTGAAATGATGGGACACAAGCAGTCAGTTCAGATACTTCAAAGACCAATCGATGTTTAGAGATGAGACGCGACTCCAGCTCTTTCATAAAGGCCTCGAGGGAAAGAAAAAGTCTCAAGCACTATTCCCAACAGTTATGACATAGATCTCCCCTTGGTGTCTGGGAGTACGCTTTGTGAGGTGACAGAAGGACTACCCACGCGAGGAGAAACTAGTGGTTCTAGTTCTACAGAAACGAATTCCGGATGTGATCTACGAGACAAACCCGGCAGCACACGGGGACTCACAGGCATTCTCGGCGAGCCAAATGCTTTCAGCGCTTCGGCCATTTGGCTTCCTGGCATCACGGAAGACGGATCAAAGGTGGGTGACTCCATGAAGAACGGGCTTACGCGCTTGGGTGGGGCATGAGACTGTGGCTCGGTTGTGTCGGAGTTGGGTACCATGCGTTGATTGTGGCCGTGCTTCCAATGAGCGAAAGCGCATCCGAAAAGAACAGCAATACCGAGGATAAGTCCTCCGACCCATATTTGGCTACTATCTGGACGCATCATCGGAGCAGAGACAAGCGAAACAGCAGTTACTGACTTGCTAACGGATCGCATTGCTGGTCCGACAACGTTTGTCAATGACCTAGCGAGGGATTCAGCGCTCCTTGTGGATTGATTATGTTTCCTATCCACGCTCCGTCTGGCTTCCATGATGCATAGTCCCATGTTCCGCAGAGCGCTTCCAACTGCAAAGCTCACACCAACTGACGCCAAAGACATAGCAATAAGGGCGCGATGGCCGAATCCGAACCCCACTGCAAAGGGAGAAACCAGTGTTACCAAGGTTGGCAGAGTGCTTTGTAAAAGCGCTGTGTATCCAGCACTTTGAACGGAGTCGATGTCGCTCTTCCGCCCGACTAGCTGTGAGCCATGGCCAACACCAAGGCACAACATTCCAGAGACCACCAGGGGCAGGCAGCTTCCTAGCAGCACCCCACAGATCATGAGAGAGTCTGTCAGCGGAATTCCGATCGTAGAGATGAGTCTGAGCGGTGGCTGCTCTGGTCCGCCTACAAGCTCTCTTGGCGAAAGCTGGAGGCCAGCCTGTTGCAAGGTTGTGAGAATGAGAACTATGCTTACGAGCACAGAGGCACCATCTGAAAACTGCTCACCAGTCGAGGCAATTGCCGCTATCTGCTTCACCTGTTTTGAATGCCTGTGTGCTCGATGAAGTGAGGACACGTGAGCAATGCCGTGTGCATGGTCCCCCACTACACCGAGAGTCACAAGAGCGCTGAACATGCCGGACAGGCTTATATACGCCACTGTCATAACTCCCACTCCGTACGCATCGTACAACTCAAACGAAGCCAAGACTGCAGCGAAAATTAAGATCCCCGCTACCACACTGGACAGAACTCCGTTTCCCAGCCCTTGAAGGACCATTGCGCTTGTACCGTACTTTGAGACCTTCCGTACGCGTATCGTTGGCCTAAAGCTCACTGATGTGAAGTACAACCCACAAACTCCGCTCATCACAA
This sequence comes from Gracilariopsis chorda, assembly GCA_003194525.1. NCBI lineage: Eukaryota > Rhodophyta > Florideophyceae > Gracilariales > Gracilariaceae > Gracilariopsis > Gracilariopsis chorda. The sequence continues at coordinate 208,498 of NBIV01000010.1, read as the reverse complement.
TGCCTAGGATCATGCCAATCACACAGCATAAAAAAAGCTTCCATGATGTGGAAGACGCAGCTCCTAAGCCACGCCCTGAAGCAGCGATCGGGCGATACTTATCGGTGGTCATTTTCCCCCCACTTGGGACAGGAAATGGAGCCTCAGAATCCCCAGGATTGAGTGACCTTGTGATGCAACGGTCTTTGGTCGAGCTCAAAACCATGCGCTGCAGATTCGTCTTTCCGCTCAGGCCCTTCTGGCTCTGGAACGTAGAGTTTGGACCAAACATCCCGAAGCAAATTGCAGCATAGCAAATGATCAGTACTCCACATCCGACAAGAGCATTCTGAGCAAATCCCAGCCGCGATTTCTTGATCCGAGCCTCCCGGTTCTTAGGCTGCGAATCGTCCAGTTTGACAGACAAGGTGCATATGATGGAAACCACGAGACCCGCGGCTGTCAGAAGAAATGGTATCGCAACGAAAGCCGTGTTCGATCCCCATGTCTTCAAGTTCGGGTAGGTCAAATAAAGACTGTCACTTCTGCAGATGTATACTGCGTAGGACAAAGCTTGAGGATAGCCAAACGGACCACATGCCTGATCAATGTTCAAATGATTGTAGACGCACATAGCAAACGAGTCGCGATAGAAAAATGGAAGGCTTGAACCCAAAATTGCGGCCGCAACGACGGATGCAGCTACAGATTCGAACCAGTCCGTCCCCGTATTGCATGAGCTTCGGACACTAGACACTACCAATTTTGCAATAGTTGAAGAGCTACCTTGAGACTCCTTGTTCCTTCTTACGTTTTCTTCCGTTAAATCAGGTGACAGGGCGAAACTAAGCCCAGACAGGCGTAAGAACAACGTAGTTATCGACGTCCCAGCTACTAATCCTGTCAGAGCCCTTATATCATTGAACATTAAGTATACCGACGATACCCCAAGCAGGCTTGTGCTTAGAATCGCCAGGGAAATCACTGATGCAATTCGATAAGAAAGCTTAAGCCCTTGAAACACTCCTTGGTTCGACGCAGCCGCCGAACGAAGACCTCCGCGGCAGATCAGGGATTTCGATATCAGGCATACAACAATGGTCAAGAGCGCTCCAATGCCGTACGACCCAGCGGTTTCCCAGTTGACAGCAACCCCATACAGCACAAAGAAGAGAACGGACGGAAAGAAAAACGCAAGAACTTGGAAACCAAGAAATAAATTTGAAGCCTTCCTCAGCATCGTCGCAAGCTCAACCATCCGTGCAGACCCCACCGAGCTCTTAATGGAGAAGAAAGCTAGCACAACAGCCACAAGCATACCGAGGGTGCCCGCGAGTAGACCAAGCCATACAAGAGCCGTAGGAATTCTGAACGTGAAGGTTTTAAAAAGGTACTTAGAGGCAACACCAGAGCTTTTGTCATTCGCCTCACACAGTTCTGTAACAAGGCATTTCGCAATCAGGACCTGCCATACAAGCATCGCAATCAGAGCGACCGAAAAGATGGAAATGAAGATGATTATAGTCTTTGACGACTGCGACTTATCTCGAAGCATATTCGGATTAACTTCATCTTTGCCTTTCGTAAAATCCTCCATAACATCTTCGTCATACGGATAGTCATTGGGCGATAGCGGTTCGTATCCATGATAGTCTGCAGTGTCCACTTTGCCTTCTCCTTCGTTGGCCTTCATTTTGACTGGATCGTGGATATCAACCTCACCGGTTTGGGCCACGGAAGGAAATTCTTCGATCTTGATGTCCATTCCAAAAAAACTGAGCAACACGAACTTTCCTTGATCGTATAGCCGAGAATAGGGATTGGATGAGGTAAACAAAGCGGGCCCAGGAGTGGAGAATGACACGAGAAAAGCTATTAATGTTAAAAGCTTCGAAGGAAGAGCTGGAACACTGCGAAAACGTTCTGCAACGTAGCAAACTCTTCCCAAAATGTGCAACAAGCGAAAGATGGAAGCTGTGAAACCTTTCTCTCTTCGGCTACCCTTCCCTGTCCACGATAAGAAAGGGGAGATTTAAGCAGTGTTTTCATGGGGTGATGTCTGACAGACGGAACTGAGGAAATCTGCCCGATTGTAAGTCAAACGGAAGAGATTTCGATTCACCACACACTACTTCCTCTCAGACCTCAGAACATCTGCATTCAGGTCATGAGACAACGTACAAATTGACAATTCGCTGCGTGTTCTTCTATGATAAGCAACACAGGCGATGCAGTGGCAGTTCAAGAATCCAGAAAGGTTAGATATCAGAAGTTACGCTCCGCCAGTCCTGTCACATTATTCAGTTAGAGCAGTTCGCAAGTGAACCAGTACATGTCTCTTGAACCTAAAACCGTCGGACATGCTCCCGGCATGTTTATCAGTCAGCCGTAGGGAGTGTAGCGATACGCCTTCCGGCCTTCAGCTCAGCCTTCTCATTGACAATGAACCGTGAAAGATGCGCCCAAACACTCACGGGGCATCGCCAAAGTAGATATCTATAGAGCATCCTGAAAAATTGTCGCCGCGACTTACCATGTTCTGTGCTGATCAATGAACGACACATGGCCAAGACGCCGAAAAAATGTCGCAATAAAAACACTTCGAAGAACGAATCGAGCGCCACAGCCCTCGCTTCTTTCTTAAAACCTCCTCTCTTCATGCATGCTACAGCGGCAGACATGAGAGGATGTTTGAACTGAGGAGATTTGGTAAACAACTCCACGAGGGGTCGGACGAAGGGGAAGTTGTGACCAGCGAATATGTTTTCAGATGAAACAGAATAATTGAACCTCGAGGAAGGGTTTTCATGAATACCCCTGTATCCTTATGGATTAAAAAGGCTAAGGCTAACCCTTCTTCTTTATGGGCACACATTACCTGATTACGGCATTGTGGTGGAATCTAACACTACAGGAGAGCTTTTCTTCGTCTAGCATGCTAAACTCTATGTATGTAAGCTCCTCGGAAAGAAAGATTTTCTCTGTCCCGTAGTACCAATCTCTATTCATCTTGCCGGAATGTAGCCGATGACTGCTGCTTGCTCTCACCTTGCAGCAGCCGTGTGGCGCCCACTAGATATAATCTCTGAACATTGAAAGATCAGCACCAAGCTTCTGCAGGAGGACCCGAGATCGGATCCATTTCGTTCTGACGCGGCTCGCTTTTTTCATTCTCTTCCCTGCTATTCCTTCCCTTTCCACCAGTGGACGTCAGCTAAGGGGCACACCACGACAAGGCGGATTCCATTTTGCCTCGTGTTCGTCGTCTAGAAGCACTAAAGACGTTCTACCCACCCTTTCCTCTTTACCCTTGGCGAGTTCGGCTAGTATAGCCAACCTAACACACGTGCTTTCCTTCAATCCTGGCGCAAGTTCCGTAAAACCCCTGTAAAGCCATTCAGATCCCTGTACGGGCGGGCCTGTTTTCTTCCATCATCCACGCGGTGCTGAAATGCTGCGTGCGGTAGACATAAGACTGCCACCTCAGTTTCCGTGCGAAACTCCTGACCCTTCCGGGGAAATTCAGGGAAAGGCTGTCAAGATCTTCCGGGAAGCGCGTGCGTCGTGCCTACCGTTTCGCACAGCTTAGCGGGGGTCGTTTCTGGACAGTGCCACCCAGGTCGCTTGGGGCCGTTGGTCTGCCAACTGGCTGGTCGCTCTTAGAGACATCCCGGGTCGACGAAGGCGACCAGTCCGCCGATCGCCTGGGCGAGTTGAACGACATGCCGGCTACCCTTCAGGAAAGCCTTCCCATCTTCTTTCCCACGGTATCCTTTTAACCCTTTACATTGGCTGTAGCACCCTCAACGTCCCAGTCCGTACGTACAGATACATGTTCTCCGGGAGATGCATGGCCTTGGTGGTACAAACAACTCATTCATCAGAATTATGCAAAGCAGAAAGGGCTTTGAATTCAACAAGTCTTTACACTTCGCTCTCGGAGAGAAAGTTCAACTCCAATGCATTTTCGTGATAGATGTCATTAGGAATAAAACCTTGAATCTGCGGCTTAGCACGTGCGAACGAATCCGAAAAAAAAAAACAGCCCTCTGTTACCTTAGGAAAAAAAACCCAATACGAGCCGGAATTGTACGAGCTATACAGCCTACCGGAGTAGAATGGCAGCCCTCCAAGTAATGGACATGAAACTACACCACCATTTATGGTTAACGAGACCCCGGTGTTTGAGATAATACACATAGACATCCTTGTAGAGGATTAGCTATATTCCAGTCTAGCCATCGGCAATGTCAATGCAGCTCTGATCTGTCGATCAGATAGTAAACATGTTGTACCAACCCTCTTTCCGTTCATCTTCTCATACCTAGGCGAAAATAAAGGCATACCGAATGGAAAATGCAGCTCCACTAGAAAGCTGCGAAGAGTAAAGGGTTACCGGGATAGATAGTTGATATGAGGGTCCAGCGAAAAACCCGATGAACCTGGAATCAATTCACGACAAAGATCATCCTTGAATCAAGCAAAGCTAAGTCTGAGGACGCTGAATTAGTTAAGAACCCTTCCCCATTTCTCTACCAACATCACTTTCAACCACAAGCATCGCTGTGTTTCTCTTGGATTCCTCCAAAATAGGTGAGGGCTGCCCTGGGTCCGGGAAAGTTACTCAGTTCTCCCTTTCGTTTCTTTAACGGGTAAGATCTCTGCTTTCGAACCAATCCGTTCTGTGCGCTGTACTACATAGCGTTTCTAACCCTCGGTACCGAAAATAGATCCGGAACTGTGTCTGCCTCGAGAACTAGGCCTTCGCGGCAGAGACGAGCTTCTTAGAATGTTGGTACTTCGAAATCGCAATTAAGCCCCGTCCGCCCAAAACAACAACCGCACCCTTGTTTTGAGTGGCTTAAGGCTGGAGCTGAGAACGTATGATTGTTCCAGAGTGACAACTCCCAAAGAATTAAGTCGAGATCTTCCGTGGTCGACACTCCACTTTTCTCAACAACAGGAAATGTTTCTGCCCGCTCGGATGTGGGCTCAACATACTTAATAGTGAAGACCATTTCGTTCTTAGATAATGCCGAAGAGCGGCATCCCTGCGTCGAGAGCTCCCGCATCTCCGAGAGAGGCAAGGCTCTGATGCCGAATCAATAGTAAGGACATGGCCAGAAAAGCTGTTGGTATATCTAGAGAGGGAGGGGTTCTTCTCAATGTAACCCCTACCGAAGTCTTGGAATTAGAGAAGCGAGCTCATATAAACACACACACACACATATTACTGGCAAGTCATACGCCCATAGTCCACCACTGACAAAACACAACCCTTAAGAGCATCTCCAACGGGTAAGAGCAAAACAGCAAAAAAGTATTTTACTGCCATTTGTATCTCCAAGGGTTGTGAAACAGGAGCAAAATTTTGAACAGGTTCATATTTCCGAACCAAATCAGGACGATTTGGTTCGGAAATGCGAACCTGTTCAAACGACTGATACCAAAGCAGTATCCAAGTGCCGGGCTCTGAATGGCTCAATAGCCAACTTCTTGCGCCAAAAAAGCGAAACAGAGTACATCGATTGAACCTGGATATGTTTTAGTACTCTTTCTCGTTCCACCATGTTTCCTTCGAAAATCTCAGAAACTCACAATGGAACAGAAGAAGACATGTACCAGAGGTCCAAGTTTTACGCCTCAAAAAGACGCTGCAATCGCCAGAGCCTACATCAAAATTTTAGAAGACCGTATAATACGAACAGACCGCAAAAAATACTTCTAAGACGCGATTGCCAAAGTTTACAACAAAGTATTAAGCATTCAAATCGTTAAATACAATCCATTGAGTCCATTTTTAACCACATTAAACTATTAACAACCAATTGCAAATTTTATGTGTCTTCTTGCCTTTGAACACGGAATGCTCGACTTCACTGAGGCTAAGGCTGCACACCACCCCCCTCTCTTGTTCCCCACTACAACATACATGAGCTGCTTCAAACGCTCCGCTTCGAGGCTCGCGTCGTGCTCCACGCTGGGCGTGCTGTCGATAGCGGCATTTGTGGCGGCGCTGTCCCGCGTGCAGTAGATAGTCGCAATGTAAACGGTCGTAGCCGCACTCTCGTTGACGGTCAATATTGCAACTGCGGTTGGCAGTAGATCCATAGTGATAGCGTGTGTTTTTGTCGCTATCTGATGTAGAGCAACGCCCTTCTGGGGAATTAACGAAGAATGCTCATCATATGCTGTTGATCCCCCTTTGATTAGTGCTGCTCACTATATGAGTTTTCTTTAGTAAAGGGTGTGTCAGGATGGCCTCTGAAAGGGATGGCATCCCAATGGGTTGGTTAAGACTAGCCCTGAATGGATGTAACGCGTGGTACGCGTGGGAGTTTTTGGCTACGATTTCAGAATTTTATTACTTAATTAGTTTTTACTTTGGCCCTGACACTGAGATCTCCACGGATATGGCCTTAAGAAGGTGTGCACTAAGTTATTTAACTATGTTAGGTAGTTGTAGTGAACCCTACTTAGGGGCGAGTGACCTCGCGGGCGCCAGTCCAAAGTAAACTCAACCAAGTGTGGCTATAACTACAATTGCCCTCGTCGGGTTACGACTCCTTGCGGAGAGTATCCACGAGTGGATTCCATTTGGTTATCCCCTTGGGAACGCTCAGGTCATCTGTATCACACCGCCTGTGGGGCTTCTAACCATAATGGTATAATTGTTTGTGTATCCTTTCGAGGACAGATTTCTGACCCTGTATAGGGCTATTTCTTCTTGTTTTCCTCTGGTTTCTTCGGGTCCGTTGCCTTCGTTTGCACGACCCTCTTCCCCTTTTTCTGCTTACTCTTTCCGCTTTCGGACTCTTTACAGTGGAGACACCAAATCCGGTACCGAACCCCAATCCCGGACCACAACCTCTGTAGGTTGTTTCTGAATCCCCCTGGGAGTTACGCCCCAACATTGGGTGGAACAGAGGGCTCTGCTTGACTGTCTACCTCTCGCGAGGACAAGGCTTCGAACACCTTGAGGTGCACTTCCCGCCACCGGGTTTTGCTCTACATCTGAGCTCGTGAGGATGTCTCGTAACAGCCCATCAAGGTCTTCGTCAAGCTCAAAATTGAAGATGTCTGAAGACATAGTACCGTCTTGCTGTTGGATTTGGAACAAAACGGGAGCAAATTAGCAAATAACCAAACCTCTCTCAGCCATTCATTGTTCACCACGTTGGCCAGGTTTTGCTTGTTTGCTCCCGGTTTGTCGTTTCCGTTGGAGATGCTCTAAGCGCTGAAGAAATCTCCGATACTTTGAAAGTGCAGTCTTACAGTAGTTAATACAATACTCCTATCTAGAAGAACAAGGTCACCGAAACGAAATGCTGTAACGTTATCACATGTTACAAGGAACAATGCTGTGCAGCAGTTTGATAAGGATGCGAAGTCTCACGACGACTTCTTTTGCTAGTCTGACCCAAATGTATTTCAGGCCGAGATGTCTCGCAGGAATCCAGTATTCCTTTCGTACGTTGTGAGGGTTAGCATCAATGGCGACGCCAATATTGTATGTCTTCTCAGTTTTTATCAAATTTGACGCTGCGAGCACGCTTTCTGCTGTGATGCGATTTGCGGCTCCGATTTCGTCCTCTGAACCCTAAGGTGATAGTGTCCAGTCAGTCAAATTGTCATGGTCTGGACAAGAGCATTTGGCATGCACACTCAATCCGCAACAGAGGAATTGTCATGGTCTGAACCCCATCAATCGGCATGTACACTCAATTCGTAACAGAATACGAAGAGCAACAGACACTTAACCATCATTTATGAAGTCTCGCGCACATTTTGATTCATAAAGGCAACTGGGGGATGTGATGCCGTCCCTACGGATACAAGGATCAGGTAAGGACGCGGAGCAGCATACTCTCAGTTTTCTCGATATCAGAAGCAAGATTCAGTGTATGTACGAAAGGAATAGCCTGGCTTTCAATGCTACCCTGCTGCCTACATACCTGGTCTTCTCCAATCTGTTCGCAGTAAATGAGACTTTATGTGTATAGCATCTTTCGTCAAACAAAACTTCTCGTCCACATGATTGAAAATGTTGGTTCTCCATGAGAAACCCGTTTGCAAACTACTTTCGCGCTTCTGTTTCTCGTTCGCGGAGACAGCACACCACGGAAAGAAAAGTTGTATATGCTCGTTCACATTACTGAGCAATGTGACGGTTCTACAATAAGCGTGAGCATACGCACCCAGAATTCTGCAGAGTAGGAATATAAGATATTTCGTCTATGTTGACACCTTGATCTTGAGAACACGTTTCTTTCAAATACAGATATATCCAGCACTAGGCGTGCCCTAAAAACACAAAAACGCAAATTATTTCTTCTTTGTCTCGTTTTCGAGGTATTCCACTTTCTCTACAGAAATAAACAATACTTTAAGAGGCGTTCTATGAGTTGCTAAATTTTAACACATGTAAATCTGTCACGCAATCAACTTTCTAAGCTTTCACACCGGGGTCCATGGTATGAGTTTTCACTTAATGTCATCACAATACCATCCCACAGAGCATTCAAAGCCCTAACGGTAGCAATCATAAGGGCTTTATTTGAAACAGGGCGTTATTTGAGACGAAGAAACTGTGCATGACCAAATCTTGTATCTCAGAGTTCGCACTTCACTGGAGCTTTCCAAAAACCAACAAATTGACACTTAGGGCTGTTCTATGATTTTCTTAATCTGTGAACTGTTAACTCCGAATTAGAAAATTTTCGATTTTGGTCCAGTTTCGTACGGTATGGCAGTCAATAGCGGTGCAGGTAAGAACGGACGCGATGTGTGGATGCTGTGGCGCGTTGACGGCGCGCAGCTCCAGCGCACGCATTCAAGCGGCTGCTCCCTGCCGCACACGCTTTCGTTCGCGTCGATCCCTCGCTCCCGAATAAAGGAATCCGGTGCTATAGATGCAAAGAGTGGGAGCAATCGCTCCAGGAGAAACGATCGATCTTGCTGTTCCGCTCTCCTTGCTTTCGAGGACCTGCCTCACCCAACTCTTTCAGAAGAAAAGAACTTTAGATCATGTTGTGGCGGATTTCGCTGTTGAGTGGTTGGGTTTGTATCATCGATACGCCCATTCAGGAAAGCACACTTGACGTCCAGTTGGTGTATCTCAAAGTTGTACACACATGCTAACGCAAGGGCGATTCGGACTGTGGAAAAGTCAACGACAGGTGAGTATATGTTTTCCACATGGCCCTGTTGGCATCCCTTGGCAACCAGCCATGCTTTGTACCTTGATACTGTACCATCATCGTTCAGCTTTGTCGCAAAGACGAGTTTGGATGCCAGGACTTGAGAATTCGGTGGCCTCTGTACCACATCCCATGTGTTCATAGACCTGAGGGATGCTAGTTCTTCCTTGATTGCCCCTTCCCAATGTTCCCAGTCCCAGGATTCCTGGCTTCATCGAGGTCTGCAGGTAATCTTGTTGGTTTCTGAACTAGGCTGACATGGCTGCTGTGTTGCGTATCTGAAAAGCATTCTGGAGGCTTTCTGCTTCGCTCGGGATAGCGTCTAATGGGATAGCGGGTAAGGAATTCCTGCATGCTGGAGGTAATTGAGCCAGCTTCTGCATCTTCCACATTATCGGACTCGATGCCTTCATCTGAATTTGCTTCTGCGAGTAGTTCATCAGAGCCCGTTGGGTTTCCAACTGAACCCACACCATCAAGGGCGGTCTCATTAGCGCCATTATGCTCACTATCTTGCGCATCAGTGAGCACCTGGTCTTCATCAAGGCCAATGTCTGGTGCCGGGTTGCCTCAGACCTCATCCAGGGTATTCTCTCTTCCACTCTCTCTTCCAGAGGAAAATAAAAGCCTTCCAGGGAAGACGTCTTCATTGATGGTCCCATGTCTGGCAAACGTCACTTCTCTCCGTTCAATGTCATACACTCGGTAGTTTAGATGTGGCAGGGACCTGAGTAGAATCCCACGTCGTGCCTTCTTTTCCAGCTTCTTTCTCTTTGCAACATGTATCCAGACTTCACAGCCGAATGTCCTCAAAGACTCAAGGTTTGAGATGGTTCCTGTGAGGACTTGATGTGGTTTCATGCCATTATTGGCGTCACAGCTGATGGTGTTCATTATTCTTGTAGCAGTGACAACAGCTTCTGCCCACAACCTATGCGGAAGTCCGGCGTGGCGCAACATGGACCGTGCCATTTCCATCACTGAACGATTGAACCGCTCAGCTACTCCGTTCTGTTGGGGAGTATACGGGGCACTTGCTTCCCAATTTATGCCTTCAGTAGACAAGTACTTCCGGAGCGCAATGTATTCTTTTGCATTGTCGGAGTAAACCAGTTTCAGTCTCTTCTCAGCCTGCCTTTCAAACTTTGCTTGGAAGCATCTGAACTGCTGTGTGAGTTCCGATCGTCTACTTAGAGGTCTAATGTCCTTGTATCTTGATCTTTTGTCGACAAAAGAGACAAAGTACGTCTTTCCTCCAATACTCAGAGTACTGAAAGGACCACAAATTTCTGAGAATATGACATCTCCGACATTACAAGAGTGAATGGCGCTTCGGCTGGGCAGAGTACGGCGGACCATTTTGCCTTCTAGACATGGCGTGCAGCGAAATCCAGACTCTGGACCCTTTGTTAGGTCTAACCCAATTACCGCAGTACTGTTGGACATTTGACTTATCCGACTTCTGCCATTGTGGGCAAGTCGCTCGTGCCATAACTGGATACCCCTCGCATTCTGGGCTACGTATGCTCGTTCGCTGCTCAGGTGAGCATGGATTACATACATCCCTCCACAGGCTTCAGCTGTTACCCTCTTATTCCCCATCCCTATCGTGCATCCCGATGTATCAAATCGGATGCGGTGTCCTATTGCAATTAGCTTTGAACACGAGATCAGGTTGCAGTCCAGTTCATTATCGAACAGCACACCATCAAGTGTTAGATGCGCAGTACGTCCTCGTGGTTAGATCACACTCAATACAACTCGTCCTTCACTCTTAGCTTGTACACGCCTTCCATCTCCAAGGGAAATGGTCCTAAGCTGTACTGGAGTAAACAATTGCGATAGAGCATGACTCCCAACCATATGGCACGTAGCGCCTGAGTCAATCAAGAAGCGATAACCTGGGTCACTAAGAGCGAGGAGAGCACGATGAACGCTTGTGCCACTACCACTTTCTCTTTGATTTTGATTCCGTGAGCGGAAGTTGCGTTTGTAATGGCCCTGCTTTCCGCACAGGAAACAACGGCCCTTGACTTTGGCTTTCAGGGCACGTTCGGCTTCTACGTGTTCATCGGGTGGCAACGATGTTCCAGTTGTTGCCTCAATTGCTCGAGTGTCGTACTCCTGCAGGAGCCTCGCAGTAACCTTATCCCAAGTAAGCTCAGTGTCTGACATCGTTTGCAACGCAGATATCACAGGTCCAAACGCACTGTCACCCGTGGAGCCAAAGCTTGAGAAGAGGATGGCAATCTGCATGCTTTCCTCGAGAGGACTTTCAATCCCATCAAGACGAGCAAACACGGATTCCATCTCATCTACATAGTCAGACATGGGCTTGCCCTCGGTATAGGGGAATTGGTGTAGTCTGGTTTGAAGCTGTACTCTCGTCGCGGTGTTCTCAGTTGCATAACGCTCACGGAGTTTTCTGTACATAACGAATGGGTTTTGTCTCTCCGAAGCAATTGCTCTCAACGGCTTCTCACCGAGAGACTGTACAAGGTACATCCTTGCCTTCAATACTCTTTGCTTCATTTCCGTAGTAATTGCATCAATACCTTCCGTACCAATCACATCATCAACCACGACGTGAAGCAAATCCTTAGATTCTAACAGCGCTTCAATTCGTATGGTCCAAATAGCAAAATCTTCATACCGACGAGCACAAGAGCACGGAAGCTTTTTGTACGTGTCTTCTTCCATTGTCAACGTGAGTAGAACAGTACTCAAGCGTTACAAGCTCAGTGATGGTCGACGGTAGCGGCTTTCTTTAGCCGGCGATGCTACCACTGTTGAGTGGTTGGGTGACTCCGATCAGCTCTCTCAGCTGCAGAGACTCCTTTACTCTTTATATAGATTGTAACTGCGTAAAACCCTGCGAAAATCACAGTACGTATGTCTATTGTAGTCTAACGAGCAGGGGACCACAAACCCAAGATATGCTCGTTAGACTACAATAGACATACGTACTGTGATTTTCGCAGGGTTTTACGCAGTTACAATCTATATAAAGAGTAAAGGAGTCTCTGCAGCTGAGAGAGCTGATCGGAGTCACCCAACCACTCAACATTCGCGAAGCGAGGAAGGCGGCAACGAGAACTGGGCGGGCTGCCGTTGAGGGCGAAGCTTCAAACCCTTCATGTTGCTTGGATTTGTTAAACAAACCCAGAGAGGATGATACTTAAGAGGCCCTGGATGCAGGATGGGCATATGGACGCTTCATTTTCAGCTGCTCTACAATCCGAATCATGTCGGATCTCTTTACAGAAACCTCATCGGTCACGTTGTTTGCCTCCCCACAGAGGTTATACCAATCTTCACAATGCTCTTTTACCTTTTCACTGTCCTCGCTACTGTACTTTGGGATTACTCGACATCCCTCGTTCTCAATAATAAAGTTGTGGAGCTTCATACAAATGGCCACCACTCTGGTGTTACTTGCAAGATCAAATTTGAGTCCCTTCTTCAACATTGTGAACTTCGATACCAAAATTCCAAATGCCTGTTCCACCACAATTCGCAACGATGATAGAAAATAATTGAGGACCTTCTCCCAATCAGTCGCTTTTGACAACGGTACAGGGGTAATCAAGAATTCTGAGCATGTATATGCCTCATCACCTACAATCCAAATTCCTATCGGAAGGCCTTTCTCTACAAGATTTCGTCCAAGCTCTGATAAATTAAAGCACAAAGGGTCGTGCGTAAAACCAGCACACTTGATAGAAACGAACAAGAACCGATAGTCGTAAGATGCGAGTGCTTGAACTGGCAATGCATAATATCCTTTTCGACAGTAAAAGGTGGCGGGGTTGTGCATCTTTTCAGGGCAGGCAATTCTAATAAGTATACCATCCAATGCTCCGATACATCCCCTCAATGGACTGGGGGTTCTTCGAAAGGTTTTAAATTCGTCTGCAATATTACGATAGGCATCATCAGTGGCAGGCAGCCCTTCGAACTGTAGAACCTTATTCAGCGCCTCGCACGTCTCATGGAAAATCTTATACACTGTGGAAGGCCCACATTTGTAGCTCTTGAATATATCCTGATATCTGCCCCCCGCTAGAAAAAAGAGAGTGATCTCGAGGCGATGCTGCTGAGAATTCACGCTGTTACCGAGCCTCGTAGCCATTGAATTATCTCGTTGGAGATATAGTCCTGCCTTGTACATAAGGTTTCTAAACGTTTCCCTGCTCATTCTGTACAGACTTGAGAAGCATCGCCGTGAAACCGAGTGATGCAAGAGATCCCCATATCGAGCAGAAAGCTTCCGAATCGCTGGAAAGAGGGATATTCGTTGAAACGATCGTTTTCGTCTTAAACGAAGCCATAGGCATACAATCAGTGTGGTAGAGGCGAGCAATTGATTTGAGTTGGATGTCAGATTGTCGTTTGGAAGGTTAGTCATATTTTGTCGATGACACGAAACAATGGAAAGTTTTCGTAAACGTAGCTAGCGGTAATACAAAGTGATGTAGAGAATTTCATAGTCCTGCCGTCAGAGCGTTGGAGTTTCTACGATTGGATCGGTATAGTACTTTTAATTTGTAGGATCCCAGGCGTAGCAGATATGAGGATCAACACTGACAGTCTGAATGGTTTGGAGTTGCATGAGCTTAACAGCAGGCCTTTGCTCGAGTATATTGAATTGCTCTTGTTTGATGAATAGATGAGATTTATTGACGAGAAGTAGATCTGGTCGTCCTGAATCTAAACTCTGCCTTTTTGTTAAATGTATCAAAAAATTCTTCAAGAAACTCCAAGGACGCCAGTACGCCAGTACGGCTGGGACGCCTGTGTAGAATGGCCCTCACGATCGCGCTGACCACTGGCACGTCAAAAAATTGACAATTTCTGATGGCCAATTTCGTGGCCTAATTTTTTGGAGTGCCAAGGGGCTGACCACAAGGGACACGAGCACCAGCACGGCCACGGTTGGCACGTACACACGCCCACTGGCCAACCGCCGCGCTGATGATTCGGGAACACGGCGCAGCATGGCTGCTTGCCCATTGGCTACCGCATGAACTTTGGAAAGCGAACCGTCGCGGAGCTCCCTAAGGGCTACTTATCACGCTAACTGACCTGAAGGCCAGTCAAGCCGACCAAATGCAAAGAAGCTAACAACCAAATGGATAACTTTATTGAGCCAGGACCTAACAGGCTAACTAGCAAACACCATCAGGCCGACGGATCGGGCTCAATCTCGTCGCCACCGTGACCCTCGGACGCGCCTCCACAATTGCTTGGCCTCTGACCACTGGAACCGTGTCGACTTGGACCCGCTACAAGCTGACGCTTGCGGGGAGGGCTATTCGGACCACTGGACGCGGGGCTCTCAGCGCTACTACCGTCGCTCAGGTCGAGACCATAACGGGCATCGATATCCGCTAGGAACGTATTGGACAGCATATGAGCGTTCTCCTGCAGAATCGCCGCGACAGAGTCCTTCAGGGCCTTATTCTGTTCCAATAGGGCTCCCCACAGCGACGCCCGACGCGCCAAAGACCGGGCACGGCGCAGCAAGTCTTCAAGGCCACCGGAAACATTCAGACCAGCGGCTCCAGCGACCTAACGGAGACCCTCAGCCGCGTTGGTCACGCCCACAGGGATAGGCGGAGTTGGGGGCAACGGGGTCACCGATAGGTGGAGCGTCCCGCCCACCAGGGTATACGTGTTGACCACTGGAGTTAAGTGCGGTGCCGAAGCGGGTGCAGCCACCGCAGGTCCAGCAGAAGCAGACGCAGAAGCCACCACCGGACCTGCAGGAATGTTACCACCGCGTGGACTTCCCAGATTGCCTTCGTCCGTTAGTAATCGCGCTGAGCCGCCACCGCTGGCCTTTCTGGAGACCGGGCACGCGCTTGTGCTCACTGTGCCGACCATGGGAAGTGCATGGGCCAGAAGGGACAAGGCTCAGAGCGTTCCAAAGGTCGTTGTCCAAAAGGGTGCTAGGCGCCGTGAAGACCGGGATCGGGCAGGCACGCCCCGGCCACGGTGAGGCCAAGTGGGAAATACTGCGCCCGGCCGAGTGGGCTCAGGAGACCCATAAGGAGTAGGTAGCTAGACCGAGGTGGTCAAGCCTAAGGAGAGGGCAATGTGAGGGAGTGGATCCAGGAGTGGCGACACTGCTGGTGACCTGATTGGATGCTACACGTGTTTGTGCTTGGCCTGAAGGGGTTATTTGTATTTTTATAATTTTTATTTAATTATCCATAGGACTAGTATTAGTTACTGTAGAGTAGGGCGCTTTACAGTGCCACAGGGTCGAGGCGCCTCGGTGCCGATACTTATGCACCTCGAGCTGCGCCTCCCCTTGGTCAGTAAACTCAGACACCATCTTGGTAACGAACAGCCCCCAGGCTTGCCGTTCCCACTCCCTTAGGCTTCCAAGCAGCCGCGACTGCACATCCGTCCTTTAGGATTGCACCGTTAGCGTCTTCCCATTGGGCCCCCATATCAGAGGTCACTGTTGGCCTTTCCCACGTGGACTGCTCTGCCACCGCTACCGCGGAGACCTTTAGGAGTTTGCCCACTTCGCTTACTATCCTACAGTAGTGTAGTCATTGCTTGAACTATGACCACTAATAGTGGATTTGACACGTGGGACAGGAACGGTTCAATTAGTCGCTGGGCACAGTACTGAGCATGAACCAACAAAGTGGAGTAATTTAGTTAGTTTGATTTATTGTCTTTACTGCCATTTCTGGGATGGTTTGTACTTATTGCACCGACAAGTTGCCATTGCGCCAGGAAACCTGCTCCAAAAAGGGATGTCAACCTGGGGAATTGTGGTGCAATACCACGTGCAGAAAGGATCCCGCGACAGCGGCAAAGTCATCCAAGGTGTCCGAGCCTTGCTCTTTTGGTGAGCGCTGCTCAGAGGTAGAGCGTTCCGAATGTGACCGACACGAGTCGGATGTAGGGCCGAACGGTCACTTCTCGCACAGCGCAAGGAGGTGTAGGGAGAATTGGATCTAGCGCTCGACGGACAGTCGATTAGTGTGCAACCGGGTGTTGCCGGTCATCTGGTGGAATCCACTGCATGCCGCGGGGCGGCGAGTGGAACACCCACGAATGAGGGAACGATCCGTACAACGGTATCCTATAAGTCAAAGAAATGAGGGGGGGGAACAAACTTCACGGCGTGCGCAGACTCGTGACGAGCAATAAATATTCCGAGACGTTGGGGCCAAACCTGGACACAGGGCGGAGTAGAAACAGTCCGTATGATGGTAAACAGAAAAAGAAACAACAAAAGAAAACAGAAGATAGTCCGTAAGTAACGGTGATATTACTCCTGGATGCGCAAGGGGGATGACGGAGCCGGATCGGTAGCAGCGCTCCCCTACATTGGGGTCGTAGCCATCTACCAACGGTCAAAGTCAGAGCCAAGACCCTTGTTAAGGTTTACTTCCGTCGGGTGGCGGCGAGTGCCGCCACCTAAGTACGGCCACTGTAGTGCGGATTACTAACTAAATATAACCAACTAACCCGGGTGCACCGGGCTTGACATCGACGCGTGCGTGGTGGCCCACTTGGCATGAGCCACCCGCTCAGGCGGTGTGCACTACACGTGTTACCCACAAGTACCCCCTTCGTAGGGGCACCTCCCATATAATAGGTTAGCCCAATACACCTCATGTATTCCGTATCCCAACGGCTAACCACGCATCCTATATGAAGAGCGATTTGATTCCCTCTACCTCCAGAGGCCATTGCACCACAGCAATGGGCTCTAGGATTCACGGCCTTCGTGTGTTCTCCACTTCTCTTTGGAGAGAAGCACCGTAGCATACGGAAATTATAACCCCCTTGCCTATCTAAAAGACCCCAGTACTCGGGTTTTTATTCCAACTGTCGTGGTGTTTGCCTTGTATAAAGTTTATTCGGTGTTTGCCTTGTATAAGGTTTATTCGGTGTTTGCATTGTATAAGGTTTATTCACCAGAACAGTCGTTATTCTTTGTCACGACACTCGTGCCTCAGCTCCCCCTTTCATTTTCCCTTTACAGTATAGCTTTTACGCTACCCATGGCTCGTGTTCGCGCGTGCCACTAACGTGGAAGACTCACCTCTGTAGAAGACGAAAACCCCCACACACCACTCCTGCGGATACCCGATTCTTGTGTCAACCTCCCTGCGCCAGTCGTGACCGGTGGCCTCGGCCTTACAACCCAGCACACTCGTGCCACTCCTGGGAGGGCTGTACCCAACTGGGCTAACCTCTATTGAGAAAATATCTCGAAAAACTTTCGGTGCTCTCTCGCTCCCGGGCATTGCACTAAGTACAGGGCCTGTGGAGTAGATCTGGTAGTGCGTGACGCTGCATTCATTTCTTCGAACGAGCGATTTTTCGTTTCGGACTCTTTGGAGTGAACATCTTGCTTCATCGCATTGGAATTAAGCGCGGGAATTAGGCTCTTAACACCGACCATATATATTTTTCGCGCATTTGTCCTGCGCTACTTCTCTGGATGATACGAAACTGGTTGCCCACAAAATCGATAAGGAGATATAGAATACTAAACATCTTCTTCCCTTTGTACATTAGTACGTAAAGCACGGGTAGCTAACGGTTGAAGAACGGGATAGAACTGTAGAAAAAAGTAAGCATACATGATATAGAACTTACCATCAGCAAAGTTCGGAAATGAATCTCGATCGCCCTGTGCAGATGCTTCAAATTGTGAAACAAATATTCCGTAAAGGCTTTTGAATTCGCCAAATTTCCGTTTCAGTGCTCCACCGTCACGCCAGTGAGGGCGATGGGCCGGATTGATCATTCTTATGTCAACGAAAGTAACTCCACCGCACAAGACCGCAATGGCTTGCAGAGTAAATCGCTCGTCATTAAGTAGTGGTGCAATCGAAATAGACCACGGATCATCAGGCTGTTTGTCCAGTTCTTCTCTAGACATACATTGCATTAGACTTTGTTCTGCTGCAGTCATCTGCACATCTGCCAGAAGATGAAGGAGGTGGCAGTACTCTACTGCTTCAAATGGAGGTCTTCTTTCACCACTCAGAGTGACACTCTGGTAATGGGACACAGTAATCTGCAAAAGAACTGACAGAATTTCATTGCTTATAACTGGTACGTATCCTCTCACTTATTCAACTTGTTCACTACCGTTTTCCGTTAGACAGATTCTGACCGTGGTTGAACGAAGATTTTGAATCCATTGTTGCACAACATTGGCGTTCGGGTTCCTCACTGCCTTTAGTATTTCGGCCATGACTATTGATCTCTATACCATTTTGTGCGCTATAAGAAGGTGCTTTGTTGATAATAGAGCATTTTGTGCTCCTGCTATCTTCAAACACTTGAGTATGGCTTTCCATGTGGGATTATCCAGTGCAGCAGCTGTTGTAAGCTCTTGAGCTTCGCCAAATGTAATTGTAACGGTTAGATTTAGACGTTGCGTTTCATCAATCTGGCTATTTCCAGGTTAGAGACTGTTATCGGACAAACCTTGATGTTCCCAATGCTATTCAGGCATGTTTTAGCTTGGTCTTTGCATCGAATTTTCATCCATCTTTTCATGATGCCAAAAATGATTTTCAATATCACTAAACAAGAGCGTGAAAGTGAGTTAGGGTGTTGCGAAAATGACTATGAAAACGTTTGAACTGCAGACGGAAACAAAATTGGCTTCCACGTTTTGCAAAGTGCTGTCGCATTATTGGACGTCCTCAAATTTCGCTTTTTCTGTTTCTACGTAAATAACGTCGTATAACGGCCTTTAGAGGACAGGGACAGAGCCCTGCCAAGTTGTGGCGACTGACGTCTGTGTGCAACTTTTATAGGCCAATCTCTCCAACGTACAAATGACCATGCCTCAATTGAAGTTTCATGGCCACTTGTACGGTTCGCCAACCATATCGTTCCGTTAGAGACTTCTCTATTCGTCAAAACGCAAAGCACTGGCAAAAAAATTGCATCAACTGCAGCGCAGTTAATTTTCGGTATCTTCTAAACTCGGTGGCTGATATTGAACTCTTACGTGGAACAATAGTTGCTAGTTAAGGCACTGTTCGGTTTCATAATAAAAGCGAGGTAGACGGAGTGAGCAATAATGAGATGTTAAGTTGCTGCTTGTATTCTTAAAATGGGAGTATTTATTGTGTAAGTTACGCAAAGAATAAGATTGGCCGCTTTTACTGAAGCCGACGTACTCACTCCATATTGAGAAACGCTCAAAGAGTGTGGTTCCATTCTACACGATTTCCTTGGCGTCAACTTTGTCATTCTCTCAGAGTGGATTTGTTTCAAAAGGCCCACTTTTGGTCAAAACTCCCACATCTTTAAGCACAGTAAAGCAGAATTACAGTAGAATAACTGTATATAACCGTGGCATAGACGGACGAAAAAGTAAAGAGGTAGTTAGTGCCTCTTATTCACAGTTTATGGGCAAATAGTACCTGCGCATAGAGCTGTCATCCCCCAGCACCCACCAGCCACGTTCACAACGGCTCCACATCCACAAAAGCAGCACTAGAACTCGGCCGCGACCTCGGCAAAAATTTTTACGTACAATAACTATACACCAACGTCATCGTCAATCACGACGATAACCATGCAGCACGCGACACCACACACAACGCCATAAATACCATCGCAGTCACAAAATCAGACAAAGCGCTTAGAATATCAGACTTCAACATCTCAAACTGTACCTTGTGGTGCATAGCACTGAAGAAATACGGAGAAATTGTGAGAGATGCAGTCCTCACACCATCCTAGTCAGATGGTGAGGAGAGTTTAGATACAACGGGCTATTTCACCATCTTTGGGGATGATGAAAAAGCGTCCTGCCTTCTCACCATCCCCGAGGATGGTAGGATGGTTGCTTACAGTGCCGCATTGATGCGTGCATCTTAAGATAGTTGTAGTGGAGAACGACGACTAGCGTCTTTCTCTATCGGTATAAAAGGGAGAGGACATAGCTCGGCCCTCACCTCTCGTCTCTTCCCCAACCCACATTTCTATGTCAACTTGTCTATAGTAAGCAAAACGGCTACAGGTTTTCGATACTAGCCGTACATACCGCTGTATCGCTTTTTCCAATGATCGACTTTTATCCACATTCCGGAATTAATCGGAAGGATATCTTGATTTGAACTAAGTTTAACTAAGCTCCCTGCAAATTTGAACAATTTTATTCATTGCAATATGGCGTTGTTAAGCTAGGGCGTAGGGCGAATAAGCCCTGATTACTAATTTACATGATTTTTCTATTTCCAATTTGGGCAGTGGCTAATTTCTAGTCTAACAGTATTGTCCGTCGTAACCAATCAGGGTTTATCGTTGAAGTAGTCACCAACTTCAAAAAAACATGCAGTGGAAGAAACCGACACTCCAACACACCAGCGCTGCAGTTTATTGCTGGATACCCGACCACCGCCTCAACTGTTGGCACCGGCCAACAATCAACCATCAACCAATCAAAACACATCAATGCTTAGAACAGTGCTCGAGCAACTGGCCGACAGTGACGTCGACAGCGAGCACTACAAACCGCCCCGCTGCCATCCAACCATAATCGATTTGGAAGCCGAAGAAGTCTCCGTGCCCCGTGTGTCACGTGCCAAGCCACCAGCTAAATTGAGACATGCCATACAAAAACTTCGTATAAAAAAGGATAAGCTATACCCCGACAAGTGTCAACCGAAAACGCGCACACGTAACATCGCGCATGCAAAACGATATTGCAAATCGTGCGATATTCAGTGCAATTCTGCGAAAACTTTTTTTGACCGGAAGCAGTCACGCGGTCACAAGACACGTTTACATAACAAGCGTAATCTTCCGTTCTGCAAGAGTTGTGACTGTCAATTTGAGTCACACCACCACCTTAACCGCCACATTAAAGGCAAGGATCACTATACGGTGCTTTACCGTAGAAACTTAAATATTTAAATCTTCATTTTCTTTTACACTCTACTGTAAAACATATTCGTATAGTATAACAAAGTGGTTGTATTTTTAGACAATAGTACTACAAGTAATAGGTAAGAAACGTAGTATTATTGCTAATTATTACAACATGCCTCCACTTAATGGAAACTTTACGAGGAACGTAAGGTATGCTAACCTACAGCAACGCCAATTCATTGAGTTTCCTAAGAACATCCAGGAAAACAATGCTGACGCTACAACCGCTCAGATCATCGAACTTGTAAGGAACGAATACCCGCCAGCCAAATTACTTACTTATTCTGTTTTGTGTAATGGCTTGTTAATGCGTGAATTTGCAAAGTTTGTAAAAGATCGAGGAATTATTCTTGCAGAACATGAAAGTAATCATTTCTTGAAAATAATAGCTAAAACGTTTTATGAATAGTCAAACTTTGACGATGCTTTTGCTGCAATAAATTTATTCGAGCAAACACCACCCGCTGCCCCGAACACCCGCAACCAACCATCCGAGAACACCGAAACTCAAGAGAACGTCGAAGCTGAGCCATTGCGTGAACTCTCTCCACCCAAGCGTGCGATTGAGCAAAACTGTCAAAGTCAGCCCTGGCGCTCTTCAATAGCCAACAATGAATAACAAGCGAACTTCGGACACAACCGAGACAAGGTAGCTCATTATATCGCATCCCGTTTTAAAGACGAATTGTCCAAATTCTCAGGAGCCGTTGGCGAATGTTGGGAGGAGTTTCTGAGCGAATATAACTATGCAACTTTAGATTACAATCTATCCAACCACCAAAGACTCCAATACTCACACCCACTTGCGTGGAAACACAAAACGTTTTTATGTACAAAACGTTGATGGCAGAGTGCGAAGCTTCAGGGAAGCTTCGGCAGTCATGAAAAAGGACCATAATTCTCTCCCTCGTCAAAACCGCATTGCTGCCTATCTACGAAACCTACGAATCCAAACATTTGTTTCAAAGAGCTCTTCATTAAGCAACTGTTTGAAGAAACACCTTGAAGAAATTTCGAAGCTCTCCCCACAAGGCTCTATGCACTGCCGATCCCAGCGCAACAGAATCGAATAGTGCAGAATGCTGTTATTGGTCATTTCTGGGCCCGAGAGGCCTGTAGCAGAGCCAATGCTGGACTGGTTAGCTATCAAGAACTCTATGAACGATTGGAAGCCGCAATTCGACTGGACCAAGAGGAGAAAGTTGGTCACATGCGAGATCAGAGAGTCTTCAATTAGATTCTCTCTCCACCAACGATTTTCAGCACCCTGACGCGCGTGAGACCTTTTTTTGCTGACCAATCTCGATAGGCACGGCCTCTGAATTCCACCAACTGGGCAAAATTTCGTCAATTGAAAAATAAACGGAACGTTAACTGATGGAACTTTGGAAAATATGGACATGTAATAGCTGAATGCCGGCAACATAAGGACCTTACCAACAACGCTGCCAACCATGTGCAATTTTTGCAACGCAATGGCTACAAAGACCAGAATAACGCTTTAAAACGTGTTCTATACGAAATTTGTCAATAGTTCGAAGATTCCAGTGACTCTGATTAGTTTGAAAGCGCGGAAACTCTTTCCGCTTGCAATGCTGATTTTGACGCCAATAAGCACGACACAAAGCCGTATTCTTCCGAACAATTCTTTGCGTTGAATCGTGAAACGCAGAGTAACGAACCATCTCTTTCGAGTTTCCTTGAAGATTTTTAAGTGGGAGTACTAATGATTTCTGCCGTAGTGCTCCTCCAAAGCAGCAAAATAAGAAAGGACCCGACACGCCCTCCACTGCTCGCCCAGAATCATTCGTCTTTTTACACGAAAGCAAGCAAGCTACCTTTCACAAACACCTCGTTGGAACTATGTTTACATTCACAACGTGAAGACAAGCTCATTCCACAAACCACGAGGCGAATTTCTAGGCGCATGTCTGGACTCTGTCGCACAGCAATATTTAGTGGGGAAACAACAGGCACAAGCGTACTGTAAACGTGTACGCATTCCAATCAAGCTGAACCACTCCTACAACGTTTTCAAAGTTGGAGATGGGGTATACTTCAGCCGTGGAACCATGCAGGTACGCATTCCAATCCCTGAAAACGCTTTCCTTCGACTAGAGATTGACGTCGTTGACGCGTCTGCACCCCTTCATATTGGACTCGATATTTTGGACCTACACGCTCTTGTACCTGACAACGTGGACAACATTTTACTCAGCAAGAAGATCAATTGGTCGATACAAATCACGCGAAAATTCGGTCATATGTACTTAGGATGGGATTCTCTGAGATACTGTACACAAAGAATGAACTCCGAAAAATACATTTGCAGTTCTACCATCCAAACGCAAACAAGCTTTTCACCTTGATCTCCCGAGCAAAGCCAGATAATGCCACACCCGAAACTAAGAAACTCATAGAGCGTCTTCCAAAATCATGTGCTACGTGCCAACGTTTTACACCACGGCCATTATCCGTTCAAGTATCCATTCCAAGTAAAATAGTATTCAACAGTGAAATTACTTTGGATCTTATGTTTTTGGAGAAAATGCCAGTTCTATACGTTGTTGATACACAAACGCCCTTCAGCCCTGCAGTTTTTCTCAATAGTCAAACAACTGAAGCAATCTGGTACGCATTGCTCAGTAGTTGGGCAACATTTTGCACTGGATATCCAGACAAAATGCAATTGGATAAAGCCAGACAATTCACATCTGGTCGATGGAAAGAACTGTTAAGCATGGCTGGAATGACATTAAAATGCTCAGGAGTTGAATTTCACAACTCTTTTGGACCAGGTGAACGATACCATGAGCCCTCACGTCTTATTTATCAAAAGATTCGCTACAGCGAGCCCAACGTCCCTGTCGCTCTAGCTCTTTGACTTCTTGTCAAGTCTATGAACGATACAATGAAACCCGAAGTACTTGTGCCTTCACTACTCGTATTTGGGGTTCTTTCTCGCTTTCCACCCTTTAGCACAGAATTTTCAGATCATGAAGAGCGAACAAGAGCTCTTCAAATCGTGCGCACTGAAATGGAAACAATCACTTCGGAGCTTCGTTTGCGACGTGCAATCGTCGCTCGCATTCCATTGGCTGCATCCACAAACTTGAAGATTGGACAAGAAGATCTGGTTTATCGTGAAGAATTGAAGCCAATAAAATGGACTGGGCCCTACAAAATTGTGAAAATTGACGACAAGCAGGTCTTCATTAATTGCAATGGAGAAACAGTCCAACGTTCTATTGCGCAAGTCAAACCCTTCCATCGTGACGAACTAATGAACAGCCTTCATACTTGTCTCGAACAAATACTTCCTGGTGATTTTGAAGTTTATGATGTTCAAATAAGTGAAGTGTTAGGACCTTCCGATCACCGTCGGAACCTCCCAGCATTCAGTGAAGCCAAACGAAAAGAGCTGACAGGATTAGTATCCCGTGGAACGTGGAAAGTCATTAGACAAGACGAAGTGTCAGAAGACGCCAATGTTCTTACTGGCCAATATTTGCTCGCCATCAAAAACTCGGAAACTGTTGAAGAGATATTCAAAGCCAGATTTGTCGCCCAAGGGCACAAAAATCCAGAAAAAGCTCTTCTCGTCCACAATTTTCCTAATCTAAGACAATATTCCACCCAGTTCTCGTTACTATCGCCATTATTATTGGATATAGAATATGGAACACATATGTTCGTCAAGCCTAATTGCAATCCGCACAGAAGCTCATGCTTAAGGTATACTTGAAACCTCCAAAAGACCTGAAACTTCCAGCAGTCATGTAACTGATACTTCTCCGCCCTCTTCATGGACTCTGAACTCTGGAGAGTATTAGTACAGAACAATAACCCCTTATCTGAAAGAAAACCTACGAATGAAACCGACAAAAGGAGATCTGTCAGTATTTATAAAACACGAGCAGTCAAAGTTCATTGGCTTAACCGGTGTTTACGTAGATGACCTCTATCAATGGGGAAACGGTCAATTCCTGCAAAAGGCAAAACTAACCGTTCAGAAGTTTGAATCAAAAGAATTGGGAAGGGATTCCGCTCTATTTGCTGGCTTAAGAGTACGCACAACCGATAACGGATTTTCACTAATTCAGGAACATTATGCCAAACGATTCCGAATTCTTCCAAAAGATTGCACCTTCTCTGATTTCCGTTCATTAAGGCGTAAACTTGGTTGGTTGACCCACACGCGACTAGATATTTTCTGTGCTGTCAATATAGCCGCTCAAGTACAGAACAATCTTTCTCACAGGAAGATGTGAAAAACATCAACAAAGTAGAAAAACATATTCAGCAAAGCCAAAATGTAAGTCTGAAGTATGTTAAACTTGATGTAAATTCACTTTGCCTTAAGGTTTATTCCAATTCATCATTCGCCTATAATACGGACAACTCATCCCAGATCAGACTCATCATTCTTCTCGTGGACAAGTACAAGAACTGCAATATTCTTCATTTTTCAAGTCACAAAAGCCGGCGAGTTACCATTTCCGTCCTAGGAGGCGAACTATACGTATTTGTAGATTCATTCGACGTCGCTTGCGTTATCAAACATAAATTAGAGTCCATACTCAAAAAAAAATCCCGATCACGATGTTCAGTAACTCAAAAAGCCTACTTGACGTAATAACCAAACGCTCGTCCACATCTGAAAAGCGATTCATGATCGATATTTTTGCAGTTCTTGAAGCCGATTTTAATCACCAAATCTCTGATGTCGGATATGTCACTTCGGATAACAACCCCGCCGATTCTTTTACAAAAGTGAAGAACTGTGATGCTTTGAACCAACTCTTGATTACCTCCAAATTCATTTTAGATAATCATCAATTACTTATACGTGATTTTACGCGACAATTGTAACCAATACGAAAAGAAGTGGTAATGTGAGAGATGCACTCCTCACACCATCCTGGTCAGATGGGGGCAGAGTTTATATATAACGGACCATCTCACCATCTTTGGGGATGATGAAAAAGCGTCCAGCCTTCTCACCATCCCCGAAGATGGTGGGATGGTTGCTTACAATGACGCATTGATGTGCGCATCTTAGGATAGTTATAGTGGAGAACGACGACTAGCGTCTTTCTCCATCCGTATAAATGGGAGAGAACAGAGCTCAGCCCTCGCCTCTCGTCTGTTCCCCAACCCACCTTTCTACATCAACTTGTCTATAGTAAGCAAAACGGCTACAGGTTTTCGATACTAGCAGTACATACCGCTGTATCACTTTTTCCAATAATCGAGATTTATCGACAGACATCATCGACGTGCTTCCACACATCCAGGAGACTCAGCACAGCCCACCGACAACAATGCCCAGACACAGTTCCGAAACAAGCAAAAACACTTGTTAGACGCAGCAATAAACAGCATTTCTATAGAAATACTTTGCCTGATATTAGTTTCTGAAGATTAACGAATACCCCAAGACCTTGTAGAGAGAATCATTCATCACATTAGTTATTCCACGAAAGACAATCACCAGTTCTTGAAAGAAGAACCAGAAAACATCATTTAGGCACCAGAAATTTGGACCGAAACCTACCTAAACTAACACACTAAAGTCAGGGAACGCATGATTGCGGCGACATATCCTGGTATCGAAGACAAGGAGACCACCGTTAACTTCGTAATCAAAGGACCTAAATTGTCTTCGGTTCTCGCCCCCATTCTAACACCAACGCTGCCAACAAACCCACTGAACTCGAGAGCTTTAACCGCCCATTAAAATCTCTCTCCGCACTTTACTGCCCAGCCCAAAGCGAACCCCACTTACCCAAAGGTACACCAAGGACCAGTGGGGACTGCGCTATGGACCAATTACACCGCACTTTATCTCATCTCCACACTTCACTCGCCCTCCATCCATAGGAAAAAGGATCCCATACTATCAAATATGTCCTTACCACAAAGGCCTCGGCAGAAAATGCATCCACAACAATGCACAATGTAGAGAGGCGCATCACCCCAAAAACCGCACGAGCAAACCACAAGCCCCACCTTTACACAACAACCCCGCGTATCCACGACAGCACCTCTATGCTTACGACCCCATTGCCTCGCCCATAGCATACCCACCACTTCAGCCCCCACCAAGAATGGCACACAACCAAATTGACGTCACCTTAGAACTTGGCAGCGAATTCATTGGTATGTTCATCCTCGACAGCGCCGCGCATCCCACTTATCTCATGCACCCCACGCCCGCCATGAACACTACAACCACAGAACTACTAACCCACTCTACCACGAAGCAGTGGACACGATGCACCTAGCATAGAATCATCCACCTGCAAACGACTAGAAATAAGAAGCTTCAAACCACGCCATAGCCCACTACCATCTCCGACACAATGTTCTATCAGTCCATGACTTAGCATGTAAAAATGGCAGAATATCTTTCACTCGAACCAAAGAAAACATCTGGTACACCCCTCTCTAACCGCCCCTCCAACTTGGCACCGCACTCTGTAACGACAATCACTATCAACTCAATGGCAAACGACTCCACAACACCTCAGCACATACAGTAAGCAAGTTAACTCTTTCCCGCTATAAACTACCCGTAACTCCCACAACAACCACTCGCCCCACCCAACCACCTTCCACGACACGACGTCTACCCCTACACCCGGCCAATTCGAAAGCTCTACATATATCTCCCCCGCACTCTCGCAAGGTCCCCATTACTACCACCCACCGTCTATCAAACGCCTTCATGGCACGCTACAACAGCAGTGTGCAACTGCAAGCCCACCAATGGCATCTGGAACTCAACCAGGAGCATCCGGGCAAGTTATGCCTTACTCCCACGAATCGCCTATTCCCCACCATTCTGCCGGCACTACCAAGTGGCATTCAACTAACATTCAGTGCGTGCAACTACGCTAAGCTCTGCCCATCGCCACACAAATGGAAACAGCATGCTTACCCTCCAGGTGCTTACGTCAGCTCAGACATTTGCGCACCTGGGACACATCTTGGCACACGACAGTAACCACATGCATCTGGTAATATTTGCAACGAGCATGCTCGCCTTCGCGCACTTTATGAGCGAACAGAAAGAATTGTCCCCGTATATAGACCAAACCCTGCACCATATCTGACACCACATGGACCATCCCCATCCGCAGCTTTGCAGCGGCAACACGAAAGAATACAAATCAGCAACCATGTATTAGATATAAAACAAGCATGGAGTACAAACCCACCTCTGCATAGCAAATCAACCTCAAGAGAACGGCATAGCCGAACGACTAAATTGCACTATCAAGGAATCCGTCGACGATTTCCTGGTCATCGCGTCACACCAATGTCTCGTAGAAAATTCATACACACAATTGCTATGCAAATAAAAAATCGAACAACTTTGCACACCACGAAGATTTCTTAGCTGGACCATCATCCATACCAAAGACGGCACACACCTCTCGTGGCCAGATGACATTGAAGCAATCCTTCACCAAAACGGCATGCAAAACTGCAACACCACGCAAAAACACCCCAAAGGTACCTTAGTGTTCTCGATCAACAGCCTCCCAGTACACCACTCACAGCCCAAGAAGCCACACAATATCCACACGTTCTAGGTGAGATTCGTTATATCACCTACAGCAACCGACAAGAAATTGCTTATGCCACCAATAGCCTCGCACGACACATGTCAAAACTGCGACATCATCACAGCCTCGCACTGAAATGTCTGCTTCGCTACCAAAAGAGACTGCAAACTCATAGCTTGACCTATCCGGCCACAGCAAGTAGCACAAACACGCGCACACCATTAACCGTATACGGCAACTCAGACCTTGCAAACGAAACGTACCACAAGTCAATCACAGGCACAGTTCACTGCATCAACTCCAAACTGGTATCTTGGGCATCTCTAAAGCAAAGAATCGTCACGCTTTCGGGAACAGAATGGGAGTACATCGTAGCAACTCACGCAACCCGTCCCACAACCTAGTTAACCAAACTTCTCGACGACGCCCATAATTGTCTCACTCAACTACCATCGCAACATGTAGATAACCATTCTGCAATGAATATAGCCCGAAATCAGGTGCCGACAAAGAAGTGCAAGTACATCGACCTTGCGGCACAACTCAAAAAAATCACATCTCTAATAACACCACTAGCATTTATCGCATTCGAAAGACCGGAATGAGAGTGCATATATAAAGGAAACATTTACACTGCCAGCGTTTCAATTAACATCGCACGGCGATAAGTATTGTTACCCGTCCAATAAAAAACAGAGATACACCAACCGAGAACTGTCAAACAACGATACATCTTGCTGCGTCAAAGTTTTGGAATGTCAAACAGCATTGCAGTAGAATGACCATACATAAGCTAAGCGACGACAAATGAAGACTTAAAGAGATATTTAATGCCTCTCATTCACAAAGGCAACGCAGGTCTCACTCTGCCCGCGCAGAACCAGAACAACATGCGCTACAGCCTTCTGTGGGGTACCGGTCCGACTTCCTTGGATCCATCTCACTATGCGCCTGCCAATTTGCGTGCGTTCATTCAAGAAATCAACGTACGATACATCGTGCCCAAGTTTTTTGATGTGATCCAGCCCAAGCCAGACGTGGTGCGCGAGCGTTACGGATCCATGCTTAGCACGCAACAAAAAGAACAAAATGCAGAAACTGCCGTCGATATCAGCATGCTGGCAGCAGAAAAGGGAGTAGTTGTACGTGGATACGAAGGAACTCGAAGAGCCACAGTCATTGCTCCTCATGCAGGTGGGGGTCCTCCCCCTAAAGATGCTCTTAGTGGGGGTGCAAGCATGATGAAAACGCTCGTCGTGGATCCGACTGGCGTGTATCGAGTGGAGTCTCAAGTACCGTGCTTGGTAGCATGAACTGTAACAGAAGAGCACGCCGTAGTAACGGCTGCTGTTGCTACTGATGCTGGAGATGCGGCAACTACGAATGCCGCAAACAATGCTAAAGTGCGGTACCGACATCTAAAACCGGCATCCAAAGTGGAAAAAAGGCACTTTCCCTCTTCTCTGCCCGTACGGCGATCAGCACGAAAAGTTTGACACCAGAGTGTTTCCGGACGCAAGGAACTCTACACAGCAGAGCTCAGGTCTCAGCATCAACGAGTTGAAGCTCTGCAAGCTCACCTGGGCTGAGAATGCTAAGAGAAGAGTGTACTCAGGAAACATCCTCCTAAACAGTGGACCATTGATGCAGATGTAAAGGCTTCGCACCCATACAAACATTGAGGACATGCGACTGCGTTTCATGGACATAGAGCAACAGGCGCGCATGTTACAGGAGCAAGAGATCCAGCAAGCACAACAGCAAACTGGGCAAGTGTCACCATCCCATTTCGCGCAAATGGGACGTATCTTTCTGCCCGATGACTCAGCCAACTCAGCAGCGTACTGGAAAATTAAAGGCATGGATGTACAGGAAATTGTGGCGCGGCGAAGAGTTTGCTTTCTCTTCATTACAATAACCATGACCATCTGGTGAGAAGACCTCTAGTGCCTTGGGATGGACACCAGCAATCGTAGCGCTTTTACGGCACAGATTACCGCCCCCGACAATTTCACTGACCAGATCTGATAGCAAGGGTGTAAAATCAATACGCGAATGACTTCATGAAGGACTTGGAGAAGAAATCGGAGCACATCTTTGGAATGAAGTGCTTGGGGCTTGCATCAAAGCTTGAGTTTCAAGAACGCAATGTGCCTCATCACCACATGCTCGTGTGGCTCAACGGAGGTGTCATTGAGGACGTTGACGTGATCGACGAGCTGATTCGTGCAGAAGTGCCCCTTCCCAGTGAAGACCATGCATTGCGTGCCCTCATTCGTTCCATGCACAGGCACTGCCACTCCTCCTATTGCCGGAATCGCGCTGGGCGGTGCAAACTTGGATACGAGAGCAACATGATTGTGCCAGAGAAATACATTGAAGAAGGCACGAATCGCGTCATCTACCGCAGAAGAAGGCAACAAGACCCCAGCATTGTGCCGTAAAAACTTTCACCAAGAAGTACCGCTTTCATATCAATGTACAACGCAGGTCAGGGGGGGGGGCAGTGGCCTATCTGATGAAGTACGCCTTTAAGCATCCCAAAGATCAGGAGGTAGCGGTCAATTTTGAGTGGTGCTAATGAAACAAGCACACAGAACAAGCAGAAACAATAGCCGCAGGTGCAGAACGACATTCGTGCGTACATGCAAACGCGTGTTGTGGGCGAGGTCAACGCAGCTTGGAGAATTTTTGAGTTTCGCCATGTTCACATTTTTTTAAAGTATAGCAACTGGCCATCCACTTGGATGGAGAGCAAATAGTTTTGCTGAGAGGTCCAAACCAGCTCCTTTCTGCATCACAGCCATCTACATTGGAGAGATACTTTTCTAGACCCGAAGCATATGCGAACCTCGACTACCTTTCTTATTTTGAAAAAGTGGGTTTTCTATTGCATGGTTTTTGCACTTGTGCGTAATAAACACAACTGAGATAGCAATCAGGTGCCCACAGACGACTGCCATCCACCCATCTACGTGGTAGAGCCCACGGAGGACGAGCCGTGCGTCCCAAGGCTCAGAAGTGTGCTAGCATCCGACATTGAGCTGTTTGCTCTTCGCTTGCTACTTATGAATCACGGCTCGAGCTCTTATGAAGACGCAAAAAATTTCAACAAACAGCAGTATGGAACGTATCTTGAAACGGCGATTGAAAGCGGAATGCTTGCCGACGGATCCAAGTTAGATATTGCGTTCCAAGTAGTAGTGCAGATGTACAGCACGCCCTCCGAGCTACAACGTCTGGTTGTCATACTATATCAGAAAGGCGCAGACCCAGAGAAAATGGCTGTCGACAACTGGGAGGCGCTATGTAGTGACATAGATAAAGGCGATGAGCAGCAACGGAAGCAAGAAATGTATCGACGTGTGGTGGACATCTCAGACCAGCACGATGGACGACCACTACATGGTCGCAGCTTCTTCTCCCACCACCTACAGCAGTATGGTGCAGAATTGATTGATGCAAATCGAGCTACGACAACTCCAGACGCGCGAGTGGTGCGAAATTCGTCAACATTGCAGTCAGGGTACGCCACCTTAAAACCTCGCCAAAGACAGGTCATTGACACCTTCATTGATGCATTGCAGCAAGGAAAGGCACTGCGGGAGCGAACAAGCACTCCTGGAAACGTGTTATTTGTACAAGGATCCTCAGGAACCAGAAAGATATACGTGCTCAACCTCCTTCGTGATATCTCTGAGTCGGCAGGAATGATTACCGAAATGACTGCTACAACAGGCATTGCAGCTTCGTTGTACGAAGGTGGCAGTACTTTACATAACCTGCTCGGACTGGGTGTAGCTGACAAGGACAGTACAAGCAGCACTACATCCAATTTGCCAAAGTACGGTCCCCGATCTCAACTTGCAGAACTGCTACGTGAAATAAAACTGCTCGTCTTGGATGAGGCGTCCTTTATCTCACGTAA
The DNA here is from genome assembly GCA_003194525.1 of Gracilariopsis chorda. Lineage (NCBI taxonomy): Eukaryota > Rhodophyta > Florideophyceae > Gracilariales > Gracilariaceae > Gracilariopsis > Gracilariopsis chorda. The sequence continues at coordinate 175,880 of NBIV01000010.1, read as the reverse complement.
GCTCTTTGAACTCATGGATGCGTTGCTCAAAGATCTTTGCTGCAGCGGAATGGAAAACACGCCTCCGTTTTGGGGGCTTTACCATCGTTCTATCCGGCGACTACTCCCAGCTGTTTCCAGTTGTGCCGCAAGTATACATGAAGGCTGAGCCAAGTGGAAATGTGAGACGATTGTAAACAAAGATTCTCAACGAGTTGCCGTGGAAGAGTGATCTGTGGACATTGCGCTCGGTTCAAGTGCTGTGTCTCAACCGAACAAGTATGCCAAGCCTATGGACCGGCATTTGCGTCACTGGTGCGCTCCATTTCATGGAACACAATATCCGACAACGCTCCACTACCACTCAGATCTACCAGTGGCATGCAAACCGCTTGCCAATTTCTGCTGAAGTGGCTCAAAACACGACGCAAGGAGGATGTGGATCTCAGCAAAATTCTCATTGCGTGCAAAAGCCAGTTGTTCGACGAACATTATGCGGCAGCGCTCGATCTGTTTCCTGATGGGCGCTTCGCTCTTCCATCAGCTACCACGGTACAACCTGACGGTGGACAAAACTCAGAGCCTGACGTCACCAATACTTTTGTTCCCGAGTTTGCATACCAGTATGCGCCTACTGGAGTACCACCTCATAACATGGACTTGAAGATTGGTGTGCCAGCTATGGCCATTTGGAACGACCTGCATCCTGCTGCGGTCAATGGAAAGCTGTTCGTAGTCATGTATGTCGATCAGTTTACGATGCAAGTGGCTCGATTCGACGAGAACGGACAGGTGCTGGAACGACAGCTTCTGCATCGTATCGACTTGGAGTTTTCATTCGCAGACATTCGCATGATTCGAAGGCAGTTCCCCATTCGTCTCGCGTTTGCAGCTACCGTTCACAAAGGACAGGGAAAGACGTTATATGTCTGGATTGTGGATGTGCGATCCAACTTTTTCTGCGCCGGTCAGTTGTATGTCGCATTGTCGCGAGTTCGAAGGAACGACCATGTGCTGCTCCGGTATGACCCGCAGCTTACATTTGTGAATGCGCACACAATTCATCTTATGCCTGTGGCCATCACAAATCCAGTGCTGCCTGAATCCATTCATTTCTTCATCCCTCCAAAACCAAAGTCATATTTCTTGCCTTCTTATTCTTTTAATTAAACTAATTGCTTTTCTGCTTCTGCTTTCTGCACCCTTTTTTCTTCCCACCGCTTGTTATCATCCTTCACCGTGGCGTGCAGCGTTGCCTGCAGCCGAAGACCGCTTTCTTGCGTCTCTCTACTATATAGATTTACTGACGTATGAGGGGGTATGTGCTTATAGATGGGAGGCGTTTCAAAAAAAACCTCTCCCAAAGTCACCCATATTCAGCGGCGCGCAATGCCGCCCGTGGCCGAAGGCCGCTTCTACTTGTTCACTTACTAATGGTTTGATGTCTTCAAAAGGAGACAGCTTGAAGAATGTCGGAATGATTTGTTTGGCAAATTGAGCTAGTCAGTGAGTCAAAAGCCATTCATTTTCAAGCATTAGTCAGTCAGTCACAATTACGGGCCTGTTGTGGCTCAAATTCTTCCCGGGATCTATTGATGAAATTGACGTCTGCAGACTGCAGTGCAGAGATTATCTAGTTTATCTGCGGTGCTTCTTGAGCTCCTCTGGAGTTTGTTACGATGACCTTAAGCTTGAATGTTGAAATTCAAGTTTCCACGCAAGCTTCATTTTGTTTCATAGAAGCGTACTTTCAATTGATGCTGAGGTGCCCAATTTTTCAATAATCCTGAGATGATACCTTATTATCAACGGTATTTACACCAAAAAGCTCTCTTCCTTGAGTTAAACCTAACGATCGCCGCAGCTCTTTTGTTAGTGGTCGTAGAACGTTACAGTTTTTGAGTAGCAGCGTGGAAAAGTTATTTGAGTGCATTACGAGTTAAGATTGATGAAGGGGTTCTGAACTAATGAGGGTATGGGGATATAAAAGGCAAGGTTTAAAAGGTTAAGTTACTAGTGTCTATCGGACCGCTGACCTCATATGAGGTCAAAACAATCAACTTAACCTTTAGTTTTAGTTATTTTGATCGGATTTTTTCGCCTTTTGTAGTCCGTAGAAGTTATGCAACCTGTTTTTGTATAGCAAAAATTCTAAGCCTCTGTTGTTTATGCTCGGTGAGAAGCAGAGACATAAGACAACCAGATGGTTTAATAGAGATGTGCTTGAAAAATATGTCGAATTTACTACAGAGCTTCAGAAAACAGCCTTTTTTGATATCAAGAACGTACTTTCGATTCAAAAACACCGTTTCTGACGCGTGTATGAAAGGTTCAAAACCTTCAAAAAATAATCATTTGGCAACATTCCATCCGGGCGGATAGCCACTAGCTACGTGTAGCCTTTTGGAACGTAGAGATGTCAATCTCTTCGCAGCCTTTGCAGCACCCACAGCTTTTCTGATGTGCAATGTTCGGAGAGTTGAATGTTATGGTTCTAACTTGGCATATTATTCCAACCAGCGCGTGCCCGTTGAAGAGTACCTTGTGTCGCAAATGAGCTATCCAGGAGAGGAAACGACGCACTACTGAAGGCGTACGTGTGTAGCGTATCTCCGATGCGAGTTCCGGGACTTAAGAGAGGTGGGAGACCTGCCGGGGCAACGAAACCGAAAAAGGTGAGAACATAATCGTATCAATTCTGGGGTCAAAATCAAAGAAACTATGAATTGCGGGAGCGCATACTCCTGCCGCAGATGTTATGTCAGGCCAAGGAATGCAAAGGAAGTCACAACGAGTATATGTTAAGCATGCGACAGCAGCAAATGTTTCTTTGGCTGTTTTTGCAATGATGGAAGACCGAATGATTCTGTTGAGTAAAATGATAGCGTGCTTTGACGGGGACGTTATCAGAAAGGGTCACTCCTTCCATATGGCGACACCTTCCTTGAAAAAGGAAGCGGTGTTCATCGCTGAGAGACAATCAAGATTGAAGTCATTTGCTACCCGATCGACACAAGCAGCATTCAGAAAGCGGGTTCCTAAAATAAACGTAGGCGCGTGCGACCCGTCGAGTTCCTCGAGAGCTGCACAACCGTACGGTCTTTGCGGGTTGTCGTAGCTAATGATGCTCTGCACCGACTGAAACAATGTGGCGATAACATTTGAGTCTTTTGTAGGTCGTTCACCTGTAACGACTCGCCAAACGTCGGGCTCCAAGCGTTGGATCTCCGTGCAGTTAACAGAATTGAGCACGGTAGTGAAAGTTGGCAGGGCAGATGGGGAAGACTTGCGCAAGTAATCGGCGTTGATGACACCTTTCACGATTGCGGTGTACTTGGCGACATTGAGGGTTGTTCGAGAGGTTGATTTGTCGCTGAGTTCGGCGGTGAGCGCAAGCGACTCGGCCAAGTGTTCTCCAAGACCATGGGCCGAAAAGCGAGAGGGGTCAACAACGGCGGCGAGTATGACAGCGTCGTACTCGCCAAGCGAGAGCTTCTCCGAATGGTTTGACTGCGTGAATAGATGCCATCGGTCGGAGCTCTTTCGGACGTCGGTGACGTAGGTGTTCATTGTGAGGTGTGCGGATGAGGCGGTGGCCAAAGCGGGGCAGATGGAATCGGCATCGGTGGAAGAGAGAATGGTGGGGGTGGATCTTTGACTGGCTGGTAGCGGGGACTTGGCCAACATTGCGAGCAGCACAGCCAAGGCACTTGCGTCGCGTGGGGCTGTCGAATCGGCGTAGGTGTGGACAAGTGCGGGGTGGATTGTATCGGGAAGCAGCTCGGGGTGTAAACGATATTTGGAGAAAAACGCGGTGGAGGATTGTTTGACGTACTTGCCAAGACCGCACGCCGAGAGCAAGTGGCCCAAGGTGACGCAACTGGAAGCTGCGTCATGTTTGACGATAGCTGACAAGTGGTTGTGCATGTGGTTGATGACGGAAGATAGGACGGCGATGGATTCGGCTCCATAGGTTATGGCGGCTATGAGACGGACCCAGAAGACGAAGAACAAAAAGTTGAACAAGCGGAGCATGAGCGGTGACGGGACGAGACCGAAAGCGAAGGTGGCGCAGGCGGCAAACAAGGCGAGCGTAGGAAAGTGAAGGACGGTGGGTGTGGGTGTGGAGCGGGCGTAGCGGAGGAAGGGATTGGTTCCGCGCGAAAAGGCGTTGACGAAGAAAGCGGTGGCGGAGAGAGAGGCGAGTTGGAGAAGGATGGGAATGACTCGGGAGTGGATGCAGTAGCGCAGGAGCAGAGACGGCATGCTAGAAAGCTTGTAGGAATCGAGTTTGAGATCAAACAGGGCCCACTGGGCGCGAACGGGGCTGCAAGTGAGCTTAATGCGGGCTTGAGAGAGCAGGTGGAGGAAGAGTGGAGCGGAGGAGACATCGGTTGTGCAGGCAGAGCCGAGCAGGGCGTGTGCGCGCGTTGCAAGTTTGTTGCCGCCCAGACGGGATCGGCGCTCGAAGATGTGGATGTGGGCATGCGGGTTCGCTTTGCGGGTGTAGAAGGCGGTGGCACAGCCGAGAAGATTGCCGCCAATGATGGCGACTCGCATGTTGAAGATGGGGGGGGGGGGGGAGGGTGGAAGGCGCAGTGGAAGGCGCAGTGCGTGGCGGTGGTGGTGGAGTGCAGCGTGCGGTGGCTGGTGCGTGGAATCGTTGTGCGTTTCCGGTAGCTTTGTGCCGTTTGTATGAGAGTTGTGTAGACGAACGAGTGCGGGGCCGGAGGTACAACTGGTTGTTGGACATAAGACGCTTATCGCACTGTTGGGCGAGATAGGGGTGGCTCGTTGAGATATTGGCACGTGGTGGGTGGTGCGGCGGGGCGGCAGCAAGCGATGTTGTGAAAACAAAGTAGGAATGAGGTACAAGATGTAGATGACACGTCCGCCGGTGACAGACTTTAGTATATATATATAAAAAAAGGGTGATCGGGCAGGAGAGCGAGAAGGACTGGCGGCTGGCGGCAGTGCTTCTCGCTATGCCGAATACGGTTGGTTGAGGGTATGAAGTTGTGACATATGTGAGAAGCGCATGCCACAACTGTAGCACACGCGGCGTGCGCGCAGCGGCGGCGGCTGGCGCGAGGCGGTGGAAAAAAGCAGCGGCTGGATTAAAAGTGCGTGGCCGCGCGGCGCCGGCGGAGAGGCGCGCCCGGGCGCATCCAAACGAAACGCGCCCAAACGAAACGCGCGCCCAAACGAAACGCGCGCCCAAACGAAACGCGCGCCCAAACGAAACGCGCGCCCAAACGAAACGCGCGCCCAAACGAAACGCGCGTCACGCCTTACCTTTGGCTGCGGAGCCGCATCGGCGCAGATGCACGGCGCGCCGCGCGTTCCACCGGTGCTGGCGTTGCTTCATAACGCGGAAAACGCAGCGCGCGCGCGCGCACACACACACACACTCACGACGCTGACGGCGCGCACCTGAGAGCGCGCGGAGGCCGCGGGTAACGCGCCGCGCCGCCAAACGCACCATTGTAGTACGATGATTGTGCTACACACACGCAGCGCTCGCCGCGCCTGCCAAAACTGATGCGGTGCGCGGCGACTTACTCGGAGCACGCCGCGTTGGGAAGCCCGCACGTCCAAACGTCCACCGCGCCGATGGAAGCGCACATACCGAGCCGCTCTCGCGACACAAGTGCACGCACGCAATTGGCGGCGCGCAGCAATCGGCCGTTGCGTTTGGAAACGGACCTGTAAAAATTAACGGACGCAGCTCGCGCGCTGATGTGTTGTACTGTAGTGAGGCGCGAAGCGCAACGGCGCTTCTCAGCTGCCGCCATTTTTGGCACTTTTTACACGCGGCCGCACTGTCGAGCGCACCACAGTCAAGCAATGCACGAGTGCGCACGCTCTCTTCTCACAAATGTACCTGTAGCCGTAATGCTAAGATTGGGGCCGCCGTCCTTCCTCACGTCACACGCACAACTCGTACTTACTACAAACTACTCTTCTTAGACACCGTTCGTAGCCATGTCCCCTCCCTTTCCTTACCTCCACGCTCGCAATCTTCTAACAGCTACCGTCCGCTCGACAGCGCACACGCAGTGCACATCCATCAGCGTTTGCCCGACGAACCCGCACCAGATGCGCCGCCGTCCTTCGAACCGCCGTCCTTCGAGCCGTTGCCCTTCGACGACGAGCCCCTGCCACCATTGTCCCCAGACCCAGACGCGCCGGGTCGCGGCCCAGCTAGCGGCCCGCCCTTCGACACAGTCCCCCTTCCACGCGCGTTGGGCCCGAGCACGTCCATGCCGCCATGCTTCTCCACGTACTTGTACGGGCGCGGCTGGTCCTTGGGCGCCTTCCTCATGGCCGCCTCCCACGCGCGGCACAGCTCGGGGTCCAGCGGCGGCCCGCGTCCGCGCCCGCCGGCAAGCGCGCGATCCAGCAGGTCCACCAGCACCTTGGACTCCAGTTCGTTCTTCTTGGCGAGCTTCCTCATGGCGGGGCCCAATTCGTGGTGCCCCGGCTTGAGCGCGGCCAGCCTGTGCAGCTCTTGCACGGGCGGCAGCGGGCCGCTTGGCGAGATGTTGAGCCGCGCGCGTAGCAGCGCGTTCACCTCGTTGATGCGCGCGTGCTCCTGCTCCAGCGCGGAGATGCCCTCCCTCTTGCGCTGGCGGGACGCCTTTGCGGACGCCAGGTTGCGCTCGCGACGGATGTCGCGCGCCGACTTGGGGCGCGATGGGCGGCTGGAGGAGCCCGCTGCGGGCGGAGCTCTGGAGGGGCCGCCTGGAGGCGGCGCTCCGGATGAGCCGCCGGCGCCGTTGGACGGACCGGCTTTTCCACTGCTGCTGCCACCTGCCATGCTGAGCGTGTGAAGGGAGGGGTGCGATGCGTCAGATGCTATCGATAGAGAGAAGGGAGAGGGGGGGTGTGGATTTGAGAGAGAAGTGGGAGATGAGATGGAGCTTGGGAGATGGGTGGGGACGGGAAGGGAAGGAAGCGGGCGGGAGACATAGCGGCGCTTTTATAGGCGTGAGAAGCGGGGTAAGGGCGGGAGTAGGGGGGGTGGGGGGGGGGGGGTTGGACAGTGGAAGGGCAGCGAGCGTGCGGTTGGGGACTGCGCAGATAAACACGGCGGGGGGGGGGGGGGGGGGTGTTGGACGGAAGTGCAGAGGCGGGGAGGGGATGCAGCCGAACGCCGATAAACAAGGCGGGCGGGGAATGTGTCGACGGGGGGCGGATCAGTTTGGCGGCGGCAACTGTAATCGACGGCAGCTCTCGAGTTGCGCGCTGCGCGCGGAAAACGGACGCGTGTTTGCTCCGTGACGGCGCGTGCGCGTGCCGCTCGCGTGCGCCGCAAAGTGATCTGCGCCGATTGATCGCTTCGCCTTCGCGCTGCCGCCGCCGTTTGCTGTTTGCCCACGGCCCCCACCGCCCGCCGTCCGCACGTGGCGCCCCGCCGCCGCAGATCGCCGTGCGTCGCACCCTGTACCCTCGCCAACCCCCCCCCCCCCGCCTCCTCGCCTCCTCGCCTCCTCGCTCGCCTCCTCCACAGCCCCCTCTCCAACTGTCAACTCCCCGTCACCCCTCCCCCAGCGCACGACTCCGCCTTTAACCCCGAGCATCTTCCGCTTGCACTACAGCCTCTAATCAATTTGCCTCTTCTTCCCCTTAACCCCCCCCCCCCCCCCCCCCCCCCCCCACAATCCCCGGCCTCATCGCGAGACTCCTTCGCATTTGGTTTGTAGCGACGCCATTGGCTGTCCTACATCTCTCGTTAGCCGCTCTCGCTCCTTATCTCTTTGTTCCTCTTCCACACTGGCTGCACCCCACGCGTCATCACACAAGTCACGTGCCTCACTTGTCCTTTGTCCCCACCGATATGTCTCGTCATCTCACGTTTTACCTGCTTCCTTTCCTCCCACACGTCGGCGTCCGCCCCCACCCGCTCCGTCCTTCCCACAACTTTCCTGCCTCCGACCCCCCAACCCCCGCCTAACAGTGCGATGCCTTTCAACCGTCTACTGCCCCCGCCCCCCTTCACAAACTCCGCTGGGCCCCGTGCAGTTGTGCTGCACCCCCACAGTAGCTGACGTAACAGTCCACGTCTCCACCCCGTCCATACCATACCATACACAACTCACCAACTCCAACTGCATCCTAAATCTGACACGCACTTGCTATTTATAACCCTTATATCTTTTTCCCGTTTACATCACCCGTCTGCAACTCAGAATAGCCTCTGCTAAACAAAACAAAAACTAAAACAAAAAGACCATCATACAACCTCCAGCCGTGCCGGTACTTACCCCAGCCAGCGCTTGCCCCCTAAAACCAACACAACCGTCGACGCGGCCTTCGTCAATCAGCGTTGCTCTTAGTCAGAACAAGAAAAGCTCAGCCAAACGAAATCACCTTTCATTCCACCCTGTCCGTGCCTACAACTAATCTTCATCCGTCTCGCCAACTATCTTTAGCCCCATTCTATTATACTTCATGCTCCTTACACATCCCACAAACTACCTGTACAGTCACTATCTTTTAAAACGCACATTAATGTCCTTCAGGGTCCATACCCGTTCTTCTTTGCATGGCCCTCATATGATACGTACACACATCTGCATCGCCCGTGAGGAAGCCACCAACCGCCAACCGTGCTAAAACAGCAGCACCAAAACTACTGGCCATCATCAAACATATCTCACGTTTACAGAGGTGTCACGACAACCAAGCCTCTTCTTTTCTTCAATCAGAACACGGCCCCAGCAACCGAAACTGACTTAGCTTACTCGCAATGGAAAAACATCATTACTTTTATAATAAAATACACCAGACTCCGCTCAACTTCACATCCTAGTTGAGTAACGTACAGAGTACTCATAACTGTACCAGTTGACGGGCACAAACAAAGCCACCTTGTCCATTTCAGTTTTCCCATACACGCTGCATTCTTTGCAGCTCAGAATAGAAATGCCTCACAACACACAAAAAGGGTTAACGTTCTCCTGCACAAATGCAATAGATCCATTAGGAGAGCGCGATAAGGGTGGCGTGTAAAGGTACACATTCCTTTTTCCTTACTCTTTCCACCAAATTTGCCTCTGCCAGCCCGGCTGCATGGCTCTGTCTCGTTGTCATTTCTCAACACCATCGGCCCTTCAGCCAGCTGGCTTCCTTCAACAACCCATACCCCCAGTTAAGCTCTTGTATGAGCCGCCTACTACTGGGTACGGACCACTCAACACCAGGTATCATAGATGTCTACCGCGCACAAGGTCAGAACTACAGGCGACCGTAAATAGCCTTTATTCAGTTGCTCTTGGTAACGTTACGTGAATTTTTTCAAGGCTGCCCTTTTACACTTGCACCGTACTAGTCGTGACCGAACCAAACTCCTAAACAATTCCTGTAATTCATTTCAGAAGCAACCCTTTCTAAGAGCGTTCTTTGCCCGGCGTTTGCCAAAGGCAATATTTCACACCAAGCTGTGACCATGAAAGCTCATGATGATGCGAGATAAATGCTCTACCAGCAAGCTGGGAACAAAACCCAGTCCAGCCGGGATCGAATACCTTCGCTAATGTAGTCATTGCGTTATGTGGTTTACGTTTCATATCTCGCACGCAAATCCAGGCATTCAACTGCAAATTATCCCCCTTGCCCGGTTTTGAAAACCTGCTTCCGGGCTAAATTATTGTAACGGTCACGGACCTCTTCGCTCCTCACTGTTAGCAAGAGAGCCGTGAACGTTGCTTTATTCGACTCAACATAGTGTAAGCTGTCGCCATTACGGCCCGTTCAGTTTGTGGCTGTAAAACCGCCATCACATTCCACACCGGGCCTTGGAAACATGCTGAATCTAGAGCAATGCGCTCAACACCATTATCAGCCGTTTACGAGCTCTTTGAGGTACATTGCTACCATTCTGAAAGGCTTACTTATAAAAAGGACTTATATTGTAGACAGTGTTTTGCCTAGCAACCACAACACCAAAACACCTATATCCCAACCCAACTCTTGCCACTACCCGACTGATAGTGTAGTGTTAAGACTAATATTGCCCTCAGAGCAGTCAAACTGCTCAAATACAGCAAAAAAGTGCGCGAGACTGCACCAACAACTGTTGTCAACCGCAGTACAGTCCGCAAACTAAACAATACATAATAAACAGCTATAAAGATTATACACACCTTACAAGTCTTACCATTAGAACACATCTTTCGTTTACTATCGTCAATTATGAGGAATAATGTAAGGCATAAAAGGCCTCCGGGCGTGAGTTTGCAGCGCAAAACTGACCACTTGATCACTTGCCAACTTTTGTTGCTACTGAGGGAGAAGGGGTTACAAAAGCGGATTGACAAGCGATGCAGAGGTGTGGTAATATACAGAACAGAAGAAGGACATAAAATACAAGGAGCTTGAAAACAAATAGTATTGTGGACGTCATTTTATAGAAAACCGGCGCGGGGTTGTGACAAACCCTAATAGTGCACAACCGCGGTCTCGATATGATGAACAGCTAAAGAGCTTTTGATTTTGTCAGTATTACATCGAGGAATGGACAACGGTCAACTTGACTTATGTACACATGAACTGTCATAATTTCATATACCCATGGAGAAGACGATACTGAATTTCAAGCCATTTGTAGACTAGCTATACAAATACATTACCCTTCTTCTCAATAAACGAATTGGGACCATCATTCTCATCGTAACTTGTCACTTATTCGTCTATTAGTTGATTACCCAGTCCTTCTATACCTGTGAATGCATTACGAGAAAGCGCTTGTACAGGGAGCGATATTTGCAAATCTAATCTCTAGTAGAACTCACCGATCTCTTACTTTCAACAAATTCTCCGCCAAAATCATTCTCCAAAAGCAATGAGCAATCCACAACCAAAAATGCGTCAGTCTTCGTCGACAATTACATGAGTTCCTTCAGTGACTTTAGCGTTGCCACAGGAGACAAACAAAACTGTTTGATCTAATTGAGGTGTGAATACATGTTTAAAAAAGCAGCCCGTACCAATAGCTAAAACGATCCAAAAATGATTGTGTCTTTTTTGCTGTCTGTCGGATTAAAGATGTAGCTGATGTGAAATTGGGTTAAGGGACCAAAACCCGGGGTTGCACTCTGTTCTCTTCCCTTTCCTATTAAACAAAAAAAGACGCTACTCCGTCTTCCTCCGACTTAACTACATGCATGCAGCAATGAATGCCGCATTGTAAGTGGGCCATGTCACCATTTTCAGGGATGTTAAAAAGCAAAGACGCGTTCTAACTATCTTTAAAAATGGTAAGATGTTCCATTCGACCTCTGCACCCCTCAACGTTTGACAAAGATGATTTCCACAGATTTTTCCTCTCACTAATCCAGCGGCTGAACTTTCCATATTCTTGACGCGTACTATAGCCAAAACGTCCCAGAGTTATTGCGTTTTTGCCTTTCCATCCATCCCGACAATGAAGTTCAGAATGACTTCCCCACCATCGTCTGAGAAGTCTTGAAACGCTGTCTAGCTGCTCTTACCGGCATCCAATCTTTAGACGAACATCAGCACTATTTTTACCATGAGTTGTTCGCAAATTGCAATTTCATGAACCGTTCCAACATATATAATGCATAATCATTGACGTTTGCCAAACAAGGCATCACTGTGCCACCATGATTTATTGGATTTCGACAGTACGACGCACTACGCCTCGTGAACACCATTTGGCATAGACCAAACTACCGGGACAAAGGCAAAGTCGTTGTACACATCATCTAAAACCCCCTCGCTCCAGACCACTCATCGATCAGCCATGCTCGTTCGATAGTATCTGAAAGCAACAAAGTGGCTTGCCTCCCCCTCGGATGGAAAGGAAGGAGGGGCCGGCTTTTATTGATTCGGGCCCTTGGGCGAGTTCGTCGGAGTGCCAATCAGACGTCCTCATAGAGACTGGCGTGCGCTGCGCGCCAGTCCAATATGTCCACGTGGACAACCTCTGCAGTCCGCCTCCCGAGCTGCCGCCACGGGCGGCTATAATAGCGCTTCTTTCTTCCGCTTGCTTTACTACTCTCCCCCGTCTTCCCAACATTATCTCTCATTCTTGCCTAGCCCGAACGCGCCATCGTCGCACTGCCTGCTCCTACCTTGCACTCTGTACCCTGCACTCTGCGCTACATCTGTTTCTTCCTTGCACTCTGCGCCAGCATCTTGGGCCTTGCAACCTGCGGCACCACCTTCCGCCTTGTGGCCTGCGCCACCGCCTTCCGCCTTCCGGCACAACCTCGGGGCCAGCGCACAAATATTCTTGAACCAGGCTTCAGAAACGGTAACTCTGTCTAGCAGTTACTTATCCTGGTTATTAAAGGTTACTGTAAGCCTACGTTAAGCCATCTTTCCATTAATTGAGACGTACTAAAGTGGGGTTGAAGTCCCCTATTATACTCTTAATACAAGCTGACTTGTAGTATTAAAGTAACAAAGAGAACCAAAATGGCTCGTACGGCCCACTGCTGAAAAGACGGTATAAAAAGCCCCTCCTCACCATCATATTGGGACGAAAGGCATAAAGGCTATTCCATTCAACCCCAGGGATAATCTTCTCTTGAAGTTCTCTCGACGTGGTGATGCGGAGAAGATGAAGATTCTGGACGGCTGGTTAGGGCTACGTAAATTCGTTATACGTTGCTCCAACGGCAATGAAGGTCAGTTCACCAGAGAAGAGTTCTGGCAACTTCTAGGTCCGCATATTATTATGTTCCTTGAAGACTCCCCATGGGAGGAGCTTTCTTTCAATTATCTCTACCATTTAGGGCTGACGCTCTCCGTGAAGGACAACGTCGATTACAGCACACTTTAGGGGTACCCTTGGGTAATTGAGAAAATAGTATTAAAACATGGATACTAATATGTTGTGGACGAAGCTACTCAGCGCGAACACGCCATTGATCTGTATACCCTTCGCATATTCGGTACCCCTTCCAACGCATCGATGTTCCATTCCGTGACCGAATCTGGACACTTTAGGTTTGGCATGGATAATCGAATCATGGCAATTCCCAAGGTGGGTGAGTGGTGCTTCAAGAACCCAGGACGTTATCTACGTATGTCTACTGGCCGTTCTCTAGAGTCCAATCCAAGCCTTAGGGATTACGAGCTACCCCACGTGCAGCCCATTCGCTTCGGGGACGAGACTGGTTTATGTCTCCCTGCAGCGTTATGCAATGGGCTGCATACTCTCCACGCTTCTGTTTGCCATGAATACTGGGAAAGGTTCCGAGGTTATCAGAATGCCTTTGAGCAGTTTGGTATCCCTGCACCCCGGATTCGAGATCTCCGTGATCTACAAAAACACCTTTCTCAGCGTGATGCAAACCTACAAAGAGTTCATGGACATGGTCACTCGATTCGTCTCATAGATGTTGTTTATCTCCCTCCTGGTTTCTATCTTCTTACCCTGCACGGAACTGGGGGCGTCTACCACACTTTGGCAATTGATACTGATCACGGTCATATACTTGACTGTATGGAGCCATACAGATTGGTGGTTTGCCCACATTCCCTGCAGAGATGCGTTGGTAGTGGTTCTGAGTTCCTTGAAGTCACCGAAATCCGGCAACTAGTCTTGACTCCCCATGGTTCTTCTAAACGCCCACGTCATCATAATGATAACCACACTAAGCGTCGCCGTTGGCATGCGTCGCATCTTGAGGACGAAGTTATAGTCCTCGATTAGGTTCTTCATCAAGGCTAGTCCTTCGACCCTTATGCATTAATTCAATAAACTGCGCAAAATTTGCACACATGCATCTGCTTTCCTAAGAACATATATAAAGGTTGTATTCTATAGTTGTTTAGCCAATTACTCATCCGTATTCACCTTCCTTTCAGTGTTTTAGAATCGTTGGTCTTCCTACATATGGGACAAGGCGTCGAGCGTGAATGGTACTTCTGTTTATCTTTCCATGCCTTGAACTTAGATTATAAGCAGGATGCTTAGCTCTAACGATTGTACAAGGACCTTAGAATTTGGGTTTAAACGGGGGCCATTTCTTGGCTTTGTTCATACTTGGCCCTTGAGCTACTAGTACTTCGTTTCCTATCAGAAAGACTTTATCCTTAGCAGCTCGCTGGGAGTTTGCGTGCTTCAGGGCTCGCGTGGCCCTTTGACGCAAGACAGACCCTAATTCCAACCCACGATGTAAGTCGCCACCGCTTATGAGGAGAGCGGACGGGTCATCTTGTGACATGCGTCGGGGAACAACATACAGCAATTCAAATGGAGAAGGCCCGTTCTTCAGATGACGGCGCCTGTATCCATACAGTACTTTCTGTAGAACTTCGTCCCAAGGCTCTTGGCACTTTAAGATGCTCTTCTTCATGGACTTCTTTAGAATGCCAATCATTCGTTAAGCTCTGCCATTCGATATTGGTGCATACGCCATCACCGATTTCCAGGTGATGCCGTGGCGTTTGTTGAGTTCTAACAGAGCCTTCGCAGTAAAACTAGTGGCATTACCAGAGATCAAAACCTGAGGTGGGCCGAATCGGGCCACGATCTCTTCCTTAAGAAATTCAAACACTTCTTTTGCGGTGGACGTCGGTGTATCTTTCGCAATCGACCAACTGTTACATGTTCTACTCTCACTAACATGAATCGATTCTTCCGGACTGTCTTGGGCAGAGGCCCAGCAAAGTCGATAGAAAACGTATGAAATAAGCCCGTCAAGGGGTATCGGAGCGTAGTTCGATACGTCGGAACATTCTTTGCTGACTGGCACCCATCACAACTTTTCACTTACTCCGCAACATGCTTATATACCTCTGGCCACCAGTAACGTTCTAGCACAAATTGCTTGGTACTAATAACGTCCCAGTGTCCAATATCATCATGAAAACTCCTTAAGATCTGTAGTCGCTTTCCTATCCCGGGTATCACCAAGAGCCCTTTCTTCGTCCTACGAAAGAGTCTTTCGTTCCATACCATATAATTCTTAGCGTTCCTCTTGATCTTGCGACGTGCAAGGGGATCTTTAAATCTCAATGTCAATCCCAAGATGTAGTTCCCTGTATCAACAAGGAATTGCTCTAAGTCTTCGAATACTGGTTCTTCCGAAGAAACTGCCATTACGGTTTCATCTGTGTTTTGATCTGCAGATACCTCTATTCGCGACAAGTAATCTGAAACACGATTACTTGCCCCCGGCCTGTACTTTATCTCAAACTCATAATCCGAAATAAAATCCATCCATCTTGCAAGTCTCCCGTGGATATCCCGTTTTTTAAACGCATACTGCAAGGCCTGATGATCAGTAATGAGTTTGAATGGGAGAGAAGATAACAAATAAACACGAAACTTTTTCAGCGCAAAGATGACGGCTAACGCTTCCCGTTCACAGGCTGAATAACGTCTCTCAGTGGCGGTCATCGTACCACTAGCAAACTGTACTGGATGTAGCTTGCCTTCTTTCTTC
Source organism: Gracilariopsis chorda (assembly GCA_003194525.1). NCBI lineage: Eukaryota > Rhodophyta > Florideophyceae > Gracilariales > Gracilariaceae > Gracilariopsis > Gracilariopsis chorda. The sequence continues at coordinate 160,473 of NBIV01000010.1, read as the reverse complement.
TGAGAAAGGACTGCCCCTAAGGAAACACTGGATGCATCTGTTTCGACTATGAAATGTTCATCAAAGTCTGGAAACCCTAGCACAGGGGGTTTCACCTGCTTCGCTTTGAGACATAGGAAAGCTTCTTCCAGTTTTTGGGTCCAGTGCCACTTTTTCTTTGGTGATGTGTCCTCATGCAAGGCAGTATATGCTTCAGCAAACCTAGGTATAAATCGTCGATAGTAACTGGCCAATCCAAGGAAACTTATTAGCTCCGTCGCGGAGGTAGGGTTTGGGGCTTCCTGTATAGCTTTGATCTTCTCTGGGTCCGTCGCAATTCCCATCTTGTCAATGATGTGTCCCAAAAGCTTCACTCGAGGCTGTGCAAAAGTGCACTTAGTTAGCTTAATCTTCAACCCATGGGGGGCAATCCCGTCAATTACTATTTCGCAATGCATCAGATGATCCTCTAAATTGTCGGAGAAGATTACAACGTCATCCAAGTAGACACGGACGAAGGATAAGTCTTTCAGGACGGCGTACATCATTCTTTGAAATGTGGCAGGTGCATTCATCAATCCGAATTTCATGACTTCAAACTTGAATGTACCGAATCTGCAGATGAAATAGTCATCTCTTTGCACTCTTCGGCCATCTTCACTTGCCAATATCCTGAAAACAAATCTGGAGTTGTGAATAATGAGGACCCACTAAGGTCATCAAATACTTCTTCTATGCGTGGTAATGGCCATCGATCGGACTTCATTTTGGCATTCAATGCGCGGTAATCCACCCACAATCTCGGGCTTCCATCCTTCTTTGTCGCGATCACAATAGGGAACGACCAGGCAGAGTTAGCTGGTGTGATGATTCCTGCACGAAGCATTTTGTCAATCCAACTCCTTACCATATCGTTATGTCGCGGTGGGAGAAGTCTTGCCCTGAAAGTTAGAGGTTCTGGATCCTTTAGCTCAAAAGAATGTTTGAAAGGGACATCAGCAGGTCTGAGGTCCTCCAGGGACGAAGCAACGGCCTTCGAATCTATAAGTGTTGAAGAGAGCTGCCTCTGTGCCCGTTCCGAAAGATGCTTGACCTTTGTCGCAAGTAATGCTGATTTTAGGTCTTCTTCTTCGTTCATGATTAGCACATGTAGGTCCTCTTCCTCAATATCATTATCTTCATCTTCTTCTAAGGGCAGGGGAATGTGCCCTTCCCCTTCATCGTCACCATTCATTGTCCGTTGTGATTCGATCTCCTTTGCTAGAGCCACAACCAGCTCTTGATCCCCATCACTTTCAGAGCTGGAAGACGCTCTATAGATTTCTGAGTCTGATGTGAAATCCTCACTGTCGGTCTCGGATCCTTCCACATCAGGGATGCGTTCATCATACTCGAGATCTAGTACGTATTCCTTTTCTTCTATAGTCACGGTCACGGTATGATTCCCCATATCGATGCAAGCTTGAATGTTCTCTAAGGTCAGGCAACTGATAATCACGTCCATCGGTGGGTCACCCACAACCAGAAAGTTTAGCAAGGTCTTTGAGTCACCGAACAACACAGGAACGTCTTTGACGACGCCTTGTACTACACTCGAGGTTCCATCGGCGACTTTAATCTTCCTCGTGGTTGCTTCTGGTGAGAGCATAAGTTCTTCCGTCAGAGAACTGGAGAGAAGGTTTGGCACTGCTCCTGAGTCTAGCAGTACATTGACTTTAGTTCCAAATAGCTCCAACTTCACAACTTTTAATCTTCTGATACTTCCAGGCTTATGCGCGATAGCAACCTTCTGACTTCTAGTGTTCCTCAAAAACAGTTTGTGAATCTATCTTTTTGTCTCTTCCGCATCTCCACGGAGCAGCTGGTTAAACGTGAGACCACACCAAGCATTTGCGAGCTCAGCAGGTACATTGTACCTCCCCACTAAGTCTGAAATGCCATCTTTCGCGCCAGTTTGCGAAGGTTGGGCTTAACTCTCTTTCGGCTTGATAGACCTTTCGTGAAGTCAATGACAAGGCCGGATTGATGGTTCAGCAACTCCTTCACGGCCATCCTTGCCGTATTTGGCTGCTTTGGCAGTGCCATGCTTTCATCGTCTCTCTTTGTAGCATTGACAGTCTCTTCTTCTTCAACTTCTTCCGTCACTATCCCCACCATGCACTCTTTATTCTTTCCAGATTCTTTCGGTTTGTCTCCTTCTACTTTCACATGTGCGGCATTAGTGGCGATGGCGGTTTCTGGCATCTGCGGCTTTGACCAACACGTAGCTTCTGAGTGCCCTATCTTCCCACATCGTGGGCATCTAGTATTCCGGTGAGGATTTTTGTCACAGCGGTTCGCGCCATGTCCCGGCTCGTGACAGAATGAACTGACACGAATATTGCTCTCCTCGTTCGAAGTTTGTTTCTGTTTAACCAAAAGAGTAAGTTCCGCTATCTGAGATGTGAGGTCTTCCACCTTATTTTCCAGTGACTCCACAGTTTGTTCGGGACGACGGGGAATTCTCGTAGCGTGTGGTTGCTTACCTTCTGCCCTCCCCTTCCCAATATATAAGCTTCACTGAAAGTTTCTCGGCAACGAACGTAGTCCCAAATGGGACGCTTGAGTGACTCGTAGTCACTGGCGCCTCTCAACAACACATATTCAGCCAGGTCCATATGTTCCATGACTGCGTTTCTTAGCAGTCCAAACTTAGCTTCATCGTTGAAGTTATCCTTCTTGAAAGCCACATCCATATCTGTCAGAGAACTAGCCATATCCAATGGACGGAGCCTACAATTGATAGCTCTTTGTATGTACTCTTCCTGACTGATCAGTTCAGAAAATTCTTCAATCATGACTTGCTTCACAGCGGCATAATCATATGCTTCTTCGATTAACTGCCCCTCGTATGCGTAGGTTTCGTAATAGACGTCAAACGCTTTTCCCGTCAAACATGGCAAGAGCTGCGTTGCTTTTTCAGAATCATTGGCACCTTTCGCTACGACATTGTCAAAGAAAAAGAAGAACTTGACTACATCTGAGCCAGGTTCACCATTAAACACAATTGCTGGGGACGACGACATTGTTCTAAGAATTCCCTCCTCGAGAGTACCATGAAAGCAAAAAAGTGGCTTGCCTCCCCCTCGGATGGAAAGGGGGGAGGGGCCGGCTTTTATTGATTCTGGCCCTCGGGCGAGATCGTCGGAGTGCCAATCAGACGTCTTCATAGAGACTGGCGTGCCCTGCGCGCCAGTCAAATATGTCTACATTGACAACCTCTACAGTATCTTCAGCTCATCCAGGACATCTACCGCTCCCTCCACTCCAATTCACGACTGCTCAAGCACATTCTGCAGTCTCATTTCCATTCAACAGTGCAGCAATACCAACCTCTTCTGCCATACTACCGGAAACCTCTCACGTCTCAGTTCGTACACGCTTTTCCCATCCATCGTCTGAATCCAGACATGTAACACAGTCTGGATTCTAACCACATGGGCAGTGCGATGAGCGCTGTACAAATTGGTTAGTACTCCACGTGGGTAAGAGTGGCTGAATCTTTAGAGTACTTATTTATTTAGTTATTTTAGGTAGGTAGTGACACTCCGCTATTGTGGCATGAGTTCATGCTACTAATGCCGGCCCTGACGTACACCGCGTAGCAGAATGCACCTGAGTTGAGCCTTGTTCACCCTTAAAAGTGCGTGCAGTGCACCCTCTCCAAGAAAGGTATAGGTGGACAGCTCTTGAATAAGTTTAATACCATTTACTTCTTACAGTCAACCTTATGTTTAGGTAGATCTATTCAGGCTGTACTATCCCGAGTGCACCGTGCCACCAACACTACAAAACAGTTACGGTTAGCCCGCATGGCTATCTCGCCCCCATAGCAGTTTGATGCTGTCACCTTCATACAGTTAATCAACGTCTAACCTCCAGGTTACACTTTCCCTGAGCTTCTAATAAGCGTTATCCATGCGAAAAACGCAGGTACTACCCGAACTCAAATTGTTTATACCTCAAGGAAAATTTTCCTATGGCATCCGTAACATAAAACATTCAATATTGATTGAAAAAAGCATCAGATTAGTAAATGACCAGAAATGTGCCATAAAGATGCTGTGTTGGTCCTGGGAAAACCTGGCGCATTACTCCTCAATAGCCTGTACACTCGCATCAATATAGCTAAAGCGACTCGATCTATCCCGGCAGTATGCCACAGTTTTTCAATTCCGGCGAGTGTACGAAAACTTGTATGCAAGTTTCGGATATCGAAGAAACAGTTCCTGGCATTTTCAACTTGCTTCAACTAAGGACCCCACCACATAACGGGTTCCACATTCTCGGAAACTTTAACTCTCCAATGGGCCCAGGCACCCGTCACTTTGTAATTCTTCTCCTTTGCTGTTATTGCTGCGACTCTCCGGATCATTTTATAGAGGATTACGCCCTTAGTCTACAGAACACCGAGTTCATTCGGTCTTTGTATCAATCCCCCAATTATCACTGCAGATGCAGACAGCCCTGAAAGAATATCTACTTTCTGATTCAAAACGCAATAGAATTTTCCAGTTGAGCAAAATGAGCCATGAGGAGCCACGTTTCGGCTACCCGCCTTTCAGGGTTCACAACAACATACCTTCTCAAATTACGAAAGTATCAGATGTTTCCACGGCCACCTCTGTTGAACGAATCCTTGACGTACCGAATCAGGACGAGTCAGATCTTTCAATTCTGCTTCGGCAAAGTCTGGACTTGTCTTCGACAATTTACGCAGCTCAATCCGCACCAAACGACACCAAGTCTGGTTTTCACATGGTAGTCAAATTGGCCAACTTCCTACCCCATCTATGCCCTCGGATGTCTCACACCCAACAATTCCTCACGAAATCGTTCCTTCTCTACTCTCCATTGCCCCCCTTTTCTTGAAACCGTCAACAAAAAATGGCAGATTCATCAAACCCCTCTAAGCTTACACCAAGCTCATTACCTAATCCCGACCGAATAATCTTGCTTCAGCGGCTTTGCAATGTTGTCTTAAGTTGCCACTCTAAGCTGTGTCCACTTCAAGCATTGAAGCTGTATTTTCGTTGCAATAACTTTGTCACATCACCTGGTCTTTCATGGATCACGTCTGCTGAGGTTTTAATGGCTAACACAGAGATTCTAAGTCAAAACTACCAGATAATACCTCTTTACAGGGATATACGCATCCACTCATGCACTTCTCGAAGTATTCTCGGCCAATCAAGGCTCTGTTTTCTTGCAACGTCCTTCAACAAGTCTTTTAAACTACAGCGCGATAGCATGACATTTACATTTCGAGATAGACCAGTACCAGTCTTGTTTCTGCTAAAATTTCGTTCCAGATATCGTATGGGAGGTCCATCACCATTCTCATTCACATGATATCTGCAGAGACTCCTCTCATTTTTGTGTTACTCGTCTTGACCCACTACTAGCTTGACCTTGACACCCATGCTTGCTCTCTCTAGTACGGTTGGAGGATGGACTCAATCGCTTCAATCGCAACAAGGACATTTGTTTTGGACGTGGAACAACTCGGCACTACATGATTCCTGTTCACCAATAGCGTATGCAACCTCTACCTACCCCTTCACTGCCCAAGAACTAGGTAAGCTTTATTTTCATTTGTTTCACCCATCCTCCAAGAAGCTTTATAATGTCATCCTTTGGGCCCAACCGCATCCATGATCCACCAAACTTACGCTTTTCCGGAAAAAATCTCTAACGCTTATGCTATCTGTACTCAGTTCTCCTCTAACACAGAGAAGTACTTAAGATCCGCATTGGAAGCGAATTCGCACATATCAATGAGTCCTTGCATAGGATATCACGCGTGCTATTCTACTTAGCACTAACCTTCTATCATCAAAGTGTCACATGAACATCCATAGTCATTGTTGAAGTACGAATGATGCCCAAAGATATAGAATATTGCTTGGAAGTCAATTTACTTTTTGTTTTGGAATCATTCGAACATCAATCATGAATTTTGATGTACATTTGACACTCTGATGATAGATGGTTAGTATTACGTAGGCTAACACGCATGATTTCCTATGCGCAAAATCACTCAGATGTGTGCACGCCCATCCAATGCACATCCAGGTACTTCTCTGGGCCTGATGTATCTCATTTCTCAGACGTTTTGGTGCATATATGCATAGCGTCACCGATTTTCGTTGACACACAGAGGTCGCAGGTGCAGTACAGGGCACAATAAGTGGAACATTCGAAGGCTTGAGAGGGTTGAGTTCTACGTAAAACGGTACAGCATGATATCCTCAAACGTGGACAGTTTGAACTTCCTGCTGAAGGCGATGGGGTTTTTATAGGCCATTTCGAGCAGTCAACATTTCGTTGAAGTCTGCTTCAATACCTCTCAACCTTAACGAAGCGCTATAAAGAATGACCCCGTATTTTACAAGCAGGGCGTTCATTGCCTGACTTCAAACACACAAAACTAATTTGGGAAAATGGGTGGTCAAAAGTTGTACACGTTTTGCCAAGTCATTGCTTGCTTAAAGCATCAACCAATACAATTCACTATTAAATGCGCGCTGTAGCACACCAAGACCCCCAGTCCTTCCATGCCACCCCATCAGATATTTCCATAATCAATCAGGTTCTACCGCACTGCGTGGGCTAAGTGCTCACCTTCAAAGCGGCTTTTTGCTAGCACTGCTCGTTCTCGAAGTGACCGTATAGCAACTAATGGTTCACAATGCTTTGTCGATCGGACAGGAGCCCAGTGTAGTTCAAAGGTCTGACAAGCAGCAGGTTTTTTCTTTCTCTCCGCGTCCAACTTTGAACCTGCCTCCACGTCTTTATTTTCCTGCTGTTCTTCTGTGCGCTGCTTTTCCTGCATGCTGCAAACGCAACAAACCCATTGTGCCGTCGGTGGTGACAACTGCACCTTACTTTTTATCCAGAAACCCTTGCGAGTGAATCATAACGTCTCCCAAAATGTCTCCCGCGTTCTTTTTACGTTCACAGTCTAACATTTTAATCATTTCATCTACGGACGCCAGTTTTGTTGGCTCCTCGTGACGGTATGGTCTTGTTTGCGCGAAAATCCAATAGTCTTCCAACGGAGTGACTCCTTTTTTCTGAAACCCCACTTTGATATTCATATCTGTGAACTTGTTTTCATACGTACGTGTGAGAACGTGACAAAAGTCGAGTTCATCGTAAACATCATGTGCTGGACGTTCCTTGGTGCACTGTTCTATCAGCATTCCGAACCTTGTTTTAAAAAGAGAGAAGACAGAAACATCAACCGATTGGGTCGTACCGCTGGTATGCGACGGGATTGCGTAAGCAATGATGCCAGCTTCTCGGAACAATTCGAGGAAGGGGATCCAGAGATGTGACTGGTACCCATCGTAGATCAACAGAAACTTTCGTTCATTTTCTTGTAGATCTTTTGTATCATCCATCAATGCAGTAGCCCATTCATGAAAGTTGCTCGAATCTACTGCGGCGACCTCTTTCCTTGCCGTCACCAAAGTTCCGCGAGAAAGACAGTCTGCAATTGACTCAAGATACTGATGAAACGGGTCGGAACGATGCTGATAGCGCCTTATGCAAAGTTTTGTCCCCTGAAACACAAAGAGTGGTCTGTACTTGTATCCATTTCCATGCACTGCGGCGAGCATGGTTATTCCATTGATATTTTGAAACGAAGCTGCATACGTCAGAAGCTTATAACATCAGGTAGTATACTCTTTTTGCCATCCTCTCCTAACAGGTTTCAATGCTGAAATTCGGGTTTCGTCACCATTAATGATTTGCGTCGCATCAATGTTGTGTCCGGTTGTGAGAGCCTCTAATTTCGAAAAGTTTTTGGACAAAACGGTCGCGTTTATAGCGCAGTATCTCGCTGCATCTTCTTTCCAAGCTGTTCGGAATGCAATAACGTCACTATGCTGGGCTCGAATTCCTTGCAAAATGCTAGTCCTGGTCGTCCTTTAAGAAAAGGTACCTTCTTACGACGGTCCGGAGGCATGCGAGAGGAAAGCATTGCAACTACATCTATCAAATGTTGTCGCGTGAGGGGTCGTCCGTTTTCGGCGTAGTGGCGGAGAGGTTTAACCAACACTCTTTCCTCTTCACTGTTTAGAACTGTTCGTTTGGTTTTTTGATGTTTTGATTCAAAATTGTGCGTGTATTGGTAATGTAGAGTGAATGGCGCTTTGTAGGCTTTCAGTGCTGCCTTTCGAAATGAACACCATTTGCATATTAGAGAGAATCCGTCAAAAATCCGACATTCATATGCCCCACGGAAGACGGATGAGTTGCAGAACAATACACTTGGAGTACGCTCATCAATACGCAGGCGTAGTTCTCTGCGTAACTGGGCATTCATTGGGAGAGCAACAGAAGAACACACAACTATAACGGTGTTGAGTCGGAACAATTTGACGATGTTTTGGACGCTTCAAGCGCATTTTTGAAGTAGGGAGAATGCGCAAATCAACCACGTTTGGCTCATTGATCGTTTGGAATGTAGTATGGCTGTCTTGTTTCGGCTTGTGGCGTCATATTGTGGTTCAATTCGAACAATAGGTTTGCGTTAACCTGCTCTATATACGTTGAGGAAAGTGAGCTACAAATACTCAACATTTTGAGAACACTACGTTGATCGATATTGTTTGAATTCTATATATATATCCATATATATGTACTTTGATGGCCTTTCATGTCCCATTTCTTTCATAAATGACTGTTTATAGCAATAATTTACTGTCCAACTGTTGAGGACACCTGTGCAACTGTGACCGCACTCCACTGTACTAGGTAAGGAATTAGGCCAAGGACAGCTTTGTAAAGCACTTATGTCTGCAGAATGAGTATTCACGGGCATTACAAGTCATTGAGAGGATAGAACACCGCGATTTCTATCCTGTACCTGTACGAAACGAAATCCTATGAGGCAAACTGGGAGAGAGGAAGTTGTATTTGGACAACAAAAATCGTTTAAGTGGTCTCAATAACGTGCCCTTCGAAGGAACTAATGAATACATCGAGGAAATAGAACACTTATGTCGAGTGCAGATGCAAATTCTCAAGACGCCGGAAAGTGTTTAGCAGAATACCCGTCAGAGGCCTTTTGAAGGAATTAGAAGGTCTGGTACGGGAGCTGAGACTGCAGTCAGAAGAAATAGATTCCCTATTTTTGCATTTCTTGATAATGAATGATCGTTATCAACAAATGAATCTGATGGGAAGGGGTGCATTCATCGAAATATTCAAGGCTTCTGATCTGGGTGGGAGAAGGTACGTAACACGCATAATCAATCAACTTGGGAGCAACTGGAAATAATAAAAAGAGCGCAGCTTCATAAGACAGACCATGAAGGATTATGAGATTCAGAATTCTCTTAAACAACGTAGAGTGGCACCATTTATTGATATCTTTGAAATCGTCGAGAGTAATTTGTTCCCGGTAGTAGAACTGTGAGGAACGTGATCCTGATTCATATTTATGGGAGCATAAAAGGCTTCCTGAGGAAGATGGTTGCTCTACTATTGCATAAGTTTTGTCTAGACTTCATTATCTGGCTGAGAACATACCAAATCATACAATACGATTTGAAGCCCTAAAATATCTTATTGCAAACCGCAGAAGTGAACTTACCGTCTTTGGCCTTTTGTAAGAAACGACCAAGGATAATTATACTGCAGACGGGATGCAGCTAACTTGACAAGAAGCAGGGAGAATGTGGTATGTCGCTCCTTAATGGATTGAAATTGGCCGTAGTTTACGTAACAGTGTTAAGGTGGAGCTTCGCAGTGCAGCAGATATCTTTTTCCAAGTTATTTACAAATGCACGGCTTTTGAGCATGATCAAGCGCAAGAGGAAATGTTCTGAGAGTGCACTGTCCAACACCAGGAGCTACAATTCTCTTCCAAGCCCCACGTCTCAGACTTTTCAAGGACTATATGAGGAATTGTATCACAAGAGAAGCACCTGTACGACCCAATGTAAGGCAAAACCTGATGCATTCTTTCCTGAGGAACAAGTAAGCGTTAGAAAACGTATCGTATCATTTGAAAAATTTTGGCAGCGTACTCCACACATTCTAGAAGTACGAAAGTACTGAAGGCATTTTAAATAGCTCTAGAAACACGGTGTCACCATGCCAGGATCTTGGAAGAGTACATACCTGTAACCATAACATAAGAAACAATTGAGCATCGACACACCCTTGTAGTGCAAACTACGAACGTGGCACAGACACGAGCCGCGTCGCGGAAGCACCACCAAGGTGTTCAAGCTTGCTCTCAATGAGAGGCGGCACAGCGAGAGAGCCCTCTGATAGGGTCGACACGAGCCGGGTGTAAATCCGGGCGACCCCGTACTGGGCGTGCAGTCAGAGGGTAAGAACCGGCCAAGCAAGCCGACTCCGTCGGAGAATCCACGAGAGGTGGTAGCACAGTACCCAGCCCAACGGTTGTGGGACAAATGATCAACAAACAAGCCGCACTTGCGGAGCGCAGACTCGCGAGAGTGGGAAATCAGATCCCTATACGATGGGGGCCAACCTGTATAACAGGGCAGAGAAACAGAGGCCGTATGACGGAAGAAACCTATAATAGGCAAAAGAAACAATAAAGAAATAGCCGTAACGACGGTTCCGGACTCCTCAAAGACGGAGGCAGGTTGCTCAACCCGGTGTTGCGGCGGTATTCCCCGGGAGGGGTTAGTGACCGTGCGCAAGCGGCTAGATGAACAGAGCCCAGTTCCTCCTTAAGGTTTACTTCTCCGTACAGTGGCGGCAGTGCCGCCACTTATATACGGCACTTCAACATATTAAAATAAATATCTAGAAATATCTAGCCACCCGGCAAGGCCGGCTACTGTAGTACAGATGTGCAACCGTGGCAGGCTTGCCACGGCGCACCCGTCATCGGGCCAATATCGGCACACGTGGCCACAATTACTACCCTTCCTAGGGACACCCCCAAATGGGGCTAGTGAAGCTAATACCATTCATAACCACGGTTGTGGCAGCCGGGAGCGGATCAAATCCTTATGAAGACCGATTGCGGCATACCCTCGACGGGCCATTGCACTACATCTCCCCCTTCTCAGGCTGGAACAACCGTGCCAAGCGGTTCGCGACCCCGCCACCATGAGTGGATATAAGCGTACCTCCCTCGACGGGTCTGCCGACAACTGCTCGGAACCACGCACACCAACGAACAACTCACCCCCGTCTTCACTACCAGAGTCACCCGCCATGTCCTGCAACTCAAACACCCCTAGCGCACCTCCGTCCTCGACGGCTCGCATGCAAGTCTCCAACCCTCCGTTCCGAACGGCACCTCTTCCGCAATCGGCTCCTTTCCATCCCGGCTCGGCCAGTACCATGGATGGTCAACCCACTTGGGCTTTGTCCAGCGTAGCTGGTATCGGTGTCCGTGTACGACGGTGATACTGGAGAACCTTCGAACGAGGCAAATGCTCAATTGGTTCGTGAGTGTCCTCCGAAGGGGCGTAGCCGTACCAACGGACTCGATACAACAATTCCCCATCCGGGGCGAAGCCGTGACTAACCAGGCGGTCAATAACATATTCCTCGTCGAGGACACTCCGCTCGGTGTGCGGCTTGGTGAGTGTGCCCTCTGTGGAGGTGTTGCTGTCGTGGTTCACGTTCCGGGCAGTGTCATTGCTCACGCGTAGCTTCGGCCTTAATCCCGGTGATAGGGCATCCTGTATACCAGGCAACGTCTCATTTGACCATGGTGTTTTCCTCGAGCTGAGGCTTCCGGAGTTCTGGTCTTCATTCCCATGCGACTGGGCTTCATCTTGATGTCGGTCTTCTCGGACTGCGAGCTTCCGGATCTCCGGCTGTCCGTCATGTTTCGGCGTACTATCCCGTGTCCCGGGGGCCTGTGAGGGCGACTCCGTCGACGACGGCGAAGGTGGTAGATGTACCGAGCTCGTGTTCTCCGCTTGTGCTGCGGCTGGGTTGGGGAGTACCCTACTCCTTTCCGGCGTACCGGTTTCGTTCCTCCTATTGGGAGTCAGGTTCTGGGATTCCGTCTGTGGCGGCCGTGCGATACTATCCGCGAGCGGGGCGGTTTCTCCAGCATCTTCACTGTATCGCTTTTCCGGGTTTCCGGCGTTGTTCTTGTCCGAATTGTCGGTGTCCTTTACAGTTTCCCGTTCGTCGCTCCCGTTCTGCGGGCCTCCTGGCTCTTCCCCAATAGGCGTGGTCACCGGCTGTGACGCAGAGACCTCCAAAGGCTTATCCGTCCGCGACGGCGATAGTGGCGATCGAGATTGACCTGTCCCCTCCCCCTCCTCAGTTGAGACGACGGGGGCGGAGCTCAGGATCCCCGATGGGGCCAGTATCCGCGTATGAACGTGAGCGGCAGCAGTTTTTGACTGTGTAGGTTCCTCAGCTACCGGCAAATCGGCTAACCCACGGTCCGGGTGCGGCATGACTACTGGTAGTCCACCCGATTCCGTTTCGACGGCAGTAGTATCCGATACATCCTGGGTTTCCGAGTCCTTCGGCTGCGTTGCCTGCGTAGCAGGTGGTGGTGCGGGCGTCAGGCGATCCAGCGATAAACGCTCATGCGCACCCTTGATATCAAGGACAGCCGTAGTGTCGGTCACCGCGACTACCCGAAAAGGGCCTTCCGCAACCGGAGAGAGCTTATGACGTCTCTCATTTTCCGGGTTGTAGTATTCCTTCCGAAGGAAGGCATAGCTCCCTTCCCTGATCTGTGGGGCATTCCGGCGTACGCGAGCATCGAAGTTCCGCTTGTATGCGGCTTGTGCCTTTTCCAGGTTCTGCTGAGCTTTCGGGATAATCTTCTTCAGCCAGTCCTTCCAGGCGTCCCTGTGTAGACGGGGTGAAGGAAACGTATCCAGCGTAGGCTGCGGTTCGATAGCCACCGGTGGTGGAGCGCGCGACAGCACCAGCTCGAATGGCGAGATCTGTGTAGTGCGATGAACCTGCGTATTGTAGGCATAAGTGACAGCATCGCTGTAGAGATCCCATTCCGAAGGATGATCGGCAACAAAAGTCCGCAATGCGTTGAGCATTGTGCGGTTAAAGCGCTCCACCTGGCCGTTACTCTGCGGATGATAGGTCGTAGTGAACCAATTATGAATCCGCAAGATGCGGCAGACATCTTGAAAGAACTTAGCCGCGAACTGCGGTCCATTGTCCGATAGTAGATCAATCGGTGGTCCATAAACAAAAACCCAGTGTGTAACGAAAGCTTGGGCGACCGTAGCAGCGGTGATCCTTTTGAGAGGCACTGTCCGTACCAGCTTAGAGAAGCGGTCGGTTATAACCAGTAGAAACCGGTTTCCCCGGCGAGTCCGGATGAACTCTCCGAGCAGATCAATTGCCACAAACTCTAGTGGCGCCCTTGCAGGGAATAGTACCAACTTCTTGGAGTACTTCCGCAATTTGACGCGGTTCTTCGCACAGTCTGAACATCCACGAACAGTGGCATACGCATCAAAAGCCATTGCTGGCCAGTAGAAGTCCTTCTTTAAGGTATAGTAGAACTTCCTACCACCAGGGTGGGCGGCCAGTTTCGCATAGTGCGACAGGGTCAGCACCCGAGATTGGAGTGAGTGCGGAACCACAATCTGTGGCCTATATCCGACGGTTCGGATCAAGAATCCCTGATCGTTCGTGATGAAGGGCAACTCAGCTCCACCGTTCAGACGGCTCCGAATCCCAGTACAAAATGGGTCAGTATGCTGCTCCCGGATGAGTTCTTCCGGCGTAATTGGTACGAACGAGCCCGGTTCGGGTCGCGTGTCTGACACGGCTGAAACAGCATCGTAGATGTCCCATCCTTCCGATTCTTCATCGGCATCGCTCTCGCCGTCTTCCAAAAGGAAGCACGGAATCTCCAGGTCATCGACTGGCTCAGCTTCGGCCGCTGTCTCCAAGCGGGAAATTGCGTCAGCCTGAGTGTTCAGGAGTCCCTTTTTATACTTCATCTCGAAGTCAAATTCTGCCAAGCGCAGCCTCCACCTCATCAGGCGGCCAGATGGCTCCGCTATAGAGAGTAGCCAGCGTAAAGCCGAGTGATCGGTGTAGACTTCGAAATGATTCCCCATCAGGTAGGGGCGCAGGGTTTGGAGGGCCCAGACCACTGCTAGACATTCTTTCTCTGACACAGAGTAATTCCTCTCGTGGACGTTGAGGCTTCTTGACCAATATCCAATTGGCAATCGATCTCCACTCTCTGTGGTTTGGAACAAGGCGCAGCCGACCTGATAGTCGCTCGCATCCGTGTCAACGGCGTATGGCAATCCGGCCCTTGGTAGGGATAGCACCGGTGGTGATGTCACTGCCTCAACGAGTGCTGAGAATGCCGTTGACTTCCGGTCATCAAACTCTTCCAGAGTAACTGGCTGGCCTTTTCGAAGGAGTTCATTCAGTGGTGCTGCAATATCCGCAAAGTTCGGGATGAAGCGGCGATAAACATTACATAGGCCGAGAAATGATCGGAGTTCCGTCTGATTTCGCGGGTGTTTTGCATCCTTGAGGGACTTCACTCGTACTTCATCAATTGCAAGCCGTCCAGGACGGATGACATGCCCGAGATATTTCACAGTGTCGGTAAAGAACTCACACTTCTTGAGCTTCAGGGTGATGCCTGCATCGCGTAACGTTCGCATAACATCCCGTACGTGGGTCAGGTGCTCGTCCAGGTTGCTGGAATAAACGATAACATCGTCCAGGTAAACCAGGCAGGTCTTCCACTTGAAGCGGGCGAGCAAAATGTCCACAGCGCGTTGAAATGTGGCTGGCGCGTTAGTTAACCCAAAGGGCATCCGAATGAATCGGTAGAGGCCTTGATGGCATACAAAAGCCGTCTTGTCACGGTCCTCAGCCCTAAGAGGGACTTGCCAATAGCCCGAATTAGCGTCGAGGGTCGTGAAAACTTTCGCTTCGCCCAATGAATCGATGCATTCATCCATTCGTGGGATGGGATAGACATCCTTCACCGTAGCCGCATTCAACTTGCGGTAGTCGATACAAAATCGCCAAGACCCATCAGCTTTGGGAGCGAGCACCACAGGTGAGGCCCAAGGTGACTGGGCTGGTTCAATAACTCCGGCTCGGAGCATTTTCTCAACCTGAGCCTTTTCCTCTTCTCGAGCTGTCGGTCCTGCCCTGTAAGGGGGTTGCGAAATCGGCCGAGTGTTCGGGAACAAATCAATCCGATGTTCGGTAATTCCAATCTTCCCTAGGGAGCCATCCCACATGGGCGTGAACTCTTTGAGCATCTGCCGCAGCTTATTGCGGTGAGTCTCTGGGACGTGATCAAGGTCCAGAGAC
Organism: Gracilariopsis chorda; assembly: GCA_003194525.1. Taxonomy (NCBI): domain Eukaryota; phylum Rhodophyta; class Florideophyceae; order Gracilariales; family Gracilariaceae; genus Gracilariopsis; species Gracilariopsis chorda. The sequence continues at coordinate 145,158 of NBIV01000010.1, read as the reverse complement.
TCGAGTTCCTGCGAGGCATCCTGCTTGTCCACCACAGTGGCTGCTACGTCCTTCTCTGGTGAATTCGGCGTCTCTTCCTTCGACAGGCTATCTCCAGCCGACGAAGTCGGTTCGGCGGCGTTATCCGTACTGTTCGGCTTAACTGTTCCCGATTTAACTGGGCTCATTTCCGATTCACTTCGGCTTTCCTCCCCCTCCTCAGCGTCGAGGATCCCGAGAACCTCGGCAGCGGATACCTTCGTCGGTACGATAGCCGCAGGGTGCGGAAGCATTGAGCCAATTACTTGGTTGCGCATTAAACGTTGATTATAACGGCTGAAGTTCGCGACCAGTACCTTAAAAGGTTTATCTGGCTCAACGAAAACAATCCCATTGGCAAGGGCAAGTTGATTCCTCTCTTGTAGATGAGGCAACGGTTGAACCGTTTGTAGGCCACACTGTGGAGAAGCAACTGTAACCCAAACCTGCGATTCAGGCGGAATGCACACAGACCGAACTACTCGGAGCTTCGTGGATACCCGCGCAGCAGCGGCTGGTTCCTGCGCAGCAGGCAATGGTACCTGCTTCTTCAAAGCCCTCCGTAGGGGTCGCCGAACAATCGGAATCGTCGTGCCGTCTTCCATCTCGACAGTCCGCGTTCGCGGTCGAATTGATTCGACGAAGCGGTCGCAGAAGTCGCACCCCAGTATAACTGGCGCTGCCAGCTTCTCGCATACCAAAAAGTCAAGCTTCACAACATACCGGCCTAGCCGGACGAGCAAATCGATTACTCCCACTGTAGAAAGTGGCCGATTGTTAGCATCCGCGATATCCAATTGCGGCGCCGCTCGGATGCGGGGCCGTAAGTGAGACGGAATCATTGATTGAACCAAAAAGTTTGGACCAGCGCCCGTGTCAAGAACGGCTAATTGCCGAACCATGTACTGGTCGGAAACACCTAGGTCAGCGTAAACTTTATAGTTTCGCTTTGCCATGACCAGGACTCTATCCGGAATCCGGTTGTCACGAGACCGTATCCACGGACGACGTAGAACACCGAGGTGCTCTGAGTCCACGTCTGTTGTGGCCAATTTCCTCGTAAGGATTGTGACCCGGGAGCGAGGCTTCTCAACCTCAGGCGTTTTCGGCCCCAAGGTTGGGGACGCCTCTCCATTGCTGGAGGCTCCCGCACTCAGTTTTTCTGAGCTTCGCCGCTAGTCTGCGGAGGTGGCAATTCCGCAGGTGCGGCTACGTTTCCACCAAGAGGTGGTACAGTATCCTGTCTCTCAGGCTGAGTATCCGCCTTCGCGCGAAGGTACGACTTCTCGGGGACACGTTCCCGCTCGGCGGGCGTCAACGACTCGTAGTGAGAGACAATCTTTGCCATATCCCTAACGGGCAATAGACAATTTGGCGCAATATGTCCGTGCCTGTAACAGGTGTGACAAATCAACTGTCGAAGAAGCTCCGGGTTTGCCGGTCGACGCTCCTGACGCGGAGGGAAAGGGTCCCTCCATCCAGGGCGTTGGGCTCGATATCCACTAGAGTGCGGCACCGGCAGTGCCGGAACTTGCCTACCAACATACAATGCGGGGTCCACATCCGTGGCAGACGGTTCCGTTGTCGACGGCAATTCCGAACTCGGCAAAGACTCGTCGCCCTGTAACAGGTGGACGTTGTCATAACCCCCCTGGGCTGATCCTCGCGAATGAGGCAGAGGCACATTCCGCGCTTCTACATGAAGCAAGCGGCGGGTTCGAGAACCAATCCCAGCTCGGGCGCGAACTGCATCTCCCTCTGCTTGGGCAAACTGTACCAATTCCAGGTAAGAAACCCGGCGATTGTTTTCCCGATATCGGGCCACTAGTCCACCGATGGTTCGGGTTAATCCATCGACGAACATGGTGCAACGCTCGGCAGCCGAGAACACATTGCCACAACGGTGGAAAGCCTTATTGAGGCGGGTCGAATAGACAGTTTCCGACTCGTCGGCTTTTTGCGTCGTGTCTCGCAGCGCGAGTATTGCGCCTTGTATGGCGTTTCCTGTCGCGTAGGAACGCAACAGATATTGAACCGCCTCCGGCCAGCAAGTCACTCCTCCTTCGGAGGCTCGGGTAGAGCCCCGCACCGAATTGAACTGATCTTCGGCTAGACCCGTAAGAAAATACGGCAACGCAATATAGGCCTGAGCCTCACTCATCCGAAGGATATCGGCTTCCGCAACGAAGCGGCTTAGAAAATCCAACACAAGGATTGGATCTTCCCCCGAAAACTTGTGGGCCTTCATTGTGAGCTCCATTTGGCGGAGATGGTTTCGGACCTTACCCGTCCCACGAGGGGTCCTCTGGGGCGTGGTATCTTCTAGCCGATAGTATCGGTATGAAAGTAACTTTTGATACAACAAATTGGTCGGCTTCAATTCCTTTAATCCAAGGTGTCTCCGTCCTTTCGTACGGCCTCGCGCAGCACTCTGCGTGACTTCAGTAGCCCGCGAGCGGGAAGCACGGTGACGAGAGCGTTCGTTCTCCGCGTCCGACGACTCGGTAGAAGAACCCTCTGGATGAGGCTCATCCTCAGAAGAGGACGAAGAAGAAGAGTCCGATTCCACCTTGACCTTCTTCTTCTTCTTTGCCGGGCGGTCCCGGGAGCGGTGTGAGTGCCGAGAACCTTCGGAAACCGGTACTCCGGGAGCAACCGCATCTGCGATGAGGGTCTGCTCAACCGTCTCAAGACGGGCCGCCAAGCGGTCTAAACGTGTGGCAGCCTGCTCGTGCAGGACAGCCGACACTTGTCGGTGTTCCATAATCTGGTTGACATCAGACCGTAGAACACGGACGTCTTCTGTAGCATTCCCAGCTTCGGCTTCAGCCAGCCGTTGCCGGATTTTTGTCATCTCCTGTAGTAGGCCCACGTGCGAGTTCTGGAGAATTCGCATGTGTGCCTCCACGTCGCGGAGCGTATACTCGTCAGACCGAGATGACATTGCCTCGCCCTCCGTGACAGCAGGGTTAGCCGCCAAAGCGGAAGTAGCCGCAACAGCGGGCTGAGAGGCTGGTTGACGAGCGGGTGGGGCGCCTGCATCAGAGCGGGCACCTCGAGGAGCCGGATTTCGGTCGCCCTCTCCAGGGATATCGAGAATATCCCTCGGAAGCGGGGGCAGACCACGCGGTAAGCCGGATGATCCGGGGACCGAAGCGGCCTTCGAAGGGCCACCCCGACCACGGGATGACATAGCTTCACCGACACAGTCGGCCAATGGCAACCAAGTCCAGTTCCCAAGACGAGCGAAAGAAAAGAACCGTTAAGACGGGTACTCCCAACGGAATGGGCACCAACACGGCAAGCGAACTCCAACGATGTTGGCACTAGATCCGGTTCTAGGTCGGGAGACCAGTTTGTAGTGCAAACTACGAACGTGGCACAGACACGAGCCGCGTCGCGGAAGCACCACCAAGGTGTTCAAGCTTGCTCTCAATGAGAGGCGGCACAGCGAGAGAGCCCTCTGATAGGGTCGACACGAGCCGGGTGTAAATCCGGGCGACCCCGTACTGGGCGTGCAGTCAGAGGGTAAGAACCGGCCAAGCAAGCCGACTCCGTCGGAGAATCCACGAGAGGTGGTAGCACAGTACCCAGCCCAACGGTTGTGGGACAAATGATCAACAAACAAGCCGCACTTGCGGAGCGCAGACTCGCGAGAGTGGGAAATCAGATCCCTATACGATGGGGGCCAACCTGTATAACAGGGCAGAGAAACAGAGGCCGTATGACGGAAGAAACCTATAATAGGCAAAAGAAACAATAAAGAAATAGCCGTAACGACGGTTCCGGACTCCTCAAAGACGGAGGCAGGTTGCTCAACCCGGTGTTGCGGCGGTATTCCCCGGGAGGGGTTAGTGACCGTGCGCAAGCGGCTAGATGAACAGAGCCCAGTTCCTCCTTGAGGTTTACTTCTCCGTACAGTGGCGGCAGTGCCGCCACTTATATACGGCACTTCAACATATTAAAATAAATATCTAGAAATATCTAGCCACCCGGCAAGGCCGGCTACTGTAGTACAGATGTGCAACCGTGGCAGGCTTGCCACGGCGCACCCGTCATCGGGCCAATATCGGCACACGTGGCCACAATTACTACCCTTCCTAGGGACACCCCCAAATGGGGCTAGTGAAGCTAATACCATTCATAACCACGGTTGTGGCAGCCGGGAGCGGATCAAATCCTTATGAAGACCGATTGCGGCATACCCTCGACGGGCCATTGCACTACAACCCTCGTGAGTGAAAGTAAAGTAAATCATGTCTCCCTGGCCTCAGGAAAATAGAGAAGAAAGCATTTTGGCACCCATCTCACTTGTAATATGGCTGCTTGTCTGTCGATATTACAAAGCCGGTCTAAAGAGGAACGATCGAGCAGCAGTTCATGAACACTGATGTACTCTAGTACGCTTCTTTTCTGATATTATGATAATTCATACTTCAGACCCAATAGGACCCATGCTTCAAAGTGGTCACAAGCTTCATTTTCAATTTCAATGCGCCTCTCTTCTACAACGTACAGAACTTTTTGTACCAGAAGCTGAATCATCGCATCTTTGGTCTAATGTATGTTCGGGACCATCAAATCTTTATGTCCAAAAGTCAAACACTACGCTAAAGAAACATGAGAAAGATATCATGGCATTTGGCTGCTTTCTTTAATTGCAACACAGTAGCGTTTGCGGTTATATAGAAGCTAGAGACCTGGCCATTGTGTTAGAGCAACTTTACGGGCGTCAGATCATGACGGGCGACAGCAAACACCGATGCACGATGACGTGGGAGACCGGACGGTGGACAGATGGCAAGAGTGCACCTGACCGGCACGGTGCGCCTGGGGACTGTTGGGACTGGTTACACGTGCCCGACCGGAAGGAAGGGCAGGCATGCCTGTAAGACCTTAGATACTTTTTAACTACTTTTTAGGTAGTGCGTACGCAGGCCCGCTATTGGCCCATATTTCCCGAGGTGGTTCGTCACGGAGGTGCACCTCGGGTCCGGCGGGTCTAGTTAGGATGACAGTACCCCCCGCCCCATGAACTAGTAAAGGCAGACGTCATCCCACCAAATGGACTAGTTGCTTGTTCTAGTTGGCGATACAGAATGCCTACTAGCTTGTACTACTACTCTGCAACGGTAAACCACGAGCTGTACATGACCCCCAACGCTCTACGCGTGCTCCCTGACCACGCCTGACGCAATTGCCCGTCCAGTTCCGCAGCCCTCGACCGGCGTCTCCTGACTTCTACCGCTCGGATCACCGAGCCCATCTTCCGCCTGGAATTTCTAGGAAATCCTTCTACTGACCGCTGAGGCACGCCCGACTGGTCAGCATCTTGTGGTAAAGCATTGCGCTTCCCTACAGCCATTACGGTGCAGCGTACTGTTAATTTAGTGGGCGGTGCCCTGATTTTTCTAGTGTTTTCTAGGACTTCCGCCCTGCACTTTGCCACCATCGGCCGTGGCGTGTCCACGTATAGCACTGGCATTTGGGCAAGTGAAGTACGCGGGCGGGTGTACACTTGTACAGTTCTGTACCTCATTTATTGGAATAGACTAACTACAGGACAGCTGTCATAGCGGACGGGGATACTAGTATGCCGAGCTCACGCTCCAGCTTTTAAATGAAGTCCGCCGGACATTTGGTAGCTGTGGGCGCCATCACGAGACGGTGACGCAGGGGGCCAAAATAAATGACAAATTACCCTAAAAAAGGTATTCCTCGTAGCTCGAAGCCCCAAAAGATGAAACAACACGATCAAAAGATCAAATGAACAACCAATGCAGGGACCAAAAGGACTCAACCTGCAACGATAACAACAAATACAAAAGGAGAGCACAAGGCTCAATCCAAATACAAACTTCTTGATACTTCTTGAAACGGCGCCCAACCCAAGAGTTATTTCAAGGGTCACTAGGAGTCAGACGCCCGGCTTCTGGTAAGACACTCCGGATGTGAAGTGATTTCTGCAGCCTATCCACTTCTGCACCAACCAGAAGCAGGTGCGTACAATCCTTATAGGGCTTCCAAAGGAGAGCTACTAACAGCGGGATATGATTTCACTCTATACCCAATCTGGCCCTTTGCAGGAGAGGTTGCACGGCACGTCGCCTGCGGACAGCTTCCCGTCAAGCACCTCGGTCCGAACACCACCAGGTCTTTCCACCGTCACCGTTATCCGAGCAAAGCTCCGCTGGGGGCTCACAGACGACAGCAGGGCCTTTGGTGCACACTACCTGTCTCCCGTCCACGCCAAGGGCGCTTCAACCGGTCTCAGCGACGGTAATGCCCCACTCCAAGTACGCACAAAGCACCAAGCGCCTCACTAAGTGCAGTTGAGAGTTGATGGTTGATAGTAATAGTTGACACAGTTGTGGGGGTGAGGACTTGAGATGTGGTTCTCCTTGAGGTGAGTCCAGACCGAAGTTTGCGACTCAACTCGCCCTTTTATAGAGTCAAAAAGCATGCAAAACAACACAAAAACGTATTACTACTTTCTACTTACTCATGTGTGCGTCTAGGTTACTCCATTGGCTTCCAGAAGCCTCTGGAGCTGCACACTAACCAATAGTAATTTAGCAACTGGCGACTGCATCACTGAAATACAGTGGTAGTGCTAGGCCGGCGAAGCTTACAATGCCCCTGACATTGCTGGAGCACTCTAGACGTGTGTTCCAGCAGTGCTGGAATATTCTACGAATTTTGCGACCGACACAATCCCAGCCCTAAAGGTTGCTACGCCACGGCAACCTTGAAAATCTAAACTCCATTCGGACGCGGAAAGAACATCTTCAAGCGACGAGCGTGTATGCCATGTCTGGTGTAGCGATTGTGTGGGGAGACCAATGTGTAGCGGGGGTGCATGGCTCTCACAACACTACATGGGCCAAAGAACTTCGAAGATAATGCAGGCCACTTAATTGTTGTATTCAAGGCCTTTCCCTTTGCAACCAAAACCAGATCGCCAACTTGAAACTTCTGTATCTTCTTCTCGTCAACATTTTGCCTGCGTCTGAGCGCAGAACGCTCCGCCCTGGGGTTAGATGCTGCTAAAGCTTCGACTGCTCTGAATGTGTCCCTAGGATTCGTCCTTCTGGTAACCATGCCATCCTCCTTTCGGGCCATGCGCGGCCTCACGCCATAAAGTAGCTCGAAAGGTGAGGTTTCACTGGCTAGGTGTCTGCGACGGTATCCATAAAGTACAGAAGAAAGCTCATCGTCCCAACTAGAATGGTTTGCAAGCACCATCTTTCCAACCGACCGCTTAAGTGTAGCAACCATTCTTTCAGCTCTACCATTCGACATGGGAGCGTAAGCCAGGACTGTCTTCCACTTGATACCATTTTCTTCCATGAAAGCTGAAAGTGAGTTAGAAGTGAAGCAAGTCGCGTTGTCCGACACAATGATTCTAGGCAGCCCGAAAGGAGAAATGATCATCTTCTTCACAAACTCAATAACCACTTGTGACGTAGATGTTTCGGTGGGAATAGAAATAGGCCAGCCAGTCAAGTGCTCCACACAAACCAGAAGAAACCTGTGCCCGTACTTGCTTTTCGGGAATGGACCTGCGAATTCAATCGAGTATACATCAAAAAGAGAGGACATGGGAGTATGCATGTTCCTGTAGTACTTGGGCAATGGGGCCATTCTCTGACATTCATCGCAACTCTTGACATATTCTCCAATTTCTTGGTAAATATTGGGCCACCAGAACCTCTCAGTGATCATCTTCCTCGTAGCCTTTACGTCCCAATGTCCGATCTCATCATGAAACGACTTGATAATGTTTTGTCTCAGTTTGATGTCCGGAACAACTCGTAGGTGATTCACCATTCTTCTGAAGAGCTTCCCTTCCCAGACAAGGAACCGCTTAGCGTTTCGTCGGATCGCCTGACGGATGTAGGCCTCTTCCTCATCAGAAGGCAACCCAGAAAGGTAGCGAGCAATATTAGCATAGTACGGTTCTATTCCAGAAAACTGTAGGGCGTCAGAGACCATACAAACCAAATCCCCTTCGTCTTCGTGCACTTCAACTTCATTTCCATGAACGACCCTAGAGAGATAATCGGCAGCACCATTATCCTTGCCTGCGCGGTACTCAATCTCGAAGTCATATTCAGCCAGGAAATCGAGCCAGCGTGCCAAGCTTCCATGTATATCTCGCTTCTGGAATGCATAACGCAGAGCCATGTGATCAGTGATAACCTTGAATGGAACGGACGAAAGAAGATACACCCTGAACTTCTTAAGAGCAAATATGACCGCCAAAGCTTCTCTTTCGCATGCAGAGTAATTTTTCTCTGCTGCAGTCATGGTACGACTGGCAAATTGCAGTGGGTGAATCTTTCCATCCTGTTTCTTCTGAGATAGCACTGCGCCAAGGGAAACACTGGAAGCGTCGGTCTCCACAATGAAAGGCTCCCCGCAGTCTGGAAACGATAACAATGGGGGCTCTGTCAGCTTCTTCTTCAAACTGTGAAAGGCATCAAGCATCTCATCGGTACATGTCAGAGTCCTGGTCCCAGATGTAGCACTGTGAAGAGCTGAAGATGTCTCTGCAAAGCCTCTGATGAATCGGCGATAGGACCCTGCCAATCCAGAAATGACCTTAGCTCTGTCGTAGTTCTGGGGATTGGGGCGTCCTGTATCTTCTCAATCTTTGAATAGTCCAAAGATACTCCACTGGAATCAATGACATGTCCAAGAAGAGATATTCTCGGGAGTGCAAAGAAACACTTTGACAACTTAAGCTTAAGGACGTGCTTACTAATGCGTTTCAGCAGTACCTTCAGATGAACAGTATGCTCTTCCAGGCTATTAGAGAATATAACAACGTCATCAATATAGACTCTCACAAACGGCAGATCTCTACGAACATAATCCATCATCCGCTGAAAGGTAGAGGGAGCATTCATTAGACCAAAAGGCATGACTTCGAACATGAAAGTTCCATACCTGCAAACAAAAGTAGTCATCTCTTTGGATTCTTCAGACATTCTCACTTGCCAGTATCCAGGAAACAGATCGAGTGTAGTGAACACGCAACACCTGCCAAGGTCGTCAAAGATTTCCTCCATTGGAGGCGGCGGCCAGCGACCGGCCTTCATGACCCTATTGACTTCTCGGTAGTCCACATAAAACCTTGGAGATCCATCTTTCTTAGAGTCTATGACCACTGGGAACGACCAGGTTGACGAAGAAGGGGTAATAATACGGCTTCAAGTAGGAGATCTATTTCCTTTCGAATGAACTCATTGTGCTTCGGGGACATTCTTCTTGCCCAGAAGTATATTGGCTTATCAACGGTGAGCTCGAAGGAATATGAGACGGGGACATCGGCAGGGCGCAGATCTGTTAGTGACCACGCGATTACATCAGCTTCTTTCAGGCATGAGCTCATCTCCTTTTGTTCTTTCTCTGGTACATGAGAGAGCTTTGAGAACAACAACTCATCATGCTGATCCTTAGTAGTGATGTCCAACTCTAGTATCATGCCATTACTTTCGTCTTGAGTCTTGCCTGTCAGAGCGACGACCAGTTCATTACCCTCCTCGGAATCGCTTTCATCACAAGCAGCGTCGGAGTCAGACGTAAAATTGTCGCTATTCTTGTCACCTTCATCCCCTTCTGATACTTCAACGCGAGCATAGTCAAACCCAACTGTCACTTTCTTGCCAGCTATTTTCATCTTAACTTGTTGATTACCAAGATCTAGGCAGGCCTGAAGGGTCTCCAGTGTGGGACACCCAACAATAATATCGAATGGAGGCCCTCCGATTACAAGGAAGTCCAATGGAATTGAAATGCCTCCGAACGAAATGGGCACATCATGAAGTATACCCTTACATACAGCGCTTGTTCCATTAGCAACCGTGATCTTCTTTGAGTTAGGTTCGGGCTCCAACCATAGTTTCATGCACAGCTTAGTAGACATGAGGTTAGGGACAGCACCAGAATCAAGCAAAGCTTCGGTTTCAGTTCCATATATCCTTACAGGAACCACTTTCAAACGTCTAGGCTGTCTGCCAACTGTGGCAACAAAAGAGCGCCGGACATTGCTTTTTCGGCTAATGAACTTTCAAATCTCTTTCTTAGCGTCATCGGCGTCTCCACGGATTAATTGCCCAAACGTGAGCCCAGATGAGGCATTAGCCAGCTCCGTTAGAACATTATACTTGCTTGCATGATCCTGTATGCTCTCTTTCCTGGACCTTTTCTGTTTTTGTTTCTTTTGCTTCTGCTCATGACCCTGTGCGTGGAGGATTCTCTCTTCATAGCCAGGTGGGTTCAACAAGGAAGGGATAGGTGCTCTGCCATCTGAAAGGCGCTGCTTCGGGAGTGCTTCACCATCGGCACTTCTCTTGGTCGTAGCGACGACTTCGGCACTCTGAGGGTTCTCAGTTACGATGGAAACGGTATCAGACCTCTTCTGTGCGGCGGACGAAGAATCTTTCTGTTCCTCTCTGTTTTCCGACACCTTTCGAGTTCCTTCGGGCCTGATACGTCTCCAACAAGCAATCTCAGAATGCCCAAGCTTTCCACACCTAGCACATCTGGTATCACGGTGTGGGTTGGCATCACATTGAGACGCGTAGTGACCGGGCTTCCTACAGTAGGCGCATGTTTTCTCGTAATCTCTGCGCTCCGCCTGTGACTTTTTAACCATAAGAGTAAGCTCTGCAAACTGTTCGGATAATTTATCAACCTTGTACTCTAAACCTTGATGGGAAGAATGATCCAATGGCCTGTGGTTTTGGACAATACGCTTCGGTGGGCCCGTGAATGAAACATGCAAACCCATCGCTTTCTTGGCAGCATCGAAGGCTTTCACTTGAACTTTCAACTCTTCATAATCTTCTGCACCACGAAAGACGATAAACTGAGCTAAATCAGCGTATTCCATCACCGCTTTTCTTAACAGGCCAAATTTTGCCTTACAATTGAATCCAGCTTTCTGGAAGAGGTTTTCCATCTGACTCAAGGAACCAAACAAATCTCCATAATCCAGTTTAGCCGATATTGCCAGGCGAATATCTTCTTCAGGTTCTTGGACTTTTCCAAAGCGATTGATAAAAGCTTGTTTCACGGATTGATAATCTTTTGCTTCTTCAGAGAGGGAACCATTAATGGAGTAAGTATCATAATAAAACTCGAAGGCTTTCTTCTCTAGAAAGCCAAGAAGCTCGAGCGCCATATCGTCTTCGGTCTTTCCTCTCACAGCAACGTTATCAAAGTAGAAGAAAAACATCACAACGACTACAGACAGTCCATCGAAAGAAGTGAATGTAGGGCTAGAATCAGAAGAATGCCCTCCTCGAGAGTACCATGTGGGCGCCATCACGAGAAGGTGACGCAGGGGGCCAAAATAAAGGACAAATTACCCTAAAAAAGGTATTCCTCGTAGCTCGAAGCCCCAAAAGATGAAACAACACGATCAAAAGATCAAATGAACAACAAATGCAGGGACCAAAAGGACTCAACCTGCAACGATAACAACAAATACAAAAGAAGAGCACAAGGCTCAATCCAAATACAAACTTCTTGATACTTCTTGAAACGGCGCCCAACCCAAGAGTTATTTCAAGGGTCACTAGGAGTCAGACGCCCGGCTTCTGGTAAGACACTCCGGATGTGAAGTGATTTCTGCAGCCTATCCACTTCTGCACCAACCAGAAGCAGGTGCGTACAATCCTTATAGGGCTTCCAAAGGAGAGCTACTAACAGCGGGATATGATTTCACTCTATACCCAATCTGGCCCTTTGCAGGAGAGGTTGCACGGCACGTCGCCTGCGGACAGCTTCCTGTCAAGCACCTCGGTCCGAACACCACCAGGTCTTTCCACCGTCACCGTTATCCGAGCAAAGCTCCGCTGGGGGCTCACAGACGACAGCAGGGCCTTTGGTGCACACTACCTGTCTCCCGTCCACGCCAAGGGCGCTTCAACCGGTCTCAGCGACGGTAATGCCCCACTCCAAGTACGCACAAAGCACCAAGCGCCTCACTAAGTGCAGTTGAGAGTTGATGGTTGATAGTAATAGTTGACACAGTTGTGGGGGTGAGGACTTGAGATGTGGTTCTCCTTGAGGTGAGTCCAGACCGAAGTTTGCGACTCAACTCGCCCTTTTATAGAGTCAAAAAGCATGCAAAACAACACAAAAACGTATTACTACTTTCTACTTACTCATGTGTGCGTCTAGGTTACTCCATTGGCTTCCAGAAGCCTCTGGAGCTGCACACTAACCAATAGTAATTTAGCAACTGGCGACTGCATCACTGAAATACAGTGGTAGTGCTAGGCCGGCGAAGCTTACAATGCCCCTGACATTGCTGGAGCACTCTAGACGTGTGTTCCAGCAGTGCTGGAATATTCTACGAATTTTGCGACCGACACAATCCCAGCCCTAAAGGTTGCTACGCCACGGCAACCTTGAAAATCTAAACTCCATTCGGACGCGGAAAGAACATCTTCAAGCGACGAGCGTGTATGCCATGTCTGGTGTAGCGATTGTGTGGGGAGACCAATGTGTAGCGGGGGTGCATGGCTCTCACAACACTACATGGGCCAAAGAACTTCGAAGATAATGCAGGCCACTTAATTGTTGTATTCAAGGCCTTTCCCTTTGCAACCAAAACCAGATCGCCAACTTGAAACTTCTGTATCTTCTTCTCGTCAACATTTTGCCTGCGTCTGAGCGCAGAACGCTCCGCCCTGGGGTTAGATGCTGCTAAAGCTTCGACTGCTCTGAATGTGTCCCTAGGATTCGTCCTTCTGGTAACCATGCCATCCTCCTTTCGGGCCATGCGCGGCCTCACGCCATAAAGTAGCTCGAAAGGTGAGGTTTCACTGGCTAGGTGTCTGCGACGGTATCCATAAAGTACAGAAGAAAGCTCATCGTCCCAACTAGAATGGTTTGCAAGCACCATCTTTCCAACCGACCGCTTAAGTGTAGCAACCATTCTTTCAGCTCTACCATTCGACATGGGAGCGTAAGCCAGGACTGTCTTCCACTTGATACCATTTTCTTCCATGAAAGCTGAAAGTGAGTTAGAAGTGAAGCAAGTCGCGTTGTCCGACACAATGATTCTAGGCAGCCCGAAAGGAGAAATGATCATCTTCTTCACAAACTCAATAACCACTTGTGACGTAGATGTTTCGGTGGGAATAGAAATAGGCCAGCCAGTCAAGTGCTCCACACAAACCAGAAGAAACCTGTGCCCGTACTTGCTTTTCGGGAATGGACCTGCGAATTCAATCGAGTATACATCAAAAAGAGAGGACATGGGAGTATGCATGTTCCTGTAGTACTTGGGCAATGGGGCCATTCTCTGACATTCATCGCAACTCTTGACATATTCTCCAATTTCTTGGTAAATATTGGGCCACCAGAACCTCTCAGTGATCATCTTCCTCGTAGCCTTTACGTCCCAATGTCCGATCTCATCATGAAACGACTTGATAATGTTTTGTCTCAGTTTGATGTCCGGAACAACTCGTAGGTGATTCACCATTCTTCTGAAGAGCTTCCCTTCCCAGACAAGGAACCGCTTAGCGTTTCGTCGGATCGCCTGACGGATGTAGGCCTCTTCCTCATCAGAAGGCAACCCAGAAAGGTAGCGAGCAATATTAGCATAGTACGGTTCTATTCCAGAAAACTGTAGGGCGTCAGAGACCATACAAACCAAATCCCCTTCGTCTTCGTGCACTTCAACTTCATTTCCATGAACGACCCTAGAGAGATAATCGGCAGCACCATTATCCTTGCCTGCGCGGTACTCAATCTCGAAGTCATATTCAGCCAGGAAATCGAGCCAGCGTGCCAAGCTTCCATGTATATCTCGCTTCTGGAATGCATAACGCAGAGCCATGTGATCAGTGATAACCTTGAATGGAACGGACGAAAGAAGATACACCCTGAACTTCTTAAGAGCAAATATGACCGCCAAAGCTTCTCTTTCGCATGCAGAGTAATTTTTCTCTGCTGCAGTCATGGTACGACTGGCAAATTGCAGTGGGTGAATCTTTCCATCCTGTTTCTTCTGAGATAGCACTGCGCCAAGGGAAACACTGGAAGCGTCGGTCTCCACAATGAAAGGCTCCCCGCAGTCTGGAAACGATAACAATGGGGGCTCTGTCAGCTTCTTCTTCAAACTGTGAAAGGCATCAAGCATCTCATCGGTACATGTCAGAGTCCTGGTCCCAGATGTAGCACTGTGAAGAGCTGAAGATGTCTCTGCAAAGCCTCTGATGAATCGGCGATAGGACCCTGCCAATCCCAGAAATGACCTTAGCTCTGTCGTAGTTCTGGGGATTGGGGCGTCCTGTATCTTCTCAATCTTTGAATAGTCCAAAGATACTCCACTGGAATCAATGACATGTCCAAGAAGAGATATTCTCGGGAGTGCAAAGAAACACTTTGACAACTTAAGCTTAAGGACGTGCTTACTAATGCGTTTCAGCAGTACCTTCAGATGAACAGTATGCTCTTCCAGGCTATTAGAGAATATAACAACGTCATCAATATAGACTCTCACAAACGGCAGATCTCTACGAACATAATCCATCATCCGCTGAAAGGTAGAGGGAGCATTCATTAGACCAAAAGGCATGACTTCGAACATGAAAGTTCCATACCTGCAAACAAAAGTAGTCATCTCTTTGGATTCTTCAGACATTCTCACTTGCCAGTATCCAGGAAACAGATCGAGTGTAGTGAACACGCAACACCTGCCAAGGTCGTCAAAGATTTCCTCCATTGGAGGCGGCGGCCAGCGACCGGCCTTCATGACCCTATTGACTTCTCGGTAGTCCACATAAAACCTTGGAGATCCATCTTTCTTAGAGTCTATGACCACTGGGAACGACCAGGCTGACGAAGAAGGGGTAATAATACGGCTTCAAGTAGGAGATCTATTTCCTTTCGAATGAACTCATTGTGCTTCGGGGACATTCTTCTTGCCCAGAAGTATATTGGCTTATCAACGGTGAGCTCGAAGGAATATGAGACGGGGACATCGGCAGGGCGCAGATCTGTTAGTGACCACGCGATTACATCAGCTTCTTTCAGGCATGAGCTCATCTCCTTTTGTTCTTTCTCTGGTACATGAGAGAGCTTTGAGAACAACAACTCATCACGCTGACCCTTAGTAGTGATGTCCAACTCTAGTATCATGCCATTACTTTCGTCTTGAGTCTTGCCTGTCAGAGCGACGACCAGTTCATTACCCTCCTCGGAATCGCTTTCATCACAAGCAGCGTCGGAGTCAGACGTAAAATTGTCGCTATTCTTGTCACCTTCATCCCCTTCTGATACTTCAACGCGAGCATAGTCAAACCCAACTGTCACTTTCTTGCCAGCTATTTTCATCTTAACTTGTTGATTACCAAGATCTACGCAGGCCTGAAGGGTCTCCAGTGTGGGACACCCAACAATAATATCGAATGGAGGCCCTCCGATTACAAGGAAGTCCAATGGAATTGAAATGCCTCCGAACGAAATGGGCACATCATGAAGTATACCCTTACATACAGCGCTTGTTCCATTAGCAACCGTGATCTTCTTTGAGTTAGGTTCGGGCTCCAACCATAGTTTCATGCACAGCTTAGTAGACATGAGGTTAGGGACAGCACCAGAATCAAGCAAAGCTTCGGTTTCAGTTCCATATATCCTTACAGGAACCACTTTCAAACGTCTAGGCTGTCTGCCAACTGTGGCAACAAAAGAGCGCCGGACATTGCTTTTTCGGCTAATGAACTTTCAAATCTCTTTCTTAGCGTCATCGGCGTCTCCACGGATTAATTGCCCAAACGTGAGCCCAGATGAGGCATTAGCCAGCTCCGTTAGAACATTATACTTGCTTGCATGATCCTGTATGCTCTCTTTCCTGGACCTTTTCTGTTTTTGTTTCTTTTGCTTCTGCTCATGACCCTGTGCGTGGAGGATTCTCTCTTCATAGCCAGGTGGGTTCAACAAGGAAGGGATAGGTGCTCTGCCATCTGAAAGGCGCTGCTTCGGGAGTGCTTCACCATCGGCACTTCTCTTGGTCGTAGCGACGACTTCGGCACTCTGAGGGTTCTCAGTTACGATGGAAACGGTATCAGACCTCTTCTGTGCGGCGGACGAAGAATCTTTCTGTTCCTCTCTGTTTTCCGACACCTTTCGAGTTCCTTCGGGCCTGATACGTCTCCAACAAGCAATCTCAGAATGCCCAAGCTTTCCACACCTAGCACATCTGGTATCACGGTGTGGGTTGGCATCACATTGAGACGCGTAGTGACCGGGCTTCCTACAGTAGGCGCATGTTTTCTCGTAATCTCTGCGCTCCGCCTGTGACTTTTTAACCATAAGAGTAAGCTCTGCAAACTGTTCGGATAATTTATCAACCTTGTACTCTAAACCTTGATGGGAAGAATGATCCAATGGCCTGTGGTTTTGGACAATACGCTTCGGTGGGCCCGTGAATGAAACATGCAAACCCATCGCTTTCTTGGCAGCATCGAAGGCTTTCACTTGAACTTTCAACTCTTCATAATCTTCTGCACCACGAAAGACGATAAACTGAGCTAAATCAGCGTATTCCATCACCGCTTTTCTTAACAGGCCAAATTTTGCCTTACAATTGAATCCAGCTTTCTGGAAGAGGTTTTCCATCTGACTCAAGGAACCAAACAAATCTCCATAATCCAGTTTAGCCGATATTGCCAGGCGAATATCTTCTTCGGGTTCTTGGACTTTTCCAAAGCGATTGATAAAAGCTTGTTTCACGGATTGATAATCTTTTGCTTCTTCAGAGAGGGAACCATTAATGGAGTAAGTATCATAATAAAACTCGAAGGCTTTCTTCTCTAGAAAGCCAAGAAGCTCGAGCGCCATATCGTCTTCGGTCTTTCCTCTCACAGCAACGTTATCAAAGTAGAAGAAAAACATCACAACGACTACAGACAGTCCATCGAAAGAAGTGAATGTAGGGCTAGAATCAGAAGAATGCCCTCCTCGAGAGTACCATGTGGGCGCCATCACGAGAAGGTGACGCAGGGGGCCAAAATAAAGGACAAATTACCCTAAAAAAGGTATTCCTCGTAGCTCGAAGCCCCAAAAGATGAAACAACACGATCAAAAGATCAAATGAACAACAAATGCAGGGACCAAAAGGACTCAACCTGCAACGATAACAACAAATACAAAAGGAGAGCACAAGGCTCAATCCAAATACAAACTTCTTGATACTTCTTGAAACGGCGCCCAACCCAAGAGTTATTTCAAGGGTCACTAGGAGTCAGACGCCCGGCTTCTGGTAAGACACTCCGGATGTGAAGTGATTTCTGCAGCCTATCCACTTCTGCACCAACCAGAAGCAGGTGCGTACAATCCTTATAGGGCTTCCAAAGGAGAGCTACTAACAGCGGGATATGATTTCACTCTATACCCAATCTGGCCCTTTGCAGGAGAGGTTGCACGGCACGTCGCCTGCGGACAGCTTCCTGTCAAGCACCTCGGTCCGAACACCACCAGGTCTTTCCACCGTCACCGTTATCCGAGCAAAGCTCCGCTGGGGGCTCACAGACGACAGCAGGGCCTTTGGTGCACACTACCTGTCTCCCGTCCACGCCAAGGGCGCTTCAACCGGTCTCAGCGACGGTAATGCCCCACTCCAAGTACGCACAAAGCACCAAGCGCCTCACTAAGTGCAGTTGAGAGTTGATGGTTGATAGTAATAGTTGACACAGTTGTGGGGGTGAGGACTTGAGATGTGGTTCTCCTTGAGGTGAGTCCAGACCGAAGTTTGCGACTCAACTCGCCCTTTTATAGAGTCAAAAAGCATGCAAAACAACACAAAAACGTATTACTACTTTCTACTTACTCATGTGTGCGTCTAGGTTACTCCATTGGCTTCCAGAAGCCTCTGGAGCTGCACACTAACCAATAGTAATTTAGCAACTGGCGACTGCATCACTGAAATACAGTGGTAGTGCTAGGCCGGCGAAGCTTACAATGCCCCTGACATTGCTGGAGCACTCTAGACGTGTGTTCCAGCAGTGCTGGAATATTCTACGAATTTTGCGACCGACACAATCCCAGCCCTAAAGGTTGCTACGCCACGGCAACCTTGAAAATCTAAACTCCATTCGGACGCGGAAAGAACATCTTCAAGCGACGAGCGTGTATGCCATGTCTGGTGTAGCGATTGTGTGGGGAGACCAATGTGTAGCGGGGGTGCATGGCTCTCACAACACTACATTGGCCAAAGAACTTCGAAGAGAATGCAGGCCACTTAATTGTTGTATTCAAGGCCTTTCCCTTTGCAACCAAAACCAGATCGCCAACTTGAAACTTCTGTATCTTCTTCTCGTCAACATTTTGCCTGCGTCTGAGCGCAGAACGCTCCGCCCTGGGGTTAGATGCTGCTAAAGCTTCGACTGCTCTGAATGTGTCCCTAGGATTCGTCCTTCTGGTAACCATGCCATCCTCCTTTCGGGCCATGCGCGGCCTCACGCCATAAAGTAGCTCGAAAGGTGAGGTTTCACTGGCTAGGTGTCTGCGACGGTATCCATAAAGTACAGAAGAAAGCTCATCGTCCCAACTAGAATGGTTTGCAAGCACCATCTTTCCAACCGACCGCTTAAGTGTAGCAACCATTCTTTCAGCTCTACCATTCGACATGGGAGCGTAAGCCAGGACTGTCTTCCACTTGATACCATTTTCTTCCATGAAAGCTGAAAGTGAGTTAGAAGTGAAGCAAGTCGCGTTGTCCGACACAATGATTCTAGGCAGCCCGAAAGGAGAAATGATCATCTTCTTCACAAACTCAATAACCACTTGTGACGTAGATGTTTCGGTGGGAATAGAAATAGGCCAGCCAGTCAAGTGCTCCACACAAACCAGAAGAAACCTGTGCCCGTACTTGCTTTTCGGGAATGGACCTGCGAATTCAATCGAGTATACATCAAAAAGAGAGGACATGGGAGTATGCATGTTCCTGTAGTACTTGGGCAATGGGGCCATTCTCTGACATTCATCGCAACTCTTGACATATTCTCCAATTTCTTGGTAAATATTGGGCCACCAGAACCTCTCAGTGATCATCTTCCTCGTAGCCTTTACGTCCCAATGTCCGATCTCATCATGAAACGACTTGATAATGTTTTGTCTCAGTTTGATGTCCGGAACAACTCGTAGGTGATTCACCATTCTTCTGAAGAGCTTCCCTTCCCAGACAAGGAACCGCTTAGCGTTTCGTCGGATCGCCTGACGGATGTAGGCCTCTTCCTCATCAGAAGGCAACCCAGAAAGGTAGCGAGCAATATTAGCATAGTACGGTTCTATTCCAGAAAACTGTAGGGCGTCAGAGACCATACAAACCAAATCCCCTTCGTCTTCGTGCACTTCAACTTCATTTCCATGAACGACCCTAGAGAGATAATCGGCAGCACCATTATCCTTGCCTGCGCGGTACTCAATCTCGAAGTCATATTCAGCCAGGAAATCGAGCCAGCGTGCCAAGCTTCCATGTATATCTCGCTTCTGGAATGCATAACGCAGAGCCATGTGATCAGTGATAACCTTGAATGGAACGGACGAAAGAAGATACACCCTGAACTTCTTAAGAGCAAATATGACCGCCAAAGCTTCTCTTTCGCATGCAGAGTAATTTTTCTCTGCTGCAGTCATGGTACGACTGGCAAATTGCAGTGGGTGAATCTTTCCATCCTGTTTCTTCTGAGATAGCACTGCGCCAAGGGAAACACTGGAAGCGTCGGTCTCCACAATGAAAGGCTCCCCGCAGTCTGGAAACGATAACAATGGGGGCTCTGTCAGCTTCTTCTTCAAACTGTGAAAGGCATCAAGCATCTCATCGGTACATGTCAGAGTCCTGGTCCCAGATGTAGCACTGTGAAGAGCTGAAGATGTCTCTGCAAAGCCTCTGATGAATCGGCGATAGGACCCTGCCAATCCCAGAAATGACCTTAGCTCTGTCGTAGTTCTGGGGATTGGGGCGTCCTGTATCTTCTCAATCTTTGAATAGTCCAAAGATACTCCACTGGAATCAATGACATGTCCAAGAAGAGATATTCTCGGGAGTGCAAAGAAACACTTTGACAACTTAAGCTTAAGGACGTGCTTACTAATGCGTTTCAGCAGTACTTTCAGATGAACAGTATGCTCTTCCAGGCTATTAGAGAATATAACAACGTCATCAATATAGACTCTCACAAACGGCAGATCTCTACGAACATAATCCATCATCCGCTGAAAGGTAGAGGGAGCATTCATTAGACCAAAAGGCATGACTTCGAACATGAAAGTTCCATACCTGCAAACAAAAGTAGTCATCTCTTTGGATTCTTCAGACATTCTCACTTGCCAGTATCCAGGAAACAGATCGAGTGTAGTGAACACGCAACACCTGCCAAGGTCGTCAAAGATTTCCTCCATTGGAGGCGGCGGCCAGCGACCGGCCTTCATGACCCTATTGACTTCTCGGTAGTCCACATAAAACCTTGGAGATCCATCTTTCTTAGAGTCTATGACCACTGGGAACGACCAGGCTGACGAAGAAGGGGTAATAATACGGCTTCAAGTAGGAGATCTATTTCCTTTCGAATGAACTCATTGTGCTTCGGGGACATTCTTCTTGCCCAGAAGTATATTGGCTTATCAACGGTGAGCTCGAAGGAATATGAGACGGGGACATCGGCAGGGCGCAGATCTGTTAGTGACCACGCGATTACATCAGCTTCTTTCAGGCATGAGCTCATCTCCTTTTGTTCTTTCTCTGGTACATGAGAGAGCTTTGAGAACAACAACTCATCATGCTGATCCTTAGTAGTGATGTCTAACTCTAGTATCATGCCATTACTTTCGTCTTGAGTCTTGCCTGTCAGAGCGACGACCAGTTCATTACCCTCCTCGGAATCGCTTTCATCACAAGCAGCGTCGGAGTCAGACGTAAAATTGTCGCTATTCTTGTCACCTTCATCCCCTTCTGATACTTCAACGCGAGCATAGTCAAACCCAACTGTCACTTTCTTGCCAGCTATTTTCATCTTAACTTGTTGATTACCAAGATCTACGCAGGCCTGAAGGGTCTCCAGTGTGGGACACCCAACAATAATATCGAATGGAGGCCCTCCGATTACAAGGAAGTCCAATGGAATTGAAATGCCTCCGAACGAAATGGGCACATCATGAAGTATACCCTTACATACAGCGCTTGTTCCATTAGCAACCGTGATCTTCTTTGAGTTAGGTTCGGGCTCCAACCATAGTTTCATGCACAGCTTAGTAGACATGAGGTTAGGGACAGCACCAGAATCAAGCAAAGCTTCGGTTTCAGTTCCATATATCCTTACAGGAACCACTTTCAAACGTCTAGGCTGTCTGCCAACTGTGGCAACAAAAGAGCGCCGGACATTGCTTTTTCGGCTAATGAACTTTCAAATCTCTTTCTTAGCGTCATCGGCGTCTCCACGGATTAATTGCCCAAACGTGAGCCCAGATGAGGCATTAGCCAGCTCCGTTAGAACATTATACTTGCTTGCATGATCCTGTATGCTCTCTTTCCTGGACCTTTTCTGTTTTTGTTTCTTTTGCTTCTGCTCATGACCCTGTGCGTGGAGGATTCTCTCTTCATAGCCAGGTGGGTTCAACAAGGAAGGGATAGGTGCTCTGCCATCTGAAAGGCGCTGCTTCGGGAGTGCTTCACCATCGGCACTTCTCTTGGTCGTAGCGACGACTTCGGCACTCTGAGGGTTCTCAGTTACGATGGAAACGGTATCAGACCTCTTCTGTGCGGCGGACGAAGAATCTTTCTGTTCCTCTCTGTTTTCCGAAACCTTTCGAGTCCCTTCGGGCCTGATACGTCTCCAACAAGCAATCTCAGAATGCCCAAGCTTTCCACACCTAGCACATCTGGTATCACGGTGTGGGTTGGCATCACATTGAGACGCGTAGTGACCGGGCTTCCTACAGTAGGCGCATGTTTTCTCGTAATCTCTGCGCTCCGCCTGTGACTTTTTAACCATAAGAGTAAGCTCTGCAAACTGTTCGGATAATTTATCAACCTTGTACTCTAAACCTTGATGGGAAGAATGATCCAATGGCCTGTGGTTTTGGACAATACGCTTCGGTGGGCCCGTGAATGAAACATGCGAACCCATCGCTTTCTTGGCAGCATCGAAGGCTTTCACTTGAACTTTCAACTCTTCATAATCTTCTGCACCACGAAAGACGATAAACTGAGCTAAATCAGCGTATTCCATCACCGCTTTTCTTAACAGGCCAAATTTTGCCTTACAATTGAATCCAGCTTTCTGGAAGAGGTTTTCCATCTGACTCAAGGAACCAAACAAATCTCCATAATCCAGTTTAGCCGATATTGCCAGGCGAATATCTTCTTCAGGTTCTTGGACTTTTCCAAAGCGATTGATAAAAGCTTGTTTCACGGATTGATAATCTTTTGCTTCTTCAGAGAGGGAACCATTAATGGAGTAAGTATCATAATAAAACTCGAAGGCTTTCTTCTCTAGAAAGCCAAGAAGCTCGAGCGCCATATCGTCTTCGGTCTTTCCTCTCACAGCAACGTTATCAAAGTAGAAGAAAAACATCACAACGACTACAGACAGTCCATCGAAAGAAGTGAATGTAGGGCTAGAATCAGAAGAATGCCCTCCTCGAGAGTACCATGTGGGCGCCATCACGAGACGGTGACGCAGGGGGCCAAAATAAATGACAAATTACCCTAAAAAAGGTATTCCTCGTAGCTCGAAGCCCCAAAAGATGAAACAAAACGATCAAAAGATCAAATGAACAACAAATGCAGGGACCAAAAGGACTCAACCTGCAACGATAACAAAAAATACAAAAGGAGAGCACAAGGCTCAATCCAAATACAAACTTCTTGATACTTCTTGAAACGGCGCCCAACCCAAGAGTTATTTCAAGGGTCACTAGGAGTCAGACGCCCGGCTTCTGGTAAGACACTCCGGATGTGAAGTGATTTCTGCAGCCTATCCACTTCTGCACCAACCAGAAGCAGGTGCGTACAATCCTTATAGGGCTTCCAAAGGAGAGCTACTAACAGCGGGATATGATTTCACTCTATACCCAATCTGGCCCTTTGCAGGAGAGGTTGCACGGCACGTCGCCTGCGGACAGCTTCCCGTCAAGCACCTCGGTCCGGACACCACCAGGTCTTTCCACCGTCACCGTTATCCGAGCAAAGCTCTGCTGAGGGCTCACAGACGACAGCAGGGCCTTTGGTGCACACTACCTGTCTCCCGTCCACGCCAAGGGCGCTTCAACCGGTCTCAGCGACGGTAATGCCCCACTCCAAGTACGCACAAAGCACCAAGCGCCTCACTAAGTGCAGTTGAGAGTTGATGGTTGATAGTAATAGTTGACACAGTTGTGGGGGTGAGGACTTGAGATGTGGTTCTCCTTGAGGTGAGTCCAGACCGAAGTTTGGGACTCAACTCGCCCTTTTATGGAGTCAAAAAGCATGCAAAACAACACAAAAACGTATTACTACTTTCTACTTACTCATGTGTGCGTCTAGGTTACTCCATTGGCTTCCAGAAGCCTCTGGAGCTGCACACTAACCAATAGTAATTTAGCAGCTGGCGACTGCATCACCGAAATACAGTGGTAATGCTGGGACAGCGAAGCTTACAATGCCCCGGACACTGCTGGAGCACTCTACACGTGTGTTCCAGCAGTGCTGGAATATTTTGCCAATTTTGCGACCGACAGTAGCTTCAAAAATCCAGTTTTGGTATTGCAACAAAATTCTTCCCGGACATATTCCCGTGTCGACGTGGACAATACAGGCTACAGCCCGCTCAATTATAGTCCCACCTCATGTCCTACACTTGCAGGATATTTCACGTTCAGTTCTCGACGCTACCGGCCTTTGGCAGCTGGTAGTGCGCGTTGCGCTGTCACTAAGCCCGTTGGGCACCTGGAAACACTACCGTCTGAGTAGAATGCCAACCTATTGTGTGGACTCCAACACCTCGGTGTGGACGCAAACCATGGGTTGCAAGCATCGCTCACTTTGAATGCCAGACGTTGCAACCATAACAGACGTACACGTCTGGGCTCAAGAACCGTCTCAGATATATCCTGCTCTTCTTGCTACACTTTCGTTGCTTGGGCAAAGCGTCGTATACGACACACGCATAGGCTTTCGTCTGGGCGCTGGACCAATCTCGGGGCTGTGCCCCTGTTTTCCGTTTTCATACGACGTTTCTGGTCGACCAATAGGTCTCTTGTCGAGCCCACCACTTTGGTAGTACGTTTTTTAGAAGCTTGTACCTTATCGAGCTGTGGGCATCTCCCAGTAGTTTTACTTCCGTTGGAATCATAGAACGAGGCTCCGGATTTGAACTATGCTGCGCCTGCTAGGGTCTTCATGTCAGGCTCTGCCTGCTTCTGGCTCCACTGATAGCTGCAAGGCTTCCTAATAGCGCATTGCACTACTTACTTTGGTCTCCCAACCTAGAATCCTGAGACCTTGAGTATCTTCTTTCAACCTCTTTTTTCCTTGGTGCTATCTGCTCTTTTTCGCAGTTCTATGGGATATATAACTGATTGATTAGGTCGTTACAGCGTTCGAACTCGAGCAATAGTTAGTCTGTGTCGACTAGTGGCCGTAAGCCGAGTTCTGGGAACTGTGATGGACTTTTAGTGAAAGTAAGCCGCCTAAAATCTTCCAAGTTGCTTAGTTGGCACTTGAACAAGCATCCGAAACATTGCATTCACACACTGCTACATTTGCTGCCTTGTCATCGGCAGAAGCCGTAGTGGAAAAAGCCTCTTCCTTCGTCCCACTAGATCCAAGCTTTTTCCTGAACACACAGACTCCAGCGCTCTGCGCTGCCTTCCTTGATTTGTAGTTCACTCCACACCCTCTTCTAACGCTGGAGAATCCAGCCCAGAACGAAACGAAGACTGATCGTCAGCAGCAGCATAGGGCTATGGTAGTGACGAATGGCGTGACAGCAACTGTGCTGGTGGGGGTTTCCCCACAAGTAGATGATCGTTCATATTCAAGTAGCCCAGTGGACGTATGTCTGTCACACGGTAAGCACTATGTCATTTCAAAGGTGAATGAATTCGTACCTGGACTTGTTACCTAACAGGTTGCCGATTCAGAGCGTAGTTGTGGGGATTTTATCAAGGCTTGACCCAATGAGTTGATAGCTAAGGTTGCAGACCACGCGCAGGTGGCAAGGCAACCATAACTCTTGTCGTTTCTTACGGCTGAGGTCTCCCGCCTGCTGTCGCATGCAACACAGTCAAGAAGCAATGCCTCTGTTTCGACAAAGCTCCACGATGTGCCAGCAAAGATGGTCGAGCACGACCAGAAGTTGGCCAACCTTGAGGTTGAAAATTGTGCGTTAGTAAGCCAGTTGGCTTTCCTAATGAAAAATAGGGTTTCCATACATTATGTTGAGATACTGTCACGGAACGCTTGGGCTTTGAAAGCCGAAAGAAAGCGCCGGCGCTCTACGAAGAACCGTGATTCTCATTCAGAATCTTCTTCCCCAGATGATGGATCATGTTATTTTTCCGAGGTAAATTAGGACTCGTGCAAGCACAATATTACTGAGATTAGTCCCACTAAATGCTGTGCCAAGAAATCCTTGTCATATAAAACATAACTGTTCGACAATCATAGCACGACCAAGATTTCGAAAGCTAAGCAACACGTCACGTCAATCGTCAATCGGTTCAACACCACTACTGTCTACCGTCGATTTGCCGAGACGGACACTATTTCAATGTCGACATTCCTTGCAACTTTTAAAAGCAAGGGGAGCAAGAATGGCATCTCTGAGGGGATGGCCAACTGGGTCTACCATACGTCTTGTCTGGCAATGGCCCTAAAATCCCGGCAACGATCAACCGATAGGTCTTGTGTTGAGCCCGACACGTTGGTTATACCTCTATAGCCTATTTGACGCTTGTTCTTTTTCAAGTTCTCCGCATCGCCCAGTAGTCGTACTTCAGTTGGAAGCATAAAACAGAGATCAGGATTTGAATTATTCTGTGCCTGCTAAGCTCCTCCTTCCAGGCTCTGTTTGCTGGTAGTGACGGTGGTAGCGGCTGGTCTCCCGAGTAGCACATTGCAGTATACTACGATAGAGATGTACCAGTGCTGAGGGTAAACAGTCCAGCTTTCCAGACTCCGTCAGCATTTTATTCGATGAGGAGTAATGGTCACTCGAATCCACTCAAGATGACATAGAAGTGCGAAAATGAGTATACTTGCGAAGGGAAATTGAAAAGTGACTTTACGGAACGAAGCAGCAGTGACGTTGTTGGCGTTGTGAGTTTTGGCATCGCAGGTGTCCGGAAATCAAGCATTGTATGAGGACTGGCGATAGTCTTGGACATGAAGGGTATATTTTATGGAAGGTTCCTCGACATTGAGTTTGCAAAAGATGCAGGTATTTCCAACATCATCACAGGAATCTCGCGGACTGTAAAGATAAAAGTTCATATGCAGCTCTCTGCCAAAGTGAAGGCGAACGAATCTTGTCAAACTGCGCTACGGTCAGGTGGGCGCAATCTCTTCCTTCTGGTTGGCAATTTATGGTGGGTGAATGGGATACCCTCGAACAATCTCACAGTTCTGGGTACCATGTTACATGATGAAAGCCTGCTCGTATACACAACCAGAGATGATCGGTTCCTAAATCAAGCCCAGAAAACAGTCGCCTCTTTATTGAAAGACGCACATGGGGATCTGCCAAGGCACATGTCGTTAATTCATGCTCGATTCGACAGTAGTGCTGGTTGTATTACATCAAACCAACAAGCTTTGAAACAAGTATTGCATAGATGTGGAGGCTTTCCTCTGGTTCTGGGAATTGCAGGCTCGATAATGAGGGCGCATCAACGGAAGTGAGAATGAAACAAACAAGATGGGATGATAGACTGTTATTGAAGTTCGAAACCGTAAGAAGATAACATTTTCAAGTTCAGTGCACAAAACTATGGACCACTGAAACAAATTGCAGACATTTCTAATGGAGTTTTTAGAGTGAGAGAGATAAGAGACGGAGACGAAAGCGAAGAGGAAGTTTGTGGATATGTTTCGGGCATTGCACGTACTCCAGAAGCAACGAACGTTCTACAGGGAGATGCTGCAAACGCTATGCGACTCGGGTAGCCTACCTGAAACACTATGGATAGCAATCATACAAGCTCAATTTGAGAAACGGGTTATTTCTAGACGAGTTGGTTGCCAAAAAGATTGCTAACTTAGAGCAAAAACCTGTTTTTCGTTTTTGTAATTAGTCAATTTTCGGTTTTGTAAAATTGAGACTTCTAGCGCAGAACCAAATGACAGGCGTTTGTCTATCAAAGTGTCAATGTCAGATGCGTTGTGTTTTTGAAAGTGCCAGAATCGTCAAAACTGTAGTTCGTTTCCAAGGCATGGAAACTTAAAAGTGAAGTACTCAAAGGTAAAAGCTCGTGCGTCCTCCTCACAAAAGAAGGAAAAGTGGTTAGACTGTATAAAGAAGCATATTAGCTATGGTAAACATTTCTTGTGTAGCTGTTGCCTTTTTGTCCAAAATACGCAGACCAAACGCCTTTGCCGTTAAAGAAAGCAATAAAGTCCGTCATCTTAACGTTGCCGCAACTAATAAGTTAGTTTTGCAATATTCTATTCTATTGTGGTTCCAACTAACAAGATCCAGTGCCACTATGAAAGAAAAGAACGCAGGTTGAAAGAGACGATAAAAAGTCCAGCCTCGTCCTTGTCTCAAACTAACCCCCTTCTTCTTCTACCATCAATGCTGGCGTACCAAAAGCAGCGCAACATTTTGCATATTTTAAGGTAATTAATGTGTTCCAAATTAACCCATGCTGATTGCTACCCAAAAACATCACAACATACTGCTTGCTCAGATGACACTAGAGGCCGTAGTTGCATTTTCTCTACAGTTGCATGATCTATTGCTGAAAATTGCGACGCGTAAATCCTTGGAAAGTTTGGAAAGTAAGACGCAATTTTCAAATCTTTTGCACAACGAGATGCCACAGACGGCTATCATCACAGAATTGCAGACGTTGCTGGTTAAGAAGCACCAGGTTTCCAAAACGTCTTGGAAATTGGCGGACGACGGGTGCACTACTCCCAGTATTTGCCAAAATGTGTATGGAACAGGAAGGGGATGAGGTATTATAGTTGTGTTAAAGAGTGCACTTGGTACTCATGCGGTTCTAGAGTTAGGGAATCGGTGGTGAGCAAGACAATGTGCGAGTCCCCGAGAAGTTTGCAAGGATGGAACATATGGAGCAACAGCAGCGTTTAATATTCTTTACATGATAAGTATTGCGGCTGGGATGAGTTGCGGTGACATGGTGAAAATTGGTAGGATGCTTGTTTTCAGCTGCACGGGCGTGTTGCACGGCATGAAAAGCATTGTACGACGACAAGCGTATTCGCACCAGGGATCGATCAACACGCAGTCGTCCTTGAGAGAAGCCTCAAGTCGGAATCTTACCTGGTTTAGAAGGAGCAGGGTTTTGCTCTGTGTAGACGACTGCGAACTTGCGCTCCATATCGCAAGTGAAAGATTTGGATCAATTCTTCCACAACCCTTACTACAAATGTACGAGCGAGGTCAAAGTGACTGCGTAAGATACAAGATATGGGAACCAGATGCAATATGCACTTGTTGGGAATCGCCAGTGCGAAGGAGTGACTGTTAGCTTTTCGTTAGCATTTAACTTTATTTCAGTATAGTTGTCTCTAGCATGAGTTCTGACCTATCTTCATCATCTAGTTCAATTTTGTTCGACCTCCTGAACAGGTCGCCACCCCAATTTGTATGTCTATCTCACCTCAAAACCCAGTTGAGATTTGGTGATAAACTGTCAAATGACATGACACCAGGCTCATGTCAGACATTCCTTGACTACTTACGTGTACATTAGCGCCTCCATAGCACACGTAGCGTAGTATTTACAAAAATTTGACAGATATCTCACATGATACAGCAATGGTAAGACGGTCATGGTAAATTCCCCAGAAGATGCGTGCCAAATCATCAGAAGAAAACGGGCTTCATGCCAGATCATCAAGACTCTACTTGGCCCTGATGGAATACTCCAGATCATCGAACCAGTAGATCGCACACTGACCCCGGTAACACCACCCACGTACGGAGGGCAACGAAGAAACCACGAATAGTGCTGGTAAAAACCCACGATTCTCATCAAAATAGCGGTTCAGATAGAAATAGGCTAGAATGTCTATTTAAACTCGATGGATGCTCCGAAGTATAACTCGCTTCGTTACCATCGAGTTCAAACACATTTCCAACCAACCGTAGGTTCTCTGTTCTTAACAGGTGCTTGAGAACTCATGTGCAAGAAACTGTTGTGACTACAGAGGAAAGAGAAGTGGGGGTTATATTTGATTCTCTCTAGAATATGGCTCCTGGGCCGTGTAAGGCAAGAAAACATGCTTGTTGCCGTCTGATAATTCAGCGCATTGCTGTGACATGCTTGGTAGTGACTTCCGACAGATCGAAGATTGTCCGAAGCTCTGCTGAATACGACGGTTGCATACGGAGCTGTCCAAACCGTTTTATCTGAGATGGAGTTGACTTATTCCAAGAAACGGAATTTTTTTGTTGTGTTGCTATAAGCTGTGAGGAGAAAGAAGTAGTTTGTGTTCAAGGTAGGAATACTCAAGTGTTAGACGACTAATACCGGAAATGGCTAGCTGTACCTCCAGATCTGGAGAATGGTTACGTGATTTGTGCCCCAGTGTGTGCTCACAGACGGATGATATTGTGCGGTACGCGGCACGAAGAGGTTCTGTTGTGGTACATTAATGGCAGTGTTATCTCACTGCAATACATTTCCGGTCACTTGAGCTGAGCATGGTGTGTTGAGCTAAACAGAGACGGAACAACTTCCTCCACTAAGCACTGAACGCTTCCAAGATTTTGAAAAGAATAATACTACCCCAAGCAGTTACTAAAGAAATCACGCCACCATTTGGCTCCATGAACCACAGTACGATTCTGTACGATGAAAATGTGAAAGAAGTATTCGAAGGCCTGGTCCGTGAATCTTCATCGTTCATACCTTCAATACCTTCTAGAAGCGTTCAAACTTTTGCTCTATGTTCTCCAGTGTCCTACGCGCCTTCTCACCAAAGATTGGGTTGTTCGCTTTCTTTTCTCCCTCGTATCGCATCTCATTCTGCTCTAGAAGCTACATTTTCTTCATTTTACTCTCCAGTCGCTTCAGAACCATACTTGTGCCGTTCTCATCTCTCGTTCTTTGATCTCTTTTACATCATTTGATCCAGTAAAAGTTTCGTCAAACCGTCCGAAGCCGATCCAACACGATCTAGACCACTCAATAGAATAGCAACGTCTGAAAGCAAATCGACAATATCTCTTTGTTAAAGCCACCTATATTACCGGTCAACATCTTACTCTATAGACCAGTTGTTAAGCCTTCCTCGTACCCTGCATCATATTCAAAGACTAACTTCGTTGTTATCTGCCAAATTCTGAAATTGTCATTTGATCCCCGCCTGCAGATTGTAATGAGAATATAAACGTATACAGGATCCGCAGTATGATATTTGTGACCTGTGCATTGCAGAAAATCTAGAAACCGAGAGCCATCGCTTTGAACAGATGCGGAAATTAGCTTGCGAAATTTGTAAGTACGCCTTTCACATGGTTTAACTGGCTCTTCAGAACTGCAGCAGTTGGAGAGCAAATCGGAAGCCTGTTAAAAATGAGGTCATCAACCCGGCGGCGCACGTACATCCAAGCATGGCATATATTGTTGTTACATACCCAGAACGTTCTTCCTCCCGACTTTTTTGGTTTCTGCTTTGCGGAGAAAAAATGTGCCCGGTCGTGAAGTAGTTTTCTTACCGGTTATAATGGAAGGAGCCAGGAGCTCAAAGCGAATGATCTTCGTTTTGTGGTCCTGTTGCATTTGCCCAAATCTAACTCAGCAGCCATAGTCAGACTCCGCTGCACATTTCGGGTGCCTTAGGCAACTTGACCACATACTCTCAGAGTGAGCTAGGAAATCTGCACGGGCAGCAGTCTCTGGTAGGTTTGTATCTTCTTGTAAGGCAACAAAAGTGGGAATACGTGTTAGATTTAGTTACTACTTTACCTTCGTTTGAATATAGGCGGCTCCTGCATAAGTTCATTCGTGTTTATTTTTGCTATTCTTATTCCACTCGATCTCCTGAAGAGATTGGTTACCTGTTTGACATGTCTACCTGGCCTCAAAGTGCAGTTGAAATCTTTTGTGACTTACTGTCAATGTGACGCGATAACATTCTTATGTCAGAAACGCCCCGACCTACCACATGGACAAAGGTGGCTCCGAAATACACCTCGCCTACTACGTACAACGTTGACAAACACCTTACACAATACAGCAATGATCAAATGGTCATAAAAGATTCCCAAGAGATCCGTGCCAAGTCATCATGAGTACCTTGGAGTCATGCCAGATCATCCACACCATGACTGTTGCTGATCTTTGCCAAGTCATAGAACAAGTCATCAGCTTGGGAACTTGCCAAGTCATCAAACCGCGAGATCTGGCCTTGAACCCGGTAAATTATCCAAATATGGAGGCTAACGAGAATACAAAGCATAATGCCGTTAAAATCGGACGATTTATCAATGAATAGTGACACTGATAGAAATAGGCTAGACCCTCTATATAAACCCCAATGGATGCTTCGAACTTCAACTCGGATGATGACCATCGACTTTCAACCCTTTTTAACCATTGCACCTCTATTCTTAACAGTACGTTGGTGGGAAGACACTGGTATCTGGCCGTGAAGCGAACCCGAGTACTCCAAAACTTCTAGGTTATATGCTAAAAAATATTCATAGTCCATGCAGTCGTCGCCCATAGTGTAAATTGAACAGGCCAAGGTGAATATGTTGGTACTAAGAACTACGTTGCAAGAACAGAGATTATCAATTTTCTCCGTCTTTCTGGGTCTTTTGAAATGTCCACTGTCTTGTGGGAATTTTATCGCATTGCGCATAGCTTGTCACAGGCTTGTCTATTTGAGCTCATTTGAAATATCACCCCCAGATTTCAGCGAGCATATTCTAATCACGGGTTTATCTCCCATTCTGCAACTTTTGTTGGCAAGGAGAATACAAAGCATAATGCCGTTAAAATTGGACGATTTCTCAATGAATAGTGGCACTGATAGAAATAGGCCACACCCTCTATATAAACCCCAGTGGATGCTTCGAACTTCAACTCGGATGATGACCATCGACTTTCAACCCTTTTTAACCATTGCACCTCTATTCTTAACAGTACGTTGGTGGGAAGACACTGGTATCTGGCCGTGAAGCGAACCCGCGTACTCCAAAACTTCTAGGTTATATGCTAAAAAATATTCATAGTCCATGCAGTCGTCGCCCATAGTGTAAATTGAACAGGCCAAGGTGAATAGGTTGATACTAAGAACTACGTAGCAAGAACAGAGAATACCAATTTTTTCCCGTCTTTCTGGGTCTTTTGAAATGTCTACTGTCTTGTGGGAATTTTATCGCATTGCACATAGCTTGTCACAGGCTTGTCTATTTGAGCTCATTTGAAATGTTACCCACAGCGTCCAGCGAGCATATTCTAATCATGGATTTATCTCACATTCTGCAACTTTTGTGGGCAAGAAACGAAGACCCGGAACACCATGAAAACGTCTAGATTCTTCGTCTATTGGTCAAAAATCAGCGATATAGCCCTTCCATAGATGAAACGACTGAGCCCGGTATAAGATCGAGCCGGGCCTTCAAAAACTGCGCGGGAAGGTAGAGTGAAAAAGTAGTTGTTCGCGGGAGTGATATATGACTCTCTTCTAGAGGTGGCTGTTCCGCAATAGGTGGCACATGTGAGCACAGGCAAGCACAAACCTTGAAAAGTGGAAAGCAACACTGAAATGAGGAAACGACGATAGGTAAGAATGGGCGAATCAAAAGAGTGAAGAGGCCAGAAGGTGAAGCCAGAGGCAAACCTTATACTAGGGCAAAACCACAATGTTTTGTAAAACACTCCCAATGATGGATCCCATTACTTGTCCAAAGGGGATTAAACAACCATGTGCAAAGGAGTATCCTTCCTTGGGAGAGTACACAACTCGCGAGTGCCACAATGTCTAGAAACAGAACCCCTTGGTTTGTGAATGGTTACTGGCGTGGCGGTGGGGGGGCAGTTGCAGTAACTAGTAACAATCCCAGAAATGAGTGTAAAATAAGAAACGTAACTAATTAGAAATCATTCCAATATGTATGGTTCACGTCCAATTATGTGTCTAGCTGCCAACTGAATTTGCCTTGTCCCACGTGTCCAAATCATCACCACAGTGGACCAACATTCATATGGGCACTACACATGATGCATGCTACCAAACGTTTCGGGAGAGTGACCAAGTCACCGAAGATCCCCTTCAGTAGGCGTGCAATAAATATACCCCTCTTTCGTCGGGAAAGAAACCGCAAAAGCGGAAGACTCCCATTAAAAATGGATGATGGAAGCATGATCGTCTCCCCGAGTCTCTGGCACCAACCTCTGACCCATAGAATCAGCAAGTTGCTAACGCGGAAAAGCCTTCTCACTCGAGCACACATCCAACTTCTTCACCTAAATCTTCTAGAACAAAACCCACCATCAAGAAGGAAGTAGTGAACAAGAACCAGATTCGAATCCGATCGGGAGCTTCACAAACGGCTTCCAGTGCGTTTGGTTGCCACTAGGAAGCAACCTTTTTATGCAATCGTCTCACCCTCCGGCGGCTCAGCATCAACACTTCCGTATTAAAACCGCGGTGGCTCTTATCAGACCCACTCCGGGTGCGCATTGTCCATCGTAGAACGCCATCGTGGGGTTAGGACCGATGAATCAAAGCCATGCCTTCCGTCTCCAGCTCACGCCATGGGTCCGTCCAACCGTTATGCTCGACGTGGATTCGATGTTCGCCTATGCGGATGAGCTCAATCCCCGGCAGAGGCTGTGCCGGGCATTTTAATCTTTTTGGGGGATTGTGGACATCGGATTGCGACAATAGGAAAATATTTCCGACTAGAATCTGACGAATTCCTTACACTTGCTCTCACGTTCTTGGTGCTGAGTGCTTATCACGGCAAAATTGGGCTCTGTTCGAATTCCCGATTCCCGTGGACCATACCTACGACAAGAGCCTACTTTGCACTTTCGATGAGATAGGGTACAGCGAGCCGTTTCTGAACTTTGAATTCTTTGCGTGGAGGAAAGTTCTGGCTGTGCGGCAGCAGGCACTGTGTGAGGCGAGACCGATTCTGCCCAGACAGTTGCAATACCGCTCCTCGCAGTCCCAGTCCAACTTCCTCCGATACATTATCTGCTACGAACGGCACTAGAGATCCCTATTTCGATGTTTCGTCCGGTACCAAAACGTGGAGATTTATCAAATCACTTCACTACACCCACAAGCTCAGTGTGTCGCACTCCCAGAACGTTGGCAGTTTCACGAGGAGTGTCGGGGTTGTTATATAGAGCTCATATCGTTCTTAAAGTATTTCGTTTGCCTTCATATCTTTGATCCCCAGTCCGGGCTTTGTTTGGTATCTGTATCAAAATTGGAGACCTCCACTGCGGCTTACATCACAGCAGAAGTTTACGAACAGTCGCCACTGTGATACATCCAACCGCGTGTGGGGGCCGCTACCTGAAACTTGGACCTCAGTATCCCCTTTGGGGCTCGCGCTAACAATGAAAAGTACGCGAGTTACTCCACTATATGGACAGTATGGACTGGAGTGAGATCCCACCAGAACGGAGCGGTTGGCTTGACGACAGTGGTGAGGTTGGTGCTCCGGGTCTCAGTAGAAACACCATTATCGTCGGCGACTCTATATAATTTGACTGGTAGGGAATGGCCGGAAATATACGCCGCTGAACTGAGAGAACTCGAAGATGCGCCACAATACGTGCAGGGTGATCACCATCATATATCATCAATACCTCGCGGGTACGTCGATTCCAACGAAAAAAACCGCACCTATACCAGATATGGCTCTTTGGTCGATGGTAACCCCGAAGAAAGCGGGAACGTGATAACATCGTGGAAGCATCTGCAGTAGAGGCAGCCGTGGCCGTATAGCAGAAAACTCCAGGCCTTCGGCTCATTTGGTCCCTTCAGTTCCCACTTTGGGTCTGAGCAATGAAATCCAAATCATTGCGTGGTTCCTCGGTTGGGCCGTTCTTAGCGCTACCGACGTACTGGGTGACGTAACCGCCATGGCAGACGCCTTAGCATACCGTATAGACGATGCTCAAATCGCAAATGACGAGGGTGGCACAGGCTCCTATTACAGTATCCTGTTCTCTCTTTCCATGCTTGCCCAGTAGTTTAGGGTAGTTTCCACACCCGCACTGCCTTGTGAAGTAAACATTTCGGTATAGAATTGCTTTTCGTGGATAATTCCCGCCCCTGATAGTATCGTCGAAACTTTCTGTTCCATCTTTGTCTTCCCCTTCCATTGTCATGGTCTCTATAGTACTTGGGCTTTGCACAACGTGGCTGGCGTCTTAACTCCCACCCTGCGCTGATATTGTATGACCATGGACCGAGAGAGATGCTGTATGGGGTCCCATGTATCCCAGCGTGCTTCATGACCGTACGAAGGGACGCGCTATGGCAGGATTTCTTCCCGTTTCCAACCGTGGTTGACAGTGTGGTCGATTTCAAACTGATTTTTGTATTTTTACCAGCCTTGCCATGTGGTGGTCACCTCGCTAGGTGCAGGCTCTTTGGTATGAAAAACAATGTCTCTAAAGAGGTGTCCGAATGCAATCCGTTCTGCGGCGCTTCAACCCTTCGAGAGTACTCACTTTGCGGTAATCCTTGGGGTTCGCGAGCTTGCGTGGGTCTGACCATACTGAGGGTGGTCGGGATAGTAATATTTGTTATGGTATTCTACGTTGCGTGGGGATATGCGTCCAATGCACTTCTTTATGGGTGCAGTCACATGTTTTGCACAACATATGGATACCATTGGCTGCCATGCAATCTGCCTTTCTCCCTAGTGGACATTATTTCTGTTTTTGGTCGTGTTTTGCCAGTGTATGACACCACGTATTGGTCAGCTTTTGGCAGAATGCTGGGCGATATTTGGAAGCTAGAGCTGTACGCCGGCACCGCCCAATTGGTGGCCAAAATGGAGCCAATGAATGTCCAATAGTAGGCAAAGGGGTCAAGTGTGATCCAATTACGGGAAAATGACCCCGATTTTTGTGGCCCGGTCTACCGTTTCTATCATACTTGTGGCATCATACAAGTGCTAATTTTGCATTTTGGATGTCCAATCACAGTTTGATATGGCACGTATATATTTCGTACTGGTGCCTATTGTACCGTTTCTATCACACCTCAAACGCTGTATTTGTACTCCACACTCCAGCGCTTTACAGTGTTCTATCTGCGCACTCCTGACAGGATGCCGTCTAGGCCATCAGGGGACGGCCACCCTTCCTCAAAAAGGCGGTGGGCTTTTGCGCACGGGTCGATGAAAAACAGCCTCGTCCCTCGCGCAACTCCACCGTATGCGTCAGCTGGGTGCGTGTGAGTTGTAAGGCTGATCGGGTTGAGAAGAATTGAAATGTCCTCAACAGTCACTTGACCAAAAGGCCGCCCATGTGGTGCGTAAACCTGGTTGAGATGCGTCTTGCGCAAGTCTCTTCCCCATTCTCCCGCAAAGAGAGAGCGCCTCTGTATTCCCCCAGGAAACTCGAACGCGTACTTGAACAGCAACCTCAATCTACCGTAGTAGACGTCCCGCCCATTGCGACGAGTTGCAGAAGCATACTGTGCTGAACACAAGAAATCTGACCTTTTTGCTCCATCCCGTTTCGTCTCTCATGCTCCCACCTCGTGCAAGCGACCATTGCAAGGCACTAAAGCGTGGAGGTACACCTCAATCATATCTCCACTGATACAGCTTGAGGCACCCCCTGCTGCAACATTTTCTGGACGTGTAACATAGTCGGCGAGCAGGCTCTTCAGGTTCAATCTCCGAAGAGTTGGACCATTCACGGAGCAGGCACCCACGTAATGCAGCAGCGAGAAGGCCTCTTCCACGAGTTCAGTTTCCTCGACATCCGAATCATTTCCTGAGGATGTGCTATGACCTTCGGCGAAACCCTCCTTGAAGAATAGTTTGTAGCTTTCAAGGAGTTTGGCATTCTCGGTGAGGGATTCTGCAGCAAGGTTTCGCGCGTTCAGGCGATGTTTGACCCAGCCCACGTATCTTTCCATCCACAATTGGCTGTAGTTCAGCGATGGACCAAGGGCCTCAACGTTATCTGCAAGATGTAGTAGCTGGTGGAGTGTGTATTTGCAACTGCCGAGCCTTCGTGGGATGTAGCGGTAGTAGTCCTGCTCCATGTGATGCACAAATGCAACGGCGTGCCTCTTCATATCGGAAACAACTCTCTGAGAGAGAGCGGGCCTTCCGCATAGTTTGACAAGCCACGAAAAGTGCTGTGCACCCTTCAGATACCCCACTGGCAAAACACCGTCGAGTACAATGAGACAGTAGTGAAGGATGACCTGCCTGCACTCGGATCCTTTCTAGCTAGCGTAGGTGGCCGTACTCCGTGGACGAGCTCCAAAAAGGCTATAGCAAGTGCCCTGTCTTAACACTAGAAGCTCCTCATCCACCAGTTTCCATCCCTCCTGAGATATGACATATTCGTGCTGCTCGCCGTGCAGGCGTGATAGGTCCAAATTTTCTCCCTTCCAGATCTCCATGAGATCGCGCGTAATGTTCATCGTTTCATGCATCATATCGATTGGAAACGATTTGTAGGGGATGAGCGTTGGAAGTCCAAGGAGTTCCGTCTTCCACTTAACTCCATGAGCCCTCGAAATGCGCCTCCGTTCTGCCTTGCTAATCTGAGGCTCTACGTCCAGCAGCCCCAGCACGCGCTTTATCACAGCCAAAGACATCTTCTACGGGTCATGGAGTTGGTATCGAGGTACAATTCGCATCCTTCCGTTCAAATGTTGTCGAATCTTGGACGGGTAATAGTACCGATTCGAACTGGGCAGGAGGGTACCTTCCAAGCCACAGAAGCGACACGGAAAATTTCCGGACGCACCCGTCGTGCCAGACATCTTCGCCACGGCTGGTAAGTCGCCTGAAAACAAGAAAACGTGAACACGAACCCTTCGTTTTTGCCCATCATGGAAAACTAGCTCTGTCCCCCTTTTCTTGTTAATGGAATTCACCTCATCTATGATAGGAATGAGAAACGTGTCGAGTCGTTTAGGCTCATTTGGACCTTTGATGAAGCCGAGAGGTACAACGTTTCGCATCGAAAAGCGTTTGCGCGGGTGAAGGTTGAGAAGGAGGACGCTGATCGGCCAGCAGTCGTAGTGACCATTCTCGAATATCTGGAAACCGTCGGTAGATATGGAAAGAAAGACGTCCCATTTGAGAGCTTCGGCACCTCCCAACTGGTTCTACACATCTTTGTAGACAGAGCCATCAAATACATCTGTGTAGAAACCACCTGAATTGACCGGTGTGGTCCTTTGCTTTTGCCGGTATTCGAAAAGCTGCTCACAAGACAACGCGTCCGCCACCCAGCTCGTGACCCTCGGCAATAAAGGTATGTACTGTAAAATTGTCCTCTCCGGCGGCAGCCTTTCAGCAATGCAAACTTTGCAAAGAGCCGCCTGGCTCGTTGCATCACTATGACGGAAGAGCAAATGATTACTGCAGCACTCGAAATGCTCGGTTTCCAGCTGGCTATACTTTACCAAGTTTCTCGTAGCCGTCTTCCAGGCCAGGTAGTGCATGCTTCTATGCCCACCAAGAGTTCCGTTCATGCCATACATTATCTTGTATATTCTCTACATCGCAGTTTCTTTCAGAGAAAACTCAATGCATAGCTCGAGAAGATCCTTGTGACGTGAGCAAAAGGACCGAAAACGATCCAAAGCTGCTCTTTGGAAACCGGGAGGAGACGGACCGACATTGTCGGTTGAAATGACGACAGAAGATCGTGAGGGCGTCCTCTGATGATCGGCGGGAATAGGTTTCCTCTCTGATGCGATTAGATCCAGCGACACTCTGTCCATACAATTGCCATCACGGACTACGCCCGAATTGGCCGGCGATTGCGCGGCTGTCTGTCTGCCTGCAGATAAAAAGGATTGGGAATCAACAGTGCCGAACACGCATCATCTCGGCTACCTCCAGGACCCTGTGGGGCATCCTCGGGCCAGTGATCGATTGGGTCATGCCCGTCATTGCCATTTGTGACGGTCTGGATGCAGAGTCAGGAAGGAACGGCATTGTCTGCGGCAAGCTCTGCAGCCTCTCGTGGCTCTTCAACATGTCCGTCGCATGGGTCATCTCCTCGTACACTACAATCTTCACAAAAATTGCAACCTAGCTCATCGTTGTACTCCTCTTCTTGAGCATCACCTTCTTCAGTAGAAATTTGTTGTGGTTTGGATAATCGCAGTGCCTTGTACTTGTTCCTCTCTATCTCTGAACGCTCTTCAGAGAAATGAGCTCCAGAGCCGAGCAGTTGCAAGCCAAGTCTGGCTCGCTCCTGGTTTGCAATTCTCTTGTGCCGTTTCATTGTAGCGTGGCTCACCCTTTTGCCAGGAGGACGACATCGGTATCTGTATTCGGTGAGGCAAATGTAGCCTCCTGCATTGAGAGGTGACATGGTGTTGGAAACGATCGTTTCGTGTTCAATCACATGCCCTCCCAAAGAAGTTGAGAAATAAACATGTTTCCGTCAGTATTTGCTTATTATGGCGGAGTCTCCCAGAACTCAAAGGGTACCAACAGACAGCCTGTACTTTTCGCTTCAGTAGTCGAAGCGAAAAAGATTCTCGAAGAGCGCTGTTGATACATCTCATTTCGTTACAATGTCATGCCTCGTCTTCAAAAGCCATTTAGAACCGACAAGCTGATAGGGCAGGCGAACGTT
This sequence comes from Gracilariopsis chorda, assembly GCA_003194525.1. NCBI lineage: Eukaryota > Rhodophyta > Florideophyceae > Gracilariales > Gracilariaceae > Gracilariopsis > Gracilariopsis chorda. Next base: position 105,117 of record NBIV01000010.1, on the reverse strand, counting down.
TCCTTCGGAGAGCTTTTCAAGAACATGACGAGTGCAGTTGTCCAAGGTGATCCTGCGGATGGCGAAGATGAAGGTGATCGCTTGAGGACCGTTGCACTGATGAAACCGCGTTACTACAACTTTTACGGGAAGCCCTAGGGTGAGGCTGATCAGTACGACAAGGGCGTTGCATTCCACGGCAGAGTGCTTAGTGGAGCTGGTGCAAAACCCGGAGAAGTTGTTGAGCCTTTTGTCAGGCCATGCCCTCCCCCGCCGCTACCCACTTTGCACATTTAAAAACTTGACTTTTGTGTTCTTCCCGCTACAGAAGTGCCCCTCAAGGACGGGTGGTCTGTCCGTATCGATGGCTGCTTCGGGCTTTATCATTTTGGCCAAACCCTCGAGAAGCCTACGATACAGAGCATGTGTGTCGAGTGGAAGGACCTTTTGGCCATTTTTATTCCAAACCTGCAGTTCCCGGAAGATGTTGAGCAGGTCCCGGACTTTTTCATCACTCGTTCTGCGCGAAAAGCGTCTACTGTTTTGGAGCTTGAGAAGCGTCGAGCAGAAAATCAAGAAGCGGTCTCTGAAGGAACTGGTAGCGGTGAAAATGATTCAAAATGGCAACCTAGCTCGTTCATAAGACATCCTGCAAAGCACCTCATCTGCGTCCAACGAGATCCTAGATGGATGTTTATGGACTACCCTGGAAACAATGTTCTTGATGCAACTGACAACAGTGTCCCCGGCAGCATTCTTTTGGTAGCCTCACTGGCGCGTTACGATCCGACGAAGACTGGTTCCTATGTCTCCGACGCTGATGAAAAGTCTGTGAAACGTGATCTTATCCCAGGGCCCGCCTCAAAGGGAAACAACAATGATGATGGGATCCGGCCTGTACATGAACCTGTGACGACGTTCGATGCTACAAAGAAGGAAACAGACCCAGAACTCTATCGCATTGCCACCGTTCCCAAGTCATACACGTATTCTATTTGTCTCGGTGCCCAAAGATCCTATACACTCCGCGCGCACATCCGTCAAGGACGGAATCTACCTGCAGCTGATGATGGCAGTCTGTCAGACCCTCGATTCATGGTGGCGATGGGAGACAAGAGCAGGACCAGGTCACTGCTTTGCCGTAGAATTATATCTCCCCTATGGGAAGTAGCGGTAGAGATCCGAGATATCAACATGCGAGAGGGTCAGTGGAAACCGAATGTGAATGTCCTCATATACGATGACGAAGACGGAGAGCCTTGGCCGATCAATCATTCCATGCGCAGAGCTTGATACCGCGGAGCCATCTTTGCAGTTTGCGAAATGTCTCCACGATATAAGGTTTTTGAGATACGCCGTTGGTAAGTGGTGGGTGGAATGCGCCGTATCGGCGGTGTCCATGAATCCTGAGAGGTCGAAGAAAGGTACTATTCTCCAACAACGCGCTTATGAAGGGAACTACAACATTTAAGATGTTCTAGTCATAGATACATGGATTCCAGAAGACCTTCGGCTTGCTCTTGCCTTGAAAATATAGGTTTATGCGGATTATGATCACTCGGAAAGCACCGATGTCGTTGCAAAACATGGATTCCGCTTGAGAAGTGACTGTGTGAGCATCATCGAAAGCAATTGAAGGGCGAAACTCTTATTGATGATTCCTTTGGTACAGATGCCCAAGTGCCTGAGCGCTTGTGTGCCAGTGATCGCAGAAACCACTTCAGACGAAGTGCGAAACTTGCAGGAAAAGAACCGATTGGGACGAAATCTTTTAGGCTCCATTAAGTGAAGTATCATCAACGCCGTGAAAGGAAGAACATGCTGGTGCTGCATGAGAACAGAGATGTTCTTCAAGTAGGATTTCTGAAGAAGGATAAGGATAAACCATTGTCAACGGCTGAAGAGCGGAAAGAACATAAGAAGAAGGGATCTAGTGAAGTAGATAAGCTATCTGCGGCTCTGGCTCCTATTCGCGTGATTGAGTACCAAGTTGCCGATGTTCTTGCTGACCGAATGCCTGAAATAGCTCAGGCACTTGGAATAGAAGTGGACGAAGTCGTGCCTTTGTCTTCCTTCTCGGTATTGATGATGCCAAAATTGACTACGACGGGACAAAAATGCTCAAGAAGAGTCGAGGATATTGCCCGGTGGGGTTTGATTCTGATTTCAGTGAACCTGCACATGGAGAGTTTCTTCTATTCCATGCTGATAACCGTTCATTGGGGAATAACATAGGTATGCTTTAATGTACTGACCAAGGTCAAATAAATGGAGCTAGCTTCCCCCAGATCCTGCCATTTGATGAGATCCAAAGCACGAGAACGCTTGTAAACAGAGAGAAAAAACCAGCAGCCGTGGAAAGAGCCTACCCGGCGGTCGGAAAAGTAAAGGCACGACTTGATTTAGTGGAAGTCGGGAAGAAGGACGATGAACAAAGCCGAATGGTACGAATGACGTCGCTTCGTTCATTTGGACGTGTATTCGTACCAACCAAAGTTGTGGTTCGAGTTTACGTACTTCGTGGGATCAATCTACAGCAAATCGGGGCACAATGCAACCCATACTTAACAGCTCGGATTTACGGTGGATACCCAGACTTTTACAGTCAGACGCATCACCCGATTATCGACGACGAGAGCCCGAACTTCTTTGAGATGTTTGAAAGCCGCGTCAAGATGCCAGGAGGATCTTTTCGCATTGAGGTGAAAGATCGCATGCTTCCAGAGGATGTGTTGCCAATTAGCTATTCTATGATAATAAAGACCGAAGAGGGTAATACACGAATTGGATGGGTGCAACGAGAGCAGCCCGCGAACATCGGGAAACTGGGCTTTGGATGGTTGGAACAATTGAAGAAACTGTGATAGATCTGGATGCTCGGTGGTACAACTCGGCATGGAGATCGCTAGCAAGAACGCCGGTAGAGACTAGATCGCTCTACTCCGAAGAGTCTGTGAATTTGAAAGAGCAGCTCGAAATTTTCATAGACATATTTGACGCTAGCGAAGTTGACGAAAGACCGAAGATGTTCAGAGCGATTCCGATCTCGAAGCCTGCGCGAAGTACGAAATGAGAGTTGTGATTTAGAAGATTATGGATTGTTTGCTCCCGTATAAGCTCCAGCCAAACGACCCGACTAAGTTGGCGGCATTCTACATTGAAGAGCGTCTGGGTAACCGACCAGAAGATGAGAAGAGCACAGATACTTGTAAATATGTTGCGGACGGGTTAGCCGAGTTCAATTGGAGAATGAAATGGGCATTACAACTGCCGCCGCTTGATTTGAAGCCCAGACTGAAACTTCAGGTCTTTGATGATACAAGTCTTGGAATGGGATCAGAACAGCTTTGTGCTCTTGCCTATATTAAGTTACGATCCCTATTTGATGAGATTGTGACGACGCCGCAACCCATTATAAAAAAGAAGCAATGGATAAACATGAAACATCCAAACTACCCCGGCGTTCAAGCTCAGATTCAGATATCGCTAGAACTCACGACAGCAGAGCTCGCTGCGAAAAAGAAGTGCTTTGAAGCCAAAAGTGGATATAAGGAGCCACAGCATGAGGATTACGTTCTACCAGTTTCTTTCCGACCGGCTTCATTTTCTCTATACAATCTAGTCCCGTATTTCCACTACTTGATCATCAGAACAGTGAAGAACTTGCAATGGACGCTAGCCACAGTGTTGCTGATCTTCCTATTTCTTCCGATGGTTGTGCAGTTCGTGTTCTTGATTACCCCCTGGCAACGGTATGCTGCTGGCGGAGTATGTGGACTAGGTGTAATTATTCGAATGCCCTTAGTGACTGCGGCTAAAGCTGCACGGATGCAAGCGGAGCAAGAGGCCGCAACGGTTGTAATAGAGGAAGAAGACACCGAATAGTACCAGATATCAGTGATGTGATGGCGTTTTGTTTCTTTCCTTGTTTGTATGTCTTTACAGGTACTGAAAGGTGTTACGTGGTTTTGATTCGGTTTCGTTACTACGCGCTACGAAGGGCTATTTCTGTGGTCTCTGTAGTCGGGATATACCTTCGTGTTGTGGACATAAGCACTTTGGGATAAATCTATATGGTTCCTTGTGTGTGCGAACTCGAGTCCCTAAGACGAGTACACAACGAATGGACGACGAAATGAGTGGGTTTATGAACGTGAGTTCCAAGAAGAGCCCCAGGTTGCTGAAGAATTGTCTGCTGTGGTACTGATCTCCTCACTATAATGAGGTCCCAAAGATCTGCTTCAAAGCCCAGTAGAGCCGAGAATTTTCTATACCACGAAGGTTATGATTGTGGTAGATAGCCCATTAATACCTGATCACCCAGGCTCTGTTTCTAGAAGGGAATACCCATTACAGGACTCAGCTACAACAGGTGTTCGAAAAGTTCTTGGATCGACGCCTTCTCTCAGCAAGATAGAAGAATCTATCACTGAATCATTAGCTTTCTTACGTACAAAAGAGATGTAGAAGGTTCAGGAATCAGCGTGAAGCTTAAGCGACAGGGAAGAATATGCAAAACAATACCATCAGACCATGTACCGATAATACAGCGGGGTGTTGGGGATTCCGCGAAGTTGCATCTTCAAGCAACGTACTTAAACGAATAAGAAACGTTCTGCCCAATGAGCTGCATAGCTTTCGTTGCTCTCTAGATCATTGTATTCTGCAGTTTTGCTTGAATTGAATTCTCGACGACCTACGCTGACGCACTTTAGCGAAAGGAGGGAGTGCACATTTTTGAAAGTGTTCCAAAATACAATCCAGAACCACTGCTAGTCCACGTGAGACAACTTTCTTTTGCGCAGAAAATTCTGCTGTTCACCCTGAATTGGCTACGCGGGTAAAGGAACACCTCATAAGACAATAACAGCAGCATCAAGTATCGTACACCGTATTGTATTGTATTGCATTGTGTGAGCTCTCCATACCTCATTGGCATGGCGGAAGGACCCGGGATGTTGTTAAACCCGTCCAGTGGAAATGGGTCAAAGTTGAAGCTTTCGTTAGTCATCACTGGAGCTTTGACAGCAGTGGTACAAGCGCGACCCCTGATCACAAACGAAACAATTAGAATATTCACGGACTCACAAGCTATCTTTGCAGCTTTGTAGGGTAGTATGAAGCGTTAAGCAAACACCTCCAATTTCTGGCACATGCTCTTAGTGATTTCAAAACCACAAACAAATTGTACGTCTGCTGGATAACAAGGCACTGCGGGACAACTCGCAATGAAGGCTTAGACTGCTTAGCAGAATATGGACTTAGTTTGCCAATGCAGGAGCAAGTACGAGTTCCGATCGATATGATAGTTGTTAGAGCGGCTTTGTCCTTGTCTATTAGGGGAAAAAGGTTTCTTCAGCATTGGCCTGCGTTTGTTACACGCGAAAAGGATGCACAAAAGGCTGAAGTAACGCTTGCACAATTCTACACCAAACAAGTGTCCACCCTACATCCTGTGGTGACGTTTCTCGAAAACAGAACCTTGAGATGTGACTGTGGAACGAACGTGAAGAAAGACTGTGAGCACGTTGTGTACCGATGCCCCTGAATAAAAGCAGCCCATAGAGAGATGTTAGCTGCTCTCCCAAGAAAATGTAAGGAAAGTATACAGCAGCAAATCCATGAGCCAAAGAAGTTCTTGGCCTTCCTGAAAAGAGAAAGCTTTTAGTGAAAGCTCTCCTTCAGCTTAGTAATAAAAAGCTTATCTCCACAATAAAGAAGAAGAAGAAGAAAGCAGCGAGTAATTACGATTGCTTGCGAGATTGCTTATGTTCTGTGGTTGCTCATTCTGGTTAGACATTTTGGCAACAATCCGCGAAAGGAGACACAGAAACGGTTAGTCCAACCGGTAAGCTTGAATTTAGTCGTTGTCAGGGGTAGCAGAGGGTTATGTGTTTGCGGTTTTGGCAAGGGAGCTAACCTGCTGGCGACATCAGTCGTGCTTGACGATGAGCACAGGAAACCGTGAACGGTAACACGGCGAATGAAGGCTTGGAAATGATGGGAGTCGCGTCACGGGATTAGCGGTCGATGAGAGACTAAGGGCCGTTCTAAACAAGCCTGCTCGGATGTCTGATCGCCCAATCGTGTCTGCTGATTGGTCAGTTCCCGAATTTCTTGAAATGGGCCTGCTTGACCTTGTTCTGCCCCTGCTCGACCAAACTGTAATGGCGTTACATGACCCATGACCTTATTTGACCACTTGGCATGCTCCAACTGCACAAGTTCAAAAATTGGACCGCTGTGTTTTGCTTAAGTCCGCTTGACATCAGCCTTGCAGCGCACTTCACGCTCCCCTCGCACCAACTTGCAATATAGGTAACCAGCGGAATGCGCGCCTTACCAATTTTCATCACAGCACCATGTCCGACTTGATTCAACCATTATCTCTGCGCCGCAGCCCTCGCAAACATCCGTCCTCCGCAGTTCTACAAGACTATGTCCCGCAAAGTAGCATACATTGGAGCCCATCCGGTCTTAAACAAACCGCTACTTCACAGGTAATCCAAAACAACGACAAAGAAACTCCGTTTGCAGCCTTTTCAGAATCTACACGACTACAACGATTTTACACATATCTCACATCACAAAGCACGCAGACTTTGCGAGCTTTCAACAAAGGATGGAGGCTCAAGTGTAGCCACAAGAACAAGACAGAACTTATTGCGCGCTTGCTTCTCTTTTTACTAACTGAAAGCTTCAAAGAAAAAACTTTGCAGCATTGGATCTCGAAAAGTGAAGCCGCCCAGGCATTTATTTCATGGGAGCATGCAGCAATTGCGCGAGATTAGGAGTACAACCAGCTGCCATCAGTTCAATCATTGCTAGATGCAGTGCCGGAGAGAGAGCGGAAAGTAGTAAAGGAAATGATTCGCCGGGAAGAAGTGGGAAGGAAGAATGCGTATGAGGACGGTAGGCAACAGGCTCAAAACGGCGAACACGCGACGGATGAAGCAGCAAGTCATGGATTCACTTTGCATGAATTTGCTCGACTTTTCGTACTGCTCCGGGACAATGAGCGAGCACTCTCCGCATTGTCTACTGCAATTGGTGCAGAGCTGTCACGAATGCAGCTGGATGCCAATATTACAAGGGAATCGTTTTGGACAGTGGTTGAGCATCGATTCAATGATGCGAATGTGGACACCAAGGAAAATTTTCGCGGTGAAGTTGATGAAGTGGACTCGAACAAGCGCCTAATTTGTTTTCGCACTGCTATGGTTCTGAAAAACCAGTTCAACCACGTTAAGCGCTTGTTTACAATTTTCCGCGAGCGATGGTCCGCATCTGGTCAGAATGATAGTTCTCGGGTTCCAGACTTTCTACAGTATACAGGTAATGGAGATCTGACTGCTGATTCTAAACGTGTTTATGTTCTTTTTACAGTCTGCAGGCTAGGAACTAAAGATGAAGACACAAAAATGCTGCAGATGACCACTAAGCTAATCGGCGAAGATGATGCAGGGTACGAAGAGGGCATACCAACTGGTCGGGAGAGCGAGGAATCGAGCGGAAAGCGTAGGCGACGATCACAAAAGGATAGTGGCGATTTACGATCAGAAGTTGGTAATCTTTCGAGGGGTCTGGACCGCCTTGGATCTGCTTCGGAGGCTCGAACAAAACTTTTGCGGGATCAAATGATGTACGAGAGATCGAAGAGCGAAGTAGATGAGAATGACGAGAATGTGATTCTCAAACGACTGGAAAACCAAAACAAGATGATGGAACTTCTGGAGCAGAGCGCCATGCGATACGAGCGAGCGCAGAAGACGAACAACCAAATCTTTATTGAGAATGCGCGTAAGGCACTCGAGAACAGAGAGCAATAGTTCCAACTAATTTCGAAAGCATCAGAGCTATAATCGATGAACATTTACTAACAAGGACTACGAACTTTGCTCTCTTTGTTTCTATCCTACAGAATCTTTCATCGGCTCATGGAGCCGAGTGCTGGTAGTTTTTCTTGATAACTGCTTGGCTTAATCTTACTCATCGAAATTGCGGAGGCGTTTAGCGCCAGGTGGAGGCGGGCCGCAATATTTATCTTAGTGCTATACGAAGTAAATTGGTTGAACTATCGCGATACGATGGACGCCCTTACCGTGTACTAAAGACAAACATAAACCGCACGACTGCTACCATCATAGTTGCTGCAGCTCATTTCTCCCAAATACGAAAAAGCCGTTGTGCAAATGGCAGCAGGAAATCAGTTAGTACGCTTCTCTAGAATGTGCCTACTTTTCCACCAAGGCTCCGAGTCAACAAATCACGTAATCCCTGATGTGCCCATCCTAGCAAAAAAAATTGTCCATGTTGTACTCATCCTCGTATTGCTTTTCTTCCCACCGTTACCCAAGCCCTGCCAAAGCAGCCTTCATGCCCTTTCCAGTTCCGACACTGATATCAAGCGATGAGTCGTTGGTGGATGAGGCCTCAGCACTATCTGCATTGAACAACTCTAGCAATTCTTCCGTGTTCATGGATAGAAAATTGGAGTTCTCTCGCTTCACAACAGCATTTGGGATATACATATCAATGAGGTCCTTCTCAAAAATGTCAAGCATTTGCTTTAGCTGAGCAAAGATGAGAACTAGATGTCCTTACGAGTCCCTAATCACCGTTTCATCTAGGCCAATACTGCACTCCTGTAGAATATTTCTTAGTCCAAGTAGCTTCGCACTCGATTCTATATCATCGATTTATTGGCCTTGGCGATGCACAGCGTCGTAAACCGAGTGATACTCAGGATGTCTCGGAGAAAGGACAAGCTTCGGAAGGCTGCATAGACGACGAAGATAGGATAGTGCTCGGAACACGTGACTTTTGGATTCCTTCTCCGCCCCTTTCTGTGTCGAGTTCGATTTGACCTTGGGATTCTTAGAGCATCTGATGCAAAGTCCTCATACAGTTGCAACTGAATTGGTTTTATATTGCATTAGTAGTCTTGCATAATCCTTGGCGGCAGTTTCGACCATACTTCATCCTTCAACCGTCGTAGAACAAACGGTAACACTTGCCTGTGAAGCGATTCTGCTGCTGCCATTCCTTTTTCCTGATCTGCCTCGCTACATTTCCCTTCTCTTGCAGCCATTGTCGGTTTTGCATATGTGTCTTTGAAGTTCTTCTCAATACCCGGAAAACCGGGCATGAGAAAACCGAACATAGCCCAAAGCTTGATGACCGAATTCTGGATAGGAGTTACTGTTAGTGTCAATCTGTGATTTGAGGATAGGCTTCGAACTGCCCTGGTTCCCTTGGTTTTCGCATTCTTGATCACATGGCGTTCGTCAAGAACGACGTAATTACAACGGATGTGCTTAAAATATCGAAGAACATGCTCAGAATTTCATAGCTTGTAGGTATTATAGAGGCATATCTTAGTACGCTTCGGCTTCGTATACGTGAATGTGCTTTGGAAAGCCCAGCGCAGTGAATGACGCTTCGTAGAACATGGCCGATTACTCTGTTCGCTTCTTGTACCCAGTGAGCCAGGATTGTGTTCGGACAAACGAGTAGGGATGGCAGATGCCGATCTTTCTTCATATTTGTAGCATTGTCGCCTGTGAGTATGCAAAGCGTCATAAGAGTCTTTAAAAGCCCCATCTCATCAGACAAAGCACGGTGCAAACCGTACTTATTAAGAAATGCTAGCCATTCAAGGCAATCCTGCTGATATTTTCGCAGTCGTATGTCATCACCAATAGACCCAGGTATTTCATAATGTTGGCGACGTTCGCTTCCCAATAATTGTCCAAGAACGCTCCGTGCTTCTTCTCGTTCTCAAGACATTGATTCACTCATCATGGGATCCTCTGGAGTGCTTCCTTCCAAACGCATCAGACGTACCAAAGTTCCAAACACCCATGCAGGTGCTTCTCGAACGATCTCATCTTCATCAACCATTCTAGTCGTCATGTGGACTATGAGAAACGCTGAGTAAGGAATTATTTTTGTACCAAGGAAGTCAACAACCGCCCGTAGCGCCTTTGCTGCGCGTCGACGAGCAAAATGGTCGGCATCCTTGTCTTGCTCGATCTCCGAGCGTAATGGAACAAGAGCTGACACGAATATCTGCATTCCTTGTCCTGGCATAGTTGTGACAGCATCGGCTAGAAAGAGCGGTGCGTGATACACATAATCTTCATGCCGTGATGCACATATCCTGATAATCGGAGATATAAGATCAATGATGGTTGAATGAAGGTCCTGAATAGCATGCAAAACCACTGCACGTAGTAGTTTTAACGCGTCTACCACTTCCTGGATCTGTACCTTGGTTGGGCATGGGCTCAAAGGACCACTTATGCGACTCCATAATGAAGATAGAGTTGAAAACTAATGCCCATTGAATTGCACACAGAATGCACGAAATGCATACAATGCTCCCCGCTTTACAAGTGCCCCTGGGGACAGCTTGTATCTGGCGGATGAAATCATGGATGCCATAATCTTCTCATCTTTTGTTTCTTGTTCCGCTGTCGCGTACTTGATCAGGTTTTGATCATAAGATCAATCGCCTTTTTCACATCACGTGCAGCTAGACAGAGAGCTAATCTTGCGATTGAGTCCGTGGCATGAGTCTGGACATGCCTATTGTAAGCCTTTCGCAGTGCAGCCATCAACAATTTCATGTAAAGGCCAACTTTAGGAGGCAGGGGAATACCGCTAGCCACCACGATGGCTGCTACGGCGCATACAGAGGTGGAGATGGTGAGATCTTCCTCGCGACTCCCCAGATATGTAATGGACTGACTGAGTCGCATTCGGAGAGCCGAGATGGGCTCAAGTTGCCGTTTCTGCATCCCAGAATGCTTCACGTCCGTGTTGGTCGCCTTCCAGGTGTTCCCCAAGTTCAAATCGTTCATGTCTATCCAAAATTCGTTACCCTTGAAAGCAGCATGGGCGAGATTGGACTTCCCAACATAGCGCTTACCCTCTTGTCAGTTATCCTTGAGCTTCAAAATGTCCTTCCTAAAGGCGTTCAGACTGGTGGGAATAGCTTCTAAGAACGTGTTTGTGTCCCAGAACAGAGGAACCGCCGACATACCTATCTATTAATCGCACCTTCTAATCGCAGCAAACTGGAATGGCTCGAACAGGAGTCTGACTGGACTTGGGTTATCCTGTTTTGTAGTGGAATAGAAGTTTCTGCACAAAGCAGTGCTTTAGCGCTTATCCTTGTGTGCTCAGAACGCCCCATGGAAGAATCCGGATAGATCTATCTTGGTTGGAGAAACTCTCAAGCGTTCAAGGAAGCCAAGCTCCCGAGATCATTTTCTCGTAGTTATAATCGGTTCTGCCTCCTCTCCGAAAAACTCTCACGGCTCTTCTCGACGATTGGTTCAAAACCTTCGGCCTTCACTGGAGATCCACTCGCTCTTTGCATTTCGTTTGGCGTGAGTAGCTTCGTTGCAAAGTTGGACCCGTCTCATGAGGCCAGGATGCCCACGTATGACGGTGAACACTGCACAAGCAGTGGATCCCGCCAAGGAGGAGAAAAATGCGCGAGTTAGTGTATCAGAAACTCAGAGGATCAATTGCAGATAAGGGTTTGATTTGTGCACCATGCTTCCATTTTGAGATGGTTTGTAACAACTGAACAGAGCAAAGTTGAATCAGGAAATACGTGAACCTTGGTTCTGCGCAACAAAATGTAAAACATGGCTCTGTTCAAGCCGGTGCGATGCGTACGGTATCAGGAGACGGTCCGTCCAAAGATTCAACTCCCCGATTATCGTAACAGCAGATCACTTTGAATGCATCTGACATTATGCCTCTCCTGGATGAAGGATATGGGGCTAATACTTAGTTAGTTTCTTCGAATCGACATGCGCTACTACCGACTTCACAAACATTGGGATGAGGATGTCGAACCGGTACATGGAGATACAGAGGGTTGTCCGCATCACTCCTCACTAAGAAAACAGAGGAGTAGCCATAAGCTGCTATCCCCAGATGGATATGCCATCGAAAACGCATCGGAGACAGAAGAGTGAGAACAGCGTATTCGCATTAAATGACAAAAGCGTTCTTATAGATGCAGCTATTTCGTCTGGTAGTACATACAAGGCATCCTTGGACTTCAGAGCCCATACTTCACATATTTGACAAGCGAGTTGTCTAGCCCTGAAAAACTCACTCCGTAGATACTTTCCTAAAACCGACAGAAGGGAAAGCTCATCGGATGGCCATCTTGCAGCCAGGGACCCAATCGCAGCGGCAACCTTCTGGTGTATGACAGAAAAATCATAACGTCCTTCGAAGGCGGAAGCGGAGTCCCCATCTTGAACTGTTTGAGAAATAAGGCTTCGGCTCCCCTCCGAAGCCTTCAGTTTTGCAGCTTGTCTGGCCACTGCTGCCTTCCTCCGATTTGCCATTGCCAAATTCCTAACTTTTGTTTTTTGGATATCGAGACCTGACACTGCTTCCGCTCTCGTCTCTTGAGATGCTGCATGCATCCACGGATCTAACATGGGAGTGAGGCTTTGTATTAAAACGAAAAAACAGTGAACGACTCCCGCTGAACGTTTCTAACATGCCATCCCAGGTATTCATTGAAGTTTTCTACACTGCCGTGGATTCCGTGGACGACAGGGGGGCGGCGTTGTCATCGCGCGGCGGTTGCTGGCATGCGATATCGAGGAGGGGATGTTCGGTGGGGGATCGGAGAACGTATTGTTCGCGCACTATCGTGAGTGGAGGGCAGTCATAGTGAGAGTAAATGTTCGCCGTGGTGTGCCATTGATCGTTTATTCCCTTTCATCTTGCGGGACACCATAGAGGGAGGGGCGGCGGAGTTCTTTTTGGCGAATAATCGATACCAGCTCTTCCCTGTTTCTCGAGAGATCTTGGGTCCGGCCATGGTTGTGCTGCAGCACTTGCATGTTGTTGTCCTCTTCACAACAAGCATACCAGTCCTGTATTTCAATCTCGCATTGAACCTTTTCTTCCTGCCGTAATCTCGCTACAGTTTGCTCCCCATTTTCTAAACAAAAGTTGTGCAGTTTCATGCACAGGCATATGATCCGTGCGATGATGTAGACATAGTACTGGAGCGTGTTCTGTAAGATTCGACATCCAGCCACAAGCATTTCGAATGCCTGCTCTACATGAATCCTTAACGATGATAAGTAGAAATTGAATGCATCTTCATATGGACCTACCAGTTGGGAAAGAGGTATCGGGGTGATAAGGCTTTCTGTACATACGTATGCCTCATCACCCACGATCCAAAACTCAGAACGTAATCCATGTTTCTCCAAAAACGTACCAAGTCTGGACACTGCATGGGCGAGAGCATCATGTGTTGAGCCCACACATCGCGCTGAATAGCTGAGGAAACGGTAAGATCCATCTACCAAATCCTGCACAGGAAGGGCATAAAATCCTTTTCGACAGTAAAACGCTGCTGGGTTAAGATATCGTGCGGGCTTTCTAATGCGAACTGAAATTCCGTCCAGTGCTCCAATGCATCCGGAAAAAGGACTTGGTGAAGACCGAGAGTACTTAAAACTCTGAGAGAGCTTGTGGAGCCCTTGAAATGAGGTTGGTAGTCCTGGTAGCTTCATCACCTTCATAAGCTCCAGACATGTGTCATGAAATATGTCGTACACCGTAGATGCGCCTACTCTGAAGCACATCATTACATCAAGATAACTAGCACCTGCTAGCATCCGTAAGGTAATTCTGAGCCGAATATCGGCCGGAACTGTAGTTCTACCAGAACGTGTCCCCATGCTAGTGTCCTTAGATATTGATGGTTTGACATAATCCAGAAGACGATAAAAAGAATCTCTACTTACCCGGAATGCGCGTTTGAAGCACCGCTCGTTCAGTATTGCAGCAATACCATCGAAGGTTATGTCCTTCCGTAGGGGAAACGGCATATGCATGACATTAGCTTTCCTTTTCTGATTATTGTGGGTAGCAATATGTCCTACTAAGACCGCACAAGAAGCAGCAGCAAACTCTTCGATCATCGACTGCGAGTTTTGCAACTCAAAGAGAGGTTGCAACTCCATCGTGTAAACGATAAAAAAGAAGGATAAGGGTTGCACCTATAGTGATGGATTCAATGCGCGGAGAGAAAGGTTCAATATGCAAGAACATCTGTTGACTGCAATCTGGGTTGTTGGCGCCAGTCTTCTTATGAGGTGATTCGTGGATATGACATGAAAAATAGGCTTGGGGTTGCGATCCTGGACATTGTGGGCTATGCGGGGGTGCAGAGACTTGAGAATGTGTGGCAAAGGGTCGGTGTAGGGATTTGGGAAGGGAAGCAAGAGATGTGCATGGATTTGCAGAGTCGTGGCAAGAGAAAGGTGCAGAGTTTTGCGACGTCGTGGCAAGGGGGATGCAGAGATTTTCGACTGCGGTGCTAGTGTTTGCCGGGTCATCTCAAAGTGGACCGGCGTCGGGCATAGGGCGCGTAAGATTATGCGCTTACTGAAGAAAAAAAAAATTTTCATTAAAACCCGATCAGAACATGAGCAGATCAGGCTTGTTTAGAACGGCCCTAACTTAGGGGTTTCTGCACAACTGCATGCCATCTCACGGCCATTTCGCACCCAATCCTCGCCAGCCCTGCAGGGCCCATCCGGCCGTGCATGGGGGAACTGCCAATTGGTGGCCAATTACAGTACCAGAGCTGCCAATAATTGGCCAAGTACAGGTGGTAGCCAAATGTCGGTCAATAGTTGTCCACGTGTACCCGCCAACAGCCAACAGCTGTCCAGCAACTGGCATTTCGTCTACTAGGGTCTTGCCGGTATTCCAAATTCTTGCTGCGGGGTGTCTTGCTACCCTCGCACCCGGTTTCCGACGGTCTCTCGTGTCGAAGACGTATTCTGGCCATGTTTCCTTCTGGGGCGTGTAAAGCTAGTGCTGTGTCCACCCTGTCAGGGTTCTGTGCCTGAGTCTGAGTTTGCGGACCATGTTGAAAAGGCGCGAGGTCTGGAACCATGGATTTGGCTTTGGCTATCACGCATGCTAGTGTCTATCCGCCCGGATGTAATGTTCCCAAATGATTATTTATTGAAGGTTTTGAACCTTTCATACACGCGTCAGGAACGGTGTTTTTGAATCAAAAGTACGTTTCTGATATCAAAAAAGCCGGTTTTCTGAAGCTCTGTAGTAAATTAGTCATATTTTACAAGCACATCTCTATCAAACCATCTGGTTGTCTTATGTTTCTGCTTCTCACCTAGCATAAACAACAGAAGCTTAGAATTTTTGCTATACAAAAACATGTTGCATAACTTCTACAGACTACAAAAGGCAAAAAATTCCGATCAAAATAACTAAAATTAAACGTAAAGTTGATTGTTTTGACCTCATATGAGGTCAGCGGTCCGATAGACAATAGGGTTTACGAAGAGACTCAGATGGTTATTGCGACTGTGCATAGAGACCGAAAAACGATTCCCTTTAATAGAGTCTACATTTCCGTTATAACTGGTAGGAAACTCCAACGCGGATTTCTTAGGGACTTGAGTTTCGAACAACGGCTCTCCCCAAGCTTCCTGGTAGGGAGTATTCTCGTTTCCCATGGTTTCTGGTTTCTTTCTGCGATTTCCATCCGCGATTAGCTGCAATTTGGGCGGAAAGGGCTCCCATTTGGTGAGAGATTCTGTGGGTAACGGTTGATTATCTACACCCTGATCAGAGGAAATTGGCTTAATCCAGTAATTTTCCTGTCCATGATTCAATTAGGTTGAAGCTTGTGCCCTTTACTTTCATGCTTCACGGTATGGACTCCGTATCAACGATCACTGGTTAGCACTCTGAATGGAGGAAGGCGGTGTAGGTGGCTGTAGCGCATTGTGCCCTGCACTTAAATAGTGGCCAGAGTCCTGGCTGTTACGGGGAAGCTCACTTTGGGTAGAGGGGATGCCATGATTGTTTTTAGTTTTGACGGCAGTGCTCCCTTGCAGTTGGCTCCCATCTTGCATGGCATGTCCATGTGTGGCACTCGTCTTTGGCCAAATGCAGCACGCGGATGCCTGCAAACTTATGCAATTACGTACTTTATTTCTTACAGTAAGCTAACTATAGGACATCTGTCGTAGCGGCCAGCGATAATAATCTGCCAACTCACGCGACACCCTCTAAGTAATCTTCAGCAAACTCTCGGTGCCTCCAGATCTCGAGTTTTGGCATTAAAACAGAAGTCTTCTTGGAATTATTCCCGTGTCGAAGTAAACAATACAGGCTATAATATACAGAACTATAGTCGAGGTTCACCTCGTGTCCCAAACTCGCCGGGTATTACCTACTCACTCGTCGTGGCTACTGGCCTTCGGCTAGTGGTAGTGCACGGTGCGGTGCTGCTTTTTAAGATGGGCAAATAGCAACCCTGCCGTCAAATGGGACAGCCCATTTTCTGTGTCGACCGCGACACCCGGGTGCAGACAGAAACCCTGGTCTGTGAGCGTCGCTTACTTCGAGTTCCAGACGGTATAGCCGTAGATATCATACAAGTGTGGGCTCAGGCGCAACTTCAGAGATACCGTGCTCTCCTGTTTTCGCTCGTTGAGTTTAAGGTCAAAGCAACGTACACGACGCAAGCCTAGGGGCTCGTTCGTGCGGTGTTACAATCCCGGGGCAGTTCCCTCGTTCTTCGCTGCCAATTGACGTTCTCGATTGACCGATAGGTCGTGTTTCGAGTCCGACAAGTTTTTCGTACCACTGTAAAACGCTTGTTGCCTTGGGAGCTGTGGCCATCGCCCAGTACTGGTACTTTCGTTGGAAGAATAGAAACTAGTTTGAGATTCGAACTCTTCTGGGCTTGGTACGCTCTCTTGCAGAATCTGGCTGCTATTAAATCTGATAATAACTGTTGGTCTCCTGAGTAACGCAGTGCGCTAGATCGATGGCGCATGATCCATTTGGGGCTGTGCGCTCACCTCGGGTGATTCTCGTATGTCAAGATGCGACTTTCGTTGCGATTGTGATAAAATGCGAGCTGAGACATAGTCCTCTTTTTTTTTATTGACGGAGCGGCGGCGAGGCAATTCTAGTATCCCACATGGCAGGTATAGATCCATTCAGCGGTATAATTATAAGAATTTAGGGAGATATGGGCATTAGTGCCTGTAGTATCTGGCTTAAGCTGGGTATCCAACAACTTCGGTAAGTCTGCAAGCCCCCAGATGGGGTGCAGTAGAACTATTGGGGCATTATACCGCGTATGCATCCGGTTTTCCTGAGACCATAGGATGAGTTTTCCTACATCCACGAAGACCTCTGTCGAGTGTGAAAGGGCTACGAGAACGCAATCAAGAGAACTTTGCTAGTACCCGTTGTCTACACCACGACAATGTCCTTGATGCCTGAAATAAATTTGAAAGGCCCATCCGCCACTTTTGATAGCTTGTAGGGCTTTTCTCATTCTGGGTTGTAATATTCATTCCGAGCGAGTACGGAGTTCCCAGCCTGAGTTGGAGACTTCGTTTCTCGCAAGCGAGCGTCAATATCACGCTTGCAAGCGGCATTGACACGGGCTGCCGATTTCCGCACTGGGAATACCAGTTTAGAGAACCATTCCTTCCATTCCTGGCGGTGTTTATCAAAAGATGGGAAATTGTGCAAGGTAGCTTGGGATTCTAACGCCAAGGGTGGAGATCTACGGCATAACGCCAATTTTAATGTTGATACTTAGGTCGCTGGGTGCAAATGTGTATTGTAGGCGAATCTCAACGCATCCATATCCACGTGCCAGGTTGTGGGGTGATCAGCAACGTAAGAACAAAGAGATGCTAACATAATGAGGTTGAACCGTTAGAAGCGCCCATTACATTGAAAATGGTGAGTACTTCTGAACAACGTCTCCGCAACCAGGATGCATCAAGCATCTTGGAAGACCTTGGACGCAAACCTCTGCCAGTTATCAGACAGAACCTCAACAGAAGGACCGTAGAAAAATATCCAATGCATCCCCAAGGCTTTTGCTACGGTGTATAAAGTTATTCTCTGGAGAAGGACTCTCCGAAGAAGCATGGAAACACGATCCTTGATAGGAAATAAGACCTCTGTGCCTATCTTCATGGTGAGAAGTGGCCCGATAATATCGACTACAATAAAATCGATAGGTGCCCTTGCAGGGAACTGTTTCATCTTCTTTGCAATCTTGCAGAGCTTCACTCTATTCTTCGCGCATTTGGTACAAAATTGCACATTCTTGTCACAATCAACTGCCATAGCGGGCCAGGAGAAGTTCCTTCTAAATGTAAAGCAGAGTTTCCGTCTAAAGACGTGGCCATCGAGTTTGGAGTGGTGTTGTAAATGAAAGATCCACGACTGCAGGGAGTGTGGTATTACTACTTTTGGACGAGACTCAACTAGCCAGACAAAGTAGCCTTTGCCGTCTACAGCGAACTTAGAATCTTCTATCCCATTCAAACGGGCACCAATCTTTGTACAGAAAGAACGCCCGAGTTGTTTTTGAATTAGTTACTCTGGTGTAACTGTTTCAAAGTTTCCCGGTAGAGGGTTCTCACAGATCTCGCGTGATGCGAGTAGTGGGTCGATATCAGCTTCCTCGTCCTAGTATTATGGCTATAGTTCGAATACTCCTTCCCCCTCTTTCCGCTCTTTCTCCACACCGATGAAACATGGATTTTCATCGTCTTCAGTTTCGTTTGCTTCTCCATTACTGTGTACACGCGACGACGCGTCGGCCTGGATGCTCAGGGCACCCTTCTTATAGATGACTTGGAAGTTCTATTCTGGGAGGCGGAGCCTCCAACGCATAAGAAGGGCAGATGGATCGGAGATGTTCGTCAACCCCCTCAGAGAGAAATGCTCCGTGTATAAGATGGAATGCACACCCATAGAATATGGGGGTGCTGAGCGTGCATGCAACGGCAAAGCATTTCTTCTACGAGGTGCAGTAATTTAGTTCAATGAGTTTTAATGAACGTGAAAAATAACGAATTGGGTTTCGTTCCCATCACGGACTGTTTGAAAAAGAGCATAACCAACATAGTACTCGCCCAATTTCGTGTCTACAGAGTATGGAATCCCTACTTTAGTTATGGATAGAATAGGGACTGATGTGACAGCCTGTTTTTGTCGAGCAATGTACCTAGATAAGAAATCCAGCCTTGCTTTTCTAAGAGGTAAGTTCGGTGACAAGGCCTTCCGTACCACACGGTGATCAGGTTTAAAACCGGGGTGGCTTCCGGCTATACCTGTGGATGTGATACCGAGAAATAGGTTACCAGGACGTCAACGTAGTGCAAAAGATTATCCGGTCCACGGAGAGTCCAAAGAAAAAAGGGAGAGGAGGAAAAAGAACTAAAAAGATTGGTACAACTCGGCAGATCTTGCAGAAAGCCGAAAGAGACCCGACGATTAGGGTGTCGGTCATTCAGCCAGCACGGCTAAACTCAATACTGAGTCCAACGACTATCGGTTCCAACAATAAGAAAGTAACCAGAACAGTAATAACAGTTGACACATGGCAAAACGCCTGGAGTGAGAGAGATCAGTGATTATAGTTGATACTGGATGGGTGAATATAACGAAACTGGACACCGCAAAACCCCAGGAAGAGTTGGTCACTTCTAGCAGGCAGTAAAATCAGAGCCGTGTCATAGTTTAGCTTTACTTCAGGGTGAAACGGCAGTGCCGTCCTTCCTTAAGTACTATTGGGTCATAATAAAACTAAGAATACTACTACTGTCGTGTGGGAGACTTGTGGTCGACACGATTTTGTCACTGAGTTGCACGGTCAGCCAGGGCACAACCAAACACGTGTGAATCATACCAGCAGTTACTGGCATCCGTACAGATTCCACACGCCCATCTAATCTATATATCATAGAAAGCACCCACGAAGTTTCCAAAAATACCAAATAAAATTCATATCGAATTTCACCCAAAAATTTCAAAGGTGCACTTATACCTAAGTTGAATCGACGCCACGTCAGTACCGAGTCATTCATGATCCACCTCGCCTAAAGAGTATGTGCATTTGAATTGCTCTACACAACTCAAAGCGTACTTGTCACCACCACAAAAACCATAGCAAACGGCACCGTAGGCATGCGTCACACCGTGAGGGGGAAGTAATATTCATTGAATAGGT
The DNA here is from genome assembly GCA_003194525.1 of Gracilariopsis chorda. NCBI lineage: Eukaryota > Rhodophyta > Florideophyceae > Gracilariales > Gracilariaceae > Gracilariopsis > Gracilariopsis chorda. The sequence continues at coordinate 85,049 of NBIV01000010.1, read as the reverse complement.
TTCCACTTCAAGTTCCAAAAAATTCAACCATATCTATCTATCCGATAAAGTAAACAAACATTGCATACATCCATTTGCTTTACTAAATAACATATCAAGATTTCATGCCAGATTCATTCATCCAATCATTCATACTTCTGCACTTTCAATCTGGTTCTTGAGAACTGGTGATCTTCTTATATATGGAACAAGACTTCACGTATGAATAGTACTCCTTATTTTTCTCCCATACGTTGAGGTTAGAACATATAAATGATGCAATGCTCTAATGATTGTACAAGAAATATAGAACGTAGACGTAAACGGAGGCCATTTTTTGGCTTTTCTCAGACTTACTCCTCGAGCTACTCGCAATTAACTTTATACATGAAGCAATTTATCTTCAGCAGCCCGTTGAGCTTTTGAGTGTATCAGGGCCGGTGTGGCGCTTCGACGCAGAACAGACTCTAATTCCTCCCAAAGATGTGAGTCACCACTGCTTATGACGTGACAAGACAGATCATCTCGTGACATGCGTGGTGGAACACCACACAATAATTGAAATGGAGAAGGTCCATTTTTCAGATGAAGACGCCTATCTCCAGACAATAAATTCTGTAAAACGTCATCCCATGGCTCTGGGCACTCTGAGATGCTCTTCGTCATAGACTTCGTTTGAATGTCACTCATGCGTTCAGCGCGGCCATTGGACATTGGTGCATATGCTATCAGAGTCTTCCAGGTGATGTTGGGTAATTTGTTGATTTCAGACAGAGCTTTAGCAGTAAAAAGAGTAGCATTATCAGAGATGACATTGGGAGGTGAGCCAAATGGGGCTACAATCTTATCTTTTAGAAATTCAATCCCTTCCTTGGCAGTTGATGTCGGTGTGGTCTTTGCGATCGGCCCAATTTCTATATGCTCCCCTCCTACAAACATGAAGTGATCATCTTGAAGTCTCCTGTGTACATTTCGTGCAAAATCATTTGAAAACATATGAAATTAGCGCGTGAAGGGGTATTGAAGCGTAGTTATATACGTCGGGACATTCTTTACCGACTGACACCCATCAGAGCTGCTTACATACTCTGAAACATGCATGTATACTCCCGGCCACCAGTAAAGTTCTAAACCAAACTTCTTGGTGCTATCAACGTCCCAGTGTCTATTTTAATCCTGAAAACTGCTTAAGATCTGAAATCGGTCTTCTAGCCCAGCATGACTAGAATTCCACTTTTAGTTTCGCGGAAGAGGCTTAAATTCCACACCATAGAGTCCTTAGCATTTCTCGTAATCGTCCGATGTTTGCGGGGATCCTTAGATTTCAGTGTGAAACCCAAGATATAATTCTCTGTATCAATTGGAAGCTGTTGTAAGTCTTCGAACGCTGGCCCTTCAAAAAAAACTGACAGTATGGATGAATCGTTATCTTGGACTGCAGATACTTCTACCAGCACCAAATACTCTGCAACATTGTTACTTGCTCCCGGCCTGTACTTTATCCCAAACCCATGTTCTGAAAGAAAATCCATACACCTTGCAACTTTTCCATGGATATCCCGCTTATTACACGCATATTGCAAAGCGTGATGAGCCACAACGAGTGTTAATTGGAGAACGGACAGTAAGTAACACAAAACGTTTTCAACGCAGAGATGAGTCCTAATGCTTCGCCTTCATATGCCAAATAACATCTCTCAGTGGCTCTCATCGTACAATTAGCAAACTGTATAGTGTGCAGTTTTGGTTTCCTTTCTCTAAAAAAGGACCGCCCCATGAGTAACACTATATGAATCAGTTACGTATACGAAGGGCTCATCAAAGTACGGAAATCCCAGAAAAGGGAGCCTCACTAACTTTGTCTTGAGATGTAGGAAAGCTTCTTTCTTTTCTGACGTCCAGAGCCATTTCATCTGTGGTGAAGTGGCCCCATGAAAGGCATCGGAAGCTTCAGCAAACATAGGTACTAGACGCCGATAGTAACTCGCCAGTCCGAGGAAACTTCCTACCTCCTTCAACGAGGTTGGAATGGCCACTGGAGCTTTCTGTTTAGGTTTGATCTTCTCTGGGTCCATCGCAACTCCAATCCTATCGGTTATGTGTCCCAAGAGCTTTACCAGAGGCTGTGCGACACTACACTTAACCAACTTAATATTCAAACCATGCGAGGCAATTCTGATAGTTTCTCTCTCGAAATGCATTAGCTCATCCTCCATATTGTTGGAGTAAATGAAAACGTCATCCAAGTAGACACGAACGAAGGATAGATCTCTCAGCACGGCGTCTTTCATTCTCTCAAATATGGCAGGTGTCTTCATAAATTCAAATAGCATTCATTGAAGCTTTAATGTACTGAATCTGCAGATAGTAGTCGTCATTCTTTGCACTTCTTGGCCATTTTCGCCTGTCCCTATCTTGAAAACGAATCTAGAGTTGCGAATAGTGAAGATCCACGAAGGTCGTCGAAAACGTCTTCAATGCCTGATACTGGCTAACGATTGGACTTCATTTTGGCATTCAATGCACCGTAATCCACACAAAATCTCGAATTCAGGTTTTTGTTGTTTCGAATACAATGGAAAAAACCAGGCCGAGTTTGTTGGTGTGATGATTCTTGCACGAAGCATTTTTATCAATCTCGTTTCCTACCAAATCATCATGTCGCTGTGGGAGACGTCTTGCCCAAAACGGTAAGGGCCCTGGAACATTTAGCTCGAAAGCATGCCTCATTGAAAAGTCAGCAGGTCTAAGATCTTCCAAGGTCCATGCGACGGCCTTCCAGTTAATGATTGTCGCTGAAAGTTGCATTTGCGCCTATTTCGAGAGAAATGTGACCTTTTTTGCGGTAATACTGATTTTTTGGTGTTCTTTGTCTTCGACCAGATTCACCACATGCAGCTCCTCTGCCTAAATATTACTATCTTCATCTTCGTCTAAGAGCTGGGGAATGCTTTCTTCTTCACCAATATAACAATTCATTGTTGGAGAGAATTCGATCTCTTTCGCAAGACCCACAACAAGCTCTTTTTCTTCGTCACTTTACAAAATAGAAGACGCTGGGTATATTGCTGAGTCTGAGGTGAAATCTGCACTATCGGTTTCGGATCGTTCCACATCAGGAATACGTTTTTATACTCGAAATCTGACACAAGATTCTTTCTTTTCTATAGTCACTGTGACCGTACGGCTTCCCATGTCAATGAAGTCTTGAACGATCTTAGAGGATGGGTAACCGATAATTACATCCAAGGCTGAGTCCTAAACAACTAGGAAGTTTAGCCGCGTTTTTGACTCACCGACCAGCACAGAGACATATTTGACAACACCTTGTACTACATTAGAGCTTCCAGTGGCGACTGTAATCTTCCTAGTGGTTCCTTGTGGTCAAAGTGAGAATTTTACCATCCGTGAAGTTAAGAACAGATTTTAAATCGCTCTCGAGTCCAGCAGCGCATTGAATTTGGTTCTGAGTAGCCTCAATCTCACAGCGTTTAGTCTTTTTATACTTACAGGCCTATAAGGGACAGAAACCTTTTGACTTCTAACATTCTTCACGTAAAGCTTTTTAATCTTCCTTTTTACCTTACTGGCATCTCCATGGAGCAGTTGCCTGAACGTGAGTTCATATGAAGCATTTGCTAACTCGATAAGTACATTGTAACGATTTGCAAAGTCTGACATGTAATCTTTTCGGGCTTTCTGGGCCTTTGTCCGGGTCGGCTTGCGGGATTTGGGCTTGATCCTCTTTCGACTCAGCACAACATACTAACCCACGTATATTTGTTCTATTACTGCATTTTTTAGCAGTTCTAACTTGGTGTCATAATTTAAGTTTGTTCTCTTCAAAGCAATATCCATGCATGTCAATATATGACCGTATTTAGCAAATAAAGCTTGTATTGCATGGCTCATTAGATGTAATCTCTATGATTGACCATTAAAAAAAAACTTCTGTGATCATGGTTTGTCTAACAGCAGTGTAATCATACGCTTATTTAATCATGAATCATTTTGAGACAGCGTAGGTGTTGAAGATCATCGATCCAATAAATTTGAACACGTAGAATCTGTGACAAAGAAGATGTGAAAGGAAATGTATTGTAGATTATCTTCATTAGAATGGAACATAGTAGTTACAAACTAGTCTACAGAAGAGTAGATAGGAGACCCCACTATAATAAAGAAGGTCTATAAGAGACCACTCGCTTTGGACAAAGCAGGAAGTCTGAGGCAAGTTGGAACTTCGAAAGTCCACTTCGCTCACGAACTCAGCCAGAACTCTGTCCCCAGCCACTTGCAGTCCGTCCACCACACAGTTCTGACCGTAGTCCGTATTCTACATTATTAATATCATACAAAAGTAAGTACTTCTACTGCATGCACTACAAGTGGTAGCATCGCACTAATTAATTCTATTCTACGTGATGGACAAAGAAGATAAATCTCATACTCTACAGGCCGATATGGAACAATTTGATTTACCACTGTCGCTTGAAAACAAAATACAGGACATATATGAAGATGAAGATTTAGATTTCGAAGAAATATCAATAGAAGAAATATCGATACCAAGGAATGATAAAATTAACTACTGCAACTACTGCAATAAGACAAAATCCGAATCTACGTTGGGAGAGCATAACCACTCGCAGGCACACTACATTTCAATGACTAAGTCATTCAAATTTGCATTCTTCTGCGAATTCTGCTGGTGCTTGTTTAGTACTACCTTTGAGTACTACGCGCATTTGCGCACGCTTCAACACATCAACAGGCGCAAGCGTGTGGCACAAGTGCACCGTGCCGCACGCAAATCTCAGAAAGCTCCCCCACTATCAAAAACCGTTAGTGCGTTGCCGCGGTTTGGTGTCATCAAGGACATTATCAAATCCTTAAAAAATCATTACTTTTAGACACTTTACACCTGCATCTAGTTAAGTAAAATTTAGTGATTTGTGCGTGTACACTACTTGACTATCTTGCCATTACAGTACCTAACCACTAGAAAACGATTGCACAGGATAGTTAAATGCTAAGTGCCAACCAATAGCAAACCTCAGATAACAACTTGAAAAAAAAAAACCATTAAAGAGATCAGTATTTAGGATATTGTATGTTCGTGTAGTCAAACACATTAATAGAACCAAAGTATCTTCAAAAATATAGTAAAATTATTTAACACAGTACAGTAAGAGTTGCAAAAGCAACCAAATGCTTTAAAAAAATATGGAAAATGAAATTATAGAATTACAGAATAGAGTTAATATTCTACCTCAACAAGTAAATCAGGTAACAAGAGTAAACAATCATTTAACAACTCTAGTAAATCAAAATAATGACCAATCTAGTATAATAAAAGTAGGAAAACCAGAAAAGTTTTCAGGTAAATACGTAAGGTCTTGGGTACAATCATTGGAAAATATTTTCTCCAAAATATATGAAGTAGTAAGCAAAGAAAAGAAAATTAGATATGCTGCAAGCTTTATGAGTGGACAAGCACTAGAATGGTGGGAGCGGATAAATAAAAAAATAGAAATAATATTAATTTCTTTGATGAGTTCCGAAAAAGACTGTTAGAATACTTTGAACCCACAAATAGAGAATTAAATGCACAAAAAGCATGATCAAATTTAAAGCAAACTAGAAAGTTTAACTCGGTTTTCCTATATAATAAAGAGTTCACTAAATGGTTATTACAAGCTCCAGATATGTCTGTACAAGAACAACTATTTTTACATAGCAAGGGATGGAAGCATCATATTCGTATCGAACTTGAACGATCAGAGCCCAGCGAATTACAAGAAGCCATTACTACTGCAGACAGAATGGATACTATTTACACATCCAATAGATTTAATTATGGTTATCGTTCATACTGTGGAAATCAATCAAAGCAAGATAAAATTGAAACACCAACATCGATGGAAATAGGAAACATTTGACAGAATAACAACAGAAGTAATCTTAATAATGAAGAAAGAGGACAACACATGAAACAGAATTTATGCTTTAAGTGTCATAAGAAAGGATGTCGTCCTTGGAAACATAGGATGAACTATACCCCAAAAAACTAAACAATCCGGGTGCGGAGAAGACAGCCATAACCGAATCCGTCACAAATGTACAATACCAAAACACAGAAAAAGACAAAAACAATAGAAAACTATTACAAAATGGAAAACACAATACGATTGCGTTAAGTGCATTAAATAATAAACCAAAGAAGATAATCTTCTAGTCTTCAAGAGAGAATGTATAACATTGGATAAGATTGAAACTTGTAACATCTTAGTAGATAGTGGTTGTGAGGAGGACTGCATCTCAAAGAAATATGCTGATCAGCTTAAACTAAAAAGGAAAACATGTGGTATTAGAGCAGAATTATGAGATGGAACATTAGTCCCAACGGTCCAATGTTTAGACGTTCTATTCATAAAAATTGGAGAAAATAAGTTTAACATAAATCCTTCCATAGTCGATTTGAAAGAATATGATGTTATTCTGGGAAAATCTTGGCTACACCAGTACAATACACATATAAACTGGAAAAGAAATTCTATACTTATTCATATTGATGGAAAGAACTTTATTCTGGACGCAGAACCTGTTAAAAGACAGTACTCCCAAGTTCAACTTCTGCTAAGTAAGAAACAGTTTGCTAAACTGGTATGAAGACAACAGAGTAAAAGATACCTTACGTTAATACAACCAAAAAGTGACATGGATAGTACAAAGAAAGACAAAGTTGACCTAGACCCAAAAGATGATGAACTAGTGAAACTCTTAAAAGAATACCATGATATATTCCCAGATGATTTACCAATGGGATCACCACCCAAAAGAAATATAGATATGAAAACTGCACTAAAAGAGGATGCCACACCTCAGATGGGACCAATGTACAAACTATCTCCTACAGAACTAGAAGAGATGAGGAAACAACTGAATCATTTACTAAGTCATGAGTTTATAAGACCAACTATTAGCCCATGGGGAAGCCCAGTCCTTTTCACACCAGAAAAGGATGACTCACTTCGAATGTGCGTGGAGTATAGATCAATAAACAAAAAGGCAATAAAAAACAATGTACCACTTCCTCGAATAGACGAAATGTGAGATAAACTAGGAAAGGCTAATTAATTTACTACACTCGATTTGATATCAAGATATAACCAAATCAGAAAAGGAGAAGAGGATATACCTAAAACTGCATTTCGTACAAGATACTGCTAATTTGAATATCTCGTCACACCGTTTGGAATAACCGGTGCACCTGGTTGCTCCCAAACCTTAATGAACAATATTTTTAGAACATTTTTAGACAAGTTTGTAATGGTTAACCTCGATGACATTTTAATTTACAGCACCACAAGGAAAGACCACTTAAAACAAATAAAACTTGTCCTAGATATACTTAGAGAAAAAAGCTATATGGTAAAATATCTAAATATCACTTCATGAAAGAGGAAGTAGAATATTTGGCTCATGTAATAACCACAGAAGGAATTAAAGTTGATAATAAGAAGATTGAAGCAATAACCAAATGGCCAATACCAAAAACAGTCACAGATGTTCAAAGCTTCCTAGGTATCTGCAATTAATACAGGAAGTTTGTTGAAGTCTTTGCGAAAATAGCTAATCCTTTGACAGAACTTACACTTACTTACAAATGGCATTTGATATACTGAAAAGTAAATTAATAAGTGCACCTATACTGAAATGTGCAGATCTTGCGCTTCCATATGAAGTAACAACAGATGACTCCTCCACGGGTTTAGGAGCAGTTCTATCTCAGGAAGGCAAGAAAGGGAACAGACCAGTAGCATACGCTTCTAAGAAACTTAACGAAGCAGAACAGAACTAATCTATAGGAGAAAGAGAACTGCTAGCTATTGTACTTGCACTGAAAACATGGAGATCATATTTACATGGGTCTAAGTTTAAAATTCTAACTGACCAGCATCCGCTTAAGTATTTAGAAACACAAAAGACATTATCAAGAAAACAAACAAGATGGGTTGAATTCATGCAGGAGTTTGACTATACAATTTCATACATAAAAGGCAAAGAGAATAAGGTCACGGATGCGCTCTCAAGAAAGAATATGGAAGTTCATAAAACCTGTTCTAGCATCATTAAATCACTCTTAAATATAACAAAAAAAAATATCCGTTAATACGTTAACAGAATTGGGAAAGGGATAGAAAAGCAGCTTACACTTCTCACATATACTTGAAAATCCAAAAGAACCATACAAACGTATGGGGAAACGATTATACTTTGAAAAACGCTTATGCCTACCAGAAGGAAAAATACGAAGGACCATTCTTCAGGACAATCATTTCTCACTACAAGAAGGACACAGGTCATATCAAAAAACCATTTTAATAATCAGAGAAAAGTATTTTTGGGATACAATGAAAAGCGATCTAAGGAGATTTATATCTGAATGTGAACATTGTCAAAAGGCAAAATCAATGAACAAGGCTATGCAAGGACTACTACAAAGCTTTCCAACTCCTACACGAAAATGGGAAGTGATCTCAATTGACTTTATATTTGACTTACCAAAAAGCAAAGAATATGCTGGAATAATGGCTATTGTGGACAAACTCTCCAAAAGAGTACATTTCATTCCACTCGATGAAAAGAGTAAGGCACCAGACATAGGCAATGTATGCTACAAAGAAGTATATAGACATCATGGACTTCCGAGTTTCATATTATCAGATAGAGATAACCGATCTACAAGTATATTCTGGGATACCTTCATGAAACTTAACATAAAACTAAACCTATCAACTTCAGTCCATCGTCAAACTGATGGACAAACAGAACGTATGTTTAGAACATTAGAAGAAAAGATACAATGCTATGTATCACACATTCAAACAGACTGGGAAAAGTTTTTATCAGGTCTCGAATTTGCCTACAATGATCACGTAAATAGTGCAAGAGCATTTACTCCATTCTTCTTAGAATATGGACAACACCCAATCACAATAAATGATACTCTATACAGTGATGAATGTAAAGAACAAAATGATACATCAAAGAAGTTTCTAAAAGAAATGAAGAAAGCAGGCGAGATTGCAAAATATGCAATTGATGTAGCAAATATTAGAAATGCAGACAATGCTAATCGTAGAAGAAAAGATATAAAATCTCGCATCGGAGATTACATAATATTATCTACAAAGAATCTGATGATACCTAAAGGCAGATCAAGATAATCTACCCCAAAGTTTATAAGACCATTCAAACTATTATCTCATAATAAATTAAACACCTCCTATAAACTTGGACTTCCACAAGAATATAAATAACTACACCACACTTTCCACATATCACTAATAAAGGAGTTTAATAGTAGTTCTAATAGTAAGAAGAATATGGATTTTCAAAGATTCGTACACAAAGAAAGCACATCTCCATCCTACATTACCGGACATAAAATAATAAACGATGAAGTAAAATACTTTCTACGCACATGCCGTGAAGAATCAGAAGACATATGGCTCAATGAACATGATAAACGTATCAAGACAGGCTTACTAGATAGTTACAAAGTCAAAAATAGAAATAATATAAAAGAAAAAAGTACACTCGCATACCTACTTAACCAAGCTTGAGCTTCAAAGAAAATAGTAAGCTTATCATCACACACATACTATGAATATATATCATGTTCAGGAATACGGACTTTTAGGTATCTCAGGGAACTATATGAAGAATCATTTACGACCAAGACTACAAGATCTGTATAATCAAGAAGTCACACTTTACGAAATGATTCACATATGCCTAGCATATAAATAAAGTAAAGGATTATTTTATACTGAGAAAGATAAAAACCTGCCTCTTGCATCGACCGAAAACTATAATTCAATGCTTACCGGATTTCTAAACGAAAAACTCCCAATTCAATTCTACTATATGGAAATTGGAATATATGGCCATCTACCAAAATACGGAAATTATTTAACGATAATTGACAACTCTATGTCAAAAATAGAAAATTATGAAGAAGTGTTCATCAATATTAAACAGGATGACTGGAATCCACATTTTAACTATCCGAAAAACCAGAAATTAACCCTCTAAGAACATCATATGATTTGAGGACAAATCAAAAATAAAAATAGAAGAGATATTGAAGAAGATCATCGATCCAATAAATCTGGACACGTAGAATGTGTGACAAAGGAGATGTGAAAGGAAATGTATTGTAGATTATATTTATTGAAATGGAACATAGTAGGTACAAAATAGTTGATAGAACAGTAGATTTAAGAACACACTCTAATAAAGAAGGTCTATGGAAGACCGCTTGCTTTGAACGAAAAAAATTTTGAGGCAAGTTGGAACTTCGGAAGTATACTTTGCTCACGAACTCAGGAAGAACTGTGTTCCCAGCCACTTGCAGTCTGTGCACCACACAGTCCTGACCGTAGTCCATATTCTGCATTATTAATATTATACAAAAGTAAGTACCTCTACTGCATGCATCACAGTAATAATACGTCTATATGATCATTTGTCTCTTGTTTACGAACATTTCTTAGTAAAATTGAAATGCCTTTTCTGTCAACCATGACACAATTTGTGATCCTTTTTCTCAGTCATTAGCACGGAAGGCCACAAACTTGTCAAACAAGAAAACTCACCTTTAAACAAGAGTTTAGAAGACAGCTACATTTTTTTGAGAGGTTTCTGTTGAAGATTACCATGAAGATAACTGCGGTTTGCGTTTTTGCTTTGAATATAGAGAGCGACGCACTGGCTTTTACCCCATTGATCGTTTCGTAGAGATTGCCGGAGAGCCAATCTCAACACCACCCCGTACTATAATGATTGACACATGTATGAGGGGGGTGTTGTTGATTGACGGAGGGCGTTGCGCCAAAAAAACCTCTTGCACGCCCCCTTCAGTGCATGCAATTTTCACGCCTCCCCGCCAATCAAAAAATTCAGCAGCAGCAGCAGCAGCAGTAGCAGCAGCAGCAGCAAAGCTCAGAGCTTATTGGCTGCTGCTGCATGTTGACTGCCGCAGCTGCTAAGTAGCTGGCACTGCAGCAGTGCCACCCACACCGCTGCACAGTGGCTGGAACTGCAGTTATTTTGACAGCGCCAGCCAATTAAAATCTACGGTACCCTCTATGCACAACTGCAGTGCGTGCCAATCACAATCGCATGGGCGCTCAATTGCTACTCTCTTCTATATTCACTCTCGGCGCCGCGGCACTCATGGGTCTGCAGGTCGTTTGCAATCGTTAGCGAGCCTAAACGGCCTGCAGATCCCCCAAAGTAACCCTTAATCAGCGGCGTAAAGCCCCGCCTACGGGCCAAGGCCGTTTCTACTTGTCTCTCCATTATAAGTATTTTTTCCTGAATGAGGGGGGTGTTCTTGATTGAATGGAGGCGTTGCGACACGAAATCGTCTTGCTTGTCCCCGTTTGTCAACGCGAAACGCCCATATGGCGCATCGCCTCTTTAACATTTACAATATTCAGCAGCAGCAGCACCAGCAGCATTAAACCTTCTTGCCTATTGGCTGGCACTCCCATAATGACTGCAGTGCCATGCAGTTACACAAAGCAATGTGTCACGCTTTCTCATCATTGGGTGGTACTGCAGTCAATTTAGACACCTAAACACAAATTCCTACGGCTCCACATACTCTAGGCGCCGCGGCGCCCCGTGGTTCTACGAGCGCTATTGCGAGCGCAAGCGAGCAAAGTGCTCGGAGAGCCTCCGAACGCTACAAAATATACAAAGCTACAAAAACAACGCGGCGGCGCGCAGCGTCCCCCACGGACGAAGGTCGTTTCCACTTGTAAACTACGTGATAAAAACTGGCCCGTCACGCACTCCAGTATAATTTGTCCACTTGGAACAACCATGAGAATGTTTTTGAGGCTGCGTTAAAAGTTTCCAGTCAAAATGTGGATTTGCATACGGAATATAAATGCCCAATTCTAAAATTCTGTCTTTTGATAACGTTTTACATGCAGAATTAATAAGCCCTTATGCCTGGAAACATGCATGTGCGCACAATCCCAGGTCTGTGCTCAAGACTCCACGGACATCGTGGATCTTCCAGTCTGAATGCACAATGGGAAGTTTCTGAAGGAGCGTGGCTTGTTGTCTTTTGTTTTGCAAAGTATAGCTGAACTCCATGTCAGTTTGTGCCGGCACTGACATGTTGTGGACCTAAAGTGCCATTTAACGTATGGAAACGTTCGTGTTTGAAATCGTGCTAAAATACGCGTGGCCGTCCCAATGCGCAGCTAGGGCATACTTCTACGGACCCAACACAGACTTGGTTGGGTGTACATTATGAAGATGACAGTGTCGGTAAATTTTTCAGTTCATTTGTTCGGAATTACTTGGCGCAGGCCGGGACGTCCTTGATGCGCATAAAAGCCGGATTTCGCCGCGCAGCGGTCGCCGCTACTCCAAGCGCATCGTTTCAGTTCGCGCATTCTGCTGGCGTTTCCCGCTCTAATTCCTCCTCGAGTCCGTCTCAGTTCTCACACATTTTTACTTCTCTCACAGCGAATGCCTTGAGTTGCCCACTCACTCAATGTCTTTAGCAGTCGTAACAGATATGCAGCCCGCAATGGCGCAACCTCCAAGAAAACCTGCACCAAAGAATTTGAATGAAGTTCGTCTTCACAACTACCTGAAACAAACTCTTTCCTCCTCCGGTGAAATATCGCGCCATCGGGCCGTTCTGATCCACGCGCACAACTGGATTTTCACTCAGCAGATTCCAGTTTCTGACCCTCACCTGCACGATTTGCTCGCAACATGTTTCGAGAAGATTTCAATCCCAGATGCTGCAAGGTTTCACAGAGACCAGGCGGTAAGTATACGGAACGCAGCGCGTAAGCCACGCCAAGCTGAGCAAAAAAATAGTCCGGCGCCGAGCCGTTCACCTGAGAAGCAGTCATCATCCCCGCTTAAACGTGGACATAATGGTGCAGACAGGCTTGACGCGCCTGCTTCTGCAAACCTTCTGAAAAAAATACGAGCAACACGCGGTTTGTCTCAGAACCGCAATGAATCGCAACGAATGGAGGTGGACAATACCTCCGACGAAAGTCAAGGTGGGCGTGGGAGTCCGGTGAAGAGAGCTGAGCCACCACTGGAAAGAATGGATGTGGAACGACCGTTGACAAAAAGAAAGATAGAACGGCCTGTTCATGTAGAAGATACCTCACCGTATGATTCCGTGGACTACATCAAGAGGCTTAAAAGGGCGGTGGAGATGATACACAGAGAAGCGGTTGGATCAGGGTTGAGAGCGCCTACTGTTGATTATTCATCGATGGTAGACGAATCGAAATATGAACTTGTGGTATCACTGAAAGCAAATATTGATATTCCTGCAGAAGCACGAAAAGTGACGGACGGAAGGGTGACGTCGTCAGCAAGTGTTCGGTTCGGGACGGGAGATTCAGTTGATCTGAACGGAGAGGTGTACAGGAAAGCAAAGAATAGAGCGGCGCGAGTAGCATTAGAAAGTGTGCGTGATGTGGATCACAAGATAGGCAAGGCGTGTCACAGGGAACTGAAAGAGCGGCTGGAAGATATGCTGAGAAGGTGGCAGCAGTCTGATTACAGCGCGCGATGTTACAGAGCGTTCGACAGAACGCGAGACATGATTACGTCAAGTGCGAAGGGAAATATTTACGGGGCGAGTGTTTCTTTATATGGGTCGGTACCAACAGGTTTGGTGCTTGGGGACTCTGACATTGATGTTGCGGTGAGTATTCCATGCCTTACTACAGATGAAAATGGAGAGAGTGAAGAGTTGCGAAAACAAAAAGGCGTTGAAGTACTACGCTACCTATCCAGAGCGGCGAAGAAAGATGGAATGGAAAAAGTATACGTGATAGGAAACGCACGAGTACCGGTACTACGGTACGTTGACCGAGAAACACAGGTAGACGTGGACGTAACTCTGAACAACGACCAAAGTTTGTTGCTTTCCAGACTGATGAGAAAGCACTTGCAAACAGACCGTCGGATATGGGAGCTGTGCATGATTGTGAAACACTGGGCCAAGCAACGGAAGGTGATTGGAGTGCCGCAGGGACACATAAACGCAATGGGATGGATGCTGATGGTTATATTCTTTATGCAGCACGTGGTGGTGCCGAGAATTGGGAGGCTGTGCCGCACGAAAAGGAATCAAAGTAGATATGCGACGATAGTGGAGGTGCCGTGGCGCACAAGCGAGCGCAGAGGACGCAACGTGGACGGGACCCAAAAAATTCTAATTGAATTCTTTCGGGTTTTCGGGCACGAGTTCGACTTCGAGCGGGAGGCGATTTCGGTAAATCTGGGCGAGCGCGCACAGATCATGGACGTTTCAACGGGCGCCATCGACGTGGCGCTGTTCATCGAACAGCCGCTGGCGCGCGGCAAGAACGTTGTGGAACATGTGAGCCGTCGGAACCTGGAAATTGCAAGGCGAGAAATGAGAAGTGCGTATGATGTGCTCAGTGCGCAGACGCAGGACGTGTCGCGCGTGTTCCGCGCTCGCCACTGCTCGGAGCCGGAGGCGCTTTACGCGCTGTCGTGAGAAACAATGTGCACCCGTGGTCGTGTGTCGGCGTGGTCACGGGCTCTGCTGCGCGCAGGCCACGACGACGCTCACGACCATTGGGAGGCGCACTCATGGCGTCGCGCTCGGCGGAGATGCGTACATCTGTCAGTCGCAGACAGAAATAGTGGCCAATGTGCGTCTTCCCCGTGGAAGGTGTGCGCAACTGTTGTGTAACCTGCGACCCCCTGCGCGGTCTGTGCGGCCCACGCAGCGTCAGCACGTGTCACTCGTGCCCTGACCGGTTCGCAATTCACACGCCTTCCCTTTTGTCGCATATCGCTGACAGCCTACGCGTCAGCCTACGCGTCAGCCTTCGCGTCAGCTGTATGAAAGTGAGTTGCAAATAACTTACGTGATCAAGCAAAAAAAATATATATAAAATGCATTTCAGTTCTTCCGTTCTTTTCCACGTGTATATTTCGATGTCTTTCCTCCTTTTCCAATTCTTTTTTGTGCAAGTTTGTATTTTCGCGACCCTCGTCGTCACAACCACCAAAACCCATTGTGTTGCTCTTTGACGTGCACACATCATAGTGCCCACCCACACCGTCGGCGCCTGCGGCTCTTTCCAACTCTCGCCATGAGAGGTGCTCTCATTGTCTTCGAAGGCACAGACCGCAGCGGCAAGTCAACACAGACTCGAAATTTCACAAACGCATTGCAAGCCGCTGGAATTGCCGTAGCCGAACACTCACCTTGGTCTTTTCCGCACAGAACTTCTCCAGTAGGTCAAGTCATCAACGCATATCTCACAAACAAAACACATCTACATGAGCGCGCTCTTCACTTACTCTTTTCAGCCAATCGCTGGGAGAAGGCCTCGCAAATCCGCCAAGCGTTGCGACGCGGCGAAACCGTCGTGCTGGACCGCTACGCATATTCCGGAATCGCATATTCCGTGGCAAAAGGCTTGCCTTTAACTTGGTGTAAATGCGCCGATGAGGGCTTACCTGCGCCAGATGTCGTCGTCTTCCTGCACTTAAGTCCGGAAGCAGCCGCAAAACGCGCCGATTACGGAAGCGAAAGGTATGAAAACAAACACATGCAAACGGCTGTTGCCAAAGTCTTTGAGCAGTTACGTACCGAACAGTGGTTAGTAGTAGA
Organism: Gracilariopsis chorda; assembly: GCA_003194525.1. Taxonomy (NCBI): domain Eukaryota; phylum Rhodophyta; class Florideophyceae; order Gracilariales; family Gracilariaceae; genus Gracilariopsis; species Gracilariopsis chorda. Next base: position 69,349 of record NBIV01000010.1, on the reverse strand, counting down.
CGCCGACGCCGACGAAGCTACCGTTTTGAATCGCATCCTGGATAGTGCCATGCCAACGGTCGCTAAAGCGCGCAGCACTCCACACATTGCTTCGTTGTGGAACTAGAAGTGTGTTTGCATTCATTCGCAAATACTTGTTACCGGTACCTAATGCTTACGCCGCGCGCCCTTTCTGCGTTTGGTGCATGTCGGGCAGTACCACTTGCCAACCGGTTCATCCGTCAAGCCTACACATTCGAAATGGAACCATTCGTACGGGCAGTTCTTGTCCTCACAGGCCACCATGTGGCCGCTTGAAACGTTGCGACACACGCAGTACAAAGTGTTGTCCAGATTGCTGTCAACTGCAGCGTCTGTGGCGGGTGCTGCCTCCTTTTTCTCTTCTGTCTTCACATCCTTCATGACCACATCCTGTTGGGCATGCAGGACACTCACGACGGGCTTCCCGCCGGGCGGCACGGTACTAGCACGAGATTTCGGGCTACCCTGCGGCGGGGGTTCACGCCGACTTGACTTCTCAAGCTGACGAGTGGCCGGCGGCTCCGGCTGGCGTGTTGGAGGCGGTGGTGGTGTTGGGACGGTGGTCGGGGCGGTTGGCTGCGGCCAGCGGCCATCTCGTTTGAGCTGGGCCTCAAAGTCAATTAGCTTCCTGTCCAGGTCTTCCAGAACTGCATCTAAAGAGTGAAGTGCGTCAGTTGCCAGGGTGACCTTCTTGTCGGAGAACTCCTTGACGTTTGCCTGGTGGTTGATGAACTCCTGGTACTGACGGCGCACGGAGGCTATGGGGGCGGAGGAGTTTGAGCGGGAAACGGTTTCCTCCGCTGCGGTTTGGGCGAGCGCCAGCGTTGACTGCGCGCGGTCATCGAGAGACTTTATCTCGGCGAAGGTGGCTTTTGTAGAGTTTTGGAGTGGGTCGATTTTGTCAAGAAAGTCATCGAGATAGGAAACGGGCTGACTCGCGCGAGCAAACTGAGAGGACTGCGGCTCGTGAGAACGTTCGCGGCGATCTGGGGCACGGTAAGCCATGGGGGGGGAGCGAGGGGAAAGGGTTTATGACGGCTTAAAAGCGGGGAGAGCACCTCAGCGCGTGGCGTTGGCGCGAATCTGTGCCGCTTTGTTCTCTTGTTGCACGACTGTTGGAAAAGGCGTGCCAACCGCCTGTTTCGTACCATGATTTGCTGGCGTGCGTGTTGTAGATATGCCAACTTGTGCGATGCAACGTAGGAAGTGCGTGTTTCACGCCCTGGACGGTTTCGAGCGCTGCCATTGGCCGGGAGGCGCGAGCTGTGAATGCTTTGCTGCGCTTGACGGCAGCACGCACGCTGCGCCCTCGGCGCCTCGCTTGCGTGCCTGTCGCTTCGCCAGCGCACTTGCCACTTGTACAGCACGCGCGACCACCCATTGCACGAACCATTGCAATTGGCGCTGGCAAATTAGGGTGCTCCTTACACTGGGTAGTGTAGCCCAGCATCCCACGCCACGGCGCCATCGTTGATGCACTCCATATCTATGGTCCTCGCGCAGCAGAGCCGTTCAACCGTATTAACACCTCCCCCGTCCTCCCCCGCTTACGGCCACCTTCTCCTTCCCTCACGCCTCACTGCCCTTCCGCCGACTCCCTCCACCCCCGCCCTCGTCAGCATGGTTTTCCGCTGGCTCTTCTCCTCCTCCTCCTCCTCAAACCCCCCTCCGCCAGAACCGGAAGACCCCCCCTATGACGAGCATGCTCTCCGTCCAGGAGATTCTACACCGGCTGCTGTAGAAGATCTCTCGCGCCCGCTGCAGGTCCCACTCAGCGCCATTCCCCCCATCCTCATCGAAGAGCATCCTGAGCTCAAGCTTTCTGACTACGACTTGTCGCGCGGCCAATATGCGAGGAACGTCCTCGCTCTCACCCACAATGCCGTGCGCGTCGAAATGAGCGACATGTGGTCTGACATCTTCCCCAGCCTGCAGAAGCGCTGCCACTCTTCCGCTCCCCTCGCCCTATCACAACAGGATCTCGACGACTTGCACGCTTGGTGGTCCGGCTTTGCTCGCTTCACCCTCACCTCCAGTCTTGTGGACGACATGGTAACCAAGAAAGCTTTTAACGATATTTACGTTGGATTCGACAAGGAAACCAAGCAGATCGACGCCTTATTCCACAAGGTGCAGGAGAAGAACAACGTGTATCTCGAACTTGCCTTCAAGAAAATGGCCACTGCCGTTGAAAACTTCGAGAAAGATCCTTCCGAGAACGGTTGTGCCCAGTTGCTCAAGGCCTGGCGAATGCTCGCCACTATGCTGGGTGATATTTTTGCTGAGTCCGAGCGTTTGATCCAGGCGATTGACCGCTGGGTGCGCAACCCATTTGAGTACAAGGACCTGGAGAAGCAGGCTACTAAGATTTTTACCAATAAGAAGCGCTGGGGAGACGACGACTCAAAGCGGGGAGAGATGATTATCATGCTGTGTAGGTGGCTCAACAGCGAAGAGCTGATGAGGGAGTGGATGTTCAGGAATCTCACCAAGAAGGAACTGCGTTACATTGACAAGTGGATGAATGACTATCGAGTGGGCAGACTAGTCATTATTGACCGTTTGTATCAGAAGAAAGCAGCCACCGAATTGGGTTATCACACCGAACTCGAAGCGATCCCTTAGCTTTTCGTTTAGCAGTTTTAGTACGTCATTTAATCATTACGGTCGACGCCCCCTTCCTGTCGAGATAGTAACACTTGTACAGAACTAGATATCAAGAGAACCCACGGTTAACTACGACATAGAACAATCTGCGCTTTTTTTGTTGTGTCACTCACAGCACATCGGATTATTTGCTTATCGCGCAGCCTCCACTCTCGGACACCGGACAGTCCTTTCGATTTGGGAGCAGGAAAACCCACTAAATGAAATGATAAAGACTGGTTTGTAGCTCAATGTCAGCTCGGTTGAGCAGACTTCTGTAGAATTCACGGACGTGATCCAAGCACGCGCCGAAAAGCTCTGCGCCACAGAAACGCTTGTGCCGAAGTGCTGCCCCATGTGCTGAGCTTCATGGTTCTTGCAGAGGGAGGGCACGCGGAGCGCTTCACTTCGTGGCGTCTCCCGCGCCGGGAAACGCCAGAAACTGAACCATTTCCCTGGCATGTTCTTTGCCCTTTTGACACCAAGAATTCTTCGGTCTCCTACAATGGTATACATAAGAGGAAGCTAATGGGGGAAGTAACCCTGGTTACACTTGGGCGTGATTGTTTTACATAGATGTACAGTTGTGCACACTACACTGGTATTAGCTCACATCAGCACAAATTTAACACGCAGTTTGCCAGTCAACGTACATTTTTTCTGAAGATTTGTCAAAAGTACGAACTCGTAATTATAATCCATTTTGAAAACTTTTAATATCATTCAAAAGCTTAGCATCTCCCTGAAGTGATTCTGTATTCGTCTAAGTGCAAAACCTTTCAAAAAGTAAACAAAAAGCAGATCACTGTTTCTAAGACATATGAAAAGATGAAACTGAAGACTAAACTGAGCATCGATAAATTTAATCAAAACTAATACTTTGTGCAACTTTCATGTTGTAAGCCATCGTACATAAAAGACAGCGTGTATAAAAAACTACCTGCACAAGTTGTATCAGACTTCAAGAAAAGACTACAAACGATTTCTCTTCCAAAGTAGAGTTTTTTCGAGAAAACATCTATCTCTTACACAACAAAGAACAACTTTGACGGGATCTGAAGAGAAAACGATATAACGAAATATCAAATGGAATTACTGATCTCATGTATTCTAACCGAATTAAAACACACCTTTCTGATATACTCTAATATTTTTTACTCAACCAATTAGCTCGAAATCCAGCAACCTCATGGAACACTACTGCAATACATTTAAACTCCGGTGTAGATGTTAACCGATTTGATTACGTACTGCGCTAACTTTTTTCTCGTTTATGCAAACAAATATATCCAACTGATACTACTATATTTGCTACATCTGAAAATTAAACTCGTCAAACATGTCCTGTTCTATTTCTTAAAAGATATAAGTGCTGCTCTTAAAGCAATGCCTCGTGGTTCTATTGAAATGAAAGTTCCTCGAAGTTTGCTTTGATCTTAAATGAAGAGAGATGATTTAAACCTGTTTCTGAGCACCTGATTTCAACTTGATTATGACATTGAAATCCTGGAAGGGGAGGAATTTGAAGCGATTTCAAAAACGTGTATACGTGAAATCAAAACCAGATTGGGCCTACTTGATTGTAAATGGACAACTCAAAACTTACTCACGAAATCTTTCTCGATGTTATGAGAAGCAGGTTGAAAAGTTGGTTTGCTTTATATTTTCCAGGCAGAATATATAGTTACTTTCCTGGGTTACAAAATAAATTCAATTTGGGGAAAGAAAGTACATACTGCCCGATATAACGAGGAAAAAGAAAAAGCTTGTAAGGTACGAGGACTATATAAGAACTTGTAATCAAAAGGAAATGACATGTGTAAAACGTTCTACATTTTTGAATGTTTGCTCTACGCTAACAGCACTAGATAGCAACATTAAGTCATCTATTGACTACGTCGTTGGATGCTACGTCAATGAAATTATAGAAGATTTGATTCGAATTGTAAGACGTTTTTGGGCTGTTGGGGACAGAGAACGCTACAACAAACAAATTGAATGTGTGGCATGCCTTTTTAAGAGTATATTTCTTGAGTCTGATATCCATCGAAATGAGCTTGGGCTGCAAAGCAAACAATTCACCTTGTTGCTCAAACGAGATTTAGACGACAGAATAACTGTTGATTGCCTTGGCTGCCGTGCTCCTTTCGGGCTTCTAAATTCCATGAAACCCATCATTCCTGAAGAACGGAATGATGCGCTTTGTGCGCTGAGAAATAATCGACAAAGGTTGTTCTTATACTATGTGCACCTCCACCGTGTTTTTGCTCAGCAAAGGGCAATCGAGACTGTTCTTGAGGAAATTGTTACGCAGAAACTTCATCACCATATGGTTCTGTTGGCCGATTAAAGAATGAAATTTGGGCCTCTGTGCTACAGAGAGAAGACTATTGACTTTTTAGACAAGAAAGGAATCAGCTGGCACGCTACGGTAGTATTCTATCTACCTGATGATTATGGCTCTGATGTTGAAAATACATCTCCACATCACCTCTCTATGTTATTTTACGACCACATTGTACAGGGTGACACTCAGCAAGACGTAAGTGGAGTAGCTTCACTGCTCGAAGCGGCAATGATGCAGCTTAAAATAGATTTGCCGAAGGTGAAAGAAGTTGTAGCTATCTCTGACAATGCCACATGCTACCAGAACACAAGGTTACCAATAATCTTACCGTTTATTGCGAAAGCAAAAGGTTTTTCTGTCTTACGATTTATGCACACCGAGACGCAGGACGGGAAGAGCATGGTTGATGCGCTTTTCGCAATTGCATTGCAGCATGTTTCAAAGATTGTTGTGGAAGGAATGGACGTAATAACTTCGTCAACTCTTGTGACAGCACTCCGTGCTGGCGGTGGACTGAAGAAAACAGCCGCAGAATTGATACAATTGGAGCGAAAGAACAAAAACTTTGCGCTTGGGATAATATTTGACGTCAGAACAATAACGGAATGCCATGGATTGGAAGAAATAATGAGTATCAATACCTGGGGTGGTGCGCAAATAGGCAAAGGGTTAGCGTTCGATGTTTTCGTTATTCCGCAGTGAGAACTGGTCGATATTGTCAATTCAGTAGATATGGGGCATGTAACCCGTCTACGAGTTCTGATAGGGGTGTGACTTGGAAAGAACTTTTCTCCTTGAAGAATGAAGACGAGGGTATCATGGAATTCGCAGACAGCGCAGAAAATATTGGAAAAGAAACTGGAGTCTTAGTTCTTTCACAACAAGCGACGAACAAGTTTTTTCGGCGCAGAACATCGAAGTCAAGAGCTGAAAGGTCTCGCTACTTTAAAGCGGCTTGTTAAACTTGGAAAGTAGAGAACAGTATTACCGAAAACGGTTATATTGATTCTGACTATGATTAGGAAATGGGAATCCAATGCAACAATTGTTGTAGGCAATTTACATCAGAAGAGTGATTCATGCAGCATTTGCAGAGATGCAAAAGCGGATCGCAGTCGAGGGAAACGAGAACGGTTTTGGGACGTTGTGCTAATCTCGCTAACCGAATTCTGCATTCCAAAGAGATTTGCGTTGTGTCTGTCAAAGATGATTAAATTTTGGAATGAATTGATGTTTCCAACTCTGTAATAGATGCCTAATTTGGAGAATGGGCTCGTCGAGAAAGAAAATGGGAGACGCTTCAATGTTTATCGATTAACGCAAAGAAGCATTGCAGCATCTGTTCTGGGGGTCAAAAGATAAGCCGTCTAAGATGGGATCTTTTGCCATGACGGAGCATGTCATGTCCCAGCTAGGAGATAGGTTTGACATTCCAACAGAGTCTGATATACAGAAATACATACGGGTTATGTTCAACGGACAGAAGAGTGGTTGCAGCAGAAGTGTAAGAGCCCCTGGAATCATGGCACCGTATCGGAGTATTGTTGATGATATAGTTCAAGGTTCTAAGTACAACATTGCTTCACTTGCACTCGTACTAGAGTTGAAGAAGAGGTTCGATCAGGAATCTTCCCTGCCGAACAAATTCCCTACTGACGCACAAGTGAAGAATAGAATTTCGTCGTTGAAACCCACGTACAAGAGGGAACATTTTCTTCCTGATGCATCTTAAACTTGCTTCAAATGACATGGATACGCATGACATGTTTACGCGACGATATGACAGTTGGATGTGAAGCGCAAATTTTGAAGAACAGAGTCAAAATGGATGTCTGCTGAAGCTCGTGGTTCACAATAATCTGTCTAAGTATGACATTGTGAGAATTGATGGTATGGCCACGCCCGGCCTCAAAAAAGAGTTGCGCGCACATAGCGCCGGTGAGGCATGCAGAGACAGCGCGAGAAGAACCACGCGCTCTCTGACTTTTAATCGCCTTCATGGACGGCCGTGTCGCAGTCATTTCTCATTCCAGCCATGAGGCGCTTGAGAGACCCATCGTCGCCCATGCCCACGATTGCGCAAATCCACACGCCGCTGCCGTGAGCACGCGCGAGCCTTCTGTGTGTGCGTGTAGTTGTGCGCGTGTCATGAGGGCGATGCGTCGAGCGTGACATTTGCGCTCGCGACTATGCACGAGGTGATAAGCTTGTGCATTTCGCCTGCAAGTGGCGCCATTCGACAAAGCGCCTGCTTGGTGAATGGGTACAGCAGCTGAAGGCGCCACGCGTGCAACAGGGTTGGTACGGCGTGCTTCCTAAAGCGTGCCTTCAAATCCGTGAGGCCATAAAGCTCGTCGCCAGAAACGTTCGCACGGTTATAACGTAAATTAAGCCTGAACTGAAGCGTTCCAGCCGTCTCTATTCGAACTTTCACAACGTGCAAAAGCGCGCTTTCGTCGTGCGCAATTGCTTTAACAATGCTCTTGGCTGCTGTCCGCCGCTGTTTTGCTGCAGCACCGCCGTGTACACACTGTCGTTCTGAGGCCGTCTGATCAGTGGCGTGATGGTGGCTGAGCGACAGCCTGGTTTACACGGTTCGTTCAATCTGATTGCTATTCTTCTTCATAATGCGTGAGGCGAACCGCGAGCTCAGTCGCTCGTGCGCGCGGGGCGTCTTGGCGAAGACCATGAGCCCGGACGTGCCTTTATCGAGTCGGTGCACGAATTTCAGGGGCGTTGACCACGTGTGGCGCACGCTTTTGTGGCGTGCGTTCACCAGCGTACCGCTTCAGTGGCACAGTGCCTGGTTGCACTTGATGCCGCCAACCTTTTTGAAGAACCGCAAGTGCTCATGCTGTGGAGCGCATATAGCGCGATTTAGTGGGTACTGAACTGCTGGGCAGGTTCGGGTCTTTTTTCTTGGCCTCAACGCCTCGCAGGAAACCGAGTTGTTGGGCGGCAGTGTGCTCCAGTAGCGGAGATTGTGGAGCATCACTGCACGGGCAATCGATGGCTGATGGGTGCATCGTTAGCGCGGCATCGACCTTGTCGATCAAGAAGGGGAGGACGTCGTGTGCATCCTGCTGTCCCAGAGCCTCGAAGTCGCAACACTCGTCGCGCAGGAGGGTGACGAAGGCGAAGAGCGATAGGTAGTTAACGTTCTTGTGAGCATCGTTGACCGGATTGGGTTGAGCGTATCGCACTACCTCGTCGTTGGTGGTCGGGAGCGCGGTGTCTCGAGAAGACTCCTTCTGTAGCAGGTGCATATGGTCCAGTGTGCAGAAGTGTGAGTGTAGCGCTGCCTTGCACGTTTTGGGACCTGGTCATTGACTACAGGTAGGCACGCAAGTGCGTGCTTCAGCTCGCAACAAGAAGTATATCGACGCGGTGGCCCATACGATATTCGCGCATGTGCATGAAACCGATGGGGCGGCAAAGCAAGCTACTTGCGTACCAGCAGCAAATTGAGGCGCAGAGTGATTTCCGCACCATCTGAGCAGTATGAGATGGTGACGTGTACAATGTGCCCTGGTGCAAATCAAGAAATGGAATTTGTTTGGAAAGCTGTATTTTTGTTGAGATATACAAACAAACTAAATTTACTGCTGTTCTTATTGATGCACAATTTCGATAGTTTTTGAAATCTTGAAACTGTCAGGTGCATTTTTCAGGAAATATATTCATAATTGGCTTTCCAGAGTATCATAGTTGAGGTTTCCGTACCATTTTCGAGCAATTTTGTGAGTTTGATGGCCTTCCGGGGAGTATATCATGCTTACAAATATTGTAAATTCCTCAACACAGGTCAAAAGAAGCCTCCTTGACTGACGGACTCTGTGTTTAGTAGCAGCGCTTGCCATTGGCAGTGGAGACAGTGAGCGGCAGTGCGCGAAATATCTATACGACATCCAGAAGAATGAGGATATCATAGCTTAGGTTCCAGTTAAAAAGATGAAGAGAAATGAAATGACTCCCACTCGAATCTCAATGGCAATGTAGAAAAACCATTATTTTGAAAAGGGTTCCATGGATGTAAAAATAACTATACAACATTTAGGCACCGGCGACGTTTTCGTAAACATTAAAGCAAATGAATTAGTCTTTGGCATTCATTATTTTCTAAATTAGTAACAAAGAAAGCATTTTTATAATTTTTGCTAGCTTTTAGCACTTTTTTGATCTGTTTTCGTCTACTCACCCACTCTATAGTCTATACTCAATTCACATGTGTCAAAATGCTTTCAATTGGCATGCAACCGCCTTACAAGAATACAATAAGTCTTTCTAATATGGTTAAAATCTGATTTCCGTGCAAGACACTCAATCACATTCAGGTTCTCATACTTAAACACCTACATCGTCAGTTTAGACTTGTAAATGGAAGTATTATCTTCCTAAATAGTCCATGCATCCTAATAACCATTTTCTGCATACATTATTTAAAAGTTCTCCAATGTTTCAACGTACTTTCTTAACTTCTGATGGTTATTTGTAGTTGCCAATTAATGCACACTTTCGTGGTTAAAAGCACCCCAATTGATTACATCGCCCCTTTTTGTCTTTCCGACATCATCCGTTCTTTATTACGCATTTCATGCCAGTAGTGCTCGCAACCATATTTGCCGTCAAGGTAAAATTCTTTTTGTCAGAAAAAAACAACAGCAGCCTTTTCTTGAAAGAATTTGCACATATTTTTCACGATCCCATTTTAAACGATGGGTTTTATATTGTTACAGCGTATTCAAGGCCTTTTTTACCTTGTTTAAACACTTTCTTTGCCGCAAGGAAAATATTTTTTGAGGTATAGGCCTTGGAATAGGTATTTATAACGCTAGTGTGAGTTGAGAAACGATTTGTCGCCTTTTTGAAGCTTCGTGAATGAACAGTCGACGAACTGCATTTGTGATTTTCCATGTAGTGCTGGACAGCTTTCCAATTCCAAATGCCTGAGGGTTGTTCATGTGTCTCGTCACAACATCTCTGCTGCTATTGATTTCTTTGGATATAGTCGATATGGATCCGATATTTTTAAAGGCTTCACTTTCGCTATTTTCTACTGTCAGTTACGTACGTTCCATGTGGCTTAATTCTATTGAAATAAAAGCGAATGGAATAATGGAAGGCAAACTTGGAAGGAGTTCAAGGTTTCGAAAGATACTTCACAGGTATTAATGGGTATTTATGTGGTGGTCTTTTCTAACTGTCGTATAAATACTACCCGGTTTGTGATAGATGGTTTGGTGAAGCCTAAGTTGTAACGGGCTGTTTGCCTGTAGTTCCATGCCCCTTTATATGGTTTTCTGTAACGAGTGAATGCTTAGGGGTTGACACGTGAGAAATGCCTACGTCGCACCCTAGAGATGGAGAAGCAGGGTTTTGTATAGTGATCTAGGGCTTTAGTATGACAAGGCGTATTGGTGGCACGCGGCAGTGCCAAGTTCGTCTAATGAGTCACGTGTGCTTTAAAATGGCAAAATTCCAACTGGTGCAAAGTCCCCTACAAGCGTTGACAAAGAAAATCGGAGAATCACTGGGGATAGTTTACTCAGAAAGTGCGAGGTGGGCATGATCAGTAGTCTCTGAGGCACGGAGGGCGCCCAGAAGTGCACATAGATCCAATTCAGTTTTGCACAGACAGCTCGCTTCTGACTACCATAAATGCGGGCGCCATCTCAGAACAGTGACCCTAAATTGCCGAACATAGCGATAAGGGAGGTTAAAAGGATTTGCTCGAAGGTGAAAGTCCCATAGGGATAAGAATAATACACAAAAAGCAAGGACCAACGAGAATGCAGGGTGAAATAAATCAACCCTCATGAAAACAACTATGAAAAGAAAAGGAGAACAAAGAGGCAAAGTCCCATAAAACATCTTCAAAACATCTTAAAATGGAGCATAGTCAGAAGCTCATGTTGAATGCCAGCAAGTATGTGCCCTTGGTAATTTCAGAAATAGCTATAGTCCCAAGTTTTTAAGGGATTGTTGTTATGAGTTCTTGCCGTCAACGCAAGATAAGTATGCAAATTCTTGGAACGTGGGACAAAACCCGAATTCAATCCCAAATTTCTAAACTGCATTGCTTTAATGTATGAAGGTAATAACAGATGGATAGTTTAAGCATGAAAATATTGCTTTATTGAGGTCTATGCACTATTCTAAACTCTATATAAGAGAAAGAAAGTTGCCGCGGACTACAGCGCATCTCTTTCTCTCTTCCTCAACCAACTTAGAGTGGTTCGAGTGTCTAGAAGTACGTCCCCACCAAAGTCTAAATAGAAGACCCTTTTATTTTCTGTGCTTTTGCTTCAATAGTAAGTGCTTACAGACCAGAATTGCTACATCCAGTAGCATCGTCCTCTGACAGTACTACTGTGACGCTGAGTAGTTCTAGGCGCCTGCGTCTGTCGCTGTGATCTGTCGAGAGAGCTTGGCAGACACGGGACGACGAGAGTGGGATTGCGCGGTAGGTTTCTATGGTAGTGGAAGCCTGCCCATCTGTAAGCCGTTCTGCCCACTTGGACCAATGGCGTCCAGTGATTGGTGGACATGGTACTGCCGGGCGGCCGGAGGCGGTAGTGAGTAGGTCTAATAAAGGTCAGCCCGGTCATGCCAGAGAGCGCACAATAGAACGAAACTCAAGTCCACGCCGCCAGTGCAGCACCAACTCTGTGTTTGCCTGCCCCTTGGTCGTTCGACCTGATTCCCTTTCAACCTCGCAACGTCAAAACTACCCAGTTTACAGTGTCCAACCCTACTGACAAAAACGAAACAGCTGACCTGACAACTGACGGTCAGATTAGCAAACCTGACTATACTGAAAGGACTTCGGAGCCAACAATTAATCAGAAAGTGACAAGTCCAACCAGTGACAAAACGACAACTGGCAACCAGCGGTCGTCGGTGGAAACTATTTCGAGTCACTCAGTGGAAAAATCGTCGACGTGTAACAAACAGCCAACTGTTACACGTTTACGTCTCCTCAATCACGCTCTTAATTTCAAAAAGGGCAAAATTTCAAAACCTTTGAAAACAAGGTTACCGAGACCACGCCGTCATCAACAGCTAATCAAACAAGTAACCTTAGGGGTACACGGGAACGAGAATAGGCTTATCCCAGATAACCCCTCATCACCTCAACATCGGTAACAGATCCAGTAACCACTTGGATCGAATTTTGACGGTGTTAAACAAAGATCATTTTGAAGGTGATCCAATTGGTCGACGTCAGCTAACTCATGACAACGTAACTCCCAGCAAGGGTGAAACCTGTAACGTTTGTCACATACCAAAGTCACGCATTGGGTGGTGGACAGATCACAACAGCTCAGCCGATCATTTTCGCTCGTTGATCAGCCAATCAGGATTTGGTGTGGCACGTCATCGTTTACAGCTGGAATTCGTGGATAAGTCCAAGGTGCATTGCTCTTTCTGTACTTTGTGGTGTAAAGGCGTTCTGTCTTACATTCATCACTACCTTACAGAATTTCATCAGCAAAGGGTGTCAGCCTTCTTGGAATATGCCAATGTGGCAACGTTACCAGACGGCTCACGTATTACAAGTGTAAAGAAAATGCCCACGGAAACGGCTGATACTATAAGCCAAGCAATTAAGCAGTTTAAATCTAAGAATCTTTAATTTGGAATAAATTTTTGCATTATTTTGCGTAAAACAGTTGTGAACTAAAATGATCGATCAAAATAATATACCATATAATCAAAATATTCAAGCTATACAAGAACTTCAACAACACGTAAACAATTTACAACACGAAGTGCATAATGCGAATCAAGCCATTATTTCTCTAATGAATTCTAACCAATCTAAATCTACACCAAAAGTAGGTAAACCTGAAAAGCTCTCCGGCAAAGTTGTACGTAGTTGGATAAAGGGCTTAGGTAATATTTTTACTAGCCTGCATCAAGCACCAAGTGATGAACAAAAAATTAAATACGCTGTAAGTTATATGAGCAGTGATGCACTACAGCGGTTGGAACTAATCTCCATTGATGCTGATGAAGTGATATCATACGATACATTTAAATCCGTACTGTTAGAATCCTTTGAGCCTGTTAATAGAGAACTAACAGCTCGCAAAAAACTAAGTGAGTTAAAACATATTTGTAAGTTTAATACTGTACGATCCTAGAACCAAGAATTCACAAAGTGGTTATTAGCAATACCAACCACGAGTATATGAGAAAATTTATTTCATTATAGTCAAAGACTAAAGTAAAGAACCAAAATTAAATAAGCTCTGAACTTACTGATATTCAAGAAGCAATGAAGATTGCCGATGAAATAGATCACATATTCCGTAACGATACCTCGGGAGGAAATCGTTCGGGAAGTAGTAGTTCTGGAAGCAATGAGCCAACGCCAATGCAAATTGGAAATCTTAGTACGAGAAGGATACCCTTCATATCGAAAGAAGAAAAGAAACGATGTTTAGAAGATAAAATTTGTTTCATATGCAAGCAAAATGATAGCATAGCAAGAAATCATTATAAGAGAAATTACGAAGGTAACAAGTCAAAAATCCAAAGAAAGCGCTAATGCCTTCTACATTAGCGCAGCCCAATTAATCTCAACACCCCCCGTACTATTATGATTTACACATGTATAAAGATGGTGTTGTTGATTGCCGAGAGCCGTTGCTCCAATAAACACGCGCGCACGCCCTCGTACGAGCGTGCAAAAGCCTCTCTTGGCGCAACGCCCCCTTTTCATTCACCAAATTCAGCAGCAGCACCAAAGCGTACAGCTTACTGCCTGCTGCTGCATGCTGCCGCATGTTGACTGCTTCTGATGCTGAGCGGCTGGCACTACAGTACATTACTGCAGTGCCAAACACTCAGCAGCGGCACCTGGCTTGCGCGACACGTGGCTGGCATGTTGCACTGCGCCAGTGCTGAACAATGCACAGAGCATATATAATGCACTGGCGCAGTGCAAAAAGCATCTCCCTTGCTGACCGTAACCACTAGTTTGAATCCCATTCAGGCTTGGCCAGTAGAGAGTTTACGAAGTAGATTTTTTTCACATGGCTTGCAAATTTCGTGAAACGTATTACAAGTTTCCGGTCTAAGAGAAAATTTGATTTCCGAGCCAAGTCATTTATTCTCATACAGCCCGAGTTTGTGAAGTTCGCTTCACTTGTATTTTGTTCAATTCGCGGGAATTATTCCCGCGTATATTATATGAGGTTCGTATGTCTGTCCATGAGGAGGCCAGCTCCTTACCCTCACCACTACGCAAACTACTCCTCGCGAAGCCCATACTTGGCACTACTCGCATTCCTTTCCTCTTCGATATGGCTACCCCGCTGCCTTCCTCCCCTGAATCGGTCCCCAACCCCCCTGTGCCTGCTACCATCCAAACGCCGTCTACCGTCACAAGCACACCAACCACGACGCCTAAGACTACCAAGAAAAAACGCATTCGCTTCTCCGCTGCATGGGATCTGTTCCTACTTAAGGCAATCTCTGCAGTGGATGCCCATACCGCGCCGCACGGCGAAATGCAACCAAGATTCGAAGAAGCGCTGCAAATATTTTTGGCTGCAGTCCCGGACTCCTGGCTTGCAACTGTAACGGCACCATCGTGGAAGACCCTTAACGATCGCTTCAAGAAAATTATATCCGAGCATAGGAAGGCTGTCAATTGTAATGCAGTTGCATCAGGTATAATTGAAGTGCGAGGGGAGCGCGAAACTTTATTAGATGACTTGATTCTGGACATAGATGAGTTCGAAGAGCGCCGCCGTACCGAACATGATGAGCGTACAGAGCTAGATAAACGTCTTGTCGCAGCTGGAGCACAAATGCGAGCTCGGGCACTTTCAAGAGAAAGGTCATTGGACCGAGAATCTGGTGAGGAATCGGAGCAAAAGCGGAAAAAGCGCCCACTCATCGTGGATTCTGATGACGAAGAGCAAGATATGATTAGTGATCATATCGCTGCTCGTAGGGAGATTGAGGGGAAAAGGCTGAAGTTGGAAGAGGACAGGTTCTGTTTTGAACAGAGAAGAGAGGAGCGGGAAGAATCGCGTTTGCAGAGGGCACAGGAGTTGGAAGAGAAGCGACTGACGCTGGAAGCGAAACTAATTGATTTGGAAGAAAAAAGGGCTGCTATGGATAGGGAGCAAATGAAGCAATATGCTGCTGAACGCACAGCCACAGCCACTTTAGACGTGCTGGCAGCCCTAGCTAAGAAACTGCAGTGAGATTTGTCTCTTAGGCCTCACCTAGATATTCGGAAAGGGAAGGGGGAGCACAGTTGAAATAGGAAGCACTTTGGCCTCCAGAGTGGAGACACACTTTGAAGTTCCAGAGTAAAGCGGAGGATTTGTACATCAATGCAATCCGTGCTTGGCGAACTTTAAGCTGTCGTTTGTAATCTTGGGAAGACCAGATCTGTTTGAGATCTTTGTACGACCATTCCACACCTTCGCGAACCGCACTCATAGACTTGTTATAAATTGCTTCCTCTGCACAACATCCGACACGAGAGAAGGCAGTTTGCAACCATGGCCTGAGAACGTATGCTGCATCCCCAAATATGCAGTATTGTACATTGTCGATAACCAATGAAGATTGTAGAACACCATCTAATTGACTCTGACGATATAAAGTCATGTCATGACGCTGTCCTACCTCTGGGCCGTACAAGTAAAACACTAGGCCATCAGGAGTAGTGATGGTCTGATATATCAGACAATGCATCCTCTTATGCCCAGAATAGCAGCTTCTCTGATTTGCAGAAGGACCGCCTGGCCGGCTCATTTCTATCTTCGTACAATCGATAAACCCAATACAATTGTCAAGCGGAGCGCCTTTAGACGCAATAGTTTCTGCATATAATCGGGCTCGACTCTCCATTAGGCTTGACTGAAACGTGCTTAACAGATCCCCATGTACTGCAACAAATTTTTCAACTACCTCCCAGAAGACGTCTGACAGTGCTGATGAACGCATACCAAACATCACCTCAACATCCACCCATCTGATTGGAGAAGCTAATCTTCTCAACATTATACATGTAGCAGCCACAGGATCACAAACGTATCCTGAACGCTTTGTTCTTCTAGAATTCCAGCCTGTAAGCGCGATGATAGCGCCAAGATCTTGTTTTCGAAATCGGAAGTTCCATAGGGATTGTTCATCACTAAACACGTTCACATTAAATGACGTGACGCTGATGTGTCTAGATCGACGTTGAATGAGACGAACGTCTCTTGCAACCCGTCGGTATCGCTTCTGCAGACGTAACAAAACCTCATCTTCGGCTCCAGCAAGCAACGCGAGACTAGTTATGCGTGAGCGCTTTTGTTTGCGGCGGATAGCCGCTCCGATTTGATAGTCCTTCTGCTTCATGGCACGGACGAAGTGCCACTGAAGGATGGACTGTAGGGAACATGGGGATTGTCAGAGGAAACAGAATAAAATTCTGGCTCGTACTCACATTGTGTGAGTACGAGCTAGCAGAACCAGAACGGTTGACGTTGTGAAGTCATATTTGATCGTAAACTTGCATGACACAAATATGACCTGAAATTTCTGTTTAGATTTATGAGTCATATTTGAAGTCATGTGAAAAAAAAAATACTTTCGTAAACTCTCTAATAGCGCAGTGTCGTAACTTTTTGCTACTTTGGGCACTGTTGCTGGCCTGGGACCTACCCAAGGCCGAGCTCGTGTGCAGGTCGCCACAAGAGTAACCCACTTAGTACCACGGATGTGGGAAAGGTCAGGTACTTCTTTGTGGTATACTGGTCGTTTGACGGCGATCAGGAAGTCTGAGGGCTTGCCGGACTTAGTACCAGCTTGCTGTGCAGGGTCCGGGGTGGCTGCCGTGTCGTACCTCTTGGGGCCGGAAACCACACTTCAGTGTGTGAGTAAACGCTGACCAATCCTTACAACTGGACGCGTGTTTAACATCAAACGGCTTGAAAACCGGCTGGGCACATTCCGCCCGTCATAATCCAACAGGAGTGTGTCGAGAGTCCCTGTTCTGCACACGACATCATCGGGTAAGTATAAATCTTGCGGTAATTATTTTTAATTGCTCATGCGACTAGGTCCGGTGGGTGCAAAGCAACAAACTACAACTATTTATTCACTTTCAAATTTGTGTTATATTGGAAATTATTCTGGAACCCTGCCAAAGTTTTTGACCGTTTAGAAAATTAGATTTGATTGTTTCTCTTTCTGTAAACTAAAATGACGCGAGAAGGTCCACGTCCCAACTCTGGTATAGCCAGACCGAGCTCTGGAGGTGCCAGAGCCAATTTTGGAGGTGCCAAAGAGAATTCGGGAGGTGCCAGAGCGAATTCTGGAGGTGCTAGGGCAAATGCAGGAGGTGCCACGGCAAATTCTGGAGGCGCGAGAGCAAACTTGGGAGGGGTCAGATCGAATTCTGGAGGCGCCAGAGCAAATTCGGGAGGGGCCAGGGTGAGCTCAGGCGCAGCAAAGCGAGGAGCTGGACGACCTCGACGATTGCCAGTTCCTCCCGCTCCAGATTAGATGCTGGTACATGAGAGCGGAGTGCATGTGCCAGGACCCATTGTTCTGGTCGTGGAAGACGACCAAATTACCCCTGCATCTACGTGCGTCACTGGGGCAAATGGTTCCGGGCCCACATCATGACCAACTTCATCTCCTGTGCCTCCATCTCTCCCACCAATGCCTGCGCCTGCTTCCAATGATGAGGGCAACACAACCGTGGAGACAAACAGGCTTCCTCTGTCGCAAGTTGAAGAAGAAGAACAGATGCCAGTTCCGATGGAAGTGGAAAAGGGCGACATCAATCCTGCTCCCTCTCAGCGGCTGCAGCAGCCTTCTCCGCTGCAAGTTGAAGAAGAACAACAGATGCCCATTCCGATGGAATTGGAAGAGAATGAGAGCACTCCCACCCCCTCACAGCCTGCACAGCAACCTGCTCTGCCACAAGCCGAACAATAAGAAGAGCAGATGTCAGTTCCCATGGAATTTGAAGAAGATGAGATCACTCCTTCCCCTTACAACCGCCACAGCAGCAGGCGTAGCAGCTGCAGCACCCACAGCAGCAGCTTGATACGAAGACCATGCAGTATGCTGGACGTCCGGATCGAGGACTGTATCGCGTGTACTATGCGTGGGATACCGTGGCAGATGAAGCTTGGAATGATCCAGCCATCCGTGTAAGCGTTCCAGAGTTCGAGACGCTTTCCACTTTGCATCAAATTCGATGCGGAAGATGCAGCGAGCACGCACACACGCTCTCCTTCTGCCCGTACGTGGACTGGATATTGAGAATTCATAGCTGCAAGTACTGCGGATGCGTTTTGCTTGATAAAGAGACCAATGGAGTGTGGTGTATAATGAAAAGAATGTCAGGATGGGGCATCACGTTCCGCAGAAGGCACAGCAGCGAGTTGTTTCGCAGTCTTTATAGCTTGAGATCCTTTCATAGCCATTTCCTCAACATGAAAACGCTCTTCGCGACGACGCAAGCGTTCATGGACATGTCGTATGTGACGGGAGGCCGTCCCTCCTTTCTCAGACTTGAGGGCAACGCCGATCTCGCTCTTTCCACGCAGAATCAGAACAACACGCGCTACATCTTTCTGTGTGCTACCGGTCCGCCTTGGTTGGATCCATCTCACTATGCACGTGCCAATCTGCGTGTGTTCATTGGGGACATCAACGTAAGGGACATCGTACCCAAGTTGTACGATGTGATTGAGCTGAAGCCAAACGTTGTGCGGGAACGTTACCGATCCATGCTTAACACGCAACAACAACAGCAACAACAACATCAAAATGCGGAGACCGCCTTGGATATCAGCGTGCAAGCAGCGGAACAAGGAGTAGTCGTACGTGGATATGATGGAACAAGGAGTAGTCGTACGTGGATACGATGGGACAAAGAGTAGTCGTACGTGGATACGATCGAACCCGAAGTGCTACAGTCAGTGCTCCCCATGCAGGTGCTGGCTCTCTGCCTGAAGATGTTCCTGGTGGGGGGCCATCCATGATGGGAAAGCTCGTGGTTGATCCGACTGGCCTGTACCGAGTGGAGTCTCAAGTACCGCGCTTCGTAGAAGGAACGGTTACCGAAGAGCATAGTGCAGTGACGACTGCTGCTGCTGATGGAGCAGGGGCGATTGCGATTGCCGCAAACAATGAGCATGTGCGGTACTGACTTCTAGAACTGGCATCCAAACTTGCAGAGAAGGGCACTTTCCCTCTTCTCTACCAATACGGTGATCAGCACGAACCGTTTGAAATCGGCGTGTTTCGGGATGCAATAAACTCCATACAGCAAAGCTCAGGTCTCAGCATCAACGAGTGGAAGCGACGAAAGCTCACCTGGGCTGAGAACACGAAGCGACGTCCGTACTCAGACAAAATCTTTCTAAACAGTGGACCATTGATATATATGTGGATGCTCTGCACGCATACAAATATTGAGGACGTGCGACTACGTTTCCTGAAGAGAGAATACCAGGCACGTATTGTACAAGAGCAAGAGATCCAGCAAGCACAACAGCAATCAGGTCATGTGTCACCATCACAGTTCGCACAAATGGGACGCATATTTCTGCCCAATAACTCGGTCAACTCAGCAGCGTACTGGACGAAAAAGCGCATGGATGTACAGGTGATCGTAGTACGGAGAAGACCGCCTTCTCTGTTCATTGCAATCACCATGAACATCTGGCAAGAGGATATCAAGCGACTTGGGATGGACAACACTAATCGTGGCGCATTTACGGCACAGAGTAGCCGCCCTTGACCATTTGACGCACCGATTCTGATTGCAAGGGTGTACATCCAGTACCCAAATGACTTCATGAAGGACTTGAAGAAGAACTTGGAGCACATTTGTGGAATGAAGTGCCTCGGGCTTGCATCAAATCCCTAGTTTCAAGAGCGCATTGTGCCTCATCACCACATGCTCGTGTGGCTCGAAGAGCTGATTCGTGCAGAACTTCCACTTCCAAGCCAAGACGACGCGTTGCGTTCCCTCATTCATTCCATGCACAGGCACCGCCACTCCATCTATTGTCAGAATGGCGCTGGGCGCTGCAAGTTTGGATACGACAGAAACATGATTGTGCCAAAGAGGTACATTGAAGATGGCACGAATCGCGTGATCTACCGCAGACGAAGGCAACAAGACCTCAGGATTGTGCCGTACAACCTTACTCTGACCAAAAAGTACCGCTCTCATATCAACGTAGAACTCACGCAAGGAGGGGGCGCAGTGGCTTATCTGATGAAGTACGAGTTCAAGCAGCCCAAAGCTCAGGACTTAGTGCTCAATGGGAGTGGTGCTAACGAAACAGGGACACAGAACGAACAGCAACAAGTGCTACAGGTGCAGAACGACATTCGAGCATTCATGCGAGCGCGTGTGGTGGGCGCCGTCAACGCAGCTTGGAGAATTTTCGAGTTTCAACATGTTCACTTCGTACCATAAGTAAAGCAACTGGCCATTCACTTGGAAGGAGAGCAAAAGTTTCTGCTCAGAGGTCCAAATCAAATCCATTCCGCATCGCAGCCGTCTACGTTGGAGAGAAACTTTGCAGGGCCCGAAGCATATGTGAACCTCGACTACCTTGCGTACTTTGAAAAGGTGGGATTGTATGGCACTCTTCCTGCCCGTGTGCTCAACCAATATGACGAAGACAGCACTCAGATGCCCACAGACGACTGCGATCCGCCCATGTACGTGGTAGAGCGCACGGAAGACGAGCAGTGCGTCGCAAGGATCAGAGGTGTTACACCGTAGGACATTGAGGTATTTGCTCTGCGCTTCCTGCTTATAAATCACGCCCCGAGCTCTTATGAAGACGCAAGGACTTTCAATGAACAGTAGTATGAAACTTATCGTGAAACCGCAATTTCAATCGGACTGCTCGTGGAAGGATCTGAGTTTGATATTGTATTTCAAGAAGCTGTGCATATCTTCAGCACGCCCTCTGAGCTACGAAGTCTGGTTGTCACACTATACCAACAAGACGCAGACCCAGAGAAAATGGCCGTCGAAAACTGGGAGGCGCTTTGTCACGACACATATACAGGAGATGAGCAGCATCGAAAGCAAGGAATGTATCGACGTGTGGTGGAGATCTCAGACCTGTACGGTGGCTGACTGCTTCGCTATCACAGATTCTTTTCTCAACACCTACAGCAGGATCATGCAGCATTGACTGAAGGGAAGCGAGCTACAATAACTCGAGAGGCGCGAGTGCTACGAAATGCGTCAAAGTTGCAGTCAAGGCTACAATAACTCGAGAGGCGCGAGTGCTACGAAATGCGTCAAAGTTGCAGTCAAGGTACGCCACCCTAAAACCTCGCCAAAACCAAGTCATTGACACTTTCATTGCCGCATTGCAACAATGGCAGGCGCTGCAAGAGCAAGCAAGCACTCCTGGAAACGTGTTATTTGTGCAACGATCCGTAGGAACCGGAAAGAGATACTTGCTCAACCTCCTTCGTGATATCGCTGATTCGGAAGGAATGCTCGCCGAAATTACTGCTACAACAGGCATTGCAGCATCTTTGTACGAGAGTGGCTGCAATTTACATAGCCTGCTCGGACTGGTTGTAGCTGACAAGGACAGTACAAGCGGCACTACACCCACTTTGTCAAAGTAAGGTCCCCGATCTCAACGGGCCGAACTGCTACGCGAAATCCAACTGCTCTTCTTGGATGAGGCGTCCATGCTCCCACGAAAGGTCTTTGAACTCATGGAGGCCTTGCTCGAAGTTCTTTACTGCAGCGGAATGGAAAACCCGCCTCCGTTTGCTGGCTTGACCATCGTTCTGTCCGATGACTACTCCCAGCTGCTTCCGGTTGTGCCGCAGGTGTACATGGAGGCCGAGCTAAGTACAAATGTGAGACGAGTGCACACAAAGGTTCTCAACGAATTGTGCTGTGGAAGAATGGTCTGTGGATATTATGCTCGGTTCAAGTACTGTACCTCACCGAACAAGTACGCCAAGCCGATGATCCGGCATTTCCGTCGTTTTTACGTTCCATTGCACGCACCAAAATATCCAACAACGCTCCACTACCCTCTCGGATCTATCAGTGGAATGAAAAATGCTTACCAATTCCTGTGGAAGTGGTTTACAACACGGCGCAAGGAGGATGTGGATCTCAGCAAAATGCCCATTGCGTCCACAAACCAGTTGGTCGACGAACACAATGCGGCAGCGCTGGATCTGTTTCCGTGTGAACGCTCCACTCTTCTGTCAGCTACGACGGTACAACCTGACGGCGGACAATACTCAGAGCCCAACGTCACCAATACTTTTGTTCCCGAGTTTCCATATAAGTATGCGCCTACCGGAGTATCACCTCATAACTTGGAATTGAAGATTATTGTTCCAGTTATGGCCATTTGGAACATGCTGCATCCTTCTGTGGTCAATGGAAAGCTGTTCGTAGTCGTGCGTGTCGATCAGTTTACGAAGCAGGTAGCTCGATTCGACAAGAACGGAGAGGTGCTGGAACGACAGCTCCTGCATCGTATCGACTTCGAGTTTTCTTTCGCAGACATTCGCATGATTCGAAGGCAGTTCCCCATTCGTCTCGCGTTTGCAGCTACCGTTCACAATAGACAGGGAAAGTCGTTCGATGTCTTGGTTGTAGATGTGCAATCCAACCTCTTCTGCGCCGGTCTGTTGTATGTCGCATTGTCGCGCGTTCGAAGGAATGACCATGTGCTGCTTCCGCATGACCTGCACCTTACATCCGCGAATGCGGACACAATTCATTCCATGCCCGTGCCGATCGCAAACCCAGCGCTGTCTGAAGCAATTCAGTTCTGCATCCCTCCACAACCGTAATCATATATCTTGCGTTCTTCATTCATTGAATTAAACGACTTGCTTTTCTGTTTTTGCTTTCTCCACCCTTTTTTCTTCTCACCGCTGTTTATCACTCCTCCACTGCGGCACAGAGTGCCACACGCGGCCGAAGGCCATTTCCTCTTGTCAACTCATAATGATTACCTACATCGTCAAAAGCACAGAAAGAGAATTCAGGATAGGATTTCTATCCACCATAAAGAAAATAAAACTATGAAGATATGGCCATTTTCCCCAGTTAGAGAAAGGAAGTCTGAGAGATAAATAATAAGTTACTAATCTTCAATGGAGAACTAAAAAGTTTAAAGCCTTATAAGTGTAAAGTCTTAGTAGACAGTAGCTGTGAGGAGATTATAATCTCAAAAGAGTTTGCAGAGAAGTTAAATCTGAAAGTTAATAAGTCGGAGTTAAAAGCAGAATTGGGGGATGGCACTCTCGTTTCTATGAACGGGAGTTCAAGTGTGCTAACTCTAAAGAATAATTGAAGTTTGATATGACATTAATCCGTATATGATAGATTTTATACTGTATGACATAATCCTTGGCAAGTCATGGTTATCAGGGAGAAATCCACTTATCGATTGGAAGTCAAATCGCATGCTCATTAACTTAGAAGGTAAGCAAGTTATTCTGGACACAGAATCTGGTAGGTATGAGGCCATATACCCACCGACATTACTACTCACCAGTAAGCAATTCGTGAGGCTTGTAAGGAAAAGTAAATCCATGATATATCATGTTGTTGTGAAGGCAATTCCAGACAAGTCCAAGTCTGGGCCTAAAGTGAAGTTAAAGTCTACACAAAGTTTTATGTTAAAGTCAAAGAGTGAATCAAATTTGATTAAGAGTACAAGCAACATTGAGTTAAAACAGCTGTTAAAAGATTATGAAGATATTCTTCCAGAGAAGCGGCCAAGAGAGTTACCTCCTCATAGAGAAGTTGAAAAGAGAAAAGTTCTCGAAGAAGGAGCAAAACCTAAAATGGGAACAATTTATAAGTTGTCAAATGTGGAACTACAAGAAATGAAAAGACAGCTTGCAGACCTATTAGCTTGTGGTTTCATAAGACCAAGTATAAGCACTTGGCGAAGCCCCGTTCTTTTTTTAAAAAGAAAGATGGAGGACTAAGAATATGTATTGATTGTCGTGCTCTCAATAAGCAGACGATTAAAAAATTAAGTACCATTACCAAGAATTGATGAAATTTGAGACCTGGTGGTGTAGAGCAAAATCCGGCCGCGGGAAGTGCACCTCAAGGTGTTCGAAGCATTGTCCTCACGAGAGCTAAGCTAATGAACAGACCCGTCTGTCCCGCCCAAACTTGGGGCGTAACTCCCAGGGGGATTCAAGAATAACCAACCCACAGAGGTTGTGGACCAGGATTGGGATTTGGTGCCGGATTCGGTGTATCCAGTATAAGACTCCGAAAGCAGAAAAGCATCCAGCAAAAAAAAGGGGACGAGGGTCGTGCACACGCAGGCCACAGACCCGAAGAAACCAGGGGAAAAAAAAGAAATATCCCAATACAGGGGCGGAAACCTGTCCTCGAAGGGATACACAAACAATAATAACAATATAGTTAGAAGCACCACGGGCAATGTGATACAGATGACCTGAGCGTTCCCAAGGGGACACGTAAATGGAAACCACTCGTGGATACTCTCCGCGAGGTGTCGTAACACGACGAGGGCAATTGTAGTTAGAGCCACACTTCGTTAAGTTTACTTTGGACTCGCGACCACGAGGTCACTCGCCCCTAAATAAAGTTCACTAGAACTACCAAAAATAATTAAATAACTTAGTGCAAACCTTGTACGGGCCATACACGTGGAGACCCCAGTGTCAGGGCCAAAGTGAAAACTAAGTGATAAAATTCCGAAATCGGAGCCAGAAATTCCCACGCGTACCACGCGTTACGGCCAGGGTATCTTTGATCACCTCTTGTAATGACCCATCCACCGCTCCAGCATTCTAGCGCAGGGCTACCTATTAGGTTACCCACTTATGATCACGGCACACCGACGGCGGCTGGGTGGTTAAATAACCCAGCCGTGTGCCAGGATGCCCATCAACAGGAGAGGTAGTCTTGCGTTTCTCTGACCGCCCACCCGCCCTACATTCGCGGCTGCGCTGGCAGCCATTTCCGTTTCTGTAGTATTCCTTAGCCTTACGCATACAGCAGTATGCTGCACTTTTACTCATATGGTTAGCTCCTTGTAAAATTTGTGTTCGAGGCAATTCAGCGCAGTGGGTCAGGATTAGACCCATACAGAGCTATTCATAACCAACCCATCAGGGTGTCATCCCCTTGCAAGGGGCCATCCTGACACACCTCTTCCTAGGGAAACCTCATATAATGAGCAGCACTAACCCAATGGGAATCAACCTCATATGACTAGGATCTTCATTAAGTCCGCCAAAAAGGCGTTGCTCCACAAGTGGGAGGAGCAAAAGTGTTCTCAGCCCTTCATCTCAGATCTGGATATAATCAAATAAGATTGAGAGAAGGTGATATAGAGAAGACAGCCTTCCGAACTAGATATGGTCAGTTTGAATATCTAGTTACACCGTTTGGTCTTACTGGAGCTCCTAGATGGTTCCAAACATACATGAATATTCTATTCAGGAAACATCTTGACGAGTTCGTATTATTATATCTAGATGATATACTAATATATATCAAAACCACAGAAGAGCATCTCAGACATCTCTGAAAAGCATTTGAGATTCTAATAAAAAATTAGTTATATGTCAAAATATCAAAATGTAAGTATATGGAAAAATAAATCGAGTATTTTGGACATATTAGTACAACAGAAGGAGTTAAATTCAGTCTACAAAAAACAGAAGCCAGATTGAGTTGGGAAATTCCAAAGAGTATAACAGAGCTTCAAAGCTTTTTAGGATTGTGTAGTTACTACAGATGGTTTGTGAAGGATTTTTCAAAAATTGCTTCACACCTCACAGACTTAAATAAGAAAACGAATCCTTTTTCATGGATTTCAAAAGAAAATGATTCGTTTGAACAAATGAAAGATCCATTAAGTCATACGCCAGCTCTAAGATGTGCAGATCCCTCACTACCTTATGAGTTAACTGCATACGCATCTCAGACAGGAATTGGTGAAGTATTATCACAAACAGAAAATGAACTAAGTAGACCCGTTGCTTTTGCTTCAAGAAAATTATCTGCAACTGAGCAAGGCTACTCTACGCATGAAAGAGAGTTACTCGCTATTGTGTATGCATTAGAAACATGCAGATTGTATTTACATGCAGCCAAATTCATAATATATACTGATCACCATCCTTTAAAATATTTTGAAAAGCAAAAGAGTTTTTCAAGAAAACAAGCAAGATGGGTTGAGTTTATGTAAGAAGTTGATGAAGTGCAACGCCCTCAGGAAGGGATTCCTGGTACTTGATCGTTTTCCCGATATTATCGGTTGTGTAGTGTGTATATGAACTACGCCCCACAATGGTGGGTATGGACACGTGGGACACGGTTTTGGGTCAATTGGCGGTTGGCCACAGTAGTGGATGTTGCCACGAAATGTGGAGTATTTTAGTTAATATTATTTATTATTTTCACACCCATTTCTGGGAAGCTAGTACTTAGTGCGACGGCGCACTGCCGCCACACCAGTAAACCTTCCCCAACAAGGGACCCCAACCTGGGGAATTGGCTCTAGTTGTTACCGCTTGCGCGCCTGCTCTACTCCTCCTTGGAGGGAAACGCCGTGAACCACGGGACATCTAACCCCCTTGCACATCTAAAGGGACCCATCACTGGGAGTATAATTGTTCCAATTGCATTGGTGTTTCGCCCTGTATAGGGAGTCCTGTCCACCGGCATCGCCGTATCTGTTCGTCGCTCTTGCGACTCACTTCGTCCTCTCTTCCTCCTCTTCGCCCTTCCTTCTTCCCCTTTTTAGGGTAGCACCTCCCGCTATCCGCGGCCCTCGTGTGCGCATCCGCTCACACACCCCCACTCACGTGGAAACATACCTCTACTGAGGATCACACCCCGCTCACGCGGATACCGATTCTTCGCCTTCACCTCCCTGCGCAAGTCGCGACAGGTGTCCCTGGTCTTACAAACCGGCTTCGCCGTGACACCTGTGGGAGGGCTCTACCCAACTGGGTTCACCTTGTGAGAGGAAGATCCCGAACTTCTTTCGGTGTTTTTCCCCTTTGGGGCATTGCACCACAAAGTGGTCTCCCGACCTAGAATCCGTTTTTGTTTTCCCTCTTTCGAGGTTTGTTTTTATATACCGGAAGTTCCGTGATCGTTTGCCTTCGTAACGGTATTTTCTCATGTCGAGAAATCCCTCCGATGCGGAGCCAGTGGTTACGCGTAGTCGCTCCCGCGACAACGCGGACACTTCCGAAGTTCGGTTCGTACCCCGTATCCCTATACGGTCAAGTTCCAGCCGTACTGGCGCCGCCTCATCGCGGAATGATACCCCCGACCGGGAACCCCGGAACCTCCTTTTGCCCTCGTTATCACCCCCGCAGGGGAATGCAGCATCGAGTCCGGCTGTTGCCGCAGTGCCCCAGGCACACCGACCCGCTCCCGCTGTCGCGGCTTCAAACCCCGGTGGAATGGGCGATAACAACCCCCAGGGGACTCCCCTGGAATCCCAGGTCCGCGCTCTGTGGACCGCCCATGACACCCTTGTAGGGGAACTAAAATCCCTCCAAGAGGTGGTCTCGGCAACCCCCGTAAAGGAGGTCGCCGAGGAACTCCGTATTTTACGGTCTGACGTCAACTCCGTGTTGGAGAGTTTGGGACAACCCGCCACCTTCATCGAAGGAGTTGGAGCCCGATTTGATCGGATTGGTGCCCGCCTGGAGACGCTGGAGCAGTTCGTCCTCATGGACAAACCATCCCCGGATGATCCGGTAAACGAGGCATCGCACCACGACCAGCTTGCTGGGAAGAAGAAACGCCGTCATCGACGGAAACACCACCGAAAATATTCGGACTCCGATTCTTCGACATCGTCGGACTCATCCCGAAACCATTCGGTTAGCTCGAGCTCCTCGGACTCTGACTCGGAGGACGAGAAGCGAGGCTATTCCTCCCGCTCGAAGCGGTCATCGGCCACTGAAGGTGTGGTCTGAACCCGCCAGAAGGGGAGAAGACACCCCGGTCTTCGGGAATTGAAACCGACAAACCCGGATTACCGGAAGCTTTTATCATACCGGTACTACCGGCTCGAAGACTCGTCACTTGGACGTACGCCCCGTGGTACGGGAAAGGTGCGAGAATGCATTAAACGAATGCAGCTCTCGCTCCGCAACCAGTATTTTACTGGAGAGGACCCAGTCCTAGTACTGGATTTCCTATCCCACTTTGTAGCGGAGGCCGATATCCTCGGTATGAATGAGGGACAAGCCTATTTGGCTTTAGCGTATTTCTTACGGGGAATGGCGGAGGACCAATACAACTCTGTCAGAGGATCTTCTCGTGCCTCCGAGGGAGGAGTTACTTGCTGGCCGAAGGCTGTGCAGTATCTTCTGCGCTCCTACGCCACAAACACCGCTATTCAGCGGGCTATCCTCGCTTTGCGAGATACACGCCAGCGTGCTGGAGAGACAGAGACCGATTACTCGGTGCGCTTTAACAAGGCTTTCCACAGATGTGGTAACGTATACCCCGCTGGGGAGCGTAGTACCATGTTCATCGATGGTCTTGAACCGGCAATCCGGAGTTTAGTTACCCGTTATCGGGAGGACAAGCGGAGGATCACCTATCTCGAGCTGGTCCAACACGCTCGAGCGGAAGGTGATGCACTTCGTGCAAGAACTCCGAACAATCAGTCTAAATCCGCCAAGCCGTTGTTGCTAGAAAGCGAAGCTTCCTCACTCCCGCTCACTGCGGATGGGAACCCTGAACAGGGATTTGATACCGTGCATTTAGTGCAGGAGGATGGTGTGTCGATACCGACCAGTGATTTACCGTCAACGACGGAGATGACCCATGATACGGGAACAGAAGATCCCGTTCTATACGGTGGTAACAGTCGGGTTCAACCCAACGACTCCCGTTTTCAAACGGTCAATCCCGTTATCAACGGCCTGGATGGACTGACACCCGCCCTGCGGTTCGCTTCTCCGATACTCGGAATAATAATCCGCGTGTCGCGGTATTGGCTCTGATTTGCCACCTGTGCTATGCCCATGGCCATACCTCACCTCAGTGTATTTGTTCACTGAAGGATATGGCCAAGGTAGTGGCAAATTATGAGGCCCTCACTCCAGAGGAGAAACGTTCCGTCCCGACGGCTTCCTACCTCCGTGCTAAAACGGACTTTTCCCATGCCCTACCACAGACCCCGCGTGCGCGGCAAGCTTCATACACCCCGATTCGGGAGATCACGCAACCATCCGTTGCAACCCCCGCTTATGCGGATAGAAACCCCCGTCAACGGGATGAAGCACTCGTTGTCGAGGAAACCAACCCACCGCCGAAGGCGGAAAACTAACTGAGGGAGTCTCCCCTTTGGGAGAGGCGTCCTCAAGAACGAGGCTGTTGGGGCCCGAGGCGTCCTCGCCTCGCTCCCCGGTGAAAGTCCTCTCGAGGAAAGACACCGCTGACGCGGACTCTGCGCACCTCGGTGTGTTGCGTCGCCCGTGGATACGGAGTAAAAATCCCCGGATTCCCGGTAGAGTCTTGGTCTTGGCCAAGCGCAATTATAAGGTCTATGCCGACCTTGGCCTTGATCCCCAGTTTATGGTGAGGTTTCTCACCGTCCTGGATACAGGTGCAGGCCCCAACTTTGTTGTGGAATCATTGTTACCCCCGCTTGTGCGGTCTCGTATCCGCTCTGACGCGGTCCCCGACATTTCGGATGCGAACAACAATCCGTTACAAACGGTGGGCACAGTGGACCTCGTCGTGAGACTTGGTACCTCTGTGGTGAAGTTGGACTTCATCGTTTGCCGTTCATTGGCAGCACCAGTCATACTGGGATGTGATTACTGCGACAGATTCGTCGACGCAATCAGGCCCCGCCTCAGGCGTGTAGAACTTGACGACGGATCGTCGGTTCCGATTGTTCGCCGCCCGCTAAAGCGGTCCTCTCGGAAACAAGTTCCGCTCCCTGCTGCGCAGGAACCACCGCCCGCGTCCCGCGAGTCCACCAAGCTCCGCGTCGCTGCCTCGGTTTCTATACCGGCTGAGTCCCAAGTCTGGGTGCAGGTAAATTCCCGTCAACACGGTCTTCGGGTTATACAACCCCTCGCCTCGTTGTACGAGAAATCCCGGCTGGCGCTGGCTAATGGAATTGTCTCCATTTCCCCGGATGTTCCTTTCCGGATATTGGTTGCCAACCTTGGCAAACACCCCCAGTATCTGGTCAAACACCAAGTAATTGGGAGTGTAACCCCCCATCCTATGGGAATGCTGCCAACAAAGATGACAGCCGCAGATGTACTCGGTGTTACCACCTCTTCTGAGGAGTTCACCCCGCCGTCCGAAGACGTCAAGTCTAAGGAGGGGGAGGAAACCGCTACTTCAGCGTCGAAAATACCGAGTAACTCGGAATTGCGAACCACACCTGTTCCACAGGACAATGCTCCATCAAGCAACGACCGGATTGATCCGGAAAAGGCACTTGAAGCGCTGGACTTCAGCCACGTGCCAGAGTCGCACTGCGACAAACTCCGTACCATGTTACGGGAATTCACCACAATGTGGGATGGCTCGCTTGGCGAGATTAACGCAACGGAACACTGGATCGATTCAATCCCCGGTGCGCGACCGGTTGCACAACCCCCTTACAGGGCAGGTCCGAAAGCTCGGGAAGAGGAGCAGTCCCAAGTGGACAAGATGCTCCGCGCAGGTGTGATTGAGCCCGCTCAATCACCCTGGGCATCCCCAGTTGTACTGGCTTTAAAGGCCGACGGAACCTGGAGGTTCTGTGTCGACTACCGCCGGCTCAATGCCGTGACCGTTAGGGACACGTACCCTATCCCTCGTATGGACGAGTGCATTGACTCCCTTGGAGACGCCACCGTTTTTACGGCCCTTGATGCCAATTGGGGATATTGGCAAGTACCTGTCAGACAGGAGGATCGCGATAAAACCGCATTCACCTGCCACGCAGGAACGTACTGCTTCAAGCGGATGCCATTTGGGTTAAACAACGCCCCCGCCACCTTTCAGCGTGCAGTAGATATTCTACTCAACCGCTTTAAGTGGCGGAGTTGTCTGGTCTACCTTGATGATATTATCATCTTCTACAACTCGTTGGACGACCATCTCACTCACGTCCGAGACGTGCTGACCGTACTCCGCGATGCGGGAATTACCCTCAAGTTGAGGAAATGCGAGTTTTTCACAGATACTGTGAAGTATCTGGGTCACATTATCCGTCCTGGACGGTTAGCGATCGAGAAAGCTCGAGTCAAACCCCTCGTTGAGGCAAAAGAGCCCCGTACTCAAACGGAACTGCGCTCCTTTTTGCGGCTGGTCAACGTCTATCGACGGTTTATCCCGAACTTTTCGGATACCGCGGCGCCCCTGAACGCGTTGTTGCGAAAGGGGAACCCCCCAAAACTGGGAACATTTACGCCCGAGCAATCGGAAGCTTTCAACTCCTTGAAGGAGGCTGTCACATCAGCACCAATCCTACATCTCCCAAAACTTGGGTTGCCATACTCCGTAGATACGGACTCGAGCAATTACCAAGTCGGGTGTGCTCTTTTTCAAACCACCCCGAGGGGGAACGACATCCAATTGGTTATTGGTCACGTTCGCTCAATGTTCATGAGCGGAACTACTCCGTATCGGAGAAAGAGTGCCTCGCCATCCTATGGGCGATGACCACTCTGCACCCCTACCTTATGGGAGTTCACTTCACCATGCACACGGATCATTCCTCATTGAGGTGGTTAATGAATATCTCCGACCCGTCGGGACGCCTCAAGCGCTGGAGACTCCGCCTCGCGGAATATGACTCTCAAGTCATTTATAAAAAGGGCGCACAGAACACCCAGGCCGACGCTTTGTCGCGGTTACCCACAAGTGGGGAAGCACTCCCAATGGAGGATGATGAAGTCCCATGTTTCATGGCCATGGACCCGGATGATCCGGAATGTGCCGTCGAGGCTGGGCCAGAAAACTGGGACGAGGATGCTCACTTTGACGAACTACTCGCATCGCGAGATGAATCTGAGAACCCGTTACCGGGAAACTTTGTACCGGTATCACCGGAAGAAATGATCCGAGAACAATTCGGCAACCCATTCTGTACGAGGATTCGTGCCCGTATCAACGGTGGTGAAGATCTCCCTTTCGGGGTAAACGACAAAGGCTACCTCGTAAGGAAGGTCTAAGCCCACCCACAGATTGTGGTACCACATTCCCTGCAATCGCGGGTGTTACATCTATCACACTACGCCCCCATTGGAGGTCACCCAGGTGGGAGGAAACTCTACCTAACCCTGCGAAGGGATTTCTATTGGCCCGCAATGGTGGTGGATTGCTACGCAACTGTGCGGTTTTGTAGCGAATGCGCGAAGAATCGCGTCAAACTCCGCAAAAATGCGAAGAAGATGAAACTATTCCCCGCAAGGGCGCCGCTCGAGTTTATCGCGATCGATATTCTCGGACCATTACTCACCACGAAACGTGGAAACAAGTTTCTTCTTGTTATTACCGACCGCTTTTCTAAGGTGGTACGGACTGTCCCTCTTCGGAGGATAACCGCTCTCACGGTGGCCCAGGCTCTGGTGACGCACTGGATTTTCGTCTACGGTCCCCCCGTGGAGGTGCTCTCCGATAACGGGAAACAGTTCGTGAGCAAGTTCTTCCAGGATGTTTGTCGCATCCTGGATGTCAAGAACTTGTTCACGACTACCTACCACCCCCAGTGTAATGGGCAAGTTGAACGGTTTAACCGGACGTTACTCGCGGCGTTACGTTCCTACGTCGCAGACCACCCAAAGAACTGGGACATGTACGCTGATGCGGTAACCTACGCGTACAATACGCAGGTACACCGGACTACCGGAGTTTCGCCATTCGAGTTGGTTGTATCTATAACACCCCTGCCTGTGGCGCTGGAACCCCAAGCTACCTTGGAAAATTTCGCATCTGTCGGTATCTACCGGCAGAAATGGAAGCAATGGCTTTCCAAGCTGGTCCCCGCTGCGCGGAAGTCTATGGCACGGGCCCAAGCCGCTTACAAGCGGGATTTTGACGCTCGCTTGCGAGGAAAGACCCCCCGATTCGGGCAAATAACTACGTCTTCATCAAGAAGGAGTACTACAACCCGGAACGGGAGATGCGTCACAAACTCTCGCCTGTGGCGGACGGACCCTTCAAGGTCATCTCTGTTAACACCGACACTGTCGTGGTAGAGATGGGCGACAGGCACGAACGGATTTCCCGTGATCGTGTTGTCCTTGCCCCTCCTCCCTCGTCAGAGGTAGTTCTGGATCCAGGCAACCCCGTTTCTACGGACTCTGCAACACCGGAATCCTCCGGGAGTACTAGGCCTACGGTACTACCACACCCCAGCCGGGGACTCTCAGACCTACCGACTCTGTCGGACTCACCGGCTCAGCCGGGTAATTCGGGCCTCTCAGCGCCCGCCCCTACCACGTCTGCTCCACTGGCGCGCATTTATACCCGCCAGGCGGGGAATGTTATCCCTTATCCCGCCGCTCCGTCTAAGAAGGGGGAGGAGAACACTCGTTTTCGCAACGCTGCGGGGAAGAACCGAGGAACTCGGAAAAAGCGCACGCCATCGCACGCTCGAAACCGGCCATCCCGGACGCTGCTCCTCCGCGTGGAGACGGTGCACCGCACTTAGCGGCCAAGCCCCTGAAAAGGGTGTCATCGGCACCTGCTCGGCACCCCCCAAAGGGGAATTTTGACCAAAATACCGGTGTACCGGAGTTAGCCCCAGGCAACCCGTCAATAGCCGGGGACACCACGGCATCGCCGGAACGTATGGTGCAGAGCGCTCGTGCGCTTGGCAGGGAGGCGGTTTGCCACCCAATCACCGTGTCGCACGGGACCCCCCAGGGGATTGTGGAAATGCCGATTCCGCAGGAGCGGTCATCTTCCCGCAAACTCGCGGTTCGTGAGCTCAACCGCGAAGGCGGAACCCAAGTCCCCCTCCGACTGGCAGTTCGCCCGCAATACCGCGAAAGCGGAAATGAACCTGCCCCAATGGGGAATGACTTGCCGGTGAAAACCGTGGCACAACACACCCTCTTGAGGGATATCTTCCCGCATGAGCAGCGGCCACTATCACAGCGCACGGCAACGCCGGAGTTATCGCCGAACACCCTGCTAAGGGACATTATACCGCACAGCGGGCAGCCCCCGCAAGGAAGTACAACCACCACCTGGCACGGCCGGCAGGTCTACGAACGAAAGTTCGTAGTAGACCGACTTGTCGGACACACCTGGGACCAGGATGGTATTCTACAATACCGCATCCGCTGGTACGGGTACGACCCCAGTGGGGATACGTGGGAGCCAATTGAACACCTCCCACGGTCGCAGGTCGTGCGATACCACCGTCAAACGGGAACTGCAGCCCCAGCCACGCTGGTTAATGCCCAAGTTGGGTAACGTTGCCGCGCGAGCGGAGAGCGATAGGAAAGGATAACAATGCAAGGTCCGTCGAAGACGGGGAACTCAACCGAGAAGCACCGTTCTAAACGGGAAAGTTTATTCAAGGGAGCAGCTAGCTCCCCACAATACCACACTACACTAACTGGCATAGCCAGGGAAGGAACACCAGGAAACTGGACAAAAGAGGCTCACTCTTCGCCGTTGCCTGGGGCGTAACCACCAGCAAGGCGGTAGGCCAACGCGTCCGCCATGGTGGTGACATCCCCCGATACCTCGGCAGCGCTAAGACCGGCACCCCGGAGAAAACGTGCGATGATCTCGTTTTCATTCGCCGTCACCCCGCTGGGGATAGAAGGTCCGGCTTTTGCCACCGAAGGGTCAGCAGCCGGCTCGGCGGGAGATACCCCCTCTGGGAAAGCTTCCGCGCTAGTGCCGGTTTCCTCTACGTCCATCTCCCCGGGTTCTTCCGGTTCGTTATCGACCATTGGGTCATCCCCGCCGTATGCGCGGTAGTAGTCGTCAGAATCGACGTACCCCACCGGGTGGTCTTCCGGCACATGCCGGGGCGTATCGCGAAGCTCGCGCGCCTCCTCGGAGGAAATTTCCCGGAACTCCCAGGGGTCGAAGTAGATAAAATCCCCCGCAAGGGCTGTGTTTCTACCGAGTACCGTACCACCGGTGTTACCGCTGCCGCCATCCAGACGACCGCTTTGCTCCAGCGGGACCTCACTCCAGCTAACGCTGTCGATGTACCCAAGTAATAGGAGGACCTCTTCATTGTTGGCCTGGCCCCCAAGGGGGATGCGAAGATCCAGGTTTCGGATCGCTGCCCGCACACGCGGTTGAAGGAACCAGAGACGATACTGGTCGTACCCCTCGTTGAGGATATAAGCCGCAGTGCGGGCCGCCCACTCCGTAACCACTACGGACCACAACCCCGACCGGGGATCCTGCATGAGCAGCGAACCGAGGTACGTAAGTACCGGCGGGAGTTCTATGTAGCACCCCCGGCAGGCTTCATGGAAGCGCCACCACTCGGGGAGTGCTACATACCGACCTAGTCGGTGAGGCCGCGCAATCCGCTCTATCTCCACGTTCTGATACGGGATGAAATACCCGAATCGGGATCGCCAACGCCGCTCGTAGCGGATGGAGTTTTGGAGAAAGTTGGACCGGTATTGCCGGGGAAGGTACCTGAACTCCGCCCGAATAATCGGGCGCTCCCAACAGAGGGCTTCTTGCCGCGCTGCGGGGAAATTCCTCCAAGCGAGGGTCTCGAGGCGGAACAGGTTCTCGCCGTACCCAATCTCCCCGCGAGTGCGGAAGTAGCTAACGTCGAAGCCAAACTCCGGTGGGACCGGTACATCGAATGGAGCCCGGCTCTGCCGTTGGTACGCCATGCGCGTCAACGCGGTCTGCGCTGCAGTGACGGTCTCACCCGAATGTCTTCGGAGGTGGTGACGCGGAATCGCAATCCGGTGACGCCAATCCCACGATGTGGTGACTGCTCTGGACAGATCCCCCGGAAGGGTGTCTGAGCCATCCACATAAGCGGTGACCAATCTCTCATTGAGGACAGCGACCGGGTGGAACCACGGGGCAAGGCGCAGGCGCGAGGCGTGATTCTGATTCATGGGGTTGAGCCCCACCAGGGTGTTGTAGGTTGGCCAGTTGGACACCGGAGTGGCTCCGGAGGACACCACCGAAGGTGGTAGTGCGAAGGGATGGTCGGCTGCAGCAGCCATGTTTCCCGGTTGTACCGGATGTCGATCGCCCTGAGGCAGGGGAACTGACCGGAAACCGGTGGTGTATCGCCCGAGAAGCCTCGGAGGTTGGCTGTGGTTGTTGATGTTATTGTCGTCGTTCATTTCTCCCTTGTCGAGGGTGGCTGTTGTTGTCGTTTGTGCGCTTGGTGACTCTGATGCAGAGGGATTTACCGGAGAACCGGAGACGGAGCACGCGCTTTTATCACCCATTTTCGTCTGGGATTCCTCCGCGTCCACGGTCGTTTTCCCGTCTTAGGGGGGGGATATGAAGTGCGACGCCCTCAGGGAGGGATTCCTGGTACTTGATCGTTTTCCCGATATTATCGGTTGTGTAGTGTGTATATGAACTACGCCCCACAATGGTGGGTATGGACACGTGGGGCACAGTTTTGGGTCAATTGGCGGTTGGCCACAGGCCACAGTAGTGGATGTTGCCACGAAATGTGGAGTATTTTAGTTAATATTATTTATTATTTTCACACCCATTTCTGGGAAGCTAGTACTTAGTGCGACGGCGCACTGCCGTCGCACCAGTAAACCTTCCCCAACAAGGTACCCCAACCTGGGGAATTGGCTCTAGTTGTTACCGCTTGCGCGCGTGCTCTACTCCTCCTTGGAGGGAAACGCCGTGAACCACGGTACATCTAACGCCCTTGCACATCTAAAGGGACCCATCACTGGGAGTCATATTATTCAAATTGCATTGGTGGTTCGCCCTGTATAGGGATATTGTTACCGGCATCGCCGTTCACCCCCGTCGCTCTCGCGACTCACTTCGTCCTCTCTTCCTCCTCTTCGCCCTTCCTTCTTCCCCTTTTTAGGGTAGCACCTCCCGCTATCCGCGGCCCTCGTGTGCGCATCCGCTCACACACCCCCACTCACGTGGAAACATACCTCTACTGAGGATCACACCCCGCTCACGCGGATACCGATTCTTCGCCTTCACCTCCCTGCGCGAGTCGCGACAGGTGTCCCTGGTCTTACAAACCGGCTTCGCCGTGACACCTGTGGGAGGGCTCTACCCAACTGGGTTCACCTTGTGAGAGGAAGATCCCGAACTTCTTTCGGTGTTTTTCCCCTTTGGGGCATTGCACCACAGTTGATTACGAGATCAAATATATCAAAGGCAAACTAAAAAAAGTTGCCGATGCATGATCAAGAAAAGACAAAGAAATACACGAAGTATCAGTTGATTTTATAAAGACATTTATGACTATAACGACAATTCAAGTACCAGAAAAAGTATCAAAAAGACTAATTACAGATTATGTACAAGATGCGTTCTTTAAAAATGTAATGAATAACCATAAAGAACCAGTTTAGAGAAGAAATAATAGATGAGACCTTGAGAATCGTCTACGTATTCCAGAAGTGGAATTAAGATATCAAATACTATTATGATTGTCATATATCTATACTGGGCGCTCATACAGGTTCTTAGAAAACTAAAGTTTTGATCAGAAGATCTTATTTCTGGCCAAAGATGAATAAAGATATTAAGGAATGCGTTAAACACTGCTATGAATGTCAAACTTCTAAAAGTCGTAATCAAAGATCACAAGGTATATTAGGACCATTTCCACCTCCCAGGAAAAAGTGGGAAGTCATATCAATGGATTTCATATTCGATTTGCCAAAAACCAAAAACGAAATGTGTTCCACGTTAGTAGTTGTGGACAAAATATCAAAGAGAACGCATCTTATACCAATGAAATCCAATGTAAATGCGAAAGATACAGCAAAAGTATTTTATAATAAAGAAGTGCATAAACACCATGGACTACTGCGGAAAATAATATCAGACCAAGATTCAAGATTTACAGGAAGCTTCTGGAAAGAACTAATGCGAACCTTGAAAGTGAAACTGAACTTATTGTAGTGCAATGCCCGGAAGCGGGAATGCACTGAAAGACATTCGGTATCTTTCCTCGTTAGAGGTGAGCCCAGTTGGGTAGAGCCCTCCCACGAGTGGCACGACTATGTCGAGTTGTAAGGCCGAGGCCACTCGTCGCGACTTGCTCAGGGAGGTTGAGGCAAGAATCGGGTATCCGCAGGAGCGGTGTATGGAGGTGGTCGTCCTCTAGAGAGATGAGGTTTCCACGTTAGTCGCACGCGCGAACACGAGCCATAGGTAGTGGGAAAGCCACCCTACAAAGGGAAAAGTAAAGGGGAGCTGAGTCACGAGTGTCGTGACGAAGACTAGTGGCCGTGCCGGTAAATAAACCTTATACAAGGCGAACACCAAGACAGCTGGAATAACAGTCCGAATACTTGGGTCCTTTAGATAGGAAAGGGGGTTATACTTCCCGTATGCGACGGTGTTTCCCTCCAAAGAGGAGTAGAGAACACGCGAAGGCGGTGAGGTCTAGAGCCAATTTCCCAGGTTGGGGTCCCTTGTTGGGGAAGTTTTACTGGTGCAACAGCAACTCGCCGGCGCACTAAGTACTAACCATCCCAGAAATGGGTGTAAAAATAATAATTAGAATTAACTAAATTACTCCACTTTGGTAGTTCATGCCCACTACTGTGGCCAACCGCCAATGGACTCTTCCGTGTCCCACGTGTCAAATCCACTATTAGTGGTCGTAGTTCCTGCAATGACTACATTACCGAAACATTCGGGAAATCAAACAAGTACCAAGAATCCCTCTCTGAGGACATTGCACTTCACTTATGAACGACATTTCATCCGCAAACTGATGGCCAATCAGAACGATCTTTCAGAACGTTAGAAGAAATGCTTCGATGCTTCATTAGTTACACTCAAAGAG
The DNA here is from genome assembly GCA_003194525.1 of Gracilariopsis chorda. NCBI lineage: Eukaryota > Rhodophyta > Florideophyceae > Gracilariales > Gracilariaceae > Gracilariopsis > Gracilariopsis chorda. Next base: position 30,337 of record NBIV01000010.1, on the reverse strand, counting down.
ATTGGGATACATATCTCCCTAGTCTTGAATTTGCATACAATAATGACACAAATAAAGCAACAAATATGACCACATTCTTCCTGAAATATGGGCAAAATCCCGTGCATATTACAGACATCTTACACCATGAGGAAGTTCCAACAACAGTCGAAGCTACGGAAAAAGTTTTAGAAAGAATCAAGTATGCCACTGAAATAGCAAAGTCGGCAATAACAGAAAGTAATCTAAGCATGATAGACGACGCAGACAAGAAACGAAAAGAACGAGTTTTCAAAGAAGGAGATAAAGTGGTCCTGGGTACGCGAAATATGAACTTAAAGTCAGGTCAAGTCAAAAAGCTATCTCCCAAGTTTTTAGGATCTTACTTAGTTAAAACAGTATTCGCAGAATCCAGAGCCTATGAACTAGAATTACCAAAAGAGTTGGAACAAATTCAACCTACCTTTCATGCATGATTGTTAAAACCATATCATGAGAACACCAATTCAGGAGACACTAGAAAGCAAGTGCAAAGAGAACGAATCATGCAGAAGAAGAACCTCAGTACTGATCAGATACTAAAGCACCGCATTCAAAAGGCCAAGCTCGAATACCTCGTCCACTATAAAAACCGGGGCGATACTGAGAATCGTTGGGTTGATAGTCGCACAATCATCACCACCGTCAAGCCGGAGATAATTGACAACTACACATCCAAACACTTTATCAGTCATGAGTCTTGACATTGATTTCTTCACTCGAAATCCAGATAATGAATTCCTTTTCTTCGTTATTGCCAGAAAATCTATTGAAACTTGGTTAGTAAAACTAGTTCAATCTCAAGATCATCCATGTTATATGTGGAACTTGATGCACGTTTGTTTGGGATATTATTACATCTTCCGACCCTTTATTGAAACTACGGAACAGTTGGAAATACTAGTGAAGATTGTCAAACGTATTCAACCAGCATTATCAGCTACAGGTAACGATGAAATCCTAGAATTCCTAGTATTCTACTACTGCTTCACAATTGGGAAATTCGGAAATTTAGAAGAGAAGAATACATTCAAGTCAAAAGTTGCAACTGCATTGACAAAATTGGAATTAAATCAACCACTCTTCATTGATTTCATTCCGAATATAGATCGCCTTATCGTTCCATATCCATAACATTATTTGTACACCATGAGAACAGAAAAAACGGATGAATCGAGAAGAGTAATGAGTTTAGGGGGGGGTAATTGTTATGAATTCTAGCCGTCAAGGCAAGATAAGCATGCAAATTCTTGGAAGTTGGGATAAAACCCTAATTCAATCCGAAATTCCAAAACTGCATTGCTTTGATGTATAAAGTTAATAAAAGATAGATAGTATGAACATGAAAATATTGCTTTATTGAGGTCTATGCACTATTCTAAGCTTTATATAACAGGAAGAGAGTTGCCGCGGCCGACCGTTCCTCCCTCTCTCTCTCTTCCTCAACCAACTTCGAGTAGTTCAACTGTCTAGAAGTACCTCCCCACCAAAGTCTAAATAAAAGGCACTTTTATTTTCTGTGTTTTTGCTTCAATAGTAAGTTCTTACAGTCCAGAATTGCTACATTTAGGGTTTATGGTTGAAATAGCACACGTTGCGAGCTACTTGAGAGGTTAAGCTTGCTTATCTTAAGTATAGGTGTTCGGTCCTGCTTTTACCGTGACAAAAAGGAAGCACTTTCTTGGTCAATGCCATACAGTTAGGTCTTTACACTCCTTCTGGTTTACTCAAAGCATCGCACTCTTAGCGTTGCTTGGCTCCGATCCCTATTGGCTCATCTAATGGACACTCTTTAGGGTGAGGTAGGCTTTCTCTCGCCAAAGATATGCACATAGCGTCCCCTGCTGATATTGGAGGCAAAACTGGCTATATTACATAATGTGTGTTACATAATAGATGAAAAAACAGATTTTCAGCATCCTAGTTTTCTAGGTTACCATCTTTAGGTAGTTATAGGAATGTAAAACTTTATACCTCTGAAGAAATGTTATCCTTCAATATGAATGCAAGTTGAGCCACGTTCTTGGCAATACGATTCAAATCTCTTATCTGGTTTCTCTCTCCTTCCGGCCTGCCCTCCCAGTCTCAACGAACTACAGTGGTAATAGCAGTTGTTGTGTCTACAAACACAGTACTATACAAAGCATTACATATAAAGCAATGACTGTTTATCAATGTTATGTCTATTATGGCAACACAAAAATCAACCTCTATGTAAGTCTAATCTTCAAAAAAACTCCCAAAGCTACGAAAATTTGTGTCGATACCTGGGAACGTGAATAAATGTTCAGCAAGAGAGGTTTGGGCTTCAAAACAGAGAAGGTCCAACCGCGTCGTTAGCTCAAGGCGTATTCTCTGGTTCTTGCGAGCAGTCTATGTATACAATAAGACTAATAGGTGTCCAAGCTATGGTGAGGACGAAAGTTATGCGCTAGTGCAGTGAGTATTGTGCAGTGTGTGGAATCACCCAGTATTGAAGATGGCGTGGAGGTGTGATATATTAACGTAAGTTCAAAGCGCTAAGAAAGCATTTAAAGACCCGAGTATATTTGTGGTAAACGTATATAAGCCGCTGCTGCGGGCGCGTGCAAGTATACTCAAAGCGGGTGAAGGGTTGAAGGTGCTTTGGGTAGAGCGCGTCAGTACATCGGGAGGAGACCTAAAAGGAAAGCGCGGTGAGAACACAGGGTTCGCGTTTTTCACCGTGATGCTACCATGAATAACATGAGGTAGTGCCTGGTGGCTTGGCCGACACCCGAGCTCAGCCAGAGCCGTCGGGGGTGCTTTATAGACAATCTGACCGTCAAGTTCAGTGAAACATGTATGTCTACACGTTTCACTGAATGGCTGGCACAGCCATTCACAACCAAGGAGTCAGACCTCGAACCTATCGATACCTTCATCCTACACCGGAGGTCTCCTCTCTGTATTACAGATATGCCGTTGTCAATATCGAGACTTCAAAGTTCGTCACCATTAGTAATGACTCAGAAAACTCGGCTCCGGGTCTCTAATTGGCTGTTTGGAGCAGAGTCCTGTAACGTTAACAGTTAAGGCTACATCTTTTGTGTGCCTGTGGCGCACACGAGTCGGTTGGATATGTTTTTTTATTTGCGCCATTTTTATTGGGCGCTGCCCAGCTTCCAGCATGGAAGCTGAGCATAGCGCCCGCATAAATGTGCACCTCTCACACTTTTGGGTTTGCCGCTTGGGGGGGAGGCAGCAAGCACCTTGCATACCCGAAAAACTCGGTGGCTCCTTCGTCCGCATTGCCTCCACCTTCCGCTTAACAACGAGCACCCCCGACATCCTCTTTTCTTGCGCAACATGGTAATCTCGAGTAGAGATAATGCTTCGAAGAGTATGGCCACTAAACTAATGCTTGACGGTGAAAGCGTCAAGGTTTCAATTTCTTTTTCTACTTCGAGAATGTGTTCATGGGAGGTAAGCCTGAAGGTGAAAAGGCCACTGAGCTTCTCTGTCATCTCGAGGGAAAAGCCTTTGAATACTACTATAACGCCTATGCCACGGATGGCGTAATGCGTCCCGCAGCAGATGACTACGAGGCCGTGAAAGGCGGGTTCTTCAAAGAGTTTACCGAGAATATTGAGCCTCAAGAATACATCCGAAGAGCAATGATGTGCAGATTACGCCCCGTTGATACACTGGCATCTCTTCAAAAGATGGATACCTGCTTTAACAAAGCTGGATTCAATATGCAAGTCAAGTTTGGACTGCTGAGGAAAGCAGTGACCGAACATATGTAAATGACACAGTTCGTTCTTCTTCGTGGTTTTACTGACTATAATTCTCTGAAGGCAACAATCAGAGACTTTCTCGCTTGCTGAGAGACTCTAAACTCTTCCTTTAATACCAGAATGCCACTTGGGACAAAAATATTTGACAGAAAGCGGATTCTTCGCCGAACAGAGCAGACGGTGCAGAGCCTGGAGTCTAAAGTCGAAGACTGGACTGACAAGCTTCCACATCTGACACTACTGTTACAAAAGAAGTAAAGTGACCAAAGTGTTGACGGAAATGTGAGAACATGTTCTTTCTGCCAGAAACCAGGACATGGCGCCAGCAGGTACACCTCAAACCCACACCGGGACACAAGATGTGGGCGCTGTCATAAGCTTGGACATTCTGAGGCTACTTGTTGGTCCTGGTACCCTATTGAGATAGAGAAGCACGTTCGAATTGCAGAATCAAACTTCGAATCTAAGACAGAGGAACCTCTAAGGAAGACGATTTCTATACAGGATGCAGAGGCCACTGCCGCACAGGTCACCGTAGTCACCGAAGAACAAGGAGAGGAAACTGTGGTGACAACGAATCGTGGCCCAAATGGCCAAGCACTTCCTAAGCAACGAAGAACCTCAAAGGTTGATATCGGCTCACTGCCAAACCCGAAAGGACAAATCCCATCTACAAAGTCTAAAGGTATAATAGACCTAGCCGGCCTGCCGGTATACAGACAACGGAGAAAGGCAACTGCTCGAAAGAAAGGAGCGAAAAGGAAGAGGACTAATACAAGAGCTAAACAATCAATTCCAAAACAAGTTGGAAGATACAATGTCCTAATCGAACTCGCTAATGCCTCTTGGGGACTCAAATTCGGCCAGTTTCTACGTAGAGACGGCGAGGAAGCCAGACGCAAAATTAGGAAGTTGTTCGTAAATGCGTACTGCTGATTCTGTGTGTACATTTTCCTGAACGTGATAGCAGTGGCTAATACCTAAGTAATATCAAATATCAAATTCTAACTATCAAAATTATATTAATTTCCCAACTGAATGTTATTTACCGTGTAGCTTGTTTTATATGTCGCCACCATAGCGTGTGGATTGGGTTTGTCAGCGTTACTGCGGAGTCCAACAGAATGCTTTTACTTTACTTTGACCGCACGATGAAAATGACTAATTAATTGTCTTTGCTGGTCAACCAATTTTCTGTGTTCTTTTCTTTTATCAAGTTCCCACCTTGTTCAGTTTAGCTTTTTAACGTCAATTATTTTCCTCAAATTCTCAAATGTGGTGTTTCAGATTTTAGTGACAAACTTGCTTCAATTTCACACTTCTGTTTTTTTGTAACTCCTCAAAAACTCTGTTTAAGGGTAAGGTCGTCGCTTTGGAAAAAAAACCTCAAACGCCTTTGTGGTGTATTGAGCTCTAGCGTTGCCCCGAACTGACGAAGTCCCTTGTCTTGGTGACGAAGTCAAATTACAATGATCGTCACATACAATTTTGTGTAGAGTTTGTTAGTAAAATTTCTGATAAGGCGCTAGGCCTTCTTTGAACACTATAAAAGAGAAAGAGCCCCCGGTTTCTGCATCTGGGCTCTTTTTTATCAACTAGTTCTATCCACTACCACTAGTGATCCCAAGCAAAACCAAATTAATGTTTTACAATACTGGAATACTGGCCGTGATCATCTCGGTACTGCTTCGTAGTAACCGTATTAATCGACGAGCGAAGTGGTTTAAGAGCTGGCACACCGTCGTCGTGTGTTGGCTGCAAAAGATTACCTTTGGCACCAAAGGTACATACATAATATGTACCCTTGCTAAAGCTATGACTACGGGATTCGCCTAGGTCCAGTCCGTCTCCATTTTAGGGCTAAAAAAGTTATCACCCACACTCTGCGACGAAGTGAGCGTAAACGCCTTGAATTTTCATCGCATCAGATAGACGAGCAGTTCTTCAAAGGCTTGCACAAAGGGGTATTAAAAAGCTTTCGAAAAGATCATTTCCAAGTACTTATTAACGCACTAGAAGCATACATCTAAAGAATGCATGCCAGAAATTCAGTGCGGGCGTAGATATTTGTTTTAGAAAGAGCCAATTTATATGCTCTTAAACAGAATATTATCATTTAATGGAAATGTGTAATTCTGAAGACGGCCTTCAGCAAATAACGAGATCGGCAAATATATTCCATCCTGGTCGGCATTGCTTTGCAACTCATTTCAATAGCATGAGGAACTGAGTTGAAAGCTATTATAACCAGAGTTGAAATCATTAGAGATCTTCGATCTTTCTTCTGCTGATATTTTTGAATAAACATTGTCCCTGGCTGCAATAAAAGAGGATGAAGAAAACTTTTCATCTTTGCCTCAAGGCACAAGAGAATCTATAAAGCCTGTTAAAAGAGTACGGATACACAGACGAAGACATTCAGACGTTGCTCAGTAATAGAATTATCACATAAAGCCAAGAACTCAATTCTCAATCGAAATGGGATGGGGAAGATGAACGCGATGAAGCGGGCGTATTTGTGACTGACTAATTTGCCACATGGGTTAGTCCTTGGTCCACACTTTTCTAGGACGGGTAGTCAAAAGCCTTCAATAAGAATAATAAAAAAAGGATGAGGACTATGTTGTTCAGTACTGGAGTACGGTTCTCAAAAGAACGAAAACGGCAGGCATTACGGTGAAAGATGCCACGAAAAGGGTGCAAATGCTGTAGTGACGAGCGCAGGGAAACAACAGTGGGTACACTCAACGAGAGTTGCCTCCTCTCGTGAGTGGCCATCCGAGAAGTCGGATGGCCTTTATATGCACCCGCCGAGTCAGTTGGCACTGACTCGACCAAATGGTAGCTTGCGTAGCCTGACGTGGGCTATTGAAGATACAATATATTGCTATCATCGCGCAGCCAATACAACTAAGTATGGTATGCTCTATCGCGCTGAACGCATTTGCGCAGAAGAGAGTAGACGTGGCACATTTGCAAGCCTATTTCTTCGACAGACGAGCAATCGCTGGCTGTATTACACAACTGACTACCTTTCTTTTTCTGAAAGTAGTCTGCCGTGCTAAGTCCTTTTTATGGGAACGCAGTCAGTCACAAGTACGCACCTGCGATGAAAAGATCACATCAGAACCAGCAATGGAGGTAATCAAATGCAATGAAATTATGGATGAATTCTTTGTCTCAGAACCAAAGGTGGATAAGGGGCGTCAAAGTTGTTGCAGCCTATCTGGAATCACGATGCTAAATTGCTTTGCGCTGGATACCGTTGTGGTGAGCGATCACTGCAAGGTACTAGCGAGTCCCGCTCAGGGCATATGCAGTTCCGCCCGTCGAGGTGTGCTGACCTTCCGAAAAGGCCATAAAACACTAAAAAGTTACGCCGGGTGAGGAAGCCAAATGGAGATGCGATTCAGTCTATTAGGGGAATATAGCCGTCGAATAGATAACTAGCTTTCTACTCGTAGAAAGCGAATACCGTTGCCTTGGAATTAGGGGCACGTGCCCGTAACCACACACACACACAAAGGAGGATATGAAGAAGATTGTGCGAAATCACTTGCCTTCTACAATCACTGAGCTTGCAGAGAGTGAGATTGGGCTCGTTGTGAGCTCACAACACGATGAAGAAGAAAGGCGTCAGTTTATGTTTTCATGCCCAGTTGAGTTTATGCAAAGTGAACGAATTTCACGAGCAACTTCTCTGCTTCCGATACGGACATCACAATGTTGATAGAAGCTGGCGCACAGGTGTTAAAGAGAAATTGGGTTCTGAATTGGAGATTGGGCACTTTTTGAAGTTGAAGGAGTTCGTGGACAAGTGTTTCAGACAGGGGAGGTGAGTTAAAATGGAGAGAATGGTTTCGAATTTTGGCTCGGATGCATCTGCTGCACCATGGTTGCAGTTTCGTTTACCTTGACGAAGGTATTGATGACACGTGTTTCGGATTTATGTTCACTGTTCTGTCATGGGTGAATGCATGTGGTTTGTACGAATGCCTGGAGTAGTGGGCGTTGACGGTTGGTAGCCCTTTGAAGGCAGAGCTTTTTAGGTGTCCTTTACCACAACAATACTGCCTCAAAAGAAAGATGTGGTGGGAAGGAATGAAACATACTGTACAACAATAAGCTGTCCGCAGGTGAGAGTCAGGCAAGTTGAGCTGTTGCCGGCATCGGAATTCTGCGTGTTAATGGAGGTTGCCGTTGCACTTGGTCTCAGGATTGCAAATTGCTCTTTTCTTGTATCCAGAGCCAATGTTGTATTTGTAAGGCAGCCATTGTCGTTTAAACGTTAGAGGTGTCACGAGGAGGCAGGAAGCGAATGGCTGTATTATCGCTTACCACTAGTGGCCAGAGAAAATGTTGAATTGGGCAGTGATAATAGAATATATGATGCAGAGCGGGTGAGGAAAAGAGTCTTCTCTCTTTCAACTGTTTCCTACGGTGAAATTGACAGATGCTGTAAAGTGTACGCCGTGGAAATACATGAGATATAAACGTACTTGTCAGCAGAAAAGCAACGTTTGATCATGATTTCTACAGATGGAACGCGAAATATGGTTGTTGCCGTATATTTTGCTGCCGCAATTAGTCGCACTGATTGCGGCAGAGATATGAGTGAAGAGAGTTGGTGCGAAATGCTCTTTTTCGCTGGTGTACCAACGGTATCGGCAACAACAAAAGGAAAAGGCAGTGTGACTGTGATTGGACAGTTGTGTTTCTCGCAAGTTGCAGAAAGCGATAAAAAAAAAAAGGAATTGCTTCCGCTAACAATTTCTGTGAATATGCCAAAGATGTTGGAATGTGTGATGTGGTGTTGTTGGGTGGTGAGCTTTTGGTGTGATGTGATTGGTTTCGGCGAAGGTTTAATGCCAGTTATGGATTACGTTAATCTGAGCGATTTTTAGAAACAAAAATGATGCGGCGTTTCATTGGCGTAAGTGTGTCAGGTGACATAATCGATGTGACCGGCCGTGACAAGTGCTTCAACGAAGCTACGTGTACAGGGTAAGTTACTCATACCAAGGGGCTTTCTCAAACAGGACGGCTTCACAACTCGCGGGCTGCAACGGTATGTGTATGCTACGAAGCTGTTGGTGAAGTGTAGTGTACCAGTTGGCATGTTTGGTTGTTCAATGCAGGAGAGAGACGGATGCGTTGGCGGAAGCAAAGCCGAGGGTATCTAGATAGCAGTTTTGGGAAGCGCTTTGCGTAGGGGATGGTTGTTTGTGGGTGCACAATATGGGTGCGTTTCTTTTTATTTTGTCGGGGGGGTTTTTTATGCAATTAGGTTAAAAGGTAGGGGCGTGGTCGGAGACAGCGGCCATTGCGTAATGGTGCAGGGGCGCACATACTGGCACACGAGTTGCAGCACTGTAAATCGGGCGCATGAAGCTGAGAGGCGCGCATGAGCGCAGCGCAAGACGTGAACGTGATTAGTGCGACGACGGCGGGGGTGGTGGACGCGAGAGAGGCGCTCGGCGCACCAATGGGCGGTGGTCACATCTCGTTTGTCTCTCGCTCGAACATGTGCTCACGCGGCGGAGCGCGAAATGTGCGCGCAGCCGTTGCTCGACGTTGCGATCGCAAGACTGTAATGCTGCTAACCTCATGTGTAAGACTGTGTATCACGAACGGCAAGCGGCGACTTTGCAAGAGTAGACGAGTTACCCACGGTAGCGCGCACAAGTATGATGCAAACTTGCATGACCTTTCCGCTGTTATGTTACCTTTCATGTGCGCTAGTCTGGCGCGTGGCGCTCATACAAGGCGCTCGTTGACAACGCTCTTGTGCGTGCGTTTGGGCTTGATGAGTGGAACAGGCGTGCGCTGCAGCACGTAAATTTCGCACGCCATGTTGGCGTTAGCTTTCGCGCGGCTTGTGCGCTCGTTTTGAATTCACATGCTTGTGTGTGAGCAGAGAGCGGCGAACAGAACAGGTATGGACAGCGATAAGGGAGGTATCGCAGCAAATCGTGTTGGCGGTGGTGGAGAGTGGTGGTCGGGGCGCGGAGTAGCGCTTGGTATGAAACATAAGTCGTGTACATGGGGGGAAGGCGGCGCGTTGAATTGAATAGCTTGGTACAGTATGTAGCGAGATAGACGTTACGGTAACGTGGTTTGGGGTATGAGGCGGCGCCAAGAACGGGCGCGTTTTGAGGCGATTTTACAAGGCGCTAAAAAGCTGTGAATTCAACAGCACTAGTAGTGTGTAGCAACGGTACACACGCTGGTGGCGTGCAGCCAGCTGGCGCGCTTGGTGGCCATTACGTACGTTTTACCAACGACGGCGGCGGCGGCGCCGAAATTACAGCTTGCACGCGCTGACGTAAGCGTGACGGGCGCCGAACTCATCGGTGAGTCGACGGCAAGCGTGGGGGCGCGTGTTGTAAGCGGCGCCTTTTTTTCTTCCTTGACCGCGCGCGGACGGCGCCTTGTTGGTTGCGTCGCGCGCGCCAACGGAGAGGCGCCAAATGCGGGCGGCGCGCACGGCTGCCGCCACGCTGCAAAGCGCGCGAGGCGACGAACGTGCACAATGCCACACAGCGCCTTATTGGCCGCCATGTTCTGTGTGTGTGCAGACGCACTGCGCGCGCAGCTAACTCAACACTGGCTCCCACCGCAGCGCGCTCCGTCATCACGCTACTCGCGAGACGCAGCCGAGCGGACCGGCGCGCATGTGCGCGCTCCGTCGTCGACCACGCCAATCGCCGCGCGCGCGCGCCTCCAAGTGCCCCATTCGGCGCGCACCACGTGGAAGCGCCGCGCGCCTCCGCGCCGCGCAACGGTCCGCACGGCTCGACCCGCGCCCCAAAAGCGCAGCCCCACTCAGCGCCCGCCAACTGTGACAGCAATGCGCTGACGTCGGCGCCAAATGCGCCACCCGCCATTAGATCGCGCCCCCCTCCCTGTCGAGCATCGTTCGTGCCGCCGCACAGTTACCACTGCAGCTTACAAGCGCACTTTCCACGCTTCCACCCGCCTTACAAATTAGTTTCGCTCCTTACCCCTCTACCAACTCCCCATTTCGCCGATTTGTTTCATACAACCACACTCCAATCCACCTGTCACAGCTCATAAACACCCCCACTCCCACCGCCCCCGTCCGTCGTCGAACCACGCTTTCCCCCAGTCCTTAAAAACCGCTGCCCCGCCCACCCCTACCTCCCCCTTGTCTCCCGCTCTGACTCTCCCTTCCCCCCCTTCCGCTACACGCCTCACCCGCTCTACCTCTCAACCCCCCTTTCCCTACTATTTCTGCCTATCCCGTCCCCGCTCACCGCCACATCCCCCCCCCCCCCCCCCCCCAACCTCCCCCACTTCACCCCCCACCATTAACAGCCGCTCTATAAATGCCTGGCAACGGTAAACCACCGAAGAATAATTCCTCCACCACCTCCCGGTACTGGGATGATGTCATGTCAATTCCGGGCCCACCGCGTTCAACCCCGCAACCACCCGCGGCGCCCGCCCCGCAGCCCAACCCGGATTCGTCGTACGCATCCTCCTCGTCCTCATCCTCGTCGCGTTCGCGTTCGTCCTCGTCCAACCGCCAATTCAAGTGCCCGCAATGTCCCTCGCTGTTCGAGCGTCGCGGTCACCTCGAGGCACACGTCGAGACCGTCCACGAGGGTAAGCGCCCGCACAGGTGCCCGCACGGATGCGGAAAGTTCTTTGGTCATCGTTCTTCGCTCAGTCGACACGTCAAGACCGCCCATCAGAACGCTGCCCCCTCCTCATCCTCTACCAAAAAGTATGGTCCCTTGTAACTTTCATTATCACTAGCAGGTGTCCGTGCACTGTTTTACCGCCTTCCATGCTCTCCCCTTATCCTTCCACCCCGTCCCCCCTCCCCCGCCCCTCCCCGTCGTCTTGTGCCGCGCTCTCCCCGTTGGTCGTTAGTGGTATTATCTGTTGTCCTTTATCCCGACCCTTTTTGTTTGTCTGTCCCCCTCATCCGCTGCTCCTGTGTCCGTGTGTATGGCCGAACTACCTGGCGTGGCAGGAATGTGTCGCCTTGTCTGCTGGCACTTTTACATATATTCGTGTACGTGTGTATGTGTGCCTATCGTTGTTGACATGTTATCTCCATTACTGTACGCGCCACCCAACCCGTACTCGGCTGCCGCCTCAGCAGGTTTGGCTTCTGCGCGCGTGATGCGCACGCCGGACCCAACGTCATATCCGCCGCCCTGTGTGGTGTTTGGCTATGAAACAAGGCTCGCGCCACGCAGACGGGGGTCTCCACTGTTGCCGGGAGCGCATTTCTCATACCAAGGGTAGTTAGTGGTGTGCGCATTCGCGGAGTCTCTCGACCACCGCGTGTGTTGTGTCATTCTGTTGTTGAGTGGCTGCTGTGGCGCATCCGGTGGCGTGCAGGTGCTTTGGAGTCATATTACGATGAATCTTTACTTGTGCATTGCTAATTGCGAACGCTAACCGGTTACAAATCGCCACATGAACGATAACACCACATCGTCTGTCTCCCCCCTCGTGTGCTCTACTTTCGCCATCGCTCTTTAAAATCGTTCTCGCAAGAGAAAAGCATAACCATCGTAGCATCGTGCACGTGAAAATATACATTAAAATAAGTGTAAAGAAAGAAAACGCTATGGATGCTTCTTTTTGGTGTGTGGCGTGCGTTTTCTGTGCGTTGTGCGGTGTGCTGACGAGTTGCGGCAGGTGTGCCAGCGCAGGTTTAGCAATGCGTGAGTCACGGGCGTGGAGGGTGCGTGCGCTGGTGTGTCGCCGTATATGCGTTGATGCGCGTATGAGAGAATGCGTTGTGAGCAATGCGCAGGTAGATAGCGCAATTTGGATACGATTTTTCTTTTTCGTTCATGCGTGCGCTTGAAACATCATGTATGTCTTTCTAAAAATAAAGTGTGCAGTTGTGAGAACGAGGCACGTCGAGCGATTAAGAGTAGGCAGTTACAGATGTACAGACACATTACAGGACAAGACACACAATCACTACTCTTCCATGATATTTCGATTAGTTCCATAGTATGAGCGATGCGTTTTGGTTGCTGGCGGCGACCTTTGGAAAGTTTGAAAGCAAACGAAGCTCATGTACCGACGGCGAGTGCATGTGGTATTCGGCATCGATCGAATGCACATATCGTTGCGTCGATGATGGAGCTGGCAACCGTCGGTACCAAGTGTTTTCTCACTCTGCTCGGTGTACAGTATCACAAAGCTTTGGCCAAAAAGTTGTGCTCTGTTCGCGACGTTGGCACACGAGACAGCTGTGCGAAGCGTGAACGGCAAAGCAAAGGGAACACGACGCAGAAAAGTGCGCGGCGGTGGAGGCTGCGGCCACCATGGACCATGGCGTAGGGCGCGAGTGGGCCGAACGGCACGCAATGCACTGTGCGCTCTCTTCCACTGTGCCGTTTGCCATTCGTCCGCAGCACTTAAGCAGTTGAGATATGCAGATAAAGAGTGCACGTATCGACCTGAGTCGGCACGACGTTAAGATATCGCGCAGGCGCCGCGCCGTGTCGCCCACCCGGCGAGCGCGCGCGCAAACCGCCGCGAGCTACCCGCAAGCAGGACGGTGCAGCGCGCCACTGACGGCACTCGCTCGTCAGCTTTCGCTTTCGTATGCTGACATCTTCCACTGCGTCGACCAAGTGAAACGGCGCGTTGTGTTCTTTGTTGGTGTCAACCATGCGTGACGCTGTAAGCTGCGACATGCGCCCATTCTTTTTTTTTCCGTTGTTGCTTTTCGGCTACTGTGTTTGAGCGCTTCATTTTTTTTCGCCTTTTTTTTGGAACACCCGTTTGTACAACAAACATCTGTCGCGCGCCGCCGCGCCGCGCAATGGGCGCACAAATGAGGCGCTCTACGCGCGTGTGTAATAACAAGAACAACACGTTGTTGAGCGTTTATTCATTTGTTTTCGGTTCACTGCGCCCAAACGCAGCGGTGTAAGGTGCTTCCCCGTTCCGCGTAAAAAGCGCTGTTTACACCGGCGCGCGCGCCCCGCAAAGCATGATAATGCAACACGCGCGCTTGCGTTAAGAGTGAACAAGTCAAAGCGGCGTCATCACTGCCCACCAGCCATCAGAAAGTGTGCACACGTTGCTCGACAGCGCGCTCTACATAGACAGCCCCAGCTTGTCGCAGCGAAACAAAAACCTCAAGACGTGCCCAACAGTACAGTACGACGTGTATGAAGTACACGTGTGGTATACCGAATCTGCACGTACAAGACGTCTTGTTTACACCCGAGTATTTCATTCACTCATTGAGTCCAAGATGAACTCAAAACTTTGAAGCGCAAGCAAGCATGCTGTGTCTACCAAAGGTACCAACGGTACCCACGGGACTTGCAAATATTTCGGCAACACGCCGCATCACTGCACTTCAAGTAGCTCTACCTTTCTACTACAAGTGTGTGTTTGGCTACGTTGACATATTCAAAGTTTAAAACCCAAGTTGAACATTTGAGCTCGTCTGCAAGCGTCGTGAAGCTCAAATTTACAAAGCGCAAACCACTCCAACGAGCGTTAGCACTTGAACTTGAACGCACCCTAAATTCACAGCGCACCCTCCCTCGCCGAACCTCACGCATACAACAAGTCATGAGCGCGTTAACAACAGCACTGCCATCCCGTCACGACTGTCGTTATGCATCGCTCTTGCGATCAGACAGCACCCGCGCAACACGCTCGCCGCATGCTCTCAACACCAACAGCACACATGAACCCCCTGTTAGGCGCGCCGCACAACGATGAGCTGGTGGACCGCGCTGCTTGTGACTTGTTCGGACGTCTGGGCGTGGGCGAGGGGCACAGCGGAGGCGCTACCGCGGCGGAGCTGGATGCATACTCATGCGACTTGCTTCTCGACCTGCTATCTGTGCCGGATCTGCAGCTAGACGCTGCGGAGGGACATGTGCCCGCCTCCACACCACCGCCACCAGAAGCAGCCCCGGCGCCCGTCTGCACCGACGCCATCAGCGAAGCCATCAGCGACGCCATCAGCGACGGAACCGCCAGCAATTGCGGCGGAGGCAGCACGGCGAACGCGTTATGGACGGCGATGCCGAGCGTGAGCGCCGCCGGAAAGCGCGGCAGCAGTGGAGGCGGCGGCGACCAGCGCAGCAAGCGGCGAAGAGAATTTCACAAGATCCATACGCGTCGATCACGCGCTAAGCTCAACGAGAAGATGGAGCTGCTGAGACGCGTGTTGCCGGAACCGCCGGCGGGCGTCGTGGTCAAGTCGAAGGCGCAAATCATCGACCATGCCATCGCGGTCTTGTCGCAGCTGCAGGACGCGCATTCTGCGCATCCGCGCTCGTAGAAACGTTACAGCGCGGCGAAAAGGGGCACAGCGTGGCGACGTGGCGCGGTGGAGAGAGAGCGTAACACGCTCTGTGGGAGAGGAACTGCCGAACCGCGTCACTCGTAAAGGGCCGTGGCGAGCACGTGCAGAAGTTAATACGCGCTCCGACGCACTTCCGTTGACCTTTTTGCCACTTCCACCGCCCTCGTCCATCGCTCCACCGCTCCACCACCGTCCTCCCCGCGCACTCGCCCGCGCAACCCCCTCTCCCCCCTCCCCCCTCTTCCTCCGCCGCGCGGCCGCTCGGAGCCATGTCCGTGCTGCCCAGTTTCAAGAGCGCCTTCTCATCGCTCACGGACACGCGCCCCCGCCCGCCCGTCCCGGAGCTGCCAATCGCGCTGCAGCCCGGACTGGCGCCCGCCTTTGGCTTCGAGCGTGCTTACTCCGCGCGTCGCCTCCCTCCTCCCCCACCCCTTCTCGACTCCTCCACCTCCCACCCTCGCGACCATCCGCCTCTTCCCTACCATCCCTTCCCTCCCCGCCCGCCCAAGCGCCCCCGTCCCCACGACGCCTCCCCACACGTAGATATCATCGAGGACTCCGCCGGTCGCGTCCCTCTCGACGTGCTCAGCAGCCCCGCGCAACGCAGCCTACACACCACCTTCACCGCACGTACCGTGCGCGTCCCCTCCACAGCGCCCAACACCCTCTCCCTGTCGCGCGGTCCCACGCGCTCCGACCTGTCACATCTTCTCCGTCATGCACCCAAACCGGACTACATTGTAGACGTTTCGGCGCGTCTGTCGCCTTCACCGTCTCCTTCACCACGCTTGCCTCCGCCGCCCACTCACTTGCCCGGCTCTTCTTCATGGCCGCTTCCGAACGCGCTGCCGTCTATTGGCGGCGTGGCGTTCGATGCGGCACCGCTGCCGCCGCCGCCGCGCGTGCTGCCGCCAAGTCGGACGCAGCCGCATGTACCACCGCCGCGCCCACGGCCGGGCGCAGCTGCTCCTGCGCCCGTTCTCGCGCCGCCGCCGGCGCTGGCGCCAGCTGGTTCACTCGTGCTTGTGCCGCCGCCGCCTCCGCCTCCGCCTCCGCCTCCGCCTCCGCCTCCGCCTCCGCCCCCACCTCGGGCTCTGCCTCCTCCACCAGCACCAGCGCCGTCGCCGTTGCCGGTGCAGAGGTCGACGCCGGCGACGAATGGTGCTGCAAGCAGCTCCCGTAACAAGCGGAAGGACGGGAAGAACGTGCAGTGTCAGCACTGTTTACGATGGCTACGCAATCAAGTGACTCTGCAGAATCACATTCGCGTGGTACATGAACATAGTGGAACGTTTCGTTGCCCCAAGTGTGACTGCACTTTTATGTGGCGAAGTACGCTGGGTAATCATGTTCGTCTGGTACATGAGAAACACAAACCGTTTTCATGTGAACTGTGTGGAAAGGCGTTTCGATGGAAGAGTCATCTTAAGGAGCACTTTTCAGTGACGCACAAGGGCGAGAGGCCGTTCAGGTGCGATACGTGTGGCAAGAGCTTTGGGAGAAAGAACAACATGCAAAAGCATGTGAGAAAGCATGAGGAAAAGGCAGCAGCAGCAGCTGCTGCTGCTGCTGCTGCTGCTGCTGCCGTTGCTGGCGGCGGCGGCGGCGGCGCCTCCGCCTCCGCCTCCGCCTCCGCCTCCGCCTCCGCCTCCGCTGGCGGCGGTGGTGGTGGATGAGGGCTGATGTGCTATTGTGGGACGTGTGGGATTGAGGGATTTTTGTATTGGAGGTATCTGACTTGGCGGCCTGTTTAGGAGGAGACATATCTAGCGTTGGTATGTGAAGTTTGTTGTTAAGAGTTTAGTAGGTGAAAAGACGCGGTAAAGCGTAGATGTACACCATTAATTGGAGAAAGCGAGATGCGCCCTCGGCGATAAACGCTCTGCGCGGAGTCCTCTCCCACGCCAACCGGAGCTGCAGCTATCGCGCTTGCAAGAGACCGCGGCGCTCGCGCAAGAGAAGCGCCACGTTTTCGTACGTGTGCAACCTGTGCCCGCCCCATTGGCCGCTGCAGCCATCGCACCTTCTCCGCCCGCTCTGCACGCGCAATGGGCCGCTCCACCCCGCACTGATTGGGTTTTGTTTACACTGCGCCCATGCGCGGCGCTTCGCTCGCCCCCTCACAGCATCTCTCCGCCTCAGATACTGCCCCTCATCCTTCGTCCGCGCCACCTGCACGCACCCGCGATGCATTCGCTGTCAGTTGGCCGAAATGCATTCGCAGTTCCGCGTGCAGAATGCATGCATCTCACCGCTATCTCTTGCACCCATCCCTCGGAATGCATTCATCTGCTCGTGCTGCATTCCCCCATCAGCGTCGGTGATCACCCTTCTTGTGCGTGGCTCATTCCGCTCCCGCTGCCATTTCGTACTATCACCGTATCATAACTGCGCTCATACTCGTCCGTGCTGATAATCTTCCGCTGCCACATCGGCTCCGATCGCTATAAATCTCCCGTCGCCATGACGCTTCCAGTCTCTACCTCTCGACACCCCCTTCGCACCTGCACTCTTCCGCAAGCAAGCTTCTTCGCTTTTGTTCTCAGTAGCATTTCATCTTGTGATTCTTGCTTTTGCCTCGCTCCCGGCCAATACACTCATTGGTAAACTATGGATAATCCGCAAAACAATGACCCCTACGAAGCTCACCGTCTCGGTCTCAGTCCCGCAGCCCGCTATGACGGCTATCAACCGGTCGACGTCAATGACTTTGGAGTTCGTCTCCAGCACGATCCTGAGAGTCTCATTCTCACTTCTCTCAGGGTCTATGATCTACCGACCCCTCTCATCACTGACAGTCCGCACCACCACAAGCCTACCATTCTTGCCGCCATACTTTCAGCCATTTTCTTCATCGTTGCCCTTTCCCTAGCCACCACCACTACGTCTTGTAACTTGGGCATGTGCGACAAGATCGATCGCTCCTCCTTGCCGTCTCACAACTATCGCTTCCGCGTCGTTCCTTTTGAAGCCCCGCTTCGCTACGCCTGGGTTGCTTTGGCTGTCGCCTCCCTTGGCGTCTGTGTGTTCTGCATTCATGTCGTTCTCATCAAGAAGAGAAGCACTGGAAACCATGCCGTTCAAAGCCTCGCAGCATTGGTCAAACATACTACCAACACAACTCTCTTACACCAATTCAAGTACTTCTTCCCAGTCGTCATCGCTATTTTCCTGCTCTTATCCTTCACCAACAACTGGAGAATGGGCGCCTGTTTCTTGTTCGGTGCTGTCATCACTTCCGTCGCCACTTTGCTCAGTCAGTCAATATCGGCAGCGGGTAGTCTTCGTGCAGCCGCACTTATGATTTCTTCTGTCCCCAAAGCCATCCTCCTTGCCTTGAGCACCGCTTCATCTATTGTTATCGCAACAATTGCTTCTGTTCTGGGTGGCTTTGCCCTCTCGTATATCATCGTTCGCGACGTTCGTGCACTCTCAGGGTTTGTCATAGGCTCGGCCGTTATTGCACTCATGATTCGCATAACAGGCGGTCTTTTCGAGACTTCTTTGAAGGCTGATGACAACCTTAAAGACCATAGTCAAGCCAGCCGAAACCAGTTCCACCAAGTGGTTGCCATCACTCCTCAGTACATGATCACGTCGGTCGCGAATCTTGTCGCCTCTAACATAGGCCATATTGGAGGAATGGTGGCCCAAGGGTTCGCAGTTTACGCAGCTGCTATCACATCTACAGCGATCCTCGGTGCCTCTCTTCCGTTCTTCTACAGCAATCCTTTTGCTACTTGTGTGTTTAACCATCTGGCATTGGACAAGGAATGTGTTCTATACCGAGGCGGGGTGAAGGTATCACTTGCGGTAAGCATCTGCCGCGATCAGAGCCTTTTAAGCAGATACCCCTCGTTCAAAGCATTAGAATCGAACACCGCCTTCGTTGCTTTGCCATTTATTCTGGGCTTGGTCTCTTTGGTTATTGCCGTCATTAGCACACTCTACACGGCTATGCCCAAAAGAGTCGGAAATGGAAATGATCGAGGTGCAGCTCTGTGCAGCGTAATCCGACCGCTACGCATGAATATTCTCGCTGCTGCGCTTCTCACTATCGTCAGTGCCGCAGCACTGAGTTGGTCCCTCTTCGGATCAAGATCAAGCTTTCAGAAAGCTGCCGGCGCAACCATTGGCAGGTACGAGCTGCCACCGTTAACTACGGCGAATGCAGCCAGGAGGTGCAGACCGCGTCGTCTTGTCACGGAAGGTGAGAACGACAGAACCCGTGAATTCCCCGTGCTGAATCTCAACAAGGTGCGATATCAGCCTCTGGATTCGCATGGCTTTGAGTTCCCTCGAGTGTCTCAAATCCCGTTGCGCGTGTTCCTGTGCGTGTTACTTGGGAGTATTTGTACTGTTCTGTATGGCCTATCTGTGGAACAAGGTACAGGCGTCATAGAATCCTGTGTTCAGCGGGTAATGAAGAAGACGACGGACAAGGATGGCGCGTACCTTACGGAAGCCCTGGGGATGGGTCTCCTATCGACGGTAGGAGGCGTTGTCGTTGTCATTTTGGCGACTTCGGTGTCGTACACCCTACTTCGAGCTTACGGGATTGGTCTATGTGCCCTCGGAATGCTGTGCACCATGGCTCCCGTTCTCGCAATATGCTGTGTTGGTCGTATTATGGAAGGCGCACATGCCATTAACGAACTTTGTGGATTATCAGGAGTCGGTATGGATGACTCTTCGCGACTAAAGGGTTTCACACAGGGCTTCTGGACAATGTGCGCAGCTTTGCTTGGGGTTTGTGGGCTCGTGTGCTGCCTGGTATTGAAATGGGTACTGCTGCAAGAGACCGGGTTACTGCCAGGATCCCGCTCGCTCGGAGGCACGAATACTTTGAGCCCATCGAGGCATATCACAGATGTGGATATGGTTGACATCTCGGAAAGACTGGTCTTCCTTTCCATGGGAGTCGGGGTTTGGGGAGTAATGTTGTTTATTGCAACGATGGTACTCGGCGCCCGCCACGCACGAGACGCAATGAGAAAGAAGTGTCGACCCGGGTCTGGAGCAATTGCGTCCACTGCAACCGAGTGGATACTTCGCGCGGCCCAAGCCCGACGAGAAGCCGGACTGGAGACTGTCGTGATCGGGCTTGTGGCAGTCATATGGCCCCTTGCCAGCGGTCTTGCCCTTGGACAACGAGCTCTTGTAGGGGCTGTGGCAGGGGCTATTGGGATCTCAATTGGATTATCGACAGCTCTCCTTGTCTTCGGTGGCGTTGCCCAAGCTAGCTGCCGCGCCTATGATCCCGACGGTGAACAAGGGCCAAATCAGGCAGCGGCGCACACATTGGGGAATGTTGCGGAATCCATGCTGTTGATCGGAAACAGCGTGAATGGTGCAATGGTCTTCTGGTCTGCTCTGGCAATCGGCGTTGTCAAATTGATGCAGGCCGACGGCGCCAGAGGTTGGATTGGGGCCGTTCTGGCAGCTGGGGCCTTGATGCTGGCCGTCGCTATAATGGTGTACCTCGCTCGTCGTGCCAAGCAGAGCGAGGACAGAAACTCGGGCACAGATGTCACATTCCGGGTAAATCCGGATGTTGTGTCGCCGTTCTTCTTGGAAGGCCCGGAGCTGAGGGCAGAGAATATTAGCCCGAAGAGTCGCCTTGGGGTGTTAAGGTTAGAGAGTGGCTCCGAAGACTACAAAGATTTGTTTGCGGCGGTCTTGAATATAGATTAATAGGTCCACATGGTGTAAAGGTTTAACGGTTGTCGTCATGCCTTTGTTTCTTAGTAACGATTCCCTTGCTGCGCTGCTAACGCTTTAACCCTGTACCTTTGGTACACGAGTCACCGGTATATCGCCTCTGATGACTCAAACTGGTCCTCCGCTCTAGGGTTCCGAATGTGCACTTTGATGAAGTATCACTGGCTTCAACACGGCTAGTCTGCCCAATGGCCTTACATGTACCGGGCACTTTGTAACGCCCGCACGTCACACGAAGCCGTGCGTCCCAAGAAACCTCTGCGCTTGCACATGGGACACGGAAATATGCAGCCAAAGCCCATCGGCTGTTAAATGGCCGCGGCACGTAGTACAGTTGTGAATGTGCAATAAGCTGAAATTGCAAATGAGCGCGAGCCCGAACGGCCTAGAGAGACAATGAGCAATTGTCATCATGGCTCAAGCGCCCAAGCGAACGGGCACAGAAGAGAGCATAAAGGCCGAGCGACTGGCCGAGTAAACAGAGCAAGGGGAGAGCAAGCGCGCCTCCAGCATTGTGCTGAACGTGACCAACGCCCAATACCGACGCGGTAGCATAACCCTACGTTAACAATGAGCGACCTGACTGATCGTCCATTGACAGTTGTGGGCCCAGCAGGGTCACTGCCTACCAATTCAAATTCTAACCTCAATTGCGCGCCGAATTTCATCTTTAATATCCCGTCGAAAGTGCGTTATCGCGACTCCCTTTGACGCTGGATGCCAATGATAACAAAGTTTGCAAAGATCGACAAGGAATGGGAAGCTTTGCACGCCGATGCTGGTCATATTATATATACGTCATGTGATGACACTGCACAAGATTTGTTGAAGAACGCAGGAGCGTTGGGCCAAATATCACTGGACGGGTTTTAAGACGACAAAGCCAACTAAAAGCTTGTGGAGTATATTTTTATGATCATTGCCAAAGACAGTCCAACTGAATCGAGTAAGAGAGAGGTCGACCTGTTGACAGCAACTCAGCAATGTCAGATAAGTTCCAGCGAGTCTGTGGCCGCGTATGCCAGCAGATTTAGTGGCGCGATTGCTAGGTATTCAAACTACACTGCCGGTTTGAGTGATGGTACGAGTAGGCAGTTTGCCGTGATGATGCTACAAAATGCACATGTCACGCCAGACACGATGAACGCCCTTGTCTTCCAACTTACATCTGCATCAAACGCCCCGTATCTTATAAGGTCTGTTCGAGTGACATTGAAGGAGTCCGAGTTGAGTTTGCTTTCCGAACTTTTGAAAGAACATCAGGACGAAAACTTCTCCAACAATGCCGCTCTCAAATCCAAACTCACTAATTCTATAATTCTATGAGCGTGATTGATAATCAACGCTCCTGTAATGTCCCCATGTTCACGATGGAGAAAGCAGCAGAATATCTTTTGCACGTAGACAACACGCAGCAGAGCAAATCGGACTGTAATCCGGATAATGCGCATGCATCCTTGCTTGGCAAACGTAGCACAACCCCTCAACCAGGCCGATACCAGTTTATCAAGAAGCTTAAAGAAGAGAGCCAATGCAGAGCATGTGGCGAAGTGGGACACTGGTATCGAGACCGTGATGAGTGTCATGAAAAGATGAAGAGAACGCGCAAGCCCCGGGGTAGTACAGGAAAGCCTACACTAGTTCAGGATGAAGATCCTCCAGCAGGAGACGTGAAAGAAGAAGTACTAGCAACTTCGCTTTTTCGGGAGTGAGATCCGCAAAGCTCCGCGCTGATCTCAACCCGATTCTGGACGAAGGAGCACAGAAATCGACAGGAGGTTTGGAAGAAGCTGCGGCACTCTGTGACGCACTCGTTATATCGTTGTCACTTGACCCTCCTCGAGACCATTACCTTAACGGCTGGGGAATTGCTGGCGCAAACGCTCGACCTATTGTATGCTCATGGATCCTTGTCGTTAATGATATAAATGGATGGCCAACAGCTTTCAATTTCGACCTGGTACATGGCTCATCCCCACTGCTCATTGGCCTTGATGTTAAGCGATTCTCTGACACGCTTAATCGGGAACGTCCAACTGTAATACGTTTCAAGCTGCCGATGGATACAGTGCAACGTGTTTTCTACACCTATATCGCGAACGACGGGAATGGCAATGAACGGCTACGCGTGGAACTCGTACCACATAATTCTTCAACGATGCGTACTCTTCTGGGCAACCGCGGTAGAAACTTGGACAAGATGGCAATCAAGAAGATACACAGCTTTACGCACGCTACGGCAGACGAAATGAAAACGCTGTTGAAAGATGCGAACATGCTGAGCGATACATTGTCTGAGACATGCGATGCTGTACATGGTGCATGCGATATCTGCGCCTCGACAGGGCGCCCGATTCCGAAGAAGAAGATATCCCTGACCCACACTAACGAAGCATTCAATCAGTCATTCCAAGCAGATTTCGTAGTAGTATACGTCGATGGCGACAAATATGAAGTCTTGAACATCATCGATCTCGGAACCAACTACGGTGAGCGTACACTTGTCCCTAGAAGAAACGCAGTTGAGTTGACTTATGTGGTGCAATGCCCCAAAGGGGAAAAACACCGAAAGACGTTCGGGATCTTCCTCTCACGAGGTGAACCCAGTTGGGTAGAGCCCTCCCAGAGGTGTCACGGCGAACCCGGTTTGTAAAACCTGTGACACCTGTCGCGACTTGCGCAGGGAGGTGAAGGCGAGGAATCGGTATCCGCGTGAGCGGGGTGTGATCCTCAGTAGAGGTATGTTTCCACGTGAGTGGGGGTGTGTGAGCGGATGCGCACACGAGGGCCGCGGATAGCGGGAGTTGCTACCCTAAAAAGGGGAAAAGGAAGGGCGAAGCGGAGGAAGAGAGGACGAAGTGAGTCGCGAGAGCGACGGGGGCGAACGGCGATGCCGGTAACAATATCCGTATACAGGGCGAAACACCAATGTGATTGGAACAATTATACTCCCAAGGATGGGCCTCTTTAGATCTGCAAGGGGGTTAGATGTCCCGTGGTTCACGGCGTTTCTCTCCAAGGAGGAGTAGAGCACGCGCGCAAGCGGTAACAACTAGAGCCAATTCCCCAGGTTGGGGTCCCTTGTTGGGGAAGGTTTACTGGTGCGACGGCAGTGCGCCGTCGCACTAAGTACTAGCTTCCCAGAAATGGGTGTGAAAATAATAAATAATATTAAGTAGAATACTCCACATTTCGTGGCAACATCCACTACTGTGGCCAACCGCCAATTGACCCAAAACCGTGTCCCACGTGTCCATACCCACCATTGTGGGGCGTAGTTCATATACACACTACACAACCGATAATATCGGGAAAACGATCAAGTACCAAGAATCTCTCCCTGAGGGCGTTGCACTTCATCTAACAAGCTGGAGTCGGAATGGATATACCACCACGGTGCCCCGAAGTACTTCAGCGCAGATCCAGAATTTACGAACTCAGTCCTCACGAAGCTGCTTTCATCGCATGGAATTGACATCGAAGACCGACCCGCCAGATCATCATCCAAGAACGGAAAGGTAGAACGCAATAATGGCCTATTCAAGTCGATTCTCTCCCGCATTGTCAAAGAAAATACCACAGCTTCGCCAGCGACGATCATCGCGCGTGCGTCATTCTTAACTAATCTCTTCCATGGCAATTCTGTCCTGAGCGCATTTCAGCTGGCTAGAGGATACTCCCCTTCCGTTCTAGGTTTACCATCTACCGAAGTTCGTGAGGGATTGTTAATGGCACACAAGCGCACAGCAGCCACACGTGCCTTGCAAAATGTCCTCAAAGCACACAAAAATGACCTCATCCCCCCCACGCACTGAAGTCTGGAACATATATCTGGGTATACTACAACACGTCCAAGCAAAACGACCAAGTGTGGAGCAATTGAATCCGTGGTGTCGGGAATGGCTTCATACAGGTACACTATAGTACCTCGCAAGGTGACGTGGATATGGCTTCGAGGCACACCCCATTTTGGGTTGTTTTGGAACCGGAAGTAATGGTAACCATCACAGGTGAATTGGATGTCCGACCTGGGTACAAGTGGTATACTGGGTACGCTGGACACCTAATAGGTGAATGCGGGTGTCACAGCCGTGCGAGGGCACCCTGACAGCGGGCTAGCCACTTGCGTGGACCACGCAAGGTGTAAACATATGCTTAGATAGCTATTACACTTTACAGTGGTAGAACCTACTTAAGGCAGGTTGAGCTCCACTCACCTCCCCGACAGTAAAGGGTAACTGAGTCGTGTCTTCTTCCTGAAGGCCGGGCTATAGTCGTAACCATCGGCGTAGGTTTACAACTCCTCGCGGAGGGTAGCCACGTTGGACTCTGGTGCGTCTACCCCCCAGGGTCAAGTAGGAAACACTTTATCGTTTTTCACCTTCTTTTCAGGGACCAGCGTCGTCCCGAGACTCCGATTGGTTTCCGGTCCTGTATAGGATATTTCTTTGGCTAATACTATCGC
Source organism: Gracilariopsis chorda (assembly GCA_003194525.1). NCBI lineage: Eukaryota > Rhodophyta > Florideophyceae > Gracilariales > Gracilariaceae > Gracilariopsis > Gracilariopsis chorda. Next base: position 5,043 of record NBIV01000010.1, on the reverse strand, counting down.
TGTTACTCCGCCTACGGACCTGGTCCCGCTTGTCGCACGGTCCTTGGCATCGCTCCGGGTGTTGTGTCCCGAGTACGCTCACCGTCCTACGGTGCCGCTTGCCGTCGTCTTTTGCCCATTTTTCCTCAGGTTCGCCGCCAATACCATTGGTCATATCATCCTTTCTTCCCCACCTCTGTAGGTATATCCAGCAACCGTCTCCGGTCTTACACCCGGCGTGCCTAGCACTGAGCACGGACAGAGGGCTCTTTCCGCTGCAGTTCACCTCTCAAGGGGGCGGACTCCGGACACCCGGTGGACCTCACCCATCGAAGGTGGTTTTTGCTCCACACCCAGTTCGATGGGTGAAAGCCAAATTCGTTGGAGCCACTCCGTTTTATGTCAAATGCAGACGGTCAGACCGTGGACCACCCATGAAGGTAGCATACGAGCACGTCAGGCTGTGGTGCAATCCCGGTGTGGGAAAGGCACCCAAGGCAGCTCGAAGCCTTGCTCTCTTGGGGAGGTAGGCCCAGCTGGGTAGAGCCCTCCGTGTCCCGTATGACGGGTGTAACTCCGTCGGGAGCCTGGATGTACCTCGGAGGTTTAGGGGTTAGAACGGGTCGGAACCACGGCTGGTACAGAAGTAGCCTGCGAGCAGGGGAACAAAAGAGGGAAAGGGACCACCCGACGGGGGCGTGCGGAAATCGGGAACAGACCCCGGAGGGGGGTGCCGATACACACACACGAACACGCACCGCGCGGCGGTTAGGAGATATGAGGGGAAGAGATGGTCTCACGGTCTCACGACACACGTCGGTAATATCAATACCCAAAACTGGGGCGGAGATAGGGCCTGTACGGGCGGTCACACGACAACAATGAATACCACGAGTGGTCACAACCCACTGGGTACGACGAGCACGGTCTCCTCGGTGGTGCGAGTCGGGTGAAACTACCGGGCAAGCGGTGTACCTCCGCGAGGAGTTAGACACTTCGCATGGCGAATAGAGTCAGAGCCGAACTCTTTTCCTTTCTTTTCTTGGTGAGCTCGCCGTCGGGCGGCCGACGCTCAAGTACTAGCTCAGTGCAGTACAGTAGGTAGTGCACTAGCCTAAGTAAAATTAACCCCTAAACTACACTAAAATAAGTAGCCATTTTGGGCCTCCTGGCCGGGGCTGTAGCCACGTGTCCACCACCCTTGGCAGGCAAGTACCACAAAATATGAATGTTCCCATAACCACCCTGGGTAACCCGACCGCTAATTAGCCCGGTAAACGGGGGCTAAAATTCATGCATCCCGCTTCATCCCTCGCATCGAGTACACCTCAGATATGAGTTTCACCATCGCCCGTACGCGGGAATGTATTGCACTACACATCCCCCTCCTTAAGGGCCGAAAACGAACGTGAGTATAGACGTGAGGAGATGAGGCGCGAGGGTATAAATAGTCCCGACAAGGGAATCGCCGAGATACCGGTCCCCCGTACCAACACGGTTACAACTGATCAACCCTCAGTACCTTCTTCAACAGACTCTGCGCCCCTCTCTGCTATGACCAACACTCCGTTTTCGAACAACCCGCCTGCGGGCGCCCTGCAGGGGACTTCCGCGAGCGGACAACCTTCCTCCGCGACGCCGGGGTCGCGGGTTCGTCACCCAACCTCTGGGTTCCTCTCCTTGCCTCTGCCTGGAGGATCGTCTCATGTTCCAACCTTGGATGCCTCGGATGCCGCGAGTATCGCCGCCTGGAATTCCGCTCAAGCGATACCGATCACTGCGACCGCCGCCGGCTGGGTGTCACCATCGACACTTTGGGCCCGCAATCCCCGGGAAGACGCTCTCCTCTTTTCGCGTGCGCCCTGGTTCCACCCCACATGGGTTTCCGACTCGGACCTCATCGACTCCTATGTGGAGGAGGGCGAGCTCCCAGGGGGACTAGGCCGGGATTTGGTCGACTCCTTCGACTGGAGAACGCGTATCGCGGTAGAGCCACAGTTCCTCGCACGGAAGCGCACCAGATATGGTTTCGAGACGCTGAATGAAGCCCGTGCCGGATGGCCAAGGTCGCCTACGACCGTCTCGCCCGCGCGCGTTATCCGGATGAGCTGATACCAATGGAATACAACTTTGACCTCTCGCGGTACCGTACCTATGGTGAAGTCTCATACTGCGAGAACCTTGCTGCCTACCAGCCATCTACACCGTTCCGGTCCACTCCAATAGAAGCCGGGATGCTCCTCTGGAGGCGCCCAATTCTGCGTGCAGAGTTCCGATATCTTCGTCGTCCGAATCATCGCGGATCCTTCTTCGACCGACTCCGGTTTGAGCGAAAGGCGCGCTCCCGCTTCGGGTTCCTGGTACCATACCAAAATCTCGAGGTCGAGAGGCTCCGTCCATCCGCGATGCGCGGCCGGTATGTACCTCTTCCCCATTGGTGGAGCAGGTTCGAAGTCCCGAGGGATGCTTTGCGGAGATGCCTCCGTGCCTCAGCTACATCGGTTCACGATTAATCAACAATCCGGATTCCGGTTACTGGACTCTCTTCCTCGCCGAATGGGCTGCTCGCGTTGCCGCGTTTCTCCTCTGGGAGGTGTACGACAAGAACCGTCTGTGGTACATTCCTCCTCACCTACGCCAGGTTATCCGCCGATTGGATCTCTATATCCCTCTGGGATCCGAAGCCAATGTGGATGAGCTTCAGTGCCTTCTGAACACCATCGATATGGTTAACTGGGATACAGTCCCAGCCTCCAACGTCCCTGACGGTGAGCCTTCCAGGCATGATCGCTCTCCAGGCCGGAGAAATCCAAACGCTGGCAACTTCGTCTTCTATGACCCTTGGGAGGTATCCGTGACTTCACGGGCTCACGCGCTAGCGTTACGCGATGTACCACGCTCCGTTCCGCGAGGCCACCCGGTTGGGTTCATGTTTTCCGATGACTGGCACGGTTCCTACGAGGATGATCCAATGGTGGATGACGACTCCGATGAGATGGAGGAGGCCGTAGCCCCGGGAGCGGCGATGGTCGACGATCTCGACGGATCCGGCCAGCATGTGGCTGCTCCAGATGGCTGGAATATGGCCGCCAGTGCGGCTGCTTCTCCGTCTACCGCATCTCCGGTCCCCGTGGACCCTCAGGCCGTTGCCCTCAGGGCTCACCTCCAGTCCATTGGAGTGGTTGCGCCTTCCAACCTCACCAGCGTGAGCGAGTTATTGGCTTTCGCGTCTGCGAACTACCAACCGCCAACGAGCGGCTCATCCTAAATCAGTATCCTGGACCTTGGCACACACACCTGATATAGGTTAGCGCTTAACGCTCCATAGCTTGTGGTAAACGACTTCCTTCTTCTATATCCGTATGTCCGGACTCTTCTTTTTCTTCTTCATAGCATCTTCATGCTGGACCGCTAGGCGGTATTCTTCATTAAACCGTTACTTCGGTCGGACCGCTAGGCGGTGTGACGTCCAATGACCATTGGTTTCCCTATCCAGTCCATTACTTCGTGTAACCTTCTGTAGCCAGATCTCTTCCTGTGTCCTCTTCTCTTCGGAGACTTCTCTTCCGTCTTCGGAATCTTCTGCATAGTGCAGTGTATCGTCCTACCCAACCTGGGCCATGTCCAAAGTGGATGGGAGTGGGAACCGCGTCCGGCGGTGGTAGGTTATCACCTTGGAACGAGGAAGGTGCTGAATGGGCTCCCATGTGTCCTCTTCCGGGGAGTATCCGTACCATCGGACTTGGTAAAACCACACTCCTTTGGAGTCCAGAACATGATCCACGATGTGGTCAACGACAAACTCCTGGTCGTACGTAGCCGGCTCCTGACCCGTCATGGCAGGGCTTAAGGGGAGAACCCTGTGAGGGGACTTGCCTGAAATTGGCGCGACCCTGCGGGCAAAGTCAGTTTTCCTCGACGCTGCGAGTGCTGGGACTTGATACCGCATTGCGGTCTTTCCGCTTCCTATCCTATCCTTGTGGGGGGGGCCTTCCGTTCTAACCGGCTTCCCCTATTGACTCGCAGCTCGCGAGCTCTTCTCCCACGCGACCCGTGCAACTCTGGTGAGTTTGACCGTTCACGGTGAGGGAGGCGGTTCACTACGGTTCCGACGCCAGGAGGCGGATTGCCATGCATCACACATTGTGATTGGCTGGCCGCTGGCGGCAAGTGTCGCGCGCGGTCTTTCCCACGACGCGGGTCTTGACTGTACTCCTGACGCAGGCCGGCGGTATGTACGTGTACACCTTTCCACGGTTTGGAATTTTCGGGCTTCGTCCGCGTGACAGTGGCGTCACAGTGTCCATTTGTGGGGCTCTGCGGTAACGCACGCAGTGTCAACCACACTCTCCGTGTCCGCGGTTGCTTTTCAGCTCACCACGAAACTGGTTATGACCGAGGTTGTATGTGCTCCGTGCTCGGAGATATCATTCGCCACATTAGTGAACCACACCGAGTCCGGTTCACTACTTTCTCCTTCGCTACCCAGCGACTCGCTCGACAGGAGTGCATCCGGGTCCGCGGAGACGGCCTTCTCGCTTCGCGATGCGTTCAACTCTCCCTGCTCCGGGGGTGCTCATCCGACGATGCCGTATGAAACGGGACACCGTCCGACGCCGGAGCTTCCTTCCGCGATGGCGCGATCGATTCCCGTCCCTCCCCCTCCTTAGGTGAGAGGGCGGTGGGTTCAGGCTGAAGGACCTCCGCGGGCGGAGTAACGGTTAGGCGTTTGGGTCAAGCGTGCGTTGCACGATACGCGCGGCGCGCCCAACCGGTTGATCGGCAATTGGAAGATCCGAGAGTCCCCGTTCCGGGTGCGGTAAGACGGGTGGGCGGGACGGAAGCAGATTATCCGTTGGCGGAGTTACGAGGTCATCCTCCGGGATTGTCACGAGCGGTGATGAGCCCTCAGGGGGCGCAGGCGCGTGGGCTACGCGGTCGCGTGAGACGCGTTCGAACTGGTTATCGATGTCCAGTACGACTGTGTCGTCGGCGACGGAAACCACCCGATAGGGTCCATTCACTATCGGTGACAACTTGTGGCGCTTCTCCTTTTCGGGATTA